>JASAOG010000095.1:0-1200000 GCA_030265305.1 Biomphalaria pfeifferi
TGGTAGTATGTATGTATGTATGTATGTATGTATGTATGTATGTATGTATGTATGTATGTATGTATGTATGTATGTATGTATGTATGTATGTATGTATGTATGTATGTATGTATGTATGTATGTATGTATGTATGTATGTATGTATGTATGTATGTATGTATGTATGTATGTATGTATGTATGTATGTTATGTATGTATGTTATGTATGTATGTATGTATGTATGTATGTATGTATGTATGTATGTATGTATGTATGTATGTATGTATGTATGTATGTATGTATGTATGTATGTATGTATGTGTATGTATGTATGTATGTATGTATGTATGTATGTATGTATGTATGTATGTATGTATGTATGTATGTATGTATGTATGTATGTATGTATGTATGATGTATGTATGTATGTATGTATGTATGTATGTATGTATGTATGTATGTATGTATGTATGTATGTATGTATGTATGTATGTAATGTATGTATGTATGTATGTATGTATGTATGTATGTATGTATGTATGTATGTATGTATGTATATTTTTATATATTTTATTTTTATAGGTTAGTGTCAGATTTTATAATTGTACTCCGCATATTTATATAGGTTAGTGCGGGATAGTATATAAAGTGATGTACTACATGCTGTCTTAAAACAGTTCAGTGTACAGTTGACCAGTGGTCAATACAGTATCTCTGTCTGGGTGACAGCTGAAGATCTTTGTAGTCTGTCGTGTAATTATTTTATTATTCTGTACCCGGGACGGCCTGCTATTATTACTGCTGAATTTAGATATAACTGTTGTGTGATTGCTGTTTTAGCTGCTATTACTCTGCTGCATTTATTACTGCTAATGCTATTGTTATTGCTTTTGTAGGTCTAGGGAATCTAAATCTAGTGTTATTTTGATTTTGTTTTTGTAGTGTTGCCTTAGTCGGCTAAGATTTTAGATCTAGTGGCTTAGTCTGTTCTTAGTGAATAGTAAGGTACTAAGGTGTTCTTGTTTTAGTGTTAGTGTAGATCTAGAGTCTAGTGCAGTAGTTGTAGTGATTTAGTTAGACAGTTGAGTTTGATCAGTTGTGTTAGATAGTTGGTTTGATTAGTTTGTAGTGGCGTAGATTTTGAGGTTTTAGTTAGTTGCTGGGATCAGTTGTAGTGGTTAGTGTATATATTATATTTTATTTGTGAGCTTGAGGGGTTTCATCAATTAGCGGGATTTGATGTTCAATCACATTGGTGAAACCCAAGTCATCATCGGACCAGGCGAACACATCACTGAAACCGTGTAGCAAGGAGGCCATTGCAGACCGTTCTTCACTGGCCAATGCCTCTGAGATCATGGGCGAAAAATTGATATGGTTACCGTTCAAAGGTGTAGCTTTCAGCGGGTTGGAGGCAATTATTTCAGCAGATATAGTATCCAGTCTGACCTCTACCTGGCTGGTCTGCAGTGTGGCAGAGTGATGGAACCAATGTGGGTGCGTGGTTTGAATGGTCACACTTTCATTAGAGAGGTTGACAACTGCTACTTGAAAGTGTCCGTTCTTTGTGGTCGACAATGCTGGTACCAAGAGCTAATTAGGGTTAAAGGGTGTCTCGAGAGGTTCAACTAAGAGTTCAGTGTCTAATCTAGATTTGCTGCCCGTGGCAGTAATGAGTTGCATGGACCTAGCGGGGACCACAACAGGCCGTCTGGTAGTACGTGCTTCGCCGTTCATGTCTCTTTGTTCAGGCTTGATATAAGTGCCAATCCATGGAAGTCTTTTAAAATGTTCATTCCCAGAATGCACTGGGTAGTTGAGCCAGAGTCCTTAAGTACCAGGAAAACCTTCTCTGGTAGTACCTGCTCCCTATTGCTTACTGGACAGAGGTACCCCACTCGTGCTACCATTCACCCCCGCCCAAAAATTTTGCGTCCCCGCAAAACAAAAATACACAAAATGCAAAACATAAAACATAGATACTGTAGGAATAAAATAAAAATGAATTCATACAAGAGAACGGAGAACTATAACCATAGCTCTTAGTTCTAAAAATACATTAACACTAATAAATGGCTTCACAAGTGGCAACGCTTACAACTGTAAACAATCAGTTATAAAATGAAACTGAAAATATATTCAATAAAACATAATGCATGACATCTTTAAAAAATGAAAAATAAAAAAATAATATAACTAAAACTATATGGTTAGAGCCAATGACGCCCTAGGCCAAACATGACACATGATACGCTTGGTCACACAGACCAACAGGAAACTCTATGAGGCTTAACTCAGTCCCTTAGCCGCACAGGCTAAAACAAAGTCACACAGACTTATACTAAGCCACCAAGGTTTCAAACAGGTCCATAGTCACACAGACTTCTGGTCAGCCACTAATGGCTTTACTAGGGTCACACAGACCTGAACATTTCAAAATAAAACATGATACCACATGGCAAATGGCAAAACAAAAAAAATGACAGTGGCAACACACCAAAATAGTAACACACAAAGTGACATAACACTATCGAGTACCTTGAAGGCAATATCAAAAATTACATGACCAGAAAAAGGCACATAATCATACCACTACCACAATCAAGCACAATATTGGCTTTTGAGCGCCCAATAGAGACTTAATACTATCAACTAATGGGTTGCAACACATGCAAACACCACTAGTCAAGCACCCATGGAACATACTCAAAATAAAAAAAAATCATTATTCAAATACATAAAAGCATAAATACAAATTGAAAATAATATGCATAAATACATTAAAACAATTCAAAGTATAAAAGGAGCCACACAATGAACAGTGTGGTAAGAACATAAAAAAAAACTTTAATAAAAGGAAAAAGACACCACAGGTATGTTCTGCTCTTGACGACTTCCACATCTCTGGCCGGTCCACCACCGCTGTCCAGTAGAGATGACCAGCGGCTGACATAGGACACCCAGTAAGTGAGGAGTGAAATCCATGTGGTTTTAAGTCTGTCTTCAGCAGGATGGCGTGGAAGACCTTCTTTAGTGGAATCCTCAAGATGTGAGGGCTATCAGACCATACGTTGCAACTGGGCGGACAGTCATCCTAAATGGAAGGACAAACTGGCCCAGTTTTTAATAACACAGAGGTGGCGGTGGGGCACCTCTGTCAAGCCAGTACATGGCTGTCTGTATGCCTGCATCAGAGTTGCACCAGTCATGGCAGTAATATTTGAAACCAATCACACCAGCAATAGTCAAGTTTGGCAACAACCCATCAATCAAGACTTGAACTGCCATCTCCCCATCTGTCAACAACTGGGGCCGACATCTCTCCGCAGGCATGGAAGAGCTGCAGACTTGTCTCCTCTCGGATCACTCTTCCGAGGCACCTCAACTTCAGCCTGGGACCGCTGCATCCTTCCTGCCGCTGCTGCCATTCTGCCGACCTAACCTAACCTAGCAACCCTAACACTAATCCATAACAACAAATACTAACTACCTCCGTACTACAACAACTTCCTAGAACTACTTCTCAAAGTAACATCAAATCCAACTCACTACTACGCCTCACACTTTAACAACAAAAAAACACATAACTGACCATAACAACTAAAACAAAACTCCTACCGCAAACTAAACTATCCATCTACTAACAACTTCCTATCAACCTACAACAAAATAAACTCTCTAACACTGCTGCCAAATCCTAAAACCAATACTAACTTATATGCAATCCTAACAATGCACTATCGAAGCCTAACCAAAGCCTAAAGAAACCTAACCACAACCTAACCCCTAAAAAAAATAATGTGCGTCTGGCCACTCAAGCACAGATCCCACTTCTGACACCAGAAAAATGTGAGCAGGTCAGGGTGGCGCTACTGAGTGAGGCCCTTTTTGGTTATCTGCTGCTCAACATTTATTCATTTATAACAGTAGGCAGGTGGTAGCTCTACTGGGTTGGCCCAATCTGTGCACCTCGGTCTTTTATCTTCCTTTTGTATTTTTGTAGATTTAAATTTTAAGATTCTCTTTGCTGTTTAATTTGGAAATACCTCTTTAATATCAAAAACAAAGTTAATTACATACTCAAAATTCTATGAATGTAGTCAAAGGGGTCTTTAGTTTAAACTCCCCTCCAGTGGATTTTGAAGCTAAAAAATACGTTTTCAATTTTTTTTAAAAAAAAGCATATTACACATTCTAACATCTATGAGCGTTGCCAAAAGGGGTTTTTGGTTCAAACCCCACTTCAGAAGGGTTTGATGCTAAAGAATACCTTCAATATAAAAAAAAGCATATTACACACTAAAATTATTTGAGCGTAGCCAAGCCAATTGGGGATTTTGAGTTTAAACCCCTCTCCTCCTGATTGTTTTGAGTTTAAAATCCCCTTACAGAGCGTTTTGAGGTGGAAAACCTCTATCTTCAATATTATTCTAAAGCAAACTAGAGTTACCGAATTCTATGACCGTAGCTAAATGGGGTTTTTAGTTAAAAAAACAGGAGATTTTTTAGTTTAAAACCCCAAACAGATGATTTTGACGATAAAACTTCCTTTTTCGATTTAAAATCTAAAGCAAACTACAGTCACCTAATTCCAAGTCAACAGAGGTTACACATTTCTACCAGTGGCGGGGCACCATTAATAAAGTACAGTGAATAGTCATCTGCGAAATTATAAAAACACTAAATGTGGCTCAACAAAGATGGTTATGTCATAACATTTTGATCTGGTCTAAATCAAGGAAATCCTTTGCCAAACTGGGAGTCGACCCCTTACTAAGATTGTGACAGAGCGTCACATGAGAATTGTTCTCCGACAAAATTAATTACGCATAATTAGAGTTGCGATGACATCCTATTAAGTACAACTTGGCACCACACATTCACGGAGGTCTTCAGAGTAGGTGAGAAGAAGCTTGAGACATTACCAGGGACAGATTTTTGTGGAAACAGCTTGACGGCAAATGCGCTGAACGGCGTGGGAGGGTCTAAGTCAGTAAGAATAGGTTTTTGAAATAAAGCTTTTTAATAGCAGGAAAATGCACTATAGATACGTCAGAATATTCATTTTGTTGGCTTTCAATAACAGAAATAGTGCTTGGCGGCGGGGCTCCGCTTTGTAAACAAAAGGAAAACCTATATAGAAAATTTAAAGAAACTAAGGCAGAAAGTTTATGAAAAGTACATAAAAATCAAACACCTAACCCAAAAGTAAGCAGACAGCTGCAGAGTGAATACATAAACAATGTAATATCTAAAGATAACAACGAAAACCTATGGTCATATATTAAGTAAGAAAATGGAAACAATAGACATAGCGCCATTAAAAGGAGAAGACAACTTAACACACAAGGATAATGAAACTAAAGCTAACATCCTAAACAAATACTTTGCATCAGCATTCTCAGCCTCAGGAGACAAAGACATTACTTAATCTGAACCAAGTAGACAACATAGGAGATTAGGAAGTGCAAGAAACGGGAATAAAAAAACTATTAGCCAACATCAAACCTACTTAAGCATCTGGACCTGATTACTCCAGCTAGATTACTCAAAGAACTAAGCAGTGTTCAACATACTTTTTCAGGCATCTCTTAACCAGGGCAGAGTACCATGGGAAAGAAGCTAATTTACATAAACGATTTACCAAATTGCATTAGTTCAGGAACAAAAGTCAGATTATTTGCAAAGGATCGCATACTATATAGAATAATAAAAACGACACAGGATACAGAAATAATTTTACATGAATTACAGAAATAGGAATCAAATTGGAGCATGTTTTTCCCCCCAGAAAAATGTCAGTTATTAAGAGTAACAAAAAAACTAAAACAAATTAATTCTACTTATCTTATTCATGGTAAACCTAAGTAACACAAACTAAAAACGCTATAATAAATAAAAAACTGTCATGGAACCCCCATATTGATAAAAATAAAAAATCAAACATTAGGGTTTATTAAAAGAAATTTCTATAAATCAAATAAGAACATAAAACTAAAATGTTATTTAACCTTGTTTAGGCCAATAATAGAATATGCATCCTCTGTTTGGGACCCCTAAACTCAAGAAAACATTAAGAAAGGTGGAACAGACACAAAATAGAGCAGTGAGATTAATAACAAACGAATATTTACATTTGACTTTAGTTAAATCACTAAATTTATAAAGCCTTCAGAATAGAAGAACTTAAAAGTAAAGTAGCAATTATAGACACTGAACCATAATCTTCAAATACAAAAACAAAATTTAAGAAAATACTCTGAAAGACACAAAGATAAAGGCACATCCATCATCTCATATGCTAGGACAAATTTGTACAAATACTCCTTCTTCCCTAGTGCTATTAGAGCATGGAATGGGTTGCCTAAGCTAGCCAGGAAAACCAGTGACTTGGCAGAATTTAAGTCATTGGTTAATATGCATGACTGAATGCATGACGCGTAGGACGTAATCTTCTTTTTTGAAGTAAGGTCTGTATTATATAAGATAAGATAAGATCTAGATTTGGATTTGATTTTTTTGATGAAAGTGAGAAGGGCAGAGGTTTTCATAGAAGAAACATTGGTTGCGATTAATCTCTCTTTTAGCATGATAAAGGGAAACAAACTGATGTTCCATAACTTGCAGAATGTATATTCTGTGGTAGTACTGTTATAGTCACTAGCGACTAGCTAGGTTCCATTACTTATGAAGGCCTAAATTTCAAAGATTGAAATAGGGGCATTTAAGGCAGACTCAATAGCAAAGCTTTTTTATATTAGAAACAAGTTTAATGACTAATTAGGATTATCTGCCTAAAAATCAAATATTTAAAATGTGATTGTAGAGGATGCTAAAGCTTTCATAGCTAACTGCAAAAAAGTCTGGAATAAGAAAATCTGAGTAATATAAAAGATTTCCAGTGGCTGGATACCTTGTAAAGAAATTGCCTATAAACACAATTACTTTTAAAAAACTAGATGTCACTGATCCAGCTAAATGTTCTGTTGCCGCTATTATGGAATGTGAAGTACACAAGAGGCATTATGATCATAAGATCGTTGCCAAGTGACAAGAACGTTATCATTCTAACATAGTCTACAAAAGTCTAAGACTAAAATCGACTAAAATTGTAAATATTTTGACAAATGTGCAAAATGTCTTATATAACTTTGTGCTGTGTTAACTTTAGGATAGCTGCCTTTCGTGTATGTTATGTGCTTGAATGATTTAATTTTAGTCTTTCCTGTGTATATTTCTTGATATTTAAGAAAATACGCATTTATCCCTCTGAAATACGCATTTCCATTTTGGCATGTAGGCATCTCTGATTAAGGGCTTATTTCATATTTGAATATTTTTCAACATTATTCAAAAGGTCCTTTTTTAATAGGATAAATAATGAGCATTAGGTCAGAAGAAACCTCTCTTTTGAATATCATTCTAAAGCAAACTACAGTCACCAAATTCTATGAGCGTAGCTAAGGGGGTTTTGAATTTGTTAAATTTGTTTAAAACCCCCTAATAGATGATTTTGACGATAAAACTTCCCTTTTTCGATATAAAATCTAAAGCAAACTAGTCACCAAATTCCAAGAGCGTGGCCAAGAGTGGTTACAAATTTGTACCAGTTGCTGGGCTCCATTAATAAAGTGCAGTGAAAAATTGAAAAACACTAAATGTGGCTCAACAAGGCTACGACGGGTTTTAGGAGACAATTATAGAGATAGGGTCTCAATCAAGGAAATCATATGTCGACACTTTGGTAAGGTTGTGACAGAGCGTCACATGAGGTTTGCGGGACATGTCTTCGACAAAATGAATTACGCATACTAAGAGTTGCGATGACATGGAAACCATTAGGAGGAAAACGCAAATAGGGACTTCCTAGTATAACTTGGCGCCACACTTTCATGGATGATCTTAGAACAGGTGGGAAGAGGCTTCAAACATTGCCAGTGACAGATTTTTGTGGAAGCAGCTTGCCGCCTGCTCTAAGAGGAGGATCTAATTAAGTAAGAATAGCAGATTAGGTTTTTGAAATACAGCTTTCTAAATGCAGGATAATGCTCTCAGATTGCTCATATTATGCATTTTGTTGGCTTTCTGTTGGCGGTACTACTTTTATGGAGAAACCATAGTTTCTGAAATAAATATGATAAATTCATGTGGAATTACATAAACTATTTCGCCATATGTGTTTTAAAATGTTTTAGTTTGGAAAGGGAGGGGGCAGTAAAGTGAAAACTCGCACCTTTTTATAATTTCTGCTAATGATTGCATAGGAGTGTGGGGCGACTCGATATAAGATTTTAATTTAAAGCATATTAAAATTATATTAGTGAATTTTTTTTTCCATTTTGTAATTTTTAACTAAAATACAGAAACAAAAAGTATTGGTTTGTCGGATGGGTGGAAGGCGATTGCTGTCAAGAGTAGGGGTGTGAGATGTGAGATTGTGTGTGTGTTTATTTTGTTAGTTGGTTTGTGAATTGTTTTTATCACGTGATTTTCAAGGGGAGACGATGTTTTCTAGTGGTCAGTATAGAGCTGACCTGGTCTGAGTCGGGTGCTTGTGAATGTTTATCAATTTTATGCCTAGCGTAAGGAGATGTTATATTATTATTTCCGCCATTGTGTGAACTGAAATGGGCTAATACTATGTTGTAGCATTGATGGCCTATTGTTAACTGAATCTAGTCTAAGCGCCCTGTAGTATTTAATTTGGGCACATTAAATATTTTTAGTTATTGATGATTAAGTATTATATAATATTATATGTGTAACTTACTGTTGGCTGTAAATAAATACTAACTCTATACTCCTTCGTTGAGTGGTACTTTACAATACAGTACTTGTAAAGCTCTGCATGTCAGAATTATACCCCTGTAACTTTAATGACCCTCCAAAGAACTAACCCGTCCTTTACAATTGCATGTATCTCCCCTCCCGGCTCCTCAACCCTTTTTCATTTTATATTTACTAATGATAAAATTTGAGATTAGCGGTGCGACATAATATACTGATGGGTTCAAATATCAAATATGTAGCCTATAATATTTTGTTCACAAACTATGATTTCAACATAAAATTCAAATCCTCAAAAAATCTAAAGCCATTTGCATAAATGTGTTTAAAATATGTTAGACGGTAATCACGTACTAAAGAACCTCCCTTGTTTGTTACTATTAAAAGTGAATAGTTGTAAAAGTGGTGTATTTTTATGAAAAAATGCTTTTGGAAAAGAAAAATAGCCGTTAAATCAGAACTTTGAATGGACTACAATATTATGGTGTCGGACTTTCACTATCTTTTATAGTTTACGAGATCTAAACGGGACGGACGGACAGACGGACGACAGACATTTCACACAAAAATAATAGCGTCTTTCCCCTTTTCGGGGGCAGCTAATTATATAGTAATTCAACCCATTTTGTTCACTATGATTTCTCCTTAAAAGTAGTACCACCCGCCAACAAAGTAGTAAGGAAAGGCAGTTGATATATTCGCCACCCCTCAACACCCAATCGGCCAACAGGGGAACGACATAATAAAATATCAATAACGTGTTAATCATATTTAATTGATTTCAATTGTGATTTCTACAAATAAATTGACCTACCCCTTTGAATTTTACGGTTGGCGGGGAGGGGGGATCAGAATTGATGCCATCGCCCCCTCCCCACCCCACCAAATCGGCCAACATAGTAAGGTTGAAGTAGTATGTATTATTAACATGTTATAAATCCGTATACAAATTGAGTGATTTCTTTACTTCGGGGGGGGGGGGGGGGGGGGGTCGGCCGACATATATGAATTAAATTATATATAGTATTTTTTCATTAAAAAATTGTGCGCATACTATTTATTTTTGGCAAGGAAAAAATGCTGTATCTCATTAAAAAAAATGTAAATTTTGTAAATTATAATTTTGGCCCTCTTCCGACTCAAAAGGTTGCCGACCCCTGGCTTAGGCTTATCAAGAATTGACCATGTACGTGCTCCCCTCTAAAACAGTTTTTTAAACTATCAAATCAATTAAGTTCTGCTAGGAAGCTACTTAACATGTAGTTCTAATATTGAAATAAAGCTAATAAGCTATTATTGTAGTAAATTAGAATTGGCTATCTGTAGTTCATGTCCGACCTTGTGGGCTTTATTATAGGCTGCAATTCAATATTGTATAGCACATTAGCCATTTGTTTTCATTAGAACAATTATAATTATAATTATATTTAGTAAAGGTCTAGAATATGATAAAAGTTTTTTTTGCTTTGTCTTAGAGGAAAAATTCTAACCATCCGTCTTTATATATGTATATATATATATATATATATATATATATATATATATATATATATATATATATCCGATTTAATATATGAACTTTTAACTCTTTCTCTACGTAATTATTTACCACATTCTGGTCATCAGTTAGGATAAATTGGTAAATTGATAAATTTTTTCACATGCCAGCATTTGAGTCAAAATGTTGATTTGTATCTACGAAGCAAAAAAAAAAAAATATTCGAGCAGCTGCGTGAGTTCACTGCGATAACCGCAGACATCTCAGACACTGAACATATTTTTGAACGTTGGAGGAAAATTAATTGGTATTGTCACTAAAGGTAGACGAACTGTCTGTCAGTAAATACATTAAATATAGAGTTGAAGCTAGGTGGAACAAATGTGATACATATATTATCTGGCGCAAACTGCTTGAATTGTGCAACGGTTCCAACATGATTCTACTTCTACTTCAGGATTGCGATTCTCCAAAGACATTCACACACACTGATCTCAGTCTTGTGTCCACGAACATCGCTGCGCATCTGGCACTAATAGTCTTTATTGATCTCAGTCCAAAATGAAAGTGGGTTTACGAGAAAGCAAGTTGGCGCGTTTTCAAATGTATCGGATGTACTCTTTCGAAAAGATATACACTTTGAGCACCTCGATCGTACATATATCCTCTTTGTGAAAGCTATCTTGACGGCTGCTTGAAAAGCCTTTCCACGGACCAATGGCAAATGCAAGTAGAGCTCAATCTGATAACCACATTAGCGCGTCTCATCAGAGAAAAGCTGCCGTAGGAAGAAAGGAAAGAAACGAAGAGTACACCAGACTAACTACGCTAGTAAAAGAGAACGTGGCAGAAGAATCGTGGGCCAGATTGGGGGCACCTCTACAGACAAGAATGGGCCCATAATAACTGACGGCAAAAGAGCAGAAGCATTGAACAAATTTTTCGCTGGTGTCTCTTAAGCAAGCAAGAAAACCCCCATATCGATAGGATAGCAAAAAGAAGCCTATAGCGTCTGAGACCAATACCTTTACCGTAGCCTTTAGCATGATGGCTGTGGCCAACGCTTTATAGGAGTAGATTGCATAAAGCCCCAAAACCTGAGGCTAAAAAGGGCAAAGAAAACTATGCGACTTACTCAATCGGACCTTCCAGAGGAATTCCCAAAAAGCAAGCCTATGACAGAGTTTGGAGACTAATTGAGGTATGAGAACTACTCCCACAGCAGCCTGTGAAAAAGACTCCAATATTGAACCTCTTAAGTTAAGGCGCAGAGCAGCATTAGAAGCTATTGAGAGGAACAGAAGTTTGAAGATCATCCTAATAAACTAACACAGAAATAGGAAAAACAACCAACTTCAACTTACTGACGAACTAAAACACCACCAACAACAGAGAAAAAATTACCAGATTTTCAAACATAACGCCAGACTAAACTACAGACAACCGTTAAAACAGTAACAAAAGAATCAAATCTACTGGAGCTCAAAGTAGGCACGCTCGAAACAATAGAAAGCTATCCAAAAATAGCTATCCATACCGACGGATCGGCCTTCAAAGCCACCATCAATGCTGGTCTTGTCTTCCTGTTCTTCCCTAAAAATAAACACTTTGAAATAAGTGCACCCTGTGGCGATTACTGCTCAAATTTTCAAGCCGAAATTGATTCAATTACCATAAGACTACAGACAGCGGAAAACAAATTATATGGAGTGCTATCACAATCAGATATTGTTTGTCTTTACAGACTCCCAATCTACTCTGCAAGCACTTAACAGCAGCACCTCAAACAGCCCATGAGTGTTGACAACACTCATTGTGATAATCCATCAGATGATATCAAAATTAAATATCAATATCACACTACAGTGGATACTGGACACATTGGCATCATGGGAAATGAAAAGGCAGATAAGCTATCAAAGGCAGGTTCATCTATGGAACAACCAGATAGACCAACTACCTCACCCTTAAGTCAATGTTAGTCAACAATCACAAAGAGGAGTGGCTCAACCAATGGCATCAGGTAACACAGGCAGAGCCATGTACAGAGAAATGACTACGCCTAACAAACTGGACAGTATTAACTTCCTCCCCCTCAAAGAACAATCTACAATCTTCCAACTAAGAACAGGACACACACAACTTAAATTACCACCTGAACAAAATAAACACACAACTACGCCTTTGCAGACACTGCGCCCACCCCTTTGAAACCGTAAACCATATCCTCTTTGAATGCCCCTCCCTAATCCACCTTAAGCAGACCATACTTCCACTACAGCCAATCATAACCAACACCTGTACGCAGTGCTGAAGAACTGAAGAAAACAGTCTGGAAAAGAGCGTTCCATGAGTAATTGTTCCTGCGACAAATTAATATGTGTGGAGTAGCTCTATAAAGTCTAATAGCAACAGAAATTTGTCTTCGCTTTTCTTCCAAAGTTTCTTCACTGTCTGAATAGCTCTTTCAGCCTCGCCATTTGATGTAGTTTCCTGTGACTGTTCTTTGACATCAATAAACTTTGAGAGATAGTCAACTAGAAGCACATACTGGTGTCTTGGTACACCTGCTACAATCATTGTCACTTCAATGCCTGCATTCATGCCCTGGCCAAAACATCTCTGGCTCTCTTTAGCATGTATATACGTATCCTTGGTGGCATAACTATTCTCAGACCATCCGAAGTTGATAACTGGTCTCTTAAATCCCAATATGGCCTGACTTCAATTGGAGTTTCGCTTGTGTCTAGCCAACCAGTCATAATTACTTCCAGAAGCATTGAAAGTTCCTTGCTTTACAGTCTTGAATTTCACTGTATTTCGAATCACAGAAATCATATGCACTGAATGATCTGTAAATTCTAATTCTATCAGTTTTTGGTAGATGTGCACGAGAAAGTGTATCGGATAAACATTTCGTCTTTTCTGTAACAGACTTTCAGATCATGCCTTTGATTCTATGCTATCCGTTGTAGTAGTCCTAAACATTCTGCTGTGTCCACTCAAAATGTTCTCTTACTACCTCAAATCTTGCTTTCACCTCTTTGATATTAATTGTCTTTGAGATTACACCTTGCACCAGTGTCAATACGGAAAATGTACGACTAGTTTTACAGTTAAGAATAAATAAAAAATAGACATTACAGGTACAAAAATTATTAGGGTTAATTCTGAAAAGAGACGAACATAATGCACAAAGAACATTTTTTAAAAAAAAGTGTAGTCTGATTAGCATCTTCTGTATTCTCATTGGTGCTGACAATAGAGGTTTCTTGAAGATTTGATCCAGAGGTTTGTGATCGTTATAAACTGCAGCAGTGAAATTTGCTTGTACTATTTACAATTGAGAGCTTTTCCTTCTCAATCTGTGCATATCTTGTTTCTGCATCCGTGAGAGCTCTTGATGCGTATGCAATTATACGACCTTCCTGGAGTAATACTGCATCACATTCCCTTGAAGCGAACTGCGTTCTTGTTGACATCATAATATGCTAATACTGGAGGGTTTGTACAAAGATGTTTCATTACTTCAATACTCTTGCTTTCTTCATGATTCGATTGAAATTCTATGTCATCTTTTAGACGCTTTCGAATTGGATTCGTATTCGTGATAAATTTTGCTAGGTACTGAATTAAACCTGGAAATCTTCTGATTCCATCTTTATCATGAGGAGCTGGCATGTCAATAATTGCTTTATCTTGGATCTGGTTCTAAACCTTTCTCTGACAAGATATGTTTTGCCTTATCTTGCACGTCTTAGTTCAGCTTTAGATTGTACTCCGTTGCATGACTTGTTTCAAAATGTGATCATGATGCTCAACATTTCTACTAGCTACTAGAATGTCGTCACATTTGCTCCTTCAATACCTTAAAGCATTTAAATCCATAATTCTTCGGTAAATTTCTGACGATGATTTGATTCCAAAAGGTAATCGTAAAAATCTATATGTTGAAAGTTGTGAGAAATGAAGATTCTCTTTCAAGCTTTATTTGCTTAAATCCTGACTTATCATCGAGAACAGAATATCTTCGAATCTGGAATAACATCTTCAATAGTTTACAACAGTTTCCCTCTGATTGCTTTATTTAGATCATATTCTAACTTTGTCATTCCTGAACGAAAGAACCATGGAGCTAACCCATTCAGTAGGCTCATGTACTGGTGTAATAAATCCATCACATTGCATTTCTTTTTCAAGTCGACTTGGTGGATGGAAAACACCTTTAGCATTTTCCTGTAACTGAATCTTGTATTCTTCTAGCAGTGTTTCAGTTGTTCTCAGCATTTCAGGAAATTCTCTTTGTAACTCGTCTTCTGCCTTGGATTCTATGCTATCTATCCGTTGTAGTAGTCCTAAACATTCTGCTGTGTCCACTCAAAATGTTCTCTTACTACCTCAAACCTTGCTTTCACCTCTGATATTAATTGCACCAATGTCAATACGGAAAATGTACGACTAGTTTTACAGAAGAATAAATAAAAAATAGACATTACAGGTACAAAAATTATTTGGGTTAATTCTGAAAATAATGCACAAAGGACATTTAAAAAAAAAAAAAAGAAAACAATAGATGCAACGCATTAAAGAATGCATGATTTTGAAAAGCAGCCTTAGCAATCCTTTATAGAACAGATTTATATGACGCATACACAAAAGGGGCTACAAAAATGGATATGAATAATTAGGCGCATTTGGTACAAGCTCAGTCGTAATACATTTTTTGTTAAAAGAAAAAATAAAGGTGGGGTGCCATTTTTTAGTTTCGCCCGTGGCTGCCTAGCCACAATCCTCACTGTATATACGACCTAAATTCTTTTTTTTTTATAAAAAGGCTTTATATATGTAGATGTAGACCTACTATTATAATAGTTGATTTAAGAGCTCAAGAAGCTTAATAATTATTTTATGTTGAATATTCCTCCCCCATATATGTCCAATATACTGTGTTTACAAAGCGCATGTTAAGTGTGCACGACACATGGATGGGACTATTAAAAATGTATTTGGCAACCCCCCCCCCCTCACCAAATTGCGATTTTTTGCTTACGTTCCATTTATTTTAGGTGAGATTTTAATACCAAACCATCTCTTTCCCCAACACAGTCTTCGTGAGTTTTGCAGACAAATCCCCCTCTTCTATAAAACAAAACCAAAAAAAAATGCAAACAACAATCTCCAAATTCCAAGAGCTAAGGAAGATTTTGATTTAAAAAAAAAAATCCGAAATGTACGATAAACTACCATTTACCAGATTCTATGAGCGTAGCGGCCAAGAGTGGTTTTGTGTTTAAACCCCCCCCCCCCCCCCCCCAGCGGGGTTTGAAGCTAAAAATAACCTCTTCTATATAAACAAAAGCAAATTACACACTCAAAATTCTATGAGCATAGCCAAGCCAAAAGGGTTTTGAGTTTAAACCCCCTCTTCAAGTGGGCTTTTTTTTTAAAGTTTAAAACCCCTCCTGGTGGTTTTGAGTTTAAATACCCCCATACAGAGAGTTTTGAGGTTTAAAACCTCTCTCCAAACTAGTCTCCAAAATTCTATGACCGTATCTAATGGGGTTTTGAATTTTAGTTTAACCCCCCCCCCCCCCCCCCACACACACCAAATGATTTTGATCATAAAACTTCCCTTTTCGTTATAAAATCTAAAGCTAACTACACTCATGTAATTCAAAGAGCCCAAGAGGGTTGACACTAAATGTGATAATCCATCAGATGATCCCTGGACACATTGGCAGATAAGCTATCAAAGGTAGGTTTATCTCTGGAACAACCAGACAGACCTGTAAGCTTCCTCCCCCTAAGGTCCATGCTAGTCCCAACCCCAAAAATCACAAAGAGTGGCTAAAAGAGAAAGCTTGGTTGTGGTGTCGAATCCAGAGTCACAGGTTCGAGCCTCGGTCGGCGCATGCCCTTATTTTCGTTGAATTTTAATTCACTTTCTCTTAAAAACTTGGTCCCTGGGGCTGTTATCCATTTATGTTTAATATATGTATGTATCTCTATTAAATTACCATCTGAACAAAATAAACTCCACACAACTCCCCCTTTGCATAGACTGCGCCCACATGTAAACCATATCCTCTTTGAAGCCCCCTTCCTAATCCACCTTAGGCAGACCTTACTTCCACTACAGGCAAACATTACCAACTCCCTTTACTTCAAAAAAAATAAAAGTAAATAGTAATGGATGAAGTAATGAAAAAGGAAACTATATTTACATATATAAGTAGTTTTCACAACAAATTAAATAATATATATATTATTCGGTAACAACTAATTCTGAAAATAATGCACAAAGGACATTTAAAAAAAAAAAAAAGAAAACAATAGATGCAACGCATTAAAGAATGCATGATTTTGAAAAGCAGCCTTAGCAATCCTTTATAGAACAGATTTATATGACGCATACACAAAAGGGGCTACAAAAAAGTTTGGAAACATTTGGTTCATGAGAAAAAACGCTTGTCGATCTAGAGATACGTCAGCACTCCAAATGCAAAATTCGAAATCCTCACTGTAGTAAATTCCATGGGCATTTCTTTTAAAACTGTCCATTGCTGAAACTCCAACTCTTCCAACTTGCTTTTCAACTCTGTAAATTTTCTACCCAACAAAGCTTTACATTTTAAATCTACAAATTGCATGTCTTGAGATCTAGTATCAACTCCTAATGAATCAATGTGGATTTCATTAGTATTTGTGTTGAGAGGATTTACTCAGAATGCTAGAATGGCTTTGTTGGTTTTGAATTGCTCAAATCTTTCTAGAAAATAATCTTTGATTATCTAACTGTGTTGAAGTAATTCGTGTCTGCTTATAGACATTGAAAATGAAGTAACTTTTCGCTCTGAATATCTTCTGCAAAAAGAATTAATTTTTCTTCAGAACGAACCTATTTTTCTACGAAATTATAGGTCTACGAAAACAAGATGGGTTTGTCGTTCTCTAATACATGGAAATTAATGCCTTATCATTTAGGACCTATTTATTTCATTCAAGCACAAAGCAAAATGTTTCAACCTTAGGAAAGACACCCCACTTTATTGTAAAGAAGGATGCCGGAATACTGAGTCTCCAGTTCGCTAACAATTCTTTAGACTCGGATGATGCTGTTAACAATCTTGATGTTGAAATTTCGGTCCTAATTGTTTTGGACACAAAGCGTTTCTTGGGTGAAACGTAAGGATTTCATGGTTTATTTTTCTCCGAAGAATCATTACTGCTCCCTTTTTTTCTGTCTGGCTCCATCAGTTGTACCATTTGTAAATGATTTTACTTTTGCACAGCGTTCGATCTTCCCCTCTAGTTTGTTTCTACGAGAGGTAGCAGTCGAAGTTTTTCTTTCGGACCTTAGTTGAAAAGACATATGACTAAAGGGCTACTTATGCAAGACTCAACTATAGTAAGTGTATATAGTATATAGTATATATATACAAAATAAAGTTGAATATCTTCCACCTGCAAACATGTTACATTTGAAGACATTTTAGCTATTATATACTATACTTTTAGCGAATTTGACAATCACACAATCTGTAAATGTGCACTTTTGTGCACTGCGAGAGAGACCGTAGCCAAATTCCCGAAAGACCATACGGAAGGATCAACGAGAAGTCCAAGGCAGAACAAACTGTGCAACAGAAAACGAGGACATTGCGCAAATGGAAGGAATCAACAATGCCCTGGGCATTGAACTGCGGCACCGGCCAATGTAAAGAGTATTAGACCTACTATGCTGCATGCAAGCTCACAACTGGCGTAACTAAGAGGGATGAACTATCAAGTACGTATTGTAATCCAATGCAATGTTATATATAGAATCAGAGGAAACGAGAGAGCCGACAGTATGGCGAAGCTAGGAAACAGCAAACATACGAGTGCAAAAGCGAGGATTTGTGAATGGATCAAGTCTAAGCTGGGACCTTTGTAGAACGGGAAGAGAAGTCTGAAAAGTTCTCTATCCGATAGGAGTCTACTTCTATCCCCTACGGAGGACAAAACCGTGGAACACATCCTCTACAAATGCTCAGAAACACTTTCGAAGATACGATTTGTCTTGAAACAGATAAAACATGAGTGAGCGGTACGGAGACAGACCCTATAGAACATTGCTACGAGAGTGCCTTTAGGCTCACAAATAATGGAGAAAACCGTGTTCCTACCTAGGCATAATAGTTATATAATAACATCAAATACTGTAAATGTCAACGATCGTTAAACGAAGACGTTTAGTTCTAAAAGTAATAGACAGCTGAAACGCATACAACCAAAATTAGTCCAAAGAAACATTGCCAAAGCTTGAAGGAAATCACACAAACCGTAGTTAATAAACAAGCAATAAATCAAACAAGAAACACCCCTAATGAAAATATTACATACTACATATATGCCCATAAAATTTTCTTTATAGAGCGCCGAAAACATTTCGGTCATCAAAATGGCTCGTAGTGCAAAAACCTTGCAACATATACGCCTAACGACTAAAAATCTACTTACTTAAACCAAAACGCTGTTTACTTTCCTAATGGGAATGCCAATAACCGCAATCCGTGTATGGAAATAGGCCTATTAATTGACTTAATAAAAATTTCTCCACTTTAGGCGAATCTGATATAATATTTCTAAACATTAAGAATCTCATCAATCTGTTTCTTCTGAAAATAAAAATAATGTGCCTAAATATTCACATTAGATTCTGGTTGTCTAACATTGATTCCAGGTTATGCGGCGCATCTTTGCAGAACCCTACAGTATCGGCGTTTTCGATAAAAACATTTTCACACCCAACAGAATTTATTTATTTATTTATTAATCCACATTTCCTACCCGACAATGGTATGCCAATTATATGGTACATTTTCAGCTTCACATCCTTTTGTACAAGAAAATTAAAATTTTTGATTTTTTTTTGAAGTCTTTAAATTTCCATAACCAACACCCTGAACAAAGAGAAGAAAACGGCATACTTTTTTGCTTTGGTACAGTCTGCAAAAAAGCTAATGAGCTGGCTAAAAGAAGAAAAACCATCTTTAAATGGAACCTGCCAAAATACAGACACAAAATACGCTGTTTACAATGTCACACAAGTGGATGAATATTTATATTAAATTTTCTATTTTCCTTTATGTACCTCGTTATTTTGCGATAGTTTCAAAGGTTGTCATGGCCAGGGGTGTCAATGGGGTTGCTCCCATTTATAAAATACTCCTAATGGCATGCGTCTCAAATAGCCCAGCACCTGGCCTGCTCGTGTTGCTTAGATATTAAGCGGCGAAACTGCTCTTACTAAGGTGAAGGGGAGAAGGCGGATACCTGGCGCCACAAAACCGGGAGCTTCGGACAGATGGAGCTCGTCAGCCTAGTAAGGCAGTTCATCTAGGAGATGGGTACCCGACTTCAAACCCCCGCTGCCTTGCGGTACTGAGGCTTCAGGAGAAAACCTCGAGAAATCAGGATCCCCACTTCGTGGATGCCAGCTTCCGCACAATGCAGTTTCCCTTGATGAGCTCACACATTTTTAGTTTGCGATCTCGTTACACCAAGGTACTCGGATAGCTTTTCCATGCTGAGAGCCACTCCGTTGAGGGAGAGCCGGAAAGGTTGCCTGAGAATGCCAGTCCTGAGCGTGAGAATAGACCGACTTGGTGTTTTTTTCTAGCCTCCACTTTTTGTATAGAGGTTGCGCTCCTTCCGGATTTCCGGATATAGCAGCTTTTGGCATTTTAGCTGAGCCGGTAGGTCATTTATGAAGGCCGTAAAATGGGCGCATGACAAGACGGAGCCTTTGGGGAGGTCGTGCTCGAGGGTCATTTTCCCTGAACCTCCATACATTCTTGTTCTTATTGTAAGCTCTTGTAGGAAGTAATATATGTCCACGCACCCCCACGGCTCTTATCTTATGAAGCAAATTAGGCCGCCATTCTTTATCATATTGGCCTGTTTTAAGTCAATGAAGACTGCGTATTTGCTTTCGGTTCTTACGCTCTGCTCATACACACAAAAATGGAGGCTAGAAATAAACACCTCCAAGACGGTCAATTCTCTGTTCACGCTCCTGCTACGGTCTGCACAAAGATGTTGACTTGGTCTATAGCGGACATTCCAGCCCTGAAACCAGCCTGTTCTGGAGCTATAAGACGGGCACTCTCAAGGTACCAAACCAGACGTTTATTTACCTTTTTTTTTCAGCCATCTTTCCGACAGAAGAGATGGGCCTGTGAGATGGGCCTGTAGCCATCAGCAGTGGAAGCATATTTTACCTTTTTGGTATAGGAATAATGGTGTGTTTCCAGGCCCTAGCAGATGACCAGGTTCCATTTACGAATGCCAAGAGCACGGCCCTTCCTTTCTCCCTACATCCGGCCCGGGAGCCTTTTTAAGCTGGCATTTCCTTATGATAGCATCAAGCTCGCCTATTGAGAAGGGGGAGTTCATCGTTCCCTCAGCACTTTCGGTCTGTGGTTATTTCGGTCTTTTTTTTAATCAGCTTCCGTGGTTGTTGGTGTTCATTGGTGGCAGTCAGTAATATGGAATATATCGCCTAGTATAAGATGACAGATTCTGAGACTAAATATAGTGAACCATTGCTAGCATGCAGAAGAGTAGGAGGAGAGTGTTTATTTTGCAAAAGAAAAAGAGTAGAATTGCACAGGTCATGAACTTTTTTACCAGACAGATCAGTGTCATCATAGCCCCAGGAAGGTGAATTGGCATTTAGATCTCCAGCTATGAACATATATTCAGAACATATATTTATCAGAATAACTAACAAATTTGTCAAAAAGTCAATTCAGTCAATCACAAATCGTCTCTGCCTTAGCGTGTTATGTAAGATTCATGTGGTCTAGAGATGTTAGAAAAAGCAGTGGAAAGTCACAATTATTGTCAAATCTGTTTGCTTTCTCAGAAGACTTTCTGATGTGTTTTCTTCTGTAGACCTTATTTCCAATTTTGACATTATATGATCTAGGCTTAGAATGCTTCAAAACTGGTTTCCACTTGGAATTAAATTGCATTCTGACTGCGTTCCGTTTTAACTCTTTTCCTCTTATAATAATGTTTCTGAGAAAAAAATAAACATAGGCTACACACAGTACAGATAGATGCCTATGCACCAAATGCCAGGGAATTATGACCCTCAAAAGAAACGACACACAAGCCACAGTAAAACAAATACAGAACAATACAGACATCGACAGGCAGGAATACTTCTTCGGAGAGACGGAACAAAGTACCCCATCAAAAACTACTATTGCCCACCATCATCAACAGCAGAAATGGACATACCTACCACACAACACAAGGTCAATAATAGCTGGCGACTTCAATGCACACACACCTTCACTAGGCTACCCACACTACAACAAGCATGGCAAAAAATTGAGGATGTAAATAAATGCCTCTTACAACTTCTGCAAAACAAAACTTCACCTCCAACTTTCCTCCACAGAGCACACAAACACAACTAGCAGACCAGACCAAACTTTTATCTCTACAGACATTACTGACTCTTCTAAAATAACAGTACTTGAAGATATAGGTAGTGACCACAGGTCAATATTGGAACGCCATGTAAATACCAATCCAGCAAAACTAGGAACAATAAAAAAAGCTCTGGGCAGCTTTTTTCACAAGAAACAGACAAGACTATCAAGCATAATTGAGACAGCCGTAAATTCAACCTACATAACTATAGTATCCAACATCTTACAAGCATAAAAAAAACACACCCTTCCAGGCCAAGTTAAGAAATACAAACCATTTTGGACACCTGAATTAGATAAATTAGTAAAAGAAAGAAACGAAAACAAATGGACCAGGCCTTCAGTAATAAAGAAAGAAGAAAAAGCTCCAACAGTCAGCTCAACAGCTCCAGTCAGATCTTTGACACTCCCTTCACTACATGAGCTCAATACTGCCCTAAAAAGCCTCAAGAAAATCCCCTGGACACGATAAAATGAGTGAAATGATTCGGGGACTAGGACCACAGGCCCAAAACTGCATACTTAACTATCAACCATGCATGGAAAACTGGAGACATACCACAGGAATGGAGAACTGCAAACATAATACACATTTTAAAGAAAAATGAACCACTTGTAGACCCAAAAAGTTAATAGACCAACATCCAACATTGGCAAAATGGCAGAAAAAATGATCAATAACCTAAAGGTTATAGGCTAGAAAGTACATAATGCACAAGCTGGCTTCAGGAAAGCAAGTAGAACAGAAGACCACCTCTTTCGTTTTATCCAGGACACAGTAGAAGGGTTTCATCAAAACAAGCCAATACAGCTGTATTTATGGATTTGCAGCAAGCCTAAGATAAATAAATAAGTTTGGAGAAAAGGTCTATTTTTGAAGATGGGAAAAAAACGTGCATTCAATGAAAAATGTACAGCTGGATCAGGGCATTCTTAAAAAACAGACCATCAAAATCCGATTCGAAGGTGCCATCTCTAGGAAAAAAAGTTTGGAAGGACTACCACATGGTTCAGCCCTTAGCTGCACTCTCTTTCTAATCTTCATGAATGACCTTCCGGACCTCATTTCGGTCAATAAGGCACTTTATGCAGACCTTTTAATTTGGACTACAGAGAAGTATCCAGTGCTGACTAGATCCAAACTAAATAGAGCCCTCACAACTATCTCAACATATTCAAAATTATAGAAAATGGAAATAAAGAATAGTCAGTTTATTCAATCTTTAGCCACAGCAACATAACAGCAAAAAGAAACTACATTGTATAAATAGACTCAGAAGAAAATCCAACATATCTTGGTGTAAAACTAGTCTCTAAAACACTTTATGGCAGATTTAAAAGAAAAGAAATAAAATAATAATAAAACACTTAGCAGGAACATCCTGGGGAGCTGAAAAGATTATACACTGGATATGTCAGATCTGTAATGGATAACTGTCTCCTAATACAAGTAGCTGCCAACAAAACCTATCAATCATCATTAGATACAATCCAAAACCAAGCATTGCGGCTAATTAGTGGAGGTATGAGAACTCCCACAGCAGCCTGTGAAATAGACTCCAATACTGAACCTCTTAAGTTGAGGCGCAACAGAGCAGCATTAGAAGCTATTGAGAGATACAGAAGGAGGACAATCATCCAAATAAATTACTAACACAGAGAAATAGGAAAAACAACCAAAAAAAGCAACGAACTGATCCAACTGACGAACTAGCCCTAAAACACCTACCAAATAATAGAGAAAAAATTACCCGGACTTACAAACTACCAACCATCAAAACGCATCAAATCCACTGGGGCTCAAAGTAGGCACGCTCGAAACAATAAAAAGCTATAAAAAAAAACAGCTATCCATATTTATACGACGGATCGGATTTAAAAGCTACCATCAATGCTGGTCTTGGTGCTCCTGGTCTTCCCTAAAATAAACACTTTGCGATAAGCGCACCCTGTGGCGATTACTGCTCAAACTTCCAAGCCGAAATTGAGGTAATTTCCATAGCACTACAGAGTGGAAAACAAATTATATGAAGGAGTGCTACCACCATCAGGTATTGTTGACTTTAGAGACTCCCAATCTACTCTGCAAGCACTTAACAGCAGCAACTCAAACAGCCCAAGAGTGTTGACAACATATTGTGATAATCCATCAGATGATATCAAAATTAAATATCAATATCACACTACAGTGGATCCTGGACACATTGGCATCATGGGAAATAAAAAGGCAGATAAGCTATCAAAGGCAGGTTCATCTATGGAACAACCAGATAGACCAACTACCTCACCCTTAGGTCAATGTTAGTCAACAATCACAAAGAGGAGTGGCTCAACCAATGGCATCAGGTAACACAGGCAGAGCCATGTACAGAGAAATGACTACGCCTAACAAACTGGACAGTATTAACTTCCTCCCCCTCAAAGAACAATCTACAATCTTCCAACTAAGAACAGGACACACACAACTTAAATTACCACCTGAACAAAATAAACACACAACTACGCCTTTGCAGACACTGTGCCCACCCCTTTGAAACCGTAAACCATATCCTCTTTGAATGCCCCTCCCTAATCCACCTTAAGCAGACCATACTTCCACTACAGCCAATCATAACCAACACCTGTACGCAGTGCTGAACAACTGAAGAAAACTGCAAAAGAGCGTTCCATGAGTAATTGTTCCTGCGACAAATTAATATGTGTGGAGTAGCTCTGAAGTCTAATAGCAACAGAAATTTGTCTTCGCTTTACTTCCAAAGTTTCTTCACTGTCTGAATAGCTCTTTCAGCCTCGCCATTTGAATTCTATTCCGTAAGATTTACAGAAGTTCAGGAATTACATTGAAGCAAACTGTGCCGGCTAACCTTCTAGATATTCCTTGGCATTCGAATATACTCTTCATTGCATCTGATGTAGTTTCCTGAGACTGTTCTTTGACATCAATAAACTTTGAGAGATAGTCAACTAGAAGCACATACTGGTGTCTTGGTACACCTGCTACAATCATTTTCACTTCAATGCCTGCATTCATGCCCTGGTCAAAACATCTCTGGCTCTCTTTAGCATGTATATACGTATCCTTGGTGGCATAACTATTCTCAGACCATCCGAAGTTGATAACTGGTCTCTTGAATCCCAATATGGCCTGACTTCAATTGGAGTTTCGCTTGTGTCTAGCCAACCAGTCATAATTACTTCCAGAAGCATTGAAAGTTCCTTGCTTACAGTCTTGAATTTCACTGTATTTCGAATCACAGAAATCATATGCACTGAATGATCTGTAAATTCTAATTCTATCAGTTTTTGGTAGATGTGCACGAGAAAGTGTATCGGAGATAAACATTTCGTCTTTTCTGTAACAGACTTTCAGATCATGCCTTTGATTCTATGCTATCCGTTGTAGTAGTCCTAAACATTCTGCTGTGTCCACTCAAAATGTTCTCTTACTACCTCAAACCTTGCTTTCACCTCTTTGATATTAATTGTCTTTGAGATTACACCTTGCACGGAATACGGAAAATGTACGACTAGTTTTACAGTTAAGAATAAATAAAAAAATAGACATTACAGGTACAAAATTTATTAGGGTTAATTCTGAAAAGAGACGAACATAATGCACAAAGAACATTTAAAAAAAAAAAGTAGTCTGATTAGCATCTTCTGCATTCTCATTGGTGCTGACAATAGAGGTTTCTTTGATCCAGAGGTTTGTGATCGTTATAAACTGCAGCAGTGAAATTTGCTTGTACTATTTACAATTGAAAGCATTTCCTTCTCAATCTGTGCATATCTTGTTTCTGCATCCGTGAGAGCTCTTGATGCGTATGCAATTATACGACCTTCCTGGAGTAATACTGCATCACATTCCCTTGAAGCGAACTGCGTTCTTGTTGACATCATAATATGCTAATACTGGAGGGTTTGTACAAAGATGTTTCAATACTTCAATACTCTTGCTTTGTTCATGATTCGATTGAAATTCTATGTCATCTTTTAGACGCTTTCGAATTGGATTCGTATTCGTGATAAATTTTGCTAGGTACTGAATTAAACCTGGAAATCTTCTGATTCCATCTTTATCATGAGGAGCTGGCATGTCAATAATTGCTTTATCTTGGATCTGGTTCTAAACCTTTCTCTGACAAGATATGTTTTGCCTTATCTTGCACGTCTTAGTTCAGCTTTAGATTGTACTCCGTTGCTCTTTGCATGACTTTTCAAAATGTGATCATGATGCTCAACATTTCTACTAGCTACTAGAATGTCGTTACATTTGCTCCTTCAATACCTTAAAGCATTTAAATCCATAATTCTTCGGTAAATTTCTGACGATGATTTGATTCCAAAAGGTAATCGTAAAAATCTATATGTTGAAAGTTGTGAGAAATGATTCTCTTTCAAGCTTTATTTGCATAAATCCTGACTTGGCATCGAGAACAGAATATCTTCGAATCTGAAATATTAGTGATAACATCTTCAACAGTTTACAACAGTTCCCCTCTGATTGCTTTATTTAGATCATATTCTAACTTTGTCATTCCTGAACGAAAGAACCATGGAGCTAACCCATTCAGTAGGTTCATGTACTGGTGTAATAAATCCATCACATTGCATTTCTTTTTCAAGTCGACTTGGTGGATGGAAAACACCTTTAGCATTTTCCTGTAACTGAATCTTGTATTCTTCTGGCAGTGTTTCAGTTGTTCTCAGCATTTCAGGAAATGCGAGGGCGTCTGCCGTTTTATTGCCCCTCACGCCGGAATGTGAGGGCGCCCACTGCATGAAAACGACAGCTCCAATGGCTGGGCGGATGTAATCTTCTGCCTCTTCTATTACGGGTGACCCTCCCCCGCCGCCACCCATAGCTGGAGAGTCGATTACTAGTACCACAGTAGTGGCACGTTTCATGTTGGGTCGATAGGGCTCTAATAGCCTCGAACGCCCGAGATCCCTGTTAACTCGGCGTCCATGGAGCATGCAGCTTAGCCGCATGGACCAGAGAGCAGATCTGGTTCTGTCTGGTATGGGTATACTATAAGGGCCCCATACCCAGATCTATCGGGGTCCCTCAATACGACCCAACGGTGTAGCATAAAATGGCATCATACCCAAATTTTAGTGAACGGTAGGTATTAATCCTTTAAGGGACAGGTTTATTTGTGGGGAAGGGGTCTCCTCCACGGAGGGCAAGTACTAAGTGGGATTCTGACAAAGCTGATTTTTACTAATTGACAGCAATATGGAGGAACGATCACATTTTTATGCGGTTCCTGTTGCATTACGATTGAAGTGGGTAGCCTAGAGTCGCTCCTTTTATTGCGCCGTAAGAGGAGGCGCGGTTGCTGAGCGGTAAGCCTTACGTACCGGGGGTCCGGGGTTCGAATCCAGGTGTAGACTGGGATTTTTTTATAACAGGATCTTTGGGCTCCTCTGAGTCCACCCAGCTTTAATGGGAACCTAACAATAGTTGGGGAAAAGTAAAGGTCGTTGTGCTGACCACATGACACACTCGTTAACCGTAGGCCAAAGAAACAGGTGATCTTTGCATCCGATTCCCTATAGACCACAAGGTGTCCGAAAGGTGCCACAAATGAAACATCAGGGCCTGTGCTTGTACTCGGTCGAGTGATTCGTGGGCAGTTTTATTGCATATATATATGCTGTACTCAGATTGTGATCTGACCCCTTAAGTTCAGTGGTGCGTAGCATGTCAGCTTTGGCACCCCACTGTGCTGGCCAGCTTTCTTAGTAACGCTAACTTCTCCGAGGCTTTTCTTTCAAAATCCCGGACGTGCTGGAGCATTGACAGTTTTCTATCCAGGATCGAAATATTTTGGAGTGTTTTCACGTTGGAGTCGCAGCCCAGCGACTGCAGGTGTGTCTGTGTACAGAATTTCTGGGGTGATTTCTTTAGTTTAAGCACATTCTTTGTAAGTAGGAGAAGCGAAGACACCTTTCAAGATCATACTTTGCCACAAAGACAATTTTTTCACCAAAGGACTTCAGTTTTGAGGATTCAATGATGATGGTTTCCGATGGTCCTTGAAGACTTAATTTCAATTAATTAAATAAATCAGAGAAGTGTCACCTTAACCCACCAGATCTCGTCATGAATAGAAAATCCAGTCTTTTTTTTTTAAGTCTCCAAGAATAAAATCAACTCAGCCTTGGTGAGACACGTGGGGATGCAAGTGGTAGATGGTTTACAACTTACATCAAATCTCTCGGCAAAGATTTGAAGGCAAGAGCTTCTCTGTTGACCTTGCAGTGAACAACTAATACATTTGGATTTTCTTGACCACAAGAGTGACGAATCCCTTTCTATTTCCCTGCATGGAAGGACAGCCATCGGTGCAAACGCTGACACAGTTTTTCCACTGTAGATTGAATAGCAAAAGTTCACCACTTTAAAAATATCTTCGCCTTTGGTCGTAGTCTTTGCAAAATAAGAATTCGTTGACACATTTTTCATCCTTTATGAACCGAATAAAAGCTAGCAGCTGGGCTTTGCCGCTGACGTTAGTGGATTCATCAACTTGAAGAGACCACAGCAGAGAAACTTCATCGTCAGTCAGGTGTTTGCAGATTTGATCTAGTAAATCTGACGATGTCTTCAATTGACAAAGGAACATTTTAACTTTTTCGGCGGCATCGGGTCCAAAAGGATAGTTTCAACAACTATTGCTAAAGCTGGTTCAGCCTTTGTGTGTGCCTTCTTGCGTTTTGCTAATAATTGAGCAACCTTATAACTTGAAATCAATCCCTTTTCTGGCAGCTTTAGGTAGTTCGTAAGTTCGCTTGTTTATTTTGTTGAGCCCAGATGTTTTCAAAGTATTATCGCTAGGCGGTGTTGTCGTTTCCAGGGCCACCTTGGTAGACGCAGTCCCTTTTTTTCGTCGCAATTTTAAAACTTTGTCCCTGGTGCTGCTGTTTTATTTATGTTTAATATGTATCAGCACCTAGCTTCACTTCTATATTTACGTTCACAGCTTAATTGCTCATACCCACTGAAGCTTCTATATGTTATGTTATGTTAACCCGGCACTTTACATTAAAAAACAATGGGATGAAATAGCAGATAAGATAAAGAAAATAATAAAAACCCTTAAATATATGGGTATAACAATTTTTGGAAGGGCCATTATAGTAAAAAAACTGACAGTGCCCAAAATTTTTTATCTGGCCAACAGTGTAGAACCACCTCCTAACTTCACAAAAAAACATACAAAATCATCAGAAAATTTATCTTCAGAAACACATATATCGGCACCAAACACAACACTAATACAAGATAAAGAAAAGGGGGGATAAGCCTACAAGATATCAAAACAAAAATTAAAGCACTTCGTTTAAAATATATCGCTAGGGTAGTTAAGTACCCTGAAAACTTTCCCTTAACCTTATACTATTTCGGTTTAAGGCTCAACAAAATATTACATTTACACAAAAAATGTTTACCTTTTTTAAAGAGAAAAATCTGTTTAGTGTGCATATAAGTTGGACATAATTTAAAACAACAATTAATAAGTAGTTTTTCATATTATCCCTAAACTGTAGTGGTGAAAGTAAACTATAGTACACCTAACTAAAAGATTTTTTTTCTTGAGGATTTGAATAAGATAAGATATCCTTTACAAAACAATTAGATCAATTACATATTCATTATAAGACATCAGTTAGACCAGGTTCACATCCAACTTTACATTCACTTCCACCTATCATTAGGTCTGCTGGACCGCTGGGACTACACAACATCTGCCAACCTTCTTTCTCCATTCTTTTCTGTCATTTGTCTTTGATAGAATTTCATTATGGTGTTCTTTCTGAAAATATTGAAACCCTGCCTTTTTACCTGTCTGGTTGGACCACTTCGGGGGCCGATTTTGAGTTTGTGTTTCACATAAACTGTCTATGTAACCTTGTTTTAAATTATTATTATTATAGCTTTTATATAGCGCTACTTTTCATGCTTATAGCATGCACAGAGCGCTATGGTCCAATCTCTTTTGTGGAAAAGTGGGAGGGGGGGGGTATCTAAGAGAAGGTTTTTCCGTGCTGCCTTTAGGCCCTCAGTAAACACAACTCTGCTCAAGTCGGGTGTCGAACCTCGAGCTCCCTTCAAAATAGACAAGACAAGCCAAGTTCAAGCGAATGAGCCTCTCGATCACGCTTCCTTTATACAACTGTTATGATCATTGTTTATTGTACATACTTTACAAGCAAACAGAAAGGTCTCGATGATCAAGGCAATTCCTTATGGTTTCTGACACACTTGCTAAATTTGATGTTTGCAAACACAGTTTAAATTTATCTGAATGTTAAATTTGTTTAAATAGACATGATTTATATACATTTTATACAAATAATTATAATTATTATAACGTAAATTTATAGGCCCTAACTACATTTCAAATACAACACATTTGTTCTTTGAAAAGAAAGGATACTCTTACTCTACAGATATTAAAGCTTTGAGGGTTGCCGCCAAAAAAAAAAGGTCTTCGAAAATAATATTTTTAAAACTATTCATTTATAAGCTATTTATTTTGATTAATACGTTAGTTTATAACTTCGAACTATAATTCAAAGCTCAGGACAAAAAAATCGAAAGCCGGGGATGAAATTAAGTAACCAATTTATTCTACTCTAAATTTTTGGTATTTTTAGGATTCAATTATAAATTGTAAATTCTAGTGTCAAAGTTATTTTCAATCAATAGGGAAAAAAAATTTGGGTTCAGAAGTCATCTCAATTGTTACTTTTATACTTAAAATTTCTAATGAATTCTAAATTTTCCAAAAAATAGTCTTTCTTTAAATAATTATTTTAAATTCATAAGCAATTACAAAGACTCTTGTCATCATGTTTCTATTTTGTTTTAAAGTGTCATGTTTTCGTCGGGGGCGGTAGAGTGGAAAAGATTATCATGAATGAGTCTTCTCTCCTTTTATAATTATTACTAATGATTGCATTTGGAATGAAGCGACTCGATGTAAGAATTTAATTTATAGCATTGACAAATTTTCTTGTAAAAATGTAATTTCTTTAATTCTATTTCATTTTATATTCTAATGATTTAATTTGAGATTAGAGTGTGGTGCGACATAATATACAAATGGGTTCAAATATTAATAAGCAGCTTATGTTATAAAGATATTAAACTAATTTTGTACATACTAAGACTTCTGCTTAGAAGTTGGACCACCCCCTCTCAAAAATCTATAGTGGAGAGGGCAGTACATGCAATCGCCCCCCCCCAACCCCACAGCCACAGATGTGGCCACAGAAGGGGGACGACATAATATACCGATTGCTTAATATATAAATAAATAAGTAGTTTTTATCATATAGATATGTAACATGTTATGTTAACAAATTGGTTTATAAAAAAGAATTGAACCGCCCGCCCCTCAATTAAAAGTTAAGAGGGGGGCGGGATTAATATAATTACCCCCTAATAACCCTAACCCCACCAAATCGTCCAACATACTAGAGCCTAAATAAAGAATTCATATATAAATTGTGTGATTTCTCTACTAAAATTCGCCCCTCCCCTCTTATTTATATTGTTTCATGCCATGATAATTGTCGACGTTAGAGTTAGGGTTTCGATTCAGTGACCAAGACAATCTATGTTTCCCTCATATGTCCCTCGCCGAGTCGAGAGTCAATTACTTTAAAATCTTAACAGACTGCAGTGGCCTCCGCATGGTCAAATGGTTTTAACGAGTCAGAACCAAGAAACTTAATTTAGCCTCCATAGCCTGCTCTTCGTGAGTCTCGTAACTTGAGGGTTTGAAACAAAAAAAATAAAACATCAAGGTACAAACTCACTAGAATTACTCGTATCAACTTAAAAAAGGTAGAGATGCGTCAATAAAAAGAATAATAATTTAGCAATTAGTAGCTAATAACATATATTTTCAGAAACACAATACATCGGACACATGTTAATAAACAGTTTTGTTTTCAGGTGGAAAAAAAAGGGATTATTATTATTATTGTATTAAAATATCTAAGATACTCGAAATTCAGGACGTAACTCTATTCCAAATTTAGCCTAACGAAAGGCCTTTTGTTATTTGTGTATGTGTGTCTACCTGGTCAGCAACAAGAAGATTAACGAGAAGCAGTTTGTGACAAGTAGAAAAGCGTATAATCAAGTATCACAAGAGTGCGCTGGTTGTGCAGTAAATCTTGAAAAAGGCTAGATCTATGTGAGATAATAGTTTCTGGATTGAACTTAAAAACAATTTCTATTACTCAACGTTCATATGAATATATATTAAAGTCTTTTTTCTCATATTTTATTTAAAGGCTACGATTATTTGAACACGTCTAAAACGTTATGGAGTATTATGAAATGTGTTGTTCACATATTTAAAATATTTAAATATTTACACAGAGTAAGAGAATTTATTGTGTGTACAATTTGGTCATTTAAGAATTGACTCAATATTATGTGGATACCACTTAGGGCAATGCAAGTAATTACTATACATATCTGATAAAATGTTCCCATTAAAGAGTTTGTTATTGTTCCTGTGTACAGCAATGTTCATTTCTATAGAATCTAAATTGAAATTAATCAATAACGGTTACGAAGGCGTCATTATAGCTATTAACCCTAGTATTGCAGAGAATCATGTGTTACTCAAGAGATTAGAGGTAAGTTTAATGTTTGTATATATTTCTCTCTCTATTTAATCACCACATTTATGCACAAACATCCATCTATTTTTTATGAGTATCGAAACTGAAAACATCAAATGTAAATAAAATAAATAGTTTAGATTTATAATATTTCTTTCCATAAGTTAAACAGAAATTACATTTCCAGAAATTTGTAAAGGAATTTTCGCTAAAATAAGTTTACCTTTTTCTTAACGTAATAACGTAATAACGTAATAAGCTTACAATCTGTTGAATCGGCAAGTTTATTGCTTAGTTATATTTAAGTAAGATTTCAAGGTAAAAATTGTGACACTAGAGAATCTATTTTAGTCAAACTTCCTAGCTATCCAGACTTGAAGAATCGGTACTATTAATACATATCAATTTTTAAATAAAATCTCTTTCAATACTGGGGATTTTAACGACATATATTTCTAAACTATCAATGTTGCCAAGTAAATAATAGAAAAAATAGTTTGTGTTTCAAACGGAATAAATATTTAAATTTGAATTTACGGTACTAAAAAGTGAACAAAATGTATAGTATCCCTTTAAAATGACAGTAGCTAATTAAAACCATATATTCTGTACACCGGATACAACAAACAGCAAGCTATTTTTAGTTATCAGCCATATGAAAATCTCCAATACAAAGACACGTATTTTTTTTAATATTTCATACCAAATATAAAAATACATTCATAAAACTACACATTTATTAGCGGTCCCCGTTAGAGGAAATGTCGCTTTATAGTTGCAGTCCGTCTGTCACGTTTAGATCTCAGAAACTAGAAGAGCTAAGACAAATATGATATCCCCATATTCTGTGTCTCGTAAAGAGTAGGTGCAAAAGCTACTTTTAGTCTTTCCAAGGAGAATTGTTTTATAACTAAAATTAATTATGCAAGTCATTACAATAGGAAAAAAGGGATAATTTAAAAAAAATAAAAACATTATATGTACGTTCGTCCGTCCCGTTTAGATCTCGAAAACTAGAAAAGTCAGTGAAAATACGACATCACAATATTTTAGACCATTCAAAGTTCTGATGCAACGACTACTTTTTTCTTTTCTGAAAGCGAAAAATCTAATTTTTAAATGACTTACGCAAGCAGTATTTTCATTAAAAATACACCACTTTTACAACTATTCACTATTAATAGTATGGATGGCTGCCTGGTCGTGCGGTTTGCGCGCCGAACTGTCGTTCGAATTTATCGACGGTCGAGGGTTCAAACCCTGCCCGCTACCATCCCCCGTCGTCCTGCGGGAGGTTTGGACAAGGAAGTAAGCTATCTTCAACTCTGAAGGAACATCCGAAACAATGTAAAACATTTTTACAAAACAATAGTAACGAACACTTGAACCTCTTTATTGGGGTAGTAAGTATACACTATATTTTTAACACATTTATGCAAACGGTTGTAGAAATTTTGTCAAAAAAATTGTTTGTTTTCTAGCTAAAGATAAACAAAAATGTCAATTTTCGTTTTGACTAAAAATACAAATTTCATGTAAATATCACCACTATTCCCTTGATTTTTATCGAAATATTTAAAAGGCTCTGAACAATTTTTTAGTTACTGTTAAACATCGTTTTAGGTTCGAGGTTATAAATTCCGTTTCAACTTATATGTAAATCTCGGGTTACCAGACGTCCGGCAAAAGGTCATGTCCTACTTTTCGGGAGTCGTGTCCTCCGGAAGGCCGGCAATTGCCTAAAATATGAAAATGTCCGACCTTGTAACTGTTGTTTACTGCAATGGCAGAAAAATAGTTGACACCCTTAGATGAATTCCAGTACTCTCACTGGAGGTTTCTACATCTATCTATCTATCTATCTATCTATCTATCTATTTATATATATATAATTATCTTCTTCGCTCAAGGGTTTTTAAATAAAATCTCTTTCAATACTGGGGATTTTAACGACATATATTTCTAAACTATCAATGTTGCCAAGTAAATAATAGAAAAAATAGTTTGTGTTTCAAACGGACGAGAAGAAGAAGTAAAGGAAAGATCACTCACTTATTTCTGCAAGTCGGACGAACTAGAGTTACGCCACGGATAATAAGTGCAATTTAAGAGTTTGTATTAGAAAATAAATCGTCTTTGCATTTTATTCATTCTTTACTACGTACATAACTACTTTACGAGCCTTGCATGTAGAGAAGTCATACAGTTTATCATAAAAATTCTATTTCTTACATAGATCACGCTCAATAGCAGGAATTACCAAATGTTTTAATCTATCTTTGAGAATTCTTCATTAGTTTGATGCGCGAGAAGATTCTTCCACCAGATTACATAATTACGGCTAATGCATAATGCCGTTTTTTATTTATCGCGCGTAGGATTGGCGTTTTCCATATTGAATGAATCCCCAAAATGACAATTTTTATCTACATATTTCCGTATATTTTAAGGACTTTTTCGTATCTTTTGCAATTTCAGGAGCTCCTGGTAAATCGACAGGAGGGCGCGGGAAATCTGTTTTAAGTTATAAAATGGTTTAATTTAATAATTTATACACCTTGAATTAGCGTGGGTCCTATGAAAGTGTGGGTCCCTTCAAAGTGACCTAAGGCCGGCCCTGCAAAATAACAGCTTATGTTACGCCGCTGGTCGACTAGTATAATAAAAAACACTACATCTTTTGTCAAACATACAGTACTCAGAGGAAAGAAATATTAATGTCAACGATGTTCAATTGCTTGACCAACAGTGGCGTCACTAGGGGAGTGCGGGGGTGCGGGCCGCACCGGGTGACACCCGATAAGGAGTGACACCCGAATGGATAAAATGCACTTTTCCAAAAAAATTATTTAAAAATACGAACAAAAAATGTGATAGAAGCAAAATCATAAAGCATGGGGAAAAAATCATTAGGAAGATTTTCTTGTTAGATAAATAGTAGGCATGTCCACAATAAGAAACTTGCGAGAAGATTGAAGAACATTTATCAGGCTTTCAAATTTGGAACATTTTGGCAGCCGAATGTAGGCTACAAAAAAATGATAGGGAAGGATGATTGACGTGTAGAATGGAAAATAAAGGAACATCTTGCACTTATAGATTGCTTGATATCGCATTGTTTCCGTTGTTTGGTGGCAAATTGAAGAAGACCTTTCATAGAATAATGGATTCTTTTTCTTGGGATTATGGAAATGTCATCCAAATATGAGCCAGTACTGAAAAAATAACTTATAAGATTGCACGGGAGCGCTGAAAAAAAAAAAGTTACTTTCCAACCTCGTAACAAACCTCAAGAGAGTTTATTAACAAACCACTTAAGGGATATACTTATCAGAGACATAATGCTGCAAGGTACTTTGGTATCTTGTATGACAGCACACCTCACATAGATCTCTGAAGTTGTAATATATTAACACTAGTAATGGTCATGTTAAAATTTTGTAGGATATTTCTCTTTAAAGTGGTTACCAAAAGCAGACGGTATCCGTTCTGATCATTTCAAATGCCCGGAAAGAGATGGACTTAACGTATTGATATGATGACCCCAAGGATATGAAAATGCAGCTACAATGTCAAGAAAATCACGAAGGAGTGCAGGCAGTATTAATGAAGAACAGATAAGAAACTTGCATGGATGTGTAACATTGTTTACTTGAAGCCATGTGGTCAAATTCTTAATAAAAAAATACTTCCAACATATATTTTCTCGGTTTTCTTGAAAAATTTTTCTTTCTTTGCCGCTTTTACCAATCGATGGTATATTTTTATTAATGATAGAGTGTCATATGAACAACTCGCTGTGTGCTCATCGCGTTGCTGTTAGACGCATGAAAGAACGATTTTATGAAAATCGTCTATCTGAAAATACAAACACTGGACAACTGCTAGCTGTCTGTGAATAAATGCATATCTTTCATTGCTTTACTTTCTTGTTGGACGATGTACTGAGGAAAAAGTCAACTAAACACAAGAGTACCTTCAAATTAAGGTGTTTATTATTGGCCAAGTGGTGGCTAAGCTAGAGCACTTCATTTACTCTACGAAATGTATGGCAAAGTTAGCTAAAAATGTTATTGAGATAAATTTTGTGAAATAAAACTAGCATTTTATTGCAACAGAAAAATAAGTTTTAACAATTTGAAAGTAACCTTAAGATGCCGGATTCACTATTCAAATAGAGAACAAGAGATTAATGCTGAGTGAATCTATCTCTTTTATAGATAGCCAGACGACAAGATATATGAGCAGAAATACCAAAACTAGAATACAACTACAGGCAGCAAAGTTCAATTTGAAGATCTTCAACGAATCTCTGCCAGCCAATTATTTCAGCCTTTAATTTTTTTTTTGTCGAATGCATCTCTACATGGTATGTCTCCGTGGCGTCATATAAAAGCTTTAAAATCTAAAGCTAATTAACAACTATTAATAGCTTTTGAAAAACGAATTTCAAACCATCGAAAACAAAGTCGCAAAAGATATTGAGTTTAAAGTTATTTATCAAATGTGAAATTATGTAAAAGAAACTTTTAAGTTTGTATTTGTGAAGGTATTGTAGACTTTTAAATGTTAAGATAAAAAAAAATTGTGTACCTTAAATATACTTTTTGTAAAGCTGCATTTTTAAATAGTTTTCCTCAGGATACTAGCACTATTATGTTAAAATTTTAAAATAGAATTGACACTCATTTTAATGTTGTGTAACAGCCATCAACGAACTGTATTATGGCGCATAAAAGAATTAAACAGCGATAGTTTTCATGCGAAGAATAAGGGAAACGCTTGGGGGAGGGGTGACACCTTGATCTTACCGCACCGGGTGACACCCATCCTAGTGACGCCACTGTTCACCAGTACTGTAATTTTAAGTTATTTAATTATTTGAATTACACAAAGATACAGAACTTTTTTTTAAAGCTTCTTCGTGAAAAGTGTTGTGCGAATATACGAAGCTGTTCTAATGAAGCTTATTCCTCAGAGCTCCTCAAAATGAGTGAATTATGCCAAAGTTAAGAAAGTGTTTTCGCACAGTAGTCGAAGAGAAGGCTAAACCACACAGATGTGTTATTATTAATATACATCTATTACAAATAGAGTTTGTAACTAATTAATAGAACATTTAGTAGAAGCTTTTTTTTTTTAAATATTTTTTTTTATATTCCTTGTTAGATCTATATAGTTCCATCTAGATCTATCTTTAACTCCGAAGGAACATCCGAAACATCTAACTATTTTACATACATTTTACAAATAGATCTACAATAATATAGATCTAGAGCTACAACTAAATCTTGATATAGAATTTAGAATTCTAATTGATTTTACAGCATCTCAGCCAAGGCCGCAAAGAAGTATTATCCTTTGATTAAGTGTCTGAATGTACAGTTTGATAAGTCAGTTGCAATTAACTCGTATAAATATGAAAATTGGCCCCCAAAGGCAGGTTTTAATATTTCATGAATATAATCAGTATGTATATCACATGGAATTCGTCGCACTGGTGGATCCAGGGGGGGGGGCGATCGCCCCTACCCCCATCCCCCCCCACTCGGCCGACCCCCCCCCCCCCCCTTTTGGAGGAGGAAGGACGAATTATAGTAAATAAATCACACAATTTGTATACGAATCTATTAATTATGTTACTAATATAAACTAATTATTTATATTTCAATCTATATTTTAGATTACTTCAACCCCCCCCCCCCCCTTTTAGTATGTTGGCCGATTTGGTGGGATTGGGAGGTGTCGATAAACCACAAACTTTCGAGTAGGCGGTCCAATTTATTTGTACAAATCACAGCTTGTTAACAGAATCAATTAAATATCTATATAATTAAAACTTATTATTGATATTTTAACCGATCAATATATTATGTCGTTTCCCTGTTTGCCGATTGGGTGTGTGTGTGTGGGGGGGGGGGGAATACATCTACTGCCCTTCCCACCTAAACCCTTTGTGTTTTGGGGGGGGGGGGGTCCTACTTTTATTTAGAAATCATAGTTTGTAAATAAAATTAGTTGAATTAAGATATAATTTTTATATTATATCGCTACATTTCTGGTATCTTAGCTGATTCGGTGAGGTGGGGGGGGGGGGTCCTATTTTTAAGAAGAAATTATAGTTTGTGAACAAAATTAGTTGAATATCTATATAATATAAGGTACATATAGATGTTTTAACCCATTTTGTATATTATGTCGTACACAGGCTCTGATGTCAAATTTTATCATTAGTAAATATAAAATGAAAAAGGGTTTTACCAGGTGGGAGGGGCGATACATGCAATCGCCTTTCCACCATCGGACAAACCAATACTTTTTTCTTTTTGTATTTTAGTTAAGAAATTACACAATTTAAAAAACAAATGTCACTAATATAATTTATATATGCTATAAATTAAATTCTTACATCGAGTCGCTCCACCCCTATTCTTTTATGCCAAATGCAATCATTAAGCAAAAATTATAAAAGCAGCTAGGATTAACGTTTTTCACTCTAACGCCCTCTCCCCTTTCCAGACGAAAACATGACGTTTTAAAACAGAATAGTCAAATATGGCGATAGAGTTTATGTAATTGCACACGATATTTTAAGAAAGACTTTGTTTTGGAAAATTTAGAATTCATACGAAATTTTTCATTGTAAGAGTAACAATTGAGATGAGTTCTGAACCCAAATATTATTTTCCTAGTCACCTTTTTCCAAGCTTTACTCATACTGATATTTTTCTATTGTATAAATAATTTGCTTGAATCCTAAAAGTGCAAAAATTTAGAATAGAATGTAATTTGCCCACATAATTTCTCCTCCCACTTCCGAATTTTTTGTTTACAGCTTTGAATTATAGTTCTGTTACAAAACAAAGTTACAAATATGTCTCTTGAACAAAATGTATCATTTACAAAAAAGCTTTTTTTAAATATTATTTTTCGAATATTTTTTTTTCGGCAGTGATACTCAAAGTCTTAATCTAAATATGTGGGGTATCTTATCATTTCAAGAACAAATCGGTTGTATTTGCAAAGTAGTAAGGGCCTGTAAATTCCTACTAGAATATTTTTCAAGTAAAACATTTTCAAAAGTTCCTTTTTAAATAGCATGAATAATGAGCTCTACATGTCAGTAAAATGCGTTTCTGCAGTGAACAATGCAAGAAAACGCTTTTAGCCTCGGGGCACTTTTGCACTATCTTTGATGGCGGTGTGTATGGCAGGGTTATAACAATATATATATATATATATATATATATATACAGAGTGTGTTTCGTCTAATTAGCTCAAAACTGAAAGTGTTGGGAAGTTAGACAAAGCAATCTGGTAAAGTTCTGCTCAGAATTCAAAATTCAAGAAGTCTTTGTCCATTCTCATTCACTTTGCCAATTCCAAAAAGCCCAAGGCAGTCTGGCCAGGTAGTGTGGTCTGCTCCTACTCTTGCATTGAAGTCACCTAGAATGGCCAAGTGCTCTTTTTGAGAAATAATCTTGATGGCTTCCTTTAGGTCTTCGTAGAACTTGTCTTTGTCCTCCTGAAGTAAACATAGTGTAGGGGCATAGACACTAATCTATGAGTGACTTCTCCAGATCTAGTCATCATACTTATGCTTAGTATCCTTTCCGAGCCACCAACTGGAGGGACTATTGTGGGCAGTAGACTGTTCTTGACAGCAAAGCCTACACCATGCATTCGCGTCTCTTCCTAAGCTTTTCCTTTCCAAAAGAAAGTGTAATCAGCCTCGCGGAGCATGCCGTCTTCGACTAGTCGGGTTTCTTGGAGAGCTGCAATGTCAATGCGTAGTCTTTTCAACTCCTTGTTTATGACTGCCGTCTTCCTTGCATCGTCAACCTGCCGTCGGTCATCTGAAAGACCAGGACACATTGTCCTGACGTTCCATGTGGCCAGTCGCATGATAAGAATTTTCTTTCTCTCTTCTTTTGTTGCTTGGTGCAAGTTGTCAGCCTACTTATCGTTTTAAACTAAGCTTTAAGCAACCATTAGAGCAGGCAGGCTGAGCACAGCCATTGACATGCTTGCACAAGGGAAAGCACCCGGAGGAGATGGTATTCCTGCAGAAGCCATTCAGGCTGGAAAGCATGCCCTAATCAAGCCACTCCATAAACTGCTAAGTTTGTGCTAAGAGCAAGGAATAGTCCCCAAGGAATTGAAGGATACCAACAAAGTAACAATTTACAAAAATAGAGCGACCGCTCCGATTGTAACAGTTATAGAGGCATTTCACTTCTGAGCATAGTTGTGAAGGCTTATACCAGAGTAATACTGATCTTGGCAGAACGAGTTTACCCAGAATCGCAGTGTGGCTTTATGGCCGGTAGATCCACAACAAATATGATCTTCTCCCTGCGGCAGCTACAGGAGAAAAGCAGAGAACATAGGCAGTCCCTCTATATAGCATTAATTAACTTGACCAAGGCGTTTGACCTTGTCAGCAGAACCGGCTTGTTTGCCGTATTAGAGAGAATCGGCTGTCCAAACAAGCTATGGAAACTAGTATCAGCTTTTCATGAAAATATGCAGGGCACCGAAAAGTTTGACAGTTCCGCCTCTATGTCATTCTCCATCAAGCGCGGAGTAAAACAAAGGATGTGTTCTGGCTCCAACACTATTCGGCATCTTCTTTTCAGTTGTACTTACCAGCGATTTTAAATCCTTGGAAGATGGAGTATATATCCTTAGTAGATCCGATGGAAAGCTATTTAACCTGGCACGCCTTAAAGCCAAAACTAAGAGACGGCGTATCTTGATTGGGGAACTGCTGTTCGCCGATGATGCCGCATATCTCATTCACAAGAAGGATTGCAGAGGCTTGTGAATGCTCTGGCAGCTGCTTATCAAGAGTTTAGCCTTACAATAAGCCTTTCCAAGACTGAAATCCTGGCACAAGATGTCGCAGAAATACCAGTGATACATATTGGAAATCACACACTTGATGCAAGAATTCACATATTTGGGAACAACAATAGCCAGCAACCTAGATTTAGACGCTAAGCTGACAAAAAGAATAGAAAAAGCTTCTGCATCAATGCCAAAACTCTCCAAGCGTGTGTGGGAAAAACAAAAATCCTGGTCTACAATGCCGCGTTCTGAGCACGCTTGTTTATGGCAGTGAGAGCTGAGCAACATATATGCATAAAGAACACAAATTAATTAGATTCCACCTACGCTGCCTGCGAACGCATAATGTGCATCTCCTGGAGGGATCGTGTCAGCCAGGAAGTTTTGCGCTAGCTCGGTCATGTCACTTGCATGCCAGATGGAAGAATCCCTAAAGACATCCTATACGCTGAACTTGCAGAGGGAGTCAGACCCAAGGGCCGCCCAAGATTAACATACAGAGATGTCTGCAAGCGAGAAATGAGAGCCACGGGCATCGACCAAAGTATGAGAGAGAAGATAGCCCAAGACCGGACAGCATGGAGACAGACTGTACGTGTTGTACGAACTTCGCCGAATGCAAGAGAAATGAAGCTGCGTCAGCCAAGATAAATAAAAAGAAATCTCCCCTGTCAGCTAGCCCTAGGACAGATGCACGAAATCTGGCAAACTATGCCGCTCCAGAATTGACTTGATCATTCACTCCAGATCCCGCCCCATCTCAAGACGTAACCAAAGCCAGTGACTCATCTGGGCGCATCCATTGTCTTCCGAGACAGAAGGAGCGATAAATAAATAAATAAATAAATATATATATATATATATATATATATGCTGTACGCGCGTTTATGCTTAGGGTTAGGGTTTACTGGGCTTTAGGGTTTGGTTTGGACAAAAAAATCGACCCCCTTCCAAAGTTCTGGATCCGCTAGTGATTCGTCGATCTAGTAATGTTATTAATTTATTATTATTACATTGTTAATATTAAACGACCTGATAGCCTAGATAGAATGTGAACCTAGTCTAACCATGTTATTGATCAACTGATGGTGTTGTTTAAGACCAATCTGTTTGATAAAAGCTTCAAGGAAAAAACTTTCCCTTTGATTACGAAACGTTGCTTATTAATCATTTAAATTATGTTCGATTTATATACATGCTAAACATTTGATTTAAAAGGTAATTAAGTAGCTTGTGTGACAGAAAATACTTAATTTAATAATACAAATTTTCTTATAGAATTATTTTAGAAAAAAAACTTTACAATAAATGTGTTAAAAATATACTAAAATAAAAATCCACCTAGCTTATTTGCATGGCCTCCCCCATCAATTGTGATTGCCGATGCTTTTGTAAAAATTGTGTATTTTTATGAAAAAGTGCTTGCATAGTTAATTTTGACAAATTAAACTTTTGGTTTTCAGAGAAGAGTAATACTGATCTACTAGATTTAATTTAGATCTGTCAAACATTAAGAATTTTCCCTTCACATTTTTCTTTATTTTGCCACGAAAATAAAAGTAGTGTGAAAATGGGTTTACCCGTTCAGACGAAATATTCATATCTTATTATATAAAGCAGAATGTTTGGCGTGTGTATGTATGTATGTATGCATGTATGTATGTATGTCCTTGTATAGAAATAAAAAGCGCTTGACCAATCTTGATAAAACTTGGCAGAAATGTTCCTTGGGTACCAACTTAGACCGTAGTGTATGTATTGTGGCCCTAAAACAAACTTTAGACCCTCAAAAAAAAGACCAACGTTATTACAGCTATAGTATTTTATGGATCTAGGCCATGTTTACAATGTTGACATGAGAAAAGATCGAAAGGATTTAGATCTAGATCTAATTTTAAGAAATACACTTTGCGCACATATTTTTTGTTACTTTGACACATGAAAATACAAAAGAAGGCCCATTGATTTCATTATATAATAAAATTAACCTTCAAATTTGTGTTTCAAAAGCATTTTCACATGGATGCACATTCTTTCATTAGACATTACCAAATGGTTGCACATTAACACATCTCTCTACTGAGTCTATTCGTAGGTCTAAAACTCTTATTGCACTCTAAGATGATAAAACTTCTTTTCGCAAAGATAGTTTTATGCTTTAACACATGAACATACTAATTATAGTCCATTCATTTCATATTTTAATCAAATTAAGATTCAAATTTGTTTTTCTAAAGCATTTCTAATACATTCGTTCGCTGTTCGCTAAAGCTGCGTAGCCGTGTTGAGGTAGGCCTATATTCATTCATGAAAAAAGGTCACGCATGCGCAGAGCAAAGCCTTCACGCAGCACAGAATGAACTCTATAACGCCAATTTTTAACCCTAGATTCATCTAGATCTAGATCTATGTCTACCTCAAGATCTACTTTATACTTTAACACATTAACATACACAATTAAGTCTATTCATTTCAAATTTTAATCAAATATATGTAGGCCTACAAGCAAATGTTTTAATTTGAAAAAATGGATTTAAGTAGATTAGCTATTTTGATTTGATGGCTTTATTCATACAATTTTTACATTTACACATTCTCTTTATTTATTACATTATTATTTCGTTTAAATGTTTTAAAAACACTCTCAGTGACTATATCGACAGTAATACGCAAATAAAGACACGCGGGTTGCGGGTAAAATATGTGTAGTCAAATATAAAATACTGAGAAAAAGGGTTTACCCTAATTGTTAAAAGTTTCGTTTTTTAATAAGATACCATAGGGCCCTCAGGTTGTGGGAGGGACATTAAACATACATCTCCGCCTAGATCTAAGGAACACTTATGGCAAGTTTTATCAAGATTGGTCAAACGGTATTGATATTTATTCGGGACATACATACATACATACGCCTCACTTTTAGCTTTATATATATATATATTGCTACAGCTTTTCTATTTATATTTCTACTAATAACTTGCATACGTTTGTCCCCCATACGGGATACGTGCCATGCCCAGCGTAACTATCGGGCCATAAGAAGTCCACCCTATATTGTCCATACCGGTGTTCTTCAAGGATCGCTGTTTGTAGTGCGGTCTTGCCACCGTATGTCCATGATGGAGCGCAAGCACCTTTGGTGAAAGCGTTCAAGATGTAGTTTTTTTTCTGTATAGTGTCAATGTCTCAGATCCATATTAAAGGGTTGGGAGAACCACCGCCTGGTAGACATTGATTTTTGTAGGCAGGCGGGCGATTTATTCTGTCAAAAGCTTGACTGAAGGCGTCTAAAATTGCCACTGGCCCTGGCCTTGAAAGTGAGGCGTCATTTGATACCATACTACCATGTTAAGGGTCTGTCCGTTTACGGTGATCTTTGTGGCTGAGTAGTGAGGTTGTATTGGGTGACATCTGGAACATGAATTCTGTTTTCCCGAGGTTTATATATATATATATAGATAAACCGAAAGAGGATGCAGCGCATGCAAATTCGTTGACCGCGTATTGACTTTGGCGTAATGCTGGGTCAAGCGATTGCACGAAGGCATCTACAATCTTCGACGTCTACTGTCCCATACAAAAACAAAGGAGATGGTCATAACGGAGCTTCTCTATGCCGATGATTGCCCCCTGCTAGCTCACAATGAACATGATCTCCATATATGTATGTGTGTGTTTTTAATATTGGAAGGAGGGTTTCAATATCTAAACCCACTTGGCTACATTTAGAGACTGTAATTTTCCTTTAGGATTTTATTGGCGGGGGCTTTAATCTCAACTCCCAACTAGCACCCCCAAACTCACGGAATTTGGTGACTGTAGTTGTCTTTAGTTTATTTTAAGTTAAGACCCACTGGAAGGGGTTTGAAACTAAAACCCTCATAAGCTACACTCATGGAATTTGTATTTGTATTTTGATTTAGTTATTCAGGAGGGTAGTTTAAACCTTAACCCCCCCTGGAGACAATTTAAAACTCAAAACTCTCTGAAGGGTGCTTTTAAACTCTTATCTTGGCTACGTTTATGGTATTAAATGGCCGTAATTTGCTTTGGATTTTATCGGAGACTGATGCTTTGACCTCAAAATTTACTTGAGGAGATTTTAAACTCTGAAATTTATTTGTAAATACATAAATTAATATATTTGATTGACAAATAGTGTCAACGGGTGTCTTTTTTTTTCAACATTTATGGATTAAATTTATAACAAAGACTAAACCTAGATCTAGGTCTATGAGTACGTTGACTTTGTTGACATTTTATAAATATTTTTTCCCACAGAGATCAAAGTTTTTTTTTTAAAGTTAGTTTTACATTTTAAACTTTGTTGCCACGAATAAAATGGCATGATGTACAGCGAATTCCAGGTATCTTGTTACCTTTACTAATAATAGAGCTAAATGGCGAGTATTTTATGGCTTCACTAATTAACCTTCAAGCAAAATTTACAGAATCGAGTATAACAGATCCAAAAGTTATTCTTAATAACGCTAGAATAGTCCATTATTTTGGTTTGGCGTCTATAATTTCAGATCAGTTGGAATGATGTCCCTGAGTCTTCTACTCGTCAGCAGTTGTGATGGTGAATACGGCAGTCCGCTAACTCCGCTTATCGGAGTATTTCTATACTCGAGCATAACGAGATATGGATCTTTCCCACTTTTGTATGCTTTGAATACTTTTGCTTTCGCACAAAACATAAACAACCAACAATGACGTAATATCATATAATATTAGCACAGATCCTATCTTCTTCATGCAGTGGAAAATTAAGAATTATTTGCCTATCTGGAATTCTGGACAAAGCTCCTGCGCCCAATTAATATAGTTCAGAAGAAACTCCAAAAGTCTGGACTGCATATACGGGAAGCTGCTGAAGAAATTAGTACCATTTCATGCTTTCTGCAAAATGATGAGAAACTGACAAAAACCCAATCCATCGAAAAAGCAAAAGAAGGTAGTGAATACTATGGATGCCCTGTAATCAAAACAACCAAAAGAAAGAAAAGACTTAATGGGAAGTTGAGTTCTAATGTAGGGCTGTCAATAGAACTACAATTCAAACGTGTTGCGACAAAAGTGCTGGACAAATTTCATATGGAGATGAAGGGCAGATTCCAATGGATGAAAAGAAAATGGATACCTTTGGGTTTCTTCTTGAACCAAGACACCTGTTAGATGAAGACACGCTTATGACAAACTGTGCTACTTTTCCTGTTTGTATGATGAAATAAATGGAAAATCGCTTTTTCAATGATGTCATTGATACACGAGCACTTTTCATCAACAAACCAGTAATACAATCACCAATAGACATATTGAGGAAACAGGCTTAATACGGTAATTACGTGTGCTCAAACCTTGCAACCTCCTCCGAATGCCACTAACTCAGGCCACTTTCATTACGTCATGTGAGAGATCATTCTCAAAGCTCAAATTCATCAAAAACTATCTCAGGAGCACAATGACGCAACAAAGGCTTATCATGGCTTTAATGTCAGTGAAGTCACAAATACTAGAAAGTATCGATGTAGATGATGTAATAGATTTCTTTGCATTCGCACGATGTGAAGCGATATCAATTTAGATTTGTCACTTGTGCATTATTTAACTAATAAACAACGGTATTATTCATTAAAAGAGTCTTAATGATTATTTTTTGTTAAGTTTACTAATATACTGAACCAATTTGATTTTGGGCTTATATATTTTTGCGTACATTATCTCATGTCATATGTCGAATGTCAAAGTGCAAGGAGCCCCCAAAGAGGTCAATCCTCCCGGGTCCCCAGATCCCTAGTTACGCCCCTGGCTATACAGGTAGTTAACCTAGTAACAACAAGAAACCACAAGCAACAATCCAAACAAGACTACCAAGCAGTTTCTCAAAAATTCTTAGAAAGGACAAACTATTACTTTGCAGTAATCTCGTGGGAAAAACAGAAGTAGCAGCTGGAAAATGAGATATAAAACAACTATACAAAATCACCAAACTTCTCAGTACCAAAAAGGCTAATTGCAATGTTCCAGTCCGAGACAAACACGGAAAACTACTCTCTTCAATAAATGAACAGCTTGAAAGATGGAAAGAATATTTTCAAGAAGTGCTCAATAGACCTAAACCATGAAATCCACCAGATCTAAATGCAGAACCAACACTAGACATAAACATGGAAAAAATAACAAAAGAAGAAATAAGAATGCACTCAAACAAATGAAGACAGGTAAAGCTGCTGGAAGTGACAACATACCACCCGAAGTCCTAAAAGAAGGAGGAAGTGAAATAGTTGACCAAATGCACAAACTATTCAACAAAATTTGGTTAACAGTGAAGATCTATCACAATGTAAGAAATGGCGTGGCATCACTTTGTTGTCTTGTGTGTCAGGCAAGATTGTCAGCAGAATCTTGCTTAACAGAATAAAGGGAGCATGTGATGAACACCTAAGGGAAGAACAGGCAAAATAGCAACACTCAGAATAATTATAGAACAATGGCAAGCTTTTTTTCAACATTTGTCGCCTTTGAAAAGGCCTTTGATAGTATTGACAGAGAATCTATCTGGACAGTAATGAGACAATACGGGATTCCAAATAAAGTAATAACAATAATAAAAAAACCTTTCTGATGGTTTCACATGCCAAGTAGCCCACAGTGTTAAACTGTCATAGGAATTTCCAGTCACAACAGGAGTCAAACAGGGATGACGTCTTTCACCACCCCTGTACCTTATAGTATTGGATTGTGTCACAAAAGAAGCTTGCTCTAATTCAGGGAAAGGAATCTAATTGACTGTCACACAAAAACTGGAAGATCTGGACTTTGCAGATGACATAGCCTTATTATCACACGACTACAGAATATGCAAGAAATGGTAACTTTTTAAGTGAAGTAGGAAAAAGAGTAGGCCTTAAAAAATAAAAAAATAAAAATTATAAAACACAAACAAATTAGAGACATAGAACTGGATTCTCATACCGTGGACCAAGTAGATAATTTTATATATCTTGAGAGTGTAGTCAGTGTATCAAGTGGAACAGATGAAGACATTAAACGTCGTATAAATCTAGCGCGTCAGACATTTACACACCCAAAACCAACCTGAAAATCTTCACACATCTCTAACAAGACTAAAATAAGATTTTTCAATTTTAATGTCAAGGCGGTCCTGCTTTATGGTTCTGAAACATGGAGAACAACTAAAGCAACAACAATACGATTACAAAGAAGAGTTAGTGTTATCACACAAACTGAGAGGCGGCCCCCGTGTGATACGAATTTAGGAAATTTAGGCACCGGATATTTAGGCACCGCGTATTTACGGATATTTAGGCACCGGATATTTAGGCACCCGGAAATTTAGGCACCCGGATAATTGGGCACCCGGAAATTTAGGCACCCGGAAATTTAGGCACCTGATAATTAGGCACTTTTTGACAAGGCGGAAAATTAGGCACCGGAAAATTAGGCACTCTTTAATAAGCGATCTTTATTTTGAAAATAATTTTAAAATGTTAACGTATAATTCATCCTTAGGCTATGGGCTATCGGTGACGTTATAATAAATAGCAACTATAACGATTCTAGCTAAAGAAAAGCTGACAAAATGGGGAAAAATGACAATCATGAGAATGCGTGGAAAAAATGACTCATGAGTCATTATATAATATAGACATCACAGCATTCAGGGAAGGGGAGGTAAAGATGATGCTCCGCTCATTGCTTCCCTCCATCACCAACTCCTACGGTTGACTGGTGAGTTTTTTCTAAAATTGATGATTATACCATTTGTGTAAATATTTATTTACTAATGTAAATACTTAGGATTAAAAAGTATTATTAAATATTTTTATTATGTCGGTGAGTGCTAGCGATAAATATAATCGCAATCGCCCTCTGCTTGTTTGAAAGGGTGGGTCGTACTTTTAAAATGGGTTGGGCGGGGGGGGGGGGGAGGCGCACACACTCTCACTTAAATGAGAGGATTTCTCACAGGTAGATGTAAACTTGGTTGTAAATGTTACGTAGTGACTCTGAAGGCTACACACTGGACTAAAGGGCATGGAAACATAAAGGTGTTACAATGGAAGTCTGGGAATTCTATTTTAGAGGCCTTCCAAAAACTTTGGCAAAACTCTGTTAAAACCATCATAATATTAATAACAGTAATAAAAATAATAATATATATAAGGGAAATGAAGATAGTTAAATTTCATTGGGCAGTTTTGAAAGTTAGGGAAACGAGTGTTTTTTTGTTTTTTGTTGTTTTTTTAATCGTGTGTGTGTGTGTGTTTATTAATGTGTGTATAAAACCTTTTTTGTCGTTTTTTTTTTTTCATTCTGAAGGAAAAAAAATTGTCTATGGTACTGAAGACAAAAGGAATGGGGGAATCATACCTTCTGGAAAATTGTAGTAAATATATTTGGTTTATGATAGAGAAGGCGGGTTTAAATTGGAACATCAACAATCTTCTATAAGCAGAATAAGTATTAATAACAGACCAATATTCCAAAAAAATGATATTTAAATTTTTAGCTCATCTGTCTTTTCCATAAACTTTTTTTAAATTTTCAAAACATATTTTATCGTAATTTCTAGCCGTTTTGCGATTTCTATTGCAATTTATATAAATATTATATTACATAAGTTTATATATATATATTCAATAAAAGTTAATTACCACATTTGAAAGACGTAACACACCTATACACTCACACAATAGATCTTCCTAAAGTGGTTACCCATTAATAATATAAAGAAGGAGTGTTGATAATAGATATTAATGCTATTATAAAATATGAATACTACTTTAGTTTATCAACATATTTAATTCCTATAAGTAACGCGCGCAAATCCACCCTGCTCATTTCCATTCCCACTATAAGAAGACAATTTTCTCCAGATTTCCATTTTAGCAGTTACGTACAATGGTGTACCCTGCCCTGTACTCCAGTGTGTAGCCTTGAGACTCATTACGTCATTTTCACGACCTAGTTCAACATCTACCCGCGATCCCCTCCTTTTAGTGGGAGTGCGTAGAGGGGGAAGGGCTAAGGAGGGGAAGCAATGAGCGGAGAATCATCTCTACCTCCCCTTCCCTGAATGCTGTGATGTCTATATTATATAATGACTCATGAATCATTTTTTCCACACATTCTCATGATTGTCATTTTTCCCCATTTTGTCAGCTTTTCTTTAGCTAGAATCGTTCTAGTTGCTATTTATTATAACGTCACCGATAGCCCATAGCCTAAGGATGAATTATACGTAAACATTTTAAAATTATTTTCAAAATAAAGATCGCTTATTAAAGAGTGCCTAATTTTCCGGTGCCTAATTTTCCGCCTTGTCAAAAAGTGCCTAATTATCAGGTGCCTAAATTTCCGGGTGCCTAATTATCCGGGTGCCTAAATTTCCGGGTGCCTAAATTTCCGGTGCCTTAATATCCGGTGCCTAAATTTCCAGATACTGTGTGATCCATATAGGATCCGCCTATTTGCAAGGAATATTCACGACGTAATTTTGATTTGATTGTAAAAAGTAATAATGTTTTTGTTACAGCTTTCTACTATATCTATATAGTTCTCCAGAAAATACCTTAGTTTCTCTCTACGTCTAGGTGTCCCTGGGTTAAGCTGTTGTTACATACAACACTTAAACAACTCGATCAAAACACAGAAACTTTTTTAAACTTCATGGTACATATCACACGCTGGTCTCTCTCTCGTCTGACAACACACTTCCAGTCATTCGCGCATTTGTAAAAAATAGATTATACACACATACAGACATTCTTCCGTGACATCTCACCCCTCCTAAAACAATCTAGATCTAGAGTAAAAAAAATCTTGAATAGATATACATCTATCTAGTAGGGCCTATGTCATTTTTAATATCAGAAAGTTGGCGAGGTTTAATAAACATTGATGCACTTTCTTACAGCATTTCTTCTTATCTTATCTTATATAATACAGACGTTACTTCAAAAAAGAAGATGATTACGTCCTACGCGTCATGCATTTAGTCGTGCATATTAACCAATGACTTAAACTCTGCCAAGTCACTGGTTTTCCTGGCTAACTCAGGCAACCCATTCCATGCTCTAATAGCACTAGGGAAGAAGGAGTATTTGTTCAAATTTGTCCTAGCATATGGGACCAGGCATGTATCTTTATCTTTGTGTCTTTCAGAGTATTTTATTAAATTTTGTTTTTGTATTTGAAGATTATGGTTCAGTGTTTTGTGTATAATTGCTACTTTACTTTTGAGTCTTCTGTCCTGAAGGCTTTCTAAATTTATTGATTTTACTAAAGGTGTTACTCTAGTCAAATGTGAATATTCGTTTGTTATGAATCTCACTGCTTTATTTTGTGTCTGTTTCAGTTTCTTAATGTTTTCTTGAGTTGAGGGGTCCCAAACGGAGGATGCATATTCTATTATTGGCCTAACCAAGGTTAAATAACATTTTAGTTTTATGTTCTTATTTGATTTATAGAAATTTCTTTTAATAAACCCTAATTCTTTGTTTGATTTTTTTTTATAGTTTCATCAATATGTGGATTCCATGACAGTTTTTCATTTATTATAACACCTAGGTATTTTGCGTTTTTAGTCTGTGTTACTGGTTTACCATGAATAAGATAAGTGGAATTAATTTGTTTTAGTTTTTTTGTTACTCTTAACAACTGACATTTTTCTGGGTGGAAAGACATGCTCCAATTTGATTTCCATTTCTGTAATTCATCTAATTCTCTTTGTAAAATATCTGCGTCTAGTGTTGTTTTTATTGTTCTATATATATTGCAACCGTCTGCAAATAATCTGACTTTTGTTCCTGAAGTAATGCAATTAGGTAAATCATTTATGTAAATTAAAAATAGTAGTGGACCCAAAACTGTTCCTTGAGGTACACCTGAGTTTACTATTATCGGTGTTGATTTAGAGCCATTTATTATTACAGTTTGTTCTCTCCCTATCAGAAAATCTTTAATCCGCTGATGCAGTGGACCATTAATGCCGAAATATTTTAATTTTTTTAAGCAAACTATGGTGGTGGACTTTGTCAAAAGCCTTAGAAAAATCTAGTAAGATAGCATCTATTTGTTCACTATTATCTAAACCTTTTGAAAAATCATCAATTAGTCCTATTAGTTCCTAAAGCCATGTTGGTATGGTGTGAGGACATTATGTTTGTCTAAGTCACTCTAAGTGGTTTATAATGTTGCTACATATTATGTGTTCTATGATTTTACATGTGATGCTGGTAAGTGATACTGGTCTGTAGTTTCCTGGGTCAGATTTTTCTCCTTTTTTAAATAGGGGGGGGGGGTGACATTAGCTTCTTTCCAGTCCTTTGGTACTTATTTCCTTCTTCCCTAGTGCTATTAGATCATGGAATGGGTTGCCTGAGCCACCCAGGAAAAACAGTGACTTGGCAGAATTTAAGTCATTGGTTAACATGCATGACTAGATGCATGGCACGTAGGACGTAATCTTTTTTTTTAAGTAACGTCTGTATTATATAAGCTAAGAAGAAGAATTCATTCCAAATGACGTCAAAGGGAAAAAATCCACTACGTCACATCTCCAAGTTAGACGAAAAAATGTCTTTAACAATACGAAAAGGCTGACGAGGCTTAATAAACATTGGTGGACCGAGTTCTTATAGCATTTCATTAAAAAAAATCATTGCATATGACATCAAATGAGAAAATAAATTAGACAAAAAATATCTTAACTAACACGAGAGAGATGATAAGAGTTCATAGACATTGGTGCACCAAGTTCTTATAGCATATCAATTAAAGATTTATTTATAAAAATATCAGGATAAAAGCCGCATTTTTTGTGCGTTTTGTCTGTCAGTCAGCGCCAATCTTACGCGCGGCATTATGCATTAGCCGTAATTGTGTAATCTGGTAAAAGAAGCTTCTCGCGACTCAAACTAATGAAGAATTACTTGAGATCAACAATTCTAAAAGATAGATTGAAACATTTTGTAATTCTTGCTATTGAGCGTGATCTATGTGGGAAACAGAATTATTATGATATACTGTATGACTTTGCGACACGCAAGGCTCGTAAAGTAATTCAGTACGTAGTAAAGAATTAATAAAAAGCATACACGAATATATATATAGATAGATAGATAGATAGACAGATAGATTATTGCTATTAAAAAGTTGGTATTTAATTTTCTATACTGCTTTTAAGATAGTAAAGATAGTAAAGTTAAAGTTCCCCTTTCAGACCTTGTGGTCTATAGGGCAGATGAAGTAAAGGTTATCTGGTTAGGTTATCTGGTTCTGTGGCATACGGTTAACGAGGGTGTCATGTGGCCACCACAGCGACCGACCGCCTTTACTTTTCCCCAACTAATGTCAGGTACCCAATAGAGCTGGGTGAACTCCGAAGATCCCGAAATAAAAAATCCCAGTCTTCACCAGGATTCGAACACCGGACCCAGGTTTCGGGGTTTAGCGCTGTACCGCTCAGCCACCGCGCCTCCCTTTTAAGATAGCTTTTAATGAAATTCCTGAGGTCATCAACTGGTTGATTAGTGTCTTTTCGCGATAAGAATGTTTGTTGAAAGTGTATTGCAGCTTGTTGTAGTTGTGTTAGGTTGCTCCGTTCTAGTGCATGTTTTTTGTTTTATATTGATTACTGCTTTTATTTGACTAAATATTTTAAGGATATCATTGTCCAGGGATTATTTCATAATCTACCACTAATCCCAGGTCTATTAGTTAGAAATAGATTTAATGTGTTGTTTAGTCTAGTTTTTTTTTAAATAATTAAATTTAAATTGTGCATTGATTCTTTGAATAGTTCATTAATATTAAGGCTTTGATGGTGGTCTATGGTTAATTAAAAGTAAAGTAAAGTTTCCCTTTCAGACCTTGTTTTGGTCTATAGGGCAGATGATCCAGCTTAACTACCAACCGTCTTTACTTTTCCCCAACTAATGTCAGGTACCCATTAGAGATCAGTGGACTCAGAGGCGCCCCCGAATATTCCGAAATTAAAAATCCCAGTCTACACCAGGATTCGAACCCCGGTTCGGAAGCTAAGGGCTTTACCGCTAGGCCACCGCGCCTCCTATATGGTTAATTATTGTCGTATAATATCCGGAGGGCTGAAGTCACATATGATCCTAAAAAACAGCATTTTTATGTTTTTCTTTAAGTATTTAAAGTTGATTGCATAATTCCTGTGTATACTCTAAGCTAGAATTTGTAGGTCTGTAGATGCTGACTATTATTAGGGATTTTGAGGTGGTGACGGTCGTTAGAATATTTTAAAGTCTAGTTAGTCGGGAAGGCTGAACCTTCGGTTAACCAGGATTTTTCTCGGTGGTGGGGAGGGGCGTGCAGAATGGGTCATGGTAAAAATGTTCCATTTTTTTTTAAAGTCAGTCATTAGTTTATATGAGCAAAGTAATTCCTCTGTAAGATGTGTAAAGAAGGAATTTAAAAAAAAGTTTTTTTGTTTGTTTTCCTACTTATAACTTGCACTGGCCCGTAAATTCAAATATCACTTTTCTCCCTCTATCCCCAAACTCCGACTTAACAAATTGTCTTATTAGACTATATGACTATTCTTCTGCTTTTCAGCTCTTATTTTGAAATATTTGATAGGCAAAATTATATTATTATTACATCCTGCAAATCTTAATGCACACATAATACTTTGGCTCTACTGTATGGCGCGCTGGACTGTTGTTCGAACTTCTCAATGGTTTCGTGTTCATACCCTGTCCGCGGCTATTCCCCGTCGACCTTAGGGAAGTTTGGGCTAGGATATAAGGAAGTAAATTATCTTCAACTCTGAAGGAACATTTGAAACATTCAATAAAACTGCCCTCTTTTAAAAATCCTCCCTTTTGGCCAGTGTACTCTAGTATATATGTTGAATAGGAACGATCCGCTTTGAAACTCCCTCCACAACACACTCACTTGTGGCCAGTCAAAGCCAATATTGCTTTTATTGTCCCCTTATCAGTAAGAAATCATGCTGAGATAACTCCCTTATAGCACATGAAAGAAATCAGGCAGTAAGTCTTAAGGTTGCCTTGTCCCGTACAAGGACAGACCCGTTGCTGAACACGGACCAGTTCTTTCTCTCTTATATCCTTTTCCCGATCGCCTTTTATCCAAAACGAGACAATCATAAAGAATGTGGTTTATTGTTTTGTCGTCCTCCATGCAGTGGCAACACCGTGTGTCGCAGTGCTCACGAAACCGCCCGAAGTAAACACCAATTGGGCAGTGACCTATTAAGTTGCTACCACGCATCGTTTCGGTCTGGTGTACTCATCATTATCTAAAGCCCTTATCCGAAGCGACCCAGACATCAATCATACTAAAGTGCCAACAAACCGCTAGGAACTTCTCAACCTTTTCGAGGCCTGAATTCTGCCCTTCGAGGGCCTCAGGGCGGAGATTTAAATATGAAAACATCCTCTGCTGGCGCGGTTCTATTACAGATTCTCTCTTCCACCCATCCCAGCGCTCTGAGCATCGCTTCCATCTCCGCCTCCAGGCTGCTTTTTCCGTAGCAAGGGCTATTCAGTTCGTCGCTTTCGGAAATACCAGGAAATTGTGCCACCACTTCCTACCCAGCCCTCTTGGTTCCCGAGAGCATCTGCACAAAACCATCTGTGTAGTGGTCACACCTGCTGGATGCAGTGCTATGGTTTAACTGTCTGCATTGTGTAGCCTAGTTGGGTCACTCTGCCTGGTCACCACCGGGTCAAGTAGGTATTTCCGTACCGTCAACCAGACTACTGAAGGGGCAACTCTTGTTCAGCCATCTATATCTCTGGTGAGATAATATGAAAGCTCGCTCTTTTCGCAATTTTAAAGGAGATACATTCGCCAAAATTTAGCCGTCGGCAAACGGCGTTGTCCTGGATGTACCATAAATCGGTCTGATGACTTGATTCTGAAAAGCGTCCAAGTACGCTAGAGACGTTTACGGCCTGAACAGGAAGACTGTAAGTAAATAATATGAGCCCGAACTGCGCCATTGTAGAGCGCCCTCAACACATTGGCTCTCGCACCCAACTTTGTTCCAGCTAGCTTTTTTACGATGTTCCACCTCTCGAAGGCTGAGTCAGGTACATGCTGAATATGTTCGCACATAGTCAGTTACTGAACAAGGATAACACCGAGGTACTTGGGCTTTTTAACCCATGTCGTCCATTTGTAGCTCAACTGGCTCCTTAAGAACATCACGTTCGAGCGTCAACCAAGCGTAAACCGACATGTTAGAAATAACAAAGTAGTTTCGCACAAATACCATTGGACACTCACAAACACTTGCACACACACATAGATAGATAGACAGATAGCAAAAATTTTGAATGTTAAGGAAAAAAGAAAGCTTAGTCTATACCTATGAATAAAAAAACTTAGCTACTATTCTAAAGTTTCATGCCATATTGCATCGAGACTCAACAAAGCATAGTGATGTTTATCAGAGATCAGTATTGTGTATTTTAAACTAAAAAAAAAGTTAATAGGAAATAGTATCTTGTTTTATTTTATAAAATGTCATTTATTTTTTATTTTATAAACTCTTTAGATTTAATACTAGAGTATTCAACAGTATTAATATTATTAACAGTATTAATATTATTCTAAGACGACATTTGGGTGTAAATGCTATGCAAATGAAATGCTAAAGAATGTGTCATAAAACTGATGTATGTCCTGTACATAGAGCTTTAGCTGTGTTACACCTTGCTTTCTAAACACATTTTATCAGCAGACGAAAACCTTTGACATCGTCTTCTTCTATTTATAGAGACTACCACTAACTAAACACGACGCTAAAACAAATAAGTGCTACATTTTTAACAGTACATATATTACAAGCTTAAGTCCTCCGTTTGCATTACTTATGCAAAGTGATAATGGATAAATAAATGGTTTATGCAAAAAAAAAATGATGGTACGGATGATAAAAGCAAAAAGAAATGTCTATAGCGATTTCATTTTTCTCTCTACGCTTTTATAAAGATTCATTAAATGTAATAGAAATGAAACTATGTCTAACTACAGTAACCTAAACTTCATTAAGTGCTACTTCATTAAATGTAATAGAAATGAAACTATGTCTAACTACAGTAACCTTAACTTCATTAAGTGCTACTTCATTAAATGTAATAGAAATACAACTATGTCTAACTACAGTAACCTTAACTTCCGTAATATATATTAAATTTCTAAGTTACCAATCACTGATTGATTGATCAAGAGTTCTCTTAAACTGTTGTTAGGATTGGAATGAGCTTTTATAAACAGGTTCCATTTAATAATAATAATAACAATAATAATCTTTATTATTCATAATGAAACTAGTGCATTACACCAAACAAAACATTATAACAATAGAAAACCAAAATATACATTCACACCAGATCAGCTAGGATATTTGATGCCCGGATGCCCGGTGCGGCAATAGATCGTGATGCCCTCCAAAATAAAACGAAATATAACAGTAAAATCCTTTTTTTTTTTAAAAATGTGTATTCATTGCTTAAGTATTGCTAATTTGCAAAAACAATACATTTTTAAAAAAGTCTAGATCCGAGATGAAGATGCTATGCTCGAGGCAGATGTCTTAAGTGTTTGTCATGTCACTATGTAAATAAACATATATGTCTCGTTGAGGTGCTCCCTTAAGTTATTACAGTATTAAACAATTTGAACCATATTTTTATCTATAAATCATAAAGGAAATAGCTTATCTTTTTACAGCTTAGGGGTGCAGATCTATTTATTATGTAAACAGTAGTATCACTTTAAGAAGTGAATCGGATGCCAACAATATAATGCACTATTACCCAGTAGTAGGCCTACCAATCATGATCACTATATTGGCCTAGGTCTAGATCTAGTATTTTTAAGATTAAACGTGTAAATACATACAAATTCCAGTTTAGATCTAGGTTCTAAAACTAGTCTACATTCTAGATTTTGTCTAGATTTTAGATTTAGCTCTTGATTTAAATCTAGCTAATCTGGATCTACACATTGAAACAGTCTAGATTCTAGACCTAGTTACTAGTTTAGATCAAGATCTAGAACTAGTCTAGAAAACTAGATTCTAGATCAAGTCTAGATTCTAGATTTTAGATCTAGCCTAGATTCTAGATCTAGCCTAGATTCTAGATCTAGTCTAGATTCTAGTTATAGATCTAGATTAAGATCTAGACTACATCTAGATCTAGATTATAACTAGAACTTGTCTAGAAATCTATATTTAGTCTAGATTCTAGATCTAGACTATAGAACTAGTCTAGAAATCTAGATCTAGACTATAGAACTAGTCTAGAAATCTAGATCCAGAATCAAGATCTTGTTTAAATCAATAAAGTAGATAGAGCTATAATGATCAGAATTAGTAGGCCTACTACTGGGTAATAGTGCACTATGCTGTTTGCATGGAAAACCGGTTAGTTGTGCGGGCTTACTTTTTAATTTTTTTTAGCCCATCTACTCCAATCAAAATTATTGGGGAGAGGTACGTACCTGGGAGCTGAGCAGTGGCGTCACTAAAGGCGGTGCGGTTTGCACCGGGTGACACCATTTTGTGAGTTACACCAGAATTGAAAAATTATATCTTGGCAAAAAGGAGACACATTGAAAAAGATTATGATTATAATATCTCTTGATTTATGCCCAAATATGCGTATATACATCTAGATGGTTGTTTAAAATTATACAATTTCTGTCTCAAAGTATAATAAAGGAAACCTGTTAAGGTTATGTTAAGTCTGTTTCTAATTTTAGTTAATATCATTGTAAAATTTGCACTAACAATAGAGTAAATGGCATAAAAAGTGGGATTTTATAATAGTGTTGTAACTCTAAGGTAGGCACTCAACGAAAGGCAGGAGGTAACAATAAACTAGGTATTTATTTACAGTACAAACATGCATGGACTTCAGCCATCAAGTCCCAGAATGTCCTATCTCAAGTGACACCAGTCCTTTCCTTACTTAATACCAATACAGACCACCGACACACTTCCCAGTGCCGTCCCAGGTCCTCAACACAGTTCATAGATAGCACAAAGGACGTTCTCTCGAGTCAAGACAGCCTGGACTTCCATCACTTTAGCCGGATCCACAACAGTCCTTCTTCCTTTCTAAACATGTCGTGTACTACTTGTGTTGAATGGCGCTCTGATGCGCACCATCAGTGTGGCTCGGGCGCGGAGTTACTACAATAGAATAGACACTCATTTTACATTTGAATAAAAATCAATTAAAAAGGGTAATCAGCTTCCTGTATTGGTTCAACAAAAAGATCTTAGGTGATCAGTTAAAGTTACTCAACCTAATCCAGAAGAGTTAGAAGAGTCTTATCAAAGGTTACGTGTTGTCCTGTTTGCCTTTATGTGAAAAATAACGCCAAATGATTTTTTAAAATTGAATTACTTCAAACGACCAAAACAAGACTATCGCTGGAATATTCCAGTTCCATGGTGAATTCGATGGGGGCCACCTGTGAGTTTGTGTGATAATACAAACTTTCTTTGTAATCTTGTTTGTACTAGTAAATATCTCCATAAATTATATCATTTTTTAAATTTTATACTGCAATGAGTTTAACCAAGCGCTTAAAATTATTTTCAGGTTGTCTTTTTGAGGACAACCCAGTTTTGTGTTGACGTTAAAAGCAAACATATGTAAACAAGAGTATATCGGAAAATGTAATTACATTAGCAGCTTGAATTCCTGTCAAATTTAGACAATGGTTAGAGCAGGCCAGGAATTCTGCTTTAGGATTGACTTCTAGAATACGCTTTTGGACACTGCTGGCTATATTAAAGCCTTGACCTCTGCAGTCTATGACTGTATGACTTCTAAGTCATTCAAATATTTCTATAAAATCCTTTAAATCGATTCCAGCGACGTGCTTGTTCTTAGCTGTTAACTCAGGTCTAAGCCTAGGTAAACTAGAATTTAACGGTAGGCAGATGGTAACGCTACTGTGTGGGTTGTATCTGTGCACTTCAGTTTGTGACCAAGGGGCTAGAGTCACCTAAGCAACCAGAATACACAACTAAACCAAACAAACTAATCTAGCTAAAAGAAAACAAACTTTTAATTTATACTACAACAAAAGCATATACTTTATAAAATAATAAATAAAATAAATAACAAAAAATAAAACAATATCAATAATACAATTTTAAAAAATCCAAACAACCAATTTACACTCACTATAATGGGCGCACGCAGTATTTTTTGCAGGAGGGTGCAATTTGCAACCTGTGGCTTACACTCATGCTCTGAATGCTAGCCATCAAAGGGCATCCATCGTAGCCTTGTCCGAGTAGTTTGTCTATTTCTAGACTGCACATAATGTAGTCGCTGACAATGACTTTAGAAAAAGCGTCTCTCTGGACAACAGGGACTAAACCAATGAAATCTTTTTGGATACAATCGCCATCAACAAACCGGACTCCCAAAGACATCTGCTCTATGCCTGAGATATCACCTGTTTCATCCCAAAATATCCAGCTAATGCAGTTGATTCTTGGTGCAGCTCTGTTTTTGTTTTTGTTTCTTGCTGCTGCCTGTGCTTCATTTATCCAAACAAACCAAACCCCTAACTATAGGCTAATAGTCACACTTAGTGTGTGTTCCTGTGAGGTCCAAGACTAAGGGAGTAAACCCTTACAGAAAATCCGCTTTTGTAACCCCGTAGGCGGTGAGACAGTGGTAAGTCCACTACTCTCTGGCAAACTCCTGACCCCAAATTGCGATGTTGTTCCATCCCTTTAGATCCGGTCAGTATGGAAGAGAGGCGAGTATTGACATGTGGGCAGCCCAGCACTCATTAATTTAACACCAAGGCTTTTTCATGGCAACAGAGAGGTCACACCATCTCAAGTAGCAATCGTCTTTTGAGTCGTAAAAAGCCACAGACATCAACTCCCGATTAGCTTATTCTAGTTTATTATAACAATAGCTTATCATTGCAACTGTACTTTAGTGGAAGTAAACTGGTTACTACTTTCAAAAAGTTAATTGATTTGAATGTGCAAAAGATTGTCTAAAATTTGCTTCTCAAAATTCAGGAAGGGAGGAGGTGCACATACATGATCTACATCATTTCCTGATAAGCTTATGCAAGTTTGTTGCACAAATTGTAAGACAAATTTCTTTATGGATAATAAAGATGTAAGATTATTAATATTTTGTTAGTAAAATGTTTTACATATTTCGGATGTTCCTTCAGAGTCTCGTACACTACTTGCTCTCGCAGAGTCTCATACACTACTTGCTCTCTCAGAGTCTCGTACACTACTTGCTTTCGATGAGTCTCGTACACTACTTACTCTCTCATCGTCTTGTACACTACTTTCTCTCAGAGTTTCTAACATTACTTGCTCTCGCAGAGTCTCGTACACTACTTGCTCTCTCAGAGTCTCGTACACTACTTGCTCTCTCAGAGTCTCGTAAAAAACTTCCTCTCTTAAAATCTCGTACACTACTTGCTCTCTTAAAGTTTTGTACACTACTTTCACGCAGAGTCTCGTACACTACTTGCTCTCTTAAAGTTGTGTGCATTATTTTCACGCAGAGTCTCGTACACTAATTGCTCTCTCAGAGTCTCGTACACTACTTGCTCTCTCAGAGTCTCGTACACTTCTTTCTCTCAGAGTCTCGTACACTACTTGCTCTCTCAGAGTCTTGTACGCTACTTTCTCTTAGAGTCTCCTACACTACTTGCTCTCTCAGAGTCTTGGAAACTACTTCCTCTCTCATTGTCTCGTACATTACTTGCTCTCTCAGAGTCTCGTACACTACTTGCTCTCGCAGAGTCTCATACAGTACTTGCTCTCGCAGAGTCTCATACACTACTTGCTCTCTCAGAATGTTGTACACTACTTGCTCTCTCAGAGACTCGTACACTACTTGCTCTCTCAGAGTCTCGTACACTACTTGCTCTCGAAGAGTCTCATACACTACTTGCTCTCTCAGAATTTTGTACACTACTTGCTCTCTCATAGTCTCGTACACTACTTGCTGTCTCAGAGTCTCATACACTACTTGCTCTCTCAGAGTCTCGTACACTACTTGCTCTCGATGAGTCTCGTACACTACTTGCTCTCTCAGAATCTTGTACCCTACTTGCTCTCTCAGAGTCTCGTACACTACTTGCTCTCGATGAGTCTCGTACACTACTTACTCTCTCATCGTCTTGTACACTACTTTCTCTCAGAGTTTCTAACATTACTTGCTCTCGCAGAGTCTCGTACACTACTTGCTCTCTCAGAGTCTCGTACACTACTTGCTCTCTCAGAGTCTCGTAAAAAACTTCCTCTCTTAAAATCTCGTACACTACTTGCTCTCTTAAAGTTTTGTACACTACTTTCACGAAGAGTCTCGTACACTACTAGCTCTCTTAAAGTTTTGTACACTACTTTCACGCAGAGTCTCGTACACTAATTGCTCTCTCAGAGTCTCGTACACTATTTGCTCTCTCAGAGTCTCGTACACTTCTTTCTCTCAGAGTCTCGTACACTACTTGCTCTCTCAGAGTCTTGTACGCTACTTTCTCTTAGAGTCTCCTACACTACTTTCTCTCAGAGTCTTGGAAACTACTTCCTCTCTCATTGTCTCGTACTCTACTTGCTCTCTAAGAGTCTCGTACACTACTTGCTCTCGCAGAGTCTCATACATTACTTGCTCTCGCAGAGTCTCATACACTACTTGCTCTCTCAGAATGTTGTACACTATTTGCTCTTTCAGAGTCTCGTACACTACTTGCTCTCTTAGAGTCTCATACAATACTTGCTCTCTCAAAGTCTCATACATTACTTGCTCTCTCAGAATGTTGTACACTACTTGCTCTCTCAGAGTCTCCTACACTACTTGCTCTCTCAGAGTCTCGTACACTACTTGCTCTCGCAAAGTCTCATACACTACTTGCTAGCGCAGAGTCTCATACACTACTTGCTCTCGCAGAGTCTCATACACTACTTGCTCTCTCAGAATGTTGTACACTACTTGCTCTCTCAGAGTCTCATACACTACTTGCTCTCTCAGAGTCTCATACACTACTTGCTCACGCAGAGTCTCATACACTACTTGCTCTCTCAGAATGTTGTACACTACTTGCTCTCTCAGAGTCTCGTACACTACTTGCTCTCTCAGAGTCTCGTACACTACTTGCTCTCGCAGAGTCTCATACACTACTTGCTCTCTCAGAATCTTGTACACTACTTGCTCTCTAAGAGTCTCGTACACTACTTGCTCTCGATGAGTCTCGTACACTACTTACTTTCTCATCGTCTTGTACACTACTTTCTCTCAGAGTTTCTAACATTACTTGCTCTCGCAGAGTCTCGTACACTACTTGCTCTCTCAGAGTCTCGTACACTACTTGCTCTCTTAGAGTCTCGTAAAAAACTTCCTCTCTCAAAGTCTCGTACAATACTTGCTCTCTTAAAGTTTTGTACACTACTTTCACTCAGAGTCTCGTACACTACTTGCTCTCTCAGAGTCTCGTACACTAATTGCTCTCTCAGAGTCTCGTACACTACTTGCTCTCTCAGAGTCTCGTACACTTCTTTCTCTCAGAGTCTCGTACACTTCTTTCTCTCAGAGTCTCGTACACTACTTGCTCTCTCAGAGTCTTGTACGCTACTTTCTCTTAGAGTCTCCTACACTACTTGCTCTCTCAGAGTCTTGGAAACTACTTCCTCTCTCATTGTCTCGTACACTACTTGCTCTCTCAGAGTCTCGTACACTACTTGCTCTCTCAGAGTCTCCTACCCTACTTGCTCTCTCAGAGTCTTGTAAACTACTTCCTCTCTCAAAGTCTCGTACACTACTTGCTCTCTCAGAGTCTTGTACACTACTTTCTTTCAAGTCTCGTACACTACTTGCCCTCTCAGAGTCTCATACACTACTTGCTCTCTCAGAGTCTCGTACACTTCTTTCTCTCCGAGTCTCATACACTACTTGCTATCTTAAAGTTTTGTACACTACTTTATCGCAGTCTCGTACACTACTAGCTCTCTCAGAGTCTCTTACACTACTTGCTCTCTCAGAGTCTTGTACGCTACTTTCTCTAAGAGTCTCGTAAACTACTTCCTCTCTTAAAGTCTCGTACACTACTTGCTCTCTCAGAGTCTCGTAAAAAACTTCTTCTCTCAAAGTCTCGTACACTACTTGCTCTCTTAAAGTTTTGTACACTACTCTCACTCAGAATCTCGTAAACTAATTGCTCTCTCAGAGTCTCGTACACTACTTGCTCTCTCAGAGTCTCGTACACTTCTTTCTCTCAGAGTATTGTACACTACTTGCTCTCTCAGAGTCTTGTACGCTACTTTCTCTCAGAGTCTCCTACACTACTTGCTCTATCAGAGTATTGTAAACTACTTCCTCTCTCATTGTCTCGTACACTACCTGCTCTCTCAGAGTCTTGTACACTTCTTTCTCTCAGAGTCTCGTACACTACTTTTTCTCGCAGAGTCTCATACACTACTTGCTCTCGCAGAGTCTCATACACTACTTGCTCTCTCAGAATGTTGTACACTACTTGCTCTCTCAGAGTCTCGTACACTACTTGCTCTCTCAGAGTCTCCTACACTACTTGCTCTCTCAGAGTCTTGTAAACTACTTCCTCTCTCATTTTCTCGTACACTACCTGCTCTCTCAGAGTCTTGTACACTTCTTTCTCTCAGAGTCTCGAACACTACTTTTTCTCGCAGAGTCTCATACACTACTTGCTCTCGCAGAGTCTCATACACTACTTGCTCTCTCAGAATGTTGTACACTACTTGCTCTCTCAGAGTCTCGTACACTTCTTTCTCTCCGAGTCTCATAAAACTACTTGCTCTCTTAAAGTTTTGTACACTACTTTATCGCAGAGTCTTGTACACTACTTGCTATCTCAGAGTCTCCTACACTACTTGCTCTCTCAGAGTCTTGTAAACTACTTTCTCTCTCAAAGTCTCGTACACTACTTGCTCTCTCAGAGTCTCGTACACTACTTGCTCTCTCAGAATCTTGTACACTACTTGCTCTCGCAGAGTCTCATACACTACTTGCTCTCTTAGAATGTTGTACACTACTTGCTCTCTCAGAGTCTCGTACACTACTTGCTCTCTCAGAGTCTCCTACACTACTTGCCCTCTCAGAGTCTTGTAAACTACTTCCTCTCTCAAAGTCTCGTACACTACTTCCTCTCACAGAGTCTTGTACACTACTTTCTCTCAGAGTCTCGTACACTACTTGCCCTCTCAGAGTCTCATACACTACTTCCTCTCTCAGAGTCTCGTACATTTCTTTCTCTCCGAGTATCATACACTACTTGCTCTCTTAGAGTTTTGTACACTAATTTATCGCAGAGTCTCGTACACTACTAGCTCTCTCAGAGTCTCTTACACTACTTGCTCTCTCAGAGTCCTTTACGCTACTTTCTCTAAGAGTCTCGTAAACTACTTCCTCTCTCAAAGTCTCGTACACTACTTGCTCTCGCAGAGTCTCGTACACTACTTGCTCTCTCAGAGTCTCAAACACTACTTGCTCTTAGAGTCACATACACTTCTTTCTCACCGAGTCTCATACACTACTTGCTCTTGTGTCTCGTACACTACTTGCTCTCTCAGAATCTTGTACACTCTTTGCTCTCTCAGTCTCGTACACTACTTTCTCTCTCAGAGTCTCGTACACTACTTGCTCTCTCAGAGTCTCATACACTTCTTTCTCTCAGAGTCTCGTACACTACTTGCTCTCGAAGAGTCTCATACACTACTTGCTCTAGCAGAGTCTCATACACTACTTGCTCTAGCAGAGTCTCATACACTACTTGCTCTCTCAGAATGTTGTACACTACTTGCTCTCTCAGAGTCTCGTACACTACTTGCTCTCTCAGAGTCTCGTACACTACTTGCTGTCTCAGAGTCTTTTACACTACTTGCTCTCTCAGAGTCTTGTAAACTACTTTCTCTCTCAGAGTCTCGTAAAAAACTTCCTCTCTCAAAGTCTCGTACACTACTTGCTCTCTTAAAGTTTGTACAATACTTTCACGCAGAGTCTCGTACACTACTTGCTCTCTCAGAATCTTGTACACTACTTGCTCTCTCAATCTCGTACACTTCTTTCTCTCCGAGTCTGGTACACTACTTGCTCACTCAGAATCTTGTACACTACTTGCTCTCTCAGAGTCTCGTAAACTACTTGCTCTCTCAGAGTCTCGTACACTACTTGCTGTCTCAGAGTCTTATACGCTACTTTCTCTCAGAGTCTCGTACACTACTTGCTCTCTCAGAGTCTCGTACACTACTTGCTCTCAGTGTCTCGTACACTACTTGCTCTCTCAGAATCTTGTACACTACTTGCTATCTCAGAGTCTCGTACACTACTTGCTCTCTCAGAATCTTGTACACTACTTGCTCTCTCAGTCTCGTACACTTCTTTCTCTCCGAGTCTGGTACACTACTTGCTCACTCAGAATCTTGTACACTACTTGCTCTCTCAGAGTCTCGTACACTACTTGCTCTCTCACAGTCTCGTTCACTACTTGCTCTCTCAGAGTCTTGTACGCTACTTTCTCTCAGAGTCTCGTACACTACTTGCTCTCTCAGAGTCGCGTACACTACTTGCTCTCTCAGAGTCTTGTAAACTACTTCCTCTCTCAAAGTCTCGTACACTACTTGCTCTCTCAGAGTCTCGTACACTTCTTTCTCTCCGAGTCTCGTACACTACTAGCTCTCTCAGAGTCTCTTACACTACTTGCTCTCTCAGAGTCCTTTACGCTACTTTTTCTAAGAGTCTCGTAAACTACTTCCTCTCTCAAAGTCTCGTACACTACTTGCTCTCTCAGAGTCTCGTACACTACTTGCTCTCAAAGAGTCTCATACACTACTTGCTCTAGCAGAGTCTCATACACTACTTGCTCTCTCAGAATGTTGTACACTACTTTCTCTCTCAGAGTCTCGTACACTACTTGCTCTCTAAGAGTCTCGTACACTACTTGCTCTCGCAGAGTCTCATACACTACTTGCTCCCTCAGAATTTTGTACACTACTTGCTCTCTCAGAGTCTCGTACACTACTTGCTCTCTCAAAGTCTCATACACTACTTGCTCTCTCAGAGTCTTGTAAACTACTTCCTCTCTCAAAGTCTTGTACACTACTTGCTCTCTCAGAGTCTCGTACACTACTTTATCGCAGAGTCTCGTACACTACTAGCTCTCTCAGAGTCTCTTACACTACTTGCTCTCTCAGAGTCTTGTAAACTACTTTCTCTCTCAAAGTCTCGTACACTACTTGCTCTCTCAGAGTCTCGTACACTACTTGCTCTCTTAGAATCTTGTACACTACTTGCTCTCTCAGAGTCTCCTAAACTACTTGCTCTCTCAGAGTCTCGTACACTTCTTTCTCTAAGAGTCTCCTACACTACTTGCTCTCTCAGAGTCTTGTAAACTACTTCCTCTCTCGTTGTCTCGTACACTACTTGCTCTCTCAGAGTCTTGTACACTACTTTCTCTCAGAGTCTCATACACTACTTGCTCTCGCAGAGTCTCATACACTACTTGCTCTCTCAGAATGTTGTACACTACTTGCTCTGTCAGAGTCTTGTAAACTACTTCCTCTCTCAAAGTCTCGTACACTACTTGCTCTCTCAGAGTCTCGTACATTACTTGCTCTCTCAGAATCTTGTACACTACTTGCTCTCTCAATCTCGTACACTTCTTTCTCTCCGAGTCTGGTACACTACTTGCTCACTCAGAATCTTGTACACTACTTGCTCTCTCAGAGTCTCGTACACTACTTGCTCTCTCAGAGTCTCGTACACTACTTGCTCTCAGTGTCTCGTACACTACTTGCTCTCTCAGAATCTTGTACACTACTTGCTATCTTAGAGTCTCGTACACTACTTGCTCTCTCAGAATCTTGTACACTAGTTGCTCTCTCAGTCTCGTACACTTCTTTCTCTCCGAGTCTGGTACACTACTTGCTCACTCAGAATCTTGTACACTACTTGCTCTCTCAGAGTCTCGTACACTACTTGCTCTCTCACAGTCTCGTACACTACTTGCTCTCTCAGAGTCTTGTACGCTACTTTCTCTCAGAGTCTCGTACACTACTTGCTCTCTCAGAGTCGCGTACACTACTTGCTCTCTCAGAGTCTTGTAAACTACTTCCTCTCTCGAAGTCTTGTACACTACTTGCTCTCTCAGAGTCTCGTACACTACTTTATCGCAGAGTCTCGTACACTACTAGCTCTCTCAGAGTCTCTTACACTACTTGCTCTCTCAGAGTCTTGTAAACTACTTTCTCTCTCAAAGTCTCGTACACTACTTGCTCTCTCAGAGTCTCGTACACTACTTGCTCTCTTAGAATCTTGTACACTACTTGCTCTCTCAGAGTCTCCTAAACTACTTGCTCTCGATGAGTCTCGTACACTACTTACTCTCTCATCGTCTTGTACACTACTTTTTCTCAGAGTTTCTAACATTACTTGCTCTCGCAGAGTCTCGTACACTACTTGCTCTCTCAGAGTCTCGTACACTACTTGCTCTCTCAGAGTCCCGTAAAAAACTTCCTCTCTCAAAGTCTCGTACACTACTTGCTCTCTTAAAGTTTTGTACACTACTTTCACGCAGAGTCTCGTACACTACTTGCTCTCTTAAAGTTTTGTACACTACTTTCACCCAGAGTCTCGAACACTAATTGCTCTCTCAAAGTCTCGTACACTACTTGCTCTCTCAGAGTCTCGTACACTTCTTTCTCTCAGAGTCTCGTACACTACTTGCTCTCTCAGAGTCTTGTACGCTACTTTCTCTTAGAGTCTCCTACACTACTTGCTCTCTCAGAGTCTTGTAAACTACTTCCTCTCTCATTGTCTCGTACACTACTTGCAATCTCAGAGTCTCATACAATACTTGCTCTCTCAGAGTCTCATACACTACTTGCTCTCAGTGTCTCGTACACTACTTGCTCTCTCAGAATCTTGTACACTACTTGCTCTCTCAGAGTCTCGTACACTACTTGCTCTCTAAGAGTCTCTTGTACACTAATTGCTCTCTCAGTGTCTCGTACACTACTTGCTCTCTCAGAATCTTGTACACTACTTGCTCTCTCAGAGTCTCGTACACTACTTGCTCTCTAAGAGTCTCTCGTACACTAATTGCTCTCTCCCAGATTCTCGTACACTACTTGCTCTCTCAGAGTCTCGTACACTACTTGCTCTCTCAGAGTCTCGTACACTTCTTTCTCTAAGAGTCTCCTACACTACTTGCTCTCTCAGAGTCTTGTAAACTACTTCCTCTCTCGTTGTCTCGTACACTACTTGCTCTCTCAGAGTCTTGTACACTACTTTCTCTCAGAGTCTCATACACTACTTGCTCTCGCAGAGTCTCATACACTACTTGCTCTCTCAGAATGTTGTACACTACTTGCTCTGTCAGAGTCTTGTAAACTACTTCCTCTCTCAAAGTCTCGTACACTACTTGCTCTCTCAGAGTCTCGTACATTACTTGCTCTCTCAGAATCTTGTACACTACTTGCTCTCTCAATCTCGTACACTTCTTTCTCTCCGAGTCTGGTACACTACTTGCTCACTCAGAATCTTGTACACTACTTGCTCTCTCAGAGTCTCGTACACTACTTGCTCTCTCAGAGTCTCGTACACTACTTGCTCTCAGTGTCTCGTACACTACTTGCTCTCTCAGAATCTTGTACACTACTTGCTATCTCAGAGTCTCGTACACTACTTGCTCTCTCAGATACTTGTACACTAGTTGCTCTCTCAGTCTCGTACACTTCTTTCTCTCCGAGTCTGGTACACTACTTGCTCACTCAGAATCTTGTACACTACTTGCTCTCTCAGAGTCTCGTACACTACTTGCTCTCTCACAGTCTCGTACACTACTTGCTCTCTCAGAGTCTTGTACGCTACTTTCTCTCAGAGTCTCGTACACTTCTTGCTCTCTCAGAGTCGCGTACACTACTTGCTCTCTCAGAGTCTTGTAAACTACTTCCTCTCTCAAAGTCTTGTACACTACTTGCTCTCTCAGAGTCTCGTACACTTCTTTCTCTCCGAGTCTCGTACACTAGTAGCTCTCTTAGTGTCTCGTACACTACTTGCTCTCTCAGAGTCTCGTACACTACTTGCTGTCTCAGAGTCTCCTACACTACTTGCTCTCTCAGAGTCTTGTAAACTACTTTCTCTCTCAGAGTCTCGTAAAAAACTTCCTCTCTCAAAGTCTCGTACACTACTTGCTCTCTTAAAGTTTGTACACTACTTTCACGCAGAGTCTCGTACACTACTTGCTCTCTCAGAATCTTGTACACTACTTGCTCTCTCAATCTCGTACACTTCTTTCTCTCCGAGTCTGGTACACTACTTGCTCACTCAGAATCTTGTACACTACTTGCTCTCTCAGAGTCTCGTACACTACTTGCTCTCTCAGAGTCTCGTACACTACTTGCTGTCTCAGAGTCTTGTACGCTACTTTCTCTCAGAGTCTCGTACACTACTTGCTCTCTCAGAGTCTCGTACACTACTTGCTCTCAGTGTCTCGTACACTACTTGCTCTCAGTGTCTCGTACACTACTTGCTCTCTCAGAATCTTGTACACTACTTGCTATCTCAGAGTCTCGTACACTACTTGCTCTCTCAGAATCTTGTACACTACTTGCTCTCTCAGTCTCGTACACTTCTTTCTCTCCGAGTCTGGTACACTACTTGCTCACTCAGAATCTTGTACACTACTTGCTCTCTCAGAGTCTCGTACACTACTTGCTCTCTCACAGTCTCGTACACTACTTGCTCTCTCAGAGTCGCGTACACTACTTGCTCTCTCAGAGTCTTGTAAACTACTTCTTCTCTCAAAGTCTCGTACACTACTTGCTCTCTCAGAGTCTCGTACACTTCTTTCTCTCCGAGTCTCGTACACTACTAGCTCTCTCAGAGTCCTTTTCGCTACTTTCTCTAAGAGTCTCGTAAACTACTTGCTCTCTCAGAGTCTCGTACACTACTTGCTCTCTCAGAGTCTCAAACACTACTTGCTCTTAGAGTCACATACACATCTTTCTCACCGAGTCTCATACACTACTTGCTCTCAGTGTCTCGTACACTACTTGGTCTCTCAGAATCTTGTACACTACTTGCTCTCTCAGTCTCGTACACTACTTTCTCTCTCAGAGTCTCGTACACTACTTGCTCTCTCAGAGTCTCATACACTTCTTTCTCTCAGAGTCTCGTACACTACTTGCACTCGAAGAGTCTCATACACTACTTGCTCTAGCAGAGTCTCATACACTACTTGCTCTCTCAGAATGTTGTACACTACTTTCTCTCTCAGAGTCTCGTACACTACTTGCTCTCTCAGAGTCTCGTACACTACTTGCTCTCGCAGAGTCTCATACAGTACTTGCTCCCTCAGAATTTTGTACACTACTTGCTCTCTCAGAGTCTTGTACACTACTCTCTCTTTCAGAGTCTCGTACACTACTTGCTCTCTCAGAGTCTCGTACACTACTTGCTCTCGCAGAGTCTCATACACTACTTGCTCCCTCAGAATTTTGTACACTACTTGCTCTCTCAGAGTCTTGTACACTACTCTCTCTTTCAGAGTCTCGTACACTACTTGCTCTCTCAGAGTCTCGTACACTACTTGCTCTCGCAGAGTCTCATACACTACTTGCTCCCTCAGAATTTTGTACACTACTTGCTCTCTCAGAGTCTTGTACACTACTTGCTCTCTCAAAGTCTCGTACACTACGTGCTCTCTCAGAGTCTTGTATACTACTTTCTCTCAAAATCTCATACACAACTTGCTCTCTTAAAGTTTTGTACACTACTTTATCGCAGAGTCTCGTACACTACTAGATCTCTCAGAGTCTCTTACACTACTTGCTCTCTCAGAGTCCTTTACGCTACTTTCTCTAAGAGTCTCGTAAACTACTTCCTCTCTCAAAGTCTCGTACACTACTTGCTCTCGCAGAGTCTCGTACACTACTTGCTCTCTCAAAGTCTCAAACACTACTTGCTCTTAGAATCACATACACATCTTTCTCACCGAGTCTCATACACTACTTGCTCTCAGTGTCTCGTACACTACTTGCTCTCTCAGAATCTTGTACACTACTTGCTCTCTCAGTCTCGTACACTACTTGCTCTCTCAGAGTCTCGTACACTACTTGCTCTCGCAGAGTCTCATACACTACTTACTCCCTTAGAATTTTGTACACTACTTGCTCTCTCAGAGTCACGTACACTACTTGCTCTCTCAAAGTCTCGTACACTACTTGCTCTCTCAGAGTCTCGTACACTTCTTTCTCTCCGAGTCTCATACACTACTTGCTCTCTTAAAGTTTTGTACACTACTTTATCGCAGAGTCTCGTACACTACTAGCTCTCTCAGAGTCTCTTACACTACTTGTTCTCTCAGAGTCCTTTACGCTACTTTCTCTAAGAGTCTCGTAAACTACTTTCTCTCTCAAAGTCTCGTACACTACTTGCTCTCGCAGAGTCTCGTACACTACTGGCTCTCTCAGAGTCTCAAACACTACTTGCTCTTAGAGTCACATACACTTCTTTCTCACCGAGTCTCATACACTACTTGCTCTCAATGTCTCGTACACTACTTGCTCTCTCAGAATCTTGTACACTACTTGCTCTCTCAGTCTCGTACACTACTTTCTCTCTCAGAGTCTCATATACTACTTGCTCTCTCAGAATGTTGTACACTACTTTCTCTCTCAGAGTCTCGTACACTACTTGCTCTCTCAGAGTCTCGTACACTACTTGCTCTCGCAGAGTCTCATACACTACTTGCTCCCTCAGAATTTTGTACACTACTTGCTCTCTCAGAGTCTCGTACACTACTTGCTCTCTCAAAGTCTCGTACACTACTTGCTCTCTCAGAGTCTTGTATACTACTTTCTCTCAGAATCTCATACACAACTTGCTGTCTTAAAGTTTTGTACACTACTTTATCTAAGAGTCTCGTACACTACTAGATCTCTCAGAGTCTCTTACACTACTTGCTCTCTCAGAGTCCTTTACGCTACTTTCTCTAAGAGTCTCGTAAACTACTTCCTCTCTCAAAGTCTCGTACACTACTTGCTCTCGCAGAGTCTCGTACACTACTTGCTCTCTCAAAGTCTCAAACACTACTTGCTCTTAGAGTCACATACACTTCTTTCTCACCGAGTCTCATACACTACTTGCTCTCAGTGTCTCGTACACTACTTGCTCTCTGAGAATCTTGTACACTACTTGCTCTCTCAGTCTCGTACCTTACTTTCTCTCTCAGAGTCTCATACACTACTTGCTCTCTCAGAATGTTGTACACTACTTTCTCTCTCAGAGTCTCGTACACTACTTGCTCTCTCAGAGTCTCGTACACTACTTGCTCTCGCAGAGTCTCATACACTACTTGCTCCCTCAGAATTTTGTACACTACTTGCTCTCTCAGAGTCTCGTACACTACTTGCTCTCTCAAAGTCTCGTACACTACTTGCTCTCTCAGAGTCTTGTATACTACTTTCTCTCAGAATCTCATACACAACTTGCTCTCTCTTAAAGTTTTGTACACTACTTTATCTAAGAGTCTCGTACACTAGTAGATCTCCCAGAGTCTCTTACACTACTTGCTCTCTCAGAGTCCTTTACGCTACTTTCTCTAAGAGTCTCGTAAACTACTTCCTCTCTCAAAGTCTCGTACACTACTTGCTCTCGCAGAGTCTCGTACACTACTTGCTCTCTCAAAGTCTCAAACACTACTTGCTCTTAGAGTCACATACACTTCTTTCTCACCGAGTCTCATACACTACTTGCTCTCAGTGTCTCGTACAATACTTGCTCTCTCAGAATCTTGTACACTACTTGCTCTCTCAGTCTCGTACACTACTTTCTCTCTTAGAGTCTCGTACACTACTTGCTCTCTCAGAGTCTCATACACTACTTGCTCCCTCTGAATTTTGTACACTACTTGCTCTCTCAGAGTCTCGTACACTACTTGCTCTCTCAAAGTCTCGTACACTACTTGCTCTCTCAGAGTCTTGTACACTACTTTCTCTCAGAGTTTCTAACATTACTTGCTCTCGCAGAGTCTCGTACACTACTTGCTCTCTCAGAGTCTCGTACACTACTTGCTCTCTCAGAGTCTCGTAAAAAACTTCCTCTCTCAAAGTCTCGTACACTACTTGCTCTCTTAAAGTTTTGTACACTACTTTCACGCAGAGTCTCGTACACTACTTGCTCTCTTAAAGTTTTGTATTCTACTTTCACCCAGAGTCTCGAACACTAATTGCTCTCTAAAGTCTCGTACACTTATTGCTCTCTCAGAGTCTCGTACACTTCTTTCTCTCAGAGTCTCGTACACTACTTGCTCTCTCAGAGTCTTGTACGCTACTTTCTCTTAGAGTCTCCTACACTACTTGCTCTCTCAGAGTCTTTTAAACTACTTCCTCTCTCATTGTCTCGTACACTACTTGCTCTCTCAGAGTCTCATACAATACTTGCTCTCTCAGAGTCTCAAACACTACTTGCTCTTAGAGTCACATACACTTCTTTCTCACCGAGTCTGGTACACTACTTGCTCACTCAGAATCTTGTACACTACTTGCTCTCTCAGAGTCTCGTACACTACTTGCTCTCTCAGAGTCTTGTACACTACTTTATCGCAGAGTCTCGTACACTACTAGCTCTCTCAGAGTCTCTTACACTACTTGCTCTCTCAGAGTCCTTTACGCTACTTTCTCTAAGAGTCTCGTAAACTACTTCCTCTCTCAAAGTCTCGTACACTACTTGCTCTCGCAGAGTCTCGTACACTACTTGCTCTCTCAATGTCTCAAACACTACTTGCTCTTAGAGTCACATACACTTCTTTCTCACCGAGTCTCATACACTACTTGCTCTCAGTGTCTCGTACACTACTTGCTCTCTCAGAATCTTGTACACTACTTGCTCTCTCAGTCTCGTACACTACTTTCTCTCTCAGAGTCTCGTACACTACTTGCTCTCTCAGAGTCTCATACACTTCTTTCTCTCAGAGTCTCGTACACTACTTGCTCTCGAAGAGTCTCATACACTACTTGCTCTAGGAGAGTCTCATACACTACTTGCTCTCTCAGAATGTTGTACACTACTTGCTCTCTCAGAGTCTCGTACACTACTTGCTCTCTCAGAGTCTCGTACACTACTTGCTCTCTCAGAGTCTCTCGTACACTAATTGCTCTCTCAGATTCTCGTACACTACTTGCTCTCTCAGAGTCTCGTACACTACTTGCTCTCTCAGAGTCTCGTACACTTCTTTCTCTCAGAGTCTCCTACACTACTTGCTCTCTCAGAGTCTTGTAAACTACTTCCTCTCTCGTTGTCTCGTACACTACTTGCTCTCTCAGAGTCTTGTACACTACTTTCTCTCAGAGTCTCATACACTACTTGCTCTCGCAGAGTCTCATACACTACTTGCTCTCTCAGAATGTTGTACACTACTTGCTCTGTCAGAGTCTTGTAAACTACTTCCTCTCTCAAAGTCTCGTACACTACTTGCTCTCTCAGAGTCTCGTACATTACTTGCTCTCTCAGAATCTTGTACACTACTTGCTCTCTCAATCTCGTACACTTCTTTCTCTCCGAGTCTGGTACACTACTTGCTCACTCAGAATCTTGTACACTACTTGCTCTCTCAGAGTCTCGTACACTACTTGCTCTCTCAGAGTCTCGTACACTACTTGCTCTCTCAGAGTCTCGTACACTACTTGCTCTCAGTGTCTCGTACACTACTTGCTCTCTCAGAATCTTGTACACTACTTGCTATCTCAGAGTCTCGTACACTACTTGCTCTCTCAGAATCTTGTACACTACTTGCTCTCTCAGTCTCGTACACTTCTTTCTCTCCGAGTCTGGTACACTACTTGCTCACTCAGAATCTTGTACACTACTTGCTCTCTATGAGTCTCGTACACTACTTGCTCTCTCAGAGTCTCGTACACTACTTGCTCTCTCAGAGTCTTGTACACTACTTTATCGCAGAGTCTCGTACACTACTAGCTCTCTCAGAGTCTCTTACACTACTTGCTCTCTCAGAGTCCTTTACGCTACTTTCTCTAAGAGTCTCGTAAACTACTTCCTCTCTCAAAAGCTCGTACACTACTTGCTCTCGCAGAGTCTCGTACACTACTTGCTCTCTCAAAGTCTCAAACACTACTTGCTCTTAGAGTCACATACACTTCTTTCTCACCGAGTCTCATACACTACTTGCTCTCAGTTTCTCGTACACTACTTGCTCTCTCAGAATCTTGTACACTACTTGCTCTCTCAATCTCGTACACTACTTTCTCTCTCAGAGTCTCGTACACTACTTGCTCTCTCAGAGTCTCATACACTTCTTTGTCTCAGAGTCTCGTACACTACTTGCTCTCGAAGAGTCTCATACACTACTTGCTCTAGGAGAGTCTCATACGCTACTTGCTCTCTCAGAATGTTGTACACTACTTGCTCTCTCAGAGTCTCGTACACTACTTGCTCTCTCAGAGTCTCGTATACTACTTGCTCTCGCAGAGTCTCATACACTACTTGCTCCCTCTGAATTTTGTACACTACTTGCTCTCTCAGAGTCTCGTACACTACTTGATCTCTCAAAGTCTCGTACACTACTTGCTCTCTCAGAGTCTTGTACACTACTTTCTCTCAGAGTCTCATACACTACTTGCTCTCTCAGAATGTTGTACACTACTTGCTCTCTCAGAGTCTCGTACACTACTTTCTCTCTCAGAGTCTCGTACACTACTTGCTGTCTCAGAGTCTCCTACACTACTTGCTCTCTCAGAGTCTTGTAAACTACTTTCTCTCTCAAAGTCTCGTACACTACTTGCTCTCTCAGAGTCTCGTACACTACTTGCTCTCTCAGAATCTTGTACACTACTTGCTCTCTCAGAGTCTCCTAAACTACTTGCTCTCGATGAGTCTCGTACACTACTTACTCTCTCATCGTCTTGTACACTACTTTTTCTCAGAGTTTCTAACATTACTTGCTCTCGCAGAGTCTCGTACACTACTTGCTCTCTCAGAGTCTCGTACACTACTTGCTCTCTCAGAGTCTCGTAAAAAACTTCCTCTCTCAAAGTCTCGTACACTACTTGCTCTCTTAAAGTTTTGTACACTACTTTCACGCAGAGTCTCGTACACTACTTGCTCTCTTAAAGTTTTGTACACTACTTTCACCCAGAGTCTCGAACACTAATTGTTCTCTCAAAGTCTCGTACACTACTTGCTCTCTCAGAGTTTCGTACACTTCTTTCTCTCAGAGTCTCGTACACTACTTGCTCTCTCAGAGTCTTGTACGCTACTTTCTCTTAGAGTCTCCTACACTACTTGCTCTCTCAGCCTTGTAAACTACTTCCTCTCTCATTGTCTCGTACACTACTTGCTCTCTCAGAGTCTCATACAATACTTGCTCTCTCAGAGTCTCAAACACTACTTGCTCTTAGAGTCACATACACTTCTTTCTCACCGAGTCTCATACACTACTTGCTCTCAGTGTCTCGAACACTACTTGCTCTCTCAGAATCTTGTACACTACTTGCTCTCTCAGAGTCTCGTACACTACTTGCTCTCTAAGAGTCTCTTGTACACTAATTGCTCTCTCAGTGTCTCGTACACTACTTGCTCTCTAAGAATCTTGTACACTACTTGCTCTCTCAGAGTCTCGTACACTACTTGCTCTGTAAGAGTCTCTCGTACACTAATTGCTCTCTCAGATTCTCGTACACTACTTGCTCTCTCAGAGTCTCGTACATTACTTGCTCTCTTAGAGTCTCGTACACTTTATTCTCTCAGAGTCTTCTACACTACTTGCTCTCTCAGAGTCTTGTAAATTACTTCCTCTCTCATTGTCTCGTACACTACTTGCTCTCGCAGAGTCTCATACACTACTTGCTCTCTCAGAATGTTGTACACTACTTGCTCTGTCAGAGTCTTGTAAACTACTTCCTCTCTCAAAGTCTCGTACACTACTTGCTCTCTCAGAGTCTCGTACATTACTTGCACTCTCAGAATCTTGTACACTACTTGCTCTCTCAATCTCGTACACTTCTTTCTCTCCGAGTCTGGTACACTACTTGCTCACTCAGAATCTTGTACACTACTTGCTCTCTCAGAGTCTCGTACACTACTTGCTCTCTCAGATTCTCGTACACTACTTGCTCTCTCAGAGTCTCGTACATTACTTGCTCTCTCAGAGTCTCGTACATTTCTTTCTCTCAGAGTCTCCTACACTACTTGCTCTCTCAGAGTCTTGTAAACTACTTCCTCTCTCATTGTCTCGTACACTACTTGCTCTCTCAGAGTCTTGTACACTACTTTCTCTCAGAGTCTCATACACTACTTGCTCTCGCAGAGTCTCATACACTACTTGCTCTCTCAGAATGTTGTACACTACTTGCTCTGTCAGAGTCTTGTAAACTACTTCCTCTCTCAAAGTCTCGTACACTACTTGCTCTCTCAGAGTCTCGTACATTACTTGCTCTCTCAGAATCTTGTACACTACTTGCTCTCTCAATCTCGTACACTTCTTTCTCTCCGAGTCTGGTACACTACTTGCTCACTCCGAATCTTGTACACTAATTGCTCTCTCAGAGTCTCGTACACTACTTGCTGTCTCAGAGTCTTGTACGCTACTTTCTCTCAGAGTCTCGTACACTACTTGCTCTCTCAGAGTCTCGTACAATACTTGCTCTCTTAAAGTTTTGTACACTACTTTCACCCAGAGTCTCGAACCTTTATTGTTCTCTCAAAGTCTCGTACACTACTTGCTCTCTCAGAGTCTCGTACACTTCTTTCTCTCAGAATCTCGTACACTACTTGCTCTCTCAGAGTCTTGTACGCTACTTTCTCTTAGAGTCTCCTACAGTACTTGCTCTCTCAGCCTTGTAAACTACTTCCTCTCTCATTGTCTCGTACACTACTTGCTCTCTCAGAGTCTCAAACACTACTTGCTCTTAGAGTCATATACACTTCTTTCTCACCGAGTCTCATACACTACTTGCTCTCAGTGTCTCGTACACTACTTGCTCTCTCAGAATCTTGTACACTACTTGCTCTCTCAGAGTCTCGTACACTACTTGCTCTCTAAGAGTCTGTTGTACACTAATTGCTCTCTCAGTGTCTCGTACACTACTTGCTCTCTCAGAATCTTGTACACTACTTGCTCTCTCAGAGTCTCGTACACTACTTGCTCTGTAAGAGTCTCTCGTACACTAATTGCTCTCTCAGATTCTCGTACACTACTTGCTCTCTCAGAGTCTCGTACATTACTTGCTCTCTCAGAGTCTCGTACACTTCTTTCTATCAGAGTCTTCTACACTACTTGCTCTCTCAGAGTCTTGTAAATTACTTCCTCTCTCATTGTCTCGTACACTACTTGCTCTCTCAGAGTCTTGTACACTATTTTCTCTCAGAGTCTCATACACTACTTGCTCTCGCAGAGTCTCATACACTACTTGCTGTCTCAGAATGTTGTACACTACTTGCTCTGTCAGAGTCTTGTAAACTACTTCCTCTCTCAAAGTCTCGTACACTACTTGCTCTCTCAGAGTCTCGTACATTACTTGCTCTCTCAGAATCTTGTACACTACTTGCTCTCTCAATCTCGTACACTTCTTTCTCTCCGAGTCTGGTACACTACTTGCTCACTCAGAATCTTGTACACTACTTGCTCTCTCAGAGTCTCGTACACTACTTGCTCTCTCAGAGTCTCGTACACTACTTGCTGTCTCAGAGTCTTGTACGCTACTTTCTCTCAGAGTCTCGTACACTACTTGCTCTGTAAGAGTCTCTCGTACACTAATTGCTCTCTCAGATTCTCGTACACTACTTGCTCTCTCAGAGTCTCGTACATTACTTGCTCTCTCAGAGTCTCGTACACTACTTGCTCTCTCAGAGTCTTGTAAACTATTTCCTCTCTCATTGTCTCGTACACTACTTGCTCTCTCAGAGTCTTGTACACTACTTTCTCTCAGAGTCTCATACACTACTTGCTCTCGCAGAGTCTCATACACTACTTGCTCTCTCAGAATGTTGTACACTACTTGCTCTGTCAGAGTCTTGTAAACTACTTTCTCTCTCAAAGTCTCGTACACTACTTGCTCTCTCAGAGTCTCGTACATTACTTGCTCTCTCAGAATCTTGTACACTACTTGCTCTCTCAATCTCGTACACTTCTTTCTCTCCGAGTCTGGTACACTACTTGCTCACTCAGAATCTTGTACACTACTTGCTCTCTCAGAGTCTCGTACACTACTTGCTCTCTCAGATTCTCGTACACTACTTGCTCTCTCAGAGTCTCGTACATTACTTGCTCTCTCAGAGTCTCGTACACTTCTTTCTCTCAGAGTCTCCTACACTACTTGCTCTCTCAGAGTCTTGTAAACTACTTCCTCTCTCATTGTCTCGTACACTACTTGCTCTCTCAGAGTCTTGTACACTACTTTCTCTCAGAGTCTCATACACTACTTGCTCTCGCAGAGTCTCATACACTACTTGCTCTCTCAGAATGTTGTACACTACTTGCTCTGTCAGAGTCTTGTAAACTACTTCCTCTCTCAAAGTCTCGTACACTACTTGCTCTCTCAGAGTCTCGTACATTACTTGCTCTCTCAGAATCTTGTACACTACTTGCTCTCTCAATCTCGTACACTTCTTTCTCTCCGAGTCTGGTACACTACTTGCTCACTCAGAATCTTGTACACTACTTGCTCTCTCAGAGTCTCGTACACTACTTGCTCTCTCAGAGTCTCGTACACTACTTGCTGTCTCAGAGTCTTGTACGCTACTTTCTCTCAGAGTCTCGTACACTACTTGCTCTCTCAGAGTCTCGTACACTACTTGCTCTCAGTGTCTCGTACACTACTTGCTCTCTCAGAATCTTGTACACTACTTGCTATCTCAAAGTCTCGTACACTACTTGCTCTCTCAGAATCTTTTACACTACTTGCTCTCTTAGTCTCGTACACTTCTTTCTCTCCGAGTCTGGTACACTACTTGCTCACTCAGAATCTTGTACACTACTTGCTCTCTCAGAGTCTCGTACACTACTTGCTCTCTCAGAGTCTCGTACACTACTTGCTCTCTCAGAGTCTTGTACACTACTTTATCGCAGAGTCTCGTACACTACTAGCTCTCTCAGAGTCTCTTACACTACTTGCTCTCTCAGAGTCCTTTACGCTACTTTCTCTAAGAGTCTCGTAAACTACTTCCTCTCTCAAAGTCTCGTACACTACTTGCTCTCGCAGAGTCTCGTACACTACTTGCTCTCTCAAAGTCTCAAACACTACTTGCTCTTAGAGTCACATACACTTCTTTCTCACCGAGTCTCATACACTACTTGCTCTCAGTGTCTCGTACACTACTTGCTCTCTCAGAATCTTGTACACTACTTGCTCTCTCAGTCTCGTACACTACTTTCTCTCTCAGAGTCTCGTACACTACTTGCTCTCTCAGAGTCTCATACACTTCTTTCTCTCAGAGTCTCGTACACTACTTGCTCTCGAAGAGTCTCATACACTACTTGCTCTAGGAGAGTCTCATACACTACTTGCTCTCTCAGAATGTTGTACACTACTTGCTCTCTCAGAGTCTCGTACACTACATGCTCTCTCAGAGTCTCGTACACTACTTGCTCTCGCAGAGTCTCGTACACTACTTGCTCTCTAAGAGTCTCTCGTACACTAATTGCTCTCTCAGATTCTCGTACACTAGTTGCTCTCTCAGAGTCTCGTACACTACTTGCTCTCTCAGAGTCTCGTACACTTCTTTCTCTCAGAGTCTCCTACACTACTTGCTCTCTCAGAGTCTTGTAAACTACTTCCTCTCTCGTTGTCTCGTACACTACTTGCTCTCTCAGAGTCTTGTACACTACTTTCTCTCAGAGTCTCATACACTACTTGCTCTCGCAGAGTCTCATACACTACTTGCTCTCTCAGAATGTTGTACACTACTTGCTCTGTCAGAGTCTTGTAAACTACTTCCTCTCTCAAAGTCTCGTACACTACTTGCTCTCTCAGAGTCTCGTACATTACTTGCTCTCTCAGAATCTTGTACACTACTTGCTCTCTCAATCTCGTACACTTCTTTCTCTCCGAGTCTGGTACACTACTTGCTCACTCAGAATCTTGTACACTACTTGCTCTCTCAGAGTCTCGTACACTACTTGCTCTCTCAGAGTCTCGTACACTACTTGCTGTCTCAGAGTCTTGTACGCTACTTTCTCTCAGAGTCTCGTACACTACTTGCTCTCTCAGAGTCTCGTACACTACTTGCTCTCAGTGTCTCGTACACTACTTGCTCTCTCAGAATCTTGTACACTACTTGCTATCTCAGAGTCTCGTACACTACTTGCTCTCTCAGAATCTTGTACACTACTTGCTCTCTCAGTCTCGTACACTTCTTTCTCTCCGAGTCTGGTACACTACTTGCTCACTCAGAATCTTGTACACTACTTGCTCTCTATGAGTCTCGTACACTACTTGCTCTCTCAGAGTCTCGTACACTACTTGCTCTCTCAGAGTCTTGTACACTACTTTATCGCAGAGTCTCGTACACTACTAGCTCTCTCAGAGTCTCTTACACTACTTGCTCTCTCAGAGTCCTTTACGCTACTTTCTCTAAGAGTCTCGTAAACTACTTCCTCTCTCAAAGTCTCGTACACTACTTGCTCTCGCAGAGTCTCGTACACTACTTGCTCTCTCAAAGTCTCAAACACTACTTGCTCTTAGAGTCACATACACTTCTTTCTCACCGAGTCTCATACACTACTTGCTCTCAGTGTCTCGTACACTACTTGCTCTCTCAGAATCTTGTACACTACTTGCTCTCTCAATCTCGTACACTACTTTCTCTCTCAGAGTCTCGTACACTACTTGCTCTCTCAGAGTCTCATACACTTCTTTCTCTCAGAGTCTCGTACACTACTTGCTCTCGAAGAGTCTCATACATTACTTGCTCTAGGAGAGTCTCATACACTACTTGCTCTCTCAGAATGTTGTACACTACTTGCTCTCTCAGAGTCTCGTACACTACTTGCTCTCTCAGAGTCTCGTATACTACTTGCTCTCGCAGAGTCTCATACAATACTTGCTACCTCTGAATTTTGTACACTACTTGCTCTCTCAGAGTCTCGTACACTACTTGCTCTCTCAAAGTCTCGTACACTACTTGCTCTCTCAGAGTCTTGTACACTACTTTCTCTCGGAGTCTCATACACTACTTGCTCTCTCAGAATGTTGTACACTACTTTCTCTCTCAAAGTCTCGTACACTACTTGCTCTCTCAGAGTCTCGTACATTACTTGCTCTCTCAGAATCTTGTACACTACTATTCTCTCAGAGTCTCCTAAACTACTTGCTCTCGATGAGTCTCGTACACTACTTACTCTCTCATCGTCTTGTACACTACTTTTTCTCAGAGTTTCTAACATTACTTGCTCTCGCAGAGTCTCGTACACTACTTGCTCTCTCAGAGTCTCGTACACTACTTGCTCTCTCAGAGTCTCGTAAAAAACTTCCTCTCTCAAAGTCTCGTACACTACTTGCTCTCTTAAAGTTTTGTACACTACTTTCACGCAGAGTCTCGTACACTACTTGCTCTCTTAAAGTTTTGTACACTACTTTCACCCAGAGTCTCGAACACTAATTGTTCTCTCAAAGTCTCGTACACTACTTTCTCTCTCAGAGTTTCGTACACTTCTTTCTCTCAGAGTCTCGTACACTACTTTCTCTCTCAGAGTCTTGTACGCTACTTTCTCTTAGAGTCTCCTACACTACTTGCTCTCTCAGCCTTGTAAACTACTTCCTCTCTCATTGTCTCGTACACTACTTGCTCTCTCAGAGTCTCATACAATACTTGCTCTCTCAGAGTCTCAAACACTACTTGCTCTTAGAGTCACATACACTTCTTTCTCACCGAGTCTCATACACTACTTGCTCTCAGTGTCTCGAACACTACTTGCTCTCTCAGAATCTTGTACACTACTTGCTCTCTCAGAGTCTCGTACACTACTTGCTCTCTAAGAGTCTCTTGTACACTAATTGCTCTCTCAGTGTCTCGTACACTACTTGCTCTCTAAGAATCTTGTACACTACTTGCTCTCTCAGAGTCTCGTACACTACTTGCTCTGTAAGAGTCTCTCGTACACTAATTGCTCTCTCAGATTCTCGTACACTACTTGCTGTCTCAGAGTCTCGTACATTACTTGCTCTCTTAGAGTCTCGTACACTTCTTTCTCTCAGAGTCTCCTACACTACTTGCTCTCTCAGAGTCTTGTAAACTACTTCCTCTCTCATTGTCTCGTACACTACTTGCTCTCTCAGAGTCTTGTACACTACTTTCTCTCAGAGTCTCATACACTACTTGCTCTCGCAGAGTCTCATACACTACTTGCTCTCTCAGAATGTTGTACACTACTTGCTCTGTCAGAGTCTTGTAAACTACTTCCTCTCTCAAAGTCTCGTACACTACTTGCTCTCTCAGAGTCTCGTACATTACTTGCTCTCTCAGAATCTTGTACACTACTTGCTCTCTCAATCTCGTACACTTCTTTCTCTCCGAGTCTGGTACACTACTTGCTCACTCAGAATCTTGTACACTACTTGCTCTCTCAGAGTCTCGTACACTACTTGCTCTCTCAGAGTCTCGTACACTACTTGCTGTCTCAGAGTCTTGTACGCTACTTTCTCTCAGAGTCTCGTACACTACTTGCTCTGTAAGAGTCTCTCGTACACTAATTTCTCTCTCAGATTCTCGTACACTACTTGCTCTCTCAGAGTCTCGTAAATTACTTGCTCTCTCAGAGTCTCGTACACGTCTTTCTCTAAGAGTCTCCTACACTACTTGCTCTCTCAGAGTCTTGTAAACTACTTCCTCTCTCATTGTCTCGTACACTACTTGCTCTCTCAGAGTCTTGTACACTACTTTCTTTCAGAGTCTCATACACTACTTGCTCTCGCAGAGTCTCATACACTACTTGCTCTCTCAGAATGTTGTACACTACTTGCTCTGTCAGAGTCTTGTAAACTACTTCCTCTCTCAAAGTCTCGTACACTACTTGCTCTCTCAGAGTCTCGTACATTACTTGCTCTCTCAGAATCTTGTACACTACTTGCTCTCTCAATCTCGTACACTTCTTTCTCTCCGAGTCTGGTACACTACTTGCTCACTCAGAATCTTGTACACTACTTGCTCTCTCAGAGTCTCGTACACTACTTGCTCTCTCAGAGTCTCGTACACTACTTGCTGTCTCAGAGTCTTGTACGCTACTTTCTCTCAGAGTCTCGTACACTACTTGCTCTGTAAGAGTCTCTCGTACACTAATTGCTCTCTCAGATTCTCGTACACTACTTGCTCTCTCAGAGCCGCGTACATTACTTGCTCTCTCAGAGTCTCGTACACTTCTTTCTCTCAGAGTCTCCTACACTACTTGCTCTCTCAGAGTCTTGTAAACTACTTCCTCTCTCATTGTCTCGTACACTACTTGCTCTCTCAGAGTCTTGTACACTACTTTCTCTCAGAGTCTCATACACTACTTGCTCTCGCAGAGTCTCATGCACTACTTGCTCTCTCAGAATGTTGTACACTACTTGCTCTGTCAGAGTCTTGTAAACTACTTCCTCTCTCAAAGTCTCGTACACTACTTGCTCTCTCAGAGTCTCGTACATTACTTGCTCTCTCAGAATCTTGTACACTACTTGCTCTCTCAATCTCGTACACTTCTTTCTCTCCGAGTCTGGTACACTACTTGCTCACTCAGAATCTTGTACACTACTTGCTCTCTCAGAGTCTCGTACACTACTTGCTCTCTCAGATTCTCGTACTCTACTTGCTCTCTCAGAGTCTCGTACATTACTTGCTCTCTCAGAGTCTCGTACACTTCTTTCTCTCAGAGTCTCCTACACTACTTGCTCTCTCAGAGTCTTGTAAACTACTTCCTCTCTCATTGTCTCGTACACTACTTGCTCTCTCAGAGTCTTGTACACTACTTTCTCTCAGAGTCTCATACACTACTTGCTCTCGCAGAGTCTCATACACTACTTGCTCTCTCAGAATGTTGTACACTACTTGCTCTGTCAGAGTCTTGTAAACTACTTCCTCTCTCAAAGTCTCGTACACTACTTGCTCTCTCAGAGTCTCGTACATTACTTGCTCTCTCAGAATCTTGTACACTACTTGCTCTCTCAATCTCGTACACTTCTTTCTCTCCGAGTCTGGTGCACTACTTGCTCACTCAGAATCTTGTACACTACTTGCTCTCTCAGAGTCTCGTACACTACTTGCTCTCTCAGAGTCTCTTACACTACTTGCTGTCTCAGAGTCTTGTACGCTACTTTCTCTCAGAGTCTCGTACACTACTTGCTCTCTCAGAGTCTCGTACACTACTTGCTCTCAGTGTCTCGTACACTACTTGCTCTCTCAGAATCTTGTACACTACTTGCTATCTCAAAGTCTCGTACACTACTTGCTCTCTCAGAATCTTTTACACTACTTGCTCTCTCAGTCTCGTACACTTCTTTCTCTCCGAGTCTGGTACACTACTTGCTCACTCAGAATCTTGTACACTACTTGCTCTCTCAGAGTCTCGTACACTACTTGCTCTCTCAGAGTCTCGTACACTACTTGCTCTCTCAGAGTCTTGTACACTACTTTATCGCAGAGTCTCGTACACTACTAGCTCTCTCAGAGTCTTTTACACTACTTGCTCTCTCAGAGTCCTTTACGCTACTTTCTCTAAGAGTCTCGTAAACTACTTCCTCTCTCAAAGTCTCGTACACTACTTGCTCTCGCAGAGTCTCGTACACTACTTGCTCTCTCAAAGTCTCAAACACTACTTGCTCTTAGAGTCACATACACTTCTTTCTCACCGAGTCTCATACACTACTTGCTCTCAGTGTCTCGTACACTACTTGCTCTCTCAGAATCTTGTACACTACTTGCTCTCTCAGTCTCGTACACTACTTTCTCTCTCAGAGTCTCGTACACTACTTGCTCTCTCAGAGTCTCATACACTTCTTTCTCTCAGAGTCTCGTACACTACTTGCTCTCGAAGAGTCTCATACACTACTTGCTCTAGGAGAGTCTCATACTTTACTTGCTCTCTCAGAATGTTGTACACTACTTGCTCTCTCAGAGTCTCGTACACTACTTGCTCTCTCAGAGTCTCGTACACTACTTGCTCTCGCAGAGTCTCATACACTACTTGCTCCCTCTGAATTTTGTACACTACTTGCTCTCTCAGAGTCTCGTACACTACTTGCTCTCTCAAAGTCTCGTACACTACTTGCTCTCTCAGAGTCTTGTACACTACTTTCTCTCAGAGTCTCATACACTACTTGCTCTCTCAGAATGTTGTACACTACTTGCTCTCTCAGAGTCTCGTACACTACTTGCTCTCTCAGAGTCTCGTACACTACTTGCTGTCTCAGAGTCTCCTACACTACTTGCTCTCTCAGAGTCTTGTAAACTACTTTCTCTCTCAAAGTCTCGTACACTACTTGCTCTCTCAGAGTCTCGTACACTACTTGCTCTCTCAGAATCTTGTACACTACTTGCTCTCTCAGAGTCTCCTAAACTACTTGCTCTCGATGAGTCTCGTACACTACTTACTCTCTCATCGTCTTGTACACTACTTTTTCTCAGAGTTTCTAACATTACTTTCTCTCAAAGTCTCGTACACTACTTGCTCTCTCAGAGTCTCGTACACTACTTCCTCTCTCAGAGTCTCGTAAAAAACTTCCTCTCTCAATGTCTCGTACACTACTTGCTCTCTTAAAGTTTTGTACACTACTTTCACCCAGAGTCTCGAACACTAATTGTTCTCTCAAAGTCTCGTACACTACTTGCTCTCTCAGAGTCTCGTACACTTCTTTCTCTCAGAGTCTCGTACACTACTTGCTCTCTCAGAATGTTGTACACTACTTGCTCTGTCAGAGTCTTGTAAACTACTTCCTCTCTCAAAGTCTCGTACACTACTTGCTCTCTCAGAGTCTCGTACATTACTTGCTCTCTCAGAATCTTGTACACTACTTGCTCTCTCAATCTCGTACACTTCTTTCTCTCCGAGTCTGGTGCACTACTTGCTCACTCAGAATCTTGTACACTACTTGCTCTCTCAGAGTCTCGTACACTACTTGCTCTCTCAGAGTCTCTTACACTACTTGCTGTCTCAGAGTCTTGTACGCTACTTTCTCTCAGAGTCTCGTACACTACTTGCTCTCTCAGAGTCTCGTACACTACTTGCTCTCAGTGTCTCGTACACTACTTGCTCTCTCAGAATCTTGTACACTACTTGCTATCTCAAAGTCTCGTACACTACTTGCTCTCTCAGAATCTTTTACACTACTTGCTCTCTCAGTCTCGTACACTTCTTTCTCTCCGAGTCTGGTACACTACTTGCTCACTCAGAATCTTGTACACTACTTGCTCTCTCAGAGTCTCGTACACTACTTGCTCTCTCAGAGTCTCGTACACTACTTGCTCTCTCAGAGTCTTGTACACTACTTTATCGCAGAGTCTCGTACACTACTAGCTCTCTCAGAGTCTTTTACACTACTTGCTCTCTCAGAGTCCTTTACGCTACTTTCTCTAAGAGTCTCGTAAACTACTTCCTCTCTCAAAGTCTCGTACACTACTTGCTCTCGCAGAGTCTCGTACACTACTTGCTCTCTCAAAGTCTCAAACACTACTTGCTCTTAGAGTCACATACACTTCTTTCTCACCGAGTCTCATACACTACTTGCTCTCAGTGTCTCGTACACTACTTGCTCTCTCAGAATCTTGTACACTACTTGCTCTCTCAGTCTCGTACACTACTTTCTCTCTCAGAGTCTCGTACACTACTTGCTCTCTCAGAGTCTCATACACTTCTTTCTCTCAGAGTCTCGTACACTACTTGCTCTCGAAGAGTCTCATACACTACTTGCTCTAGGAGAGTCTCATACTTTACTTGCTCTCTCAGAATGTTGTACACTACTTGCTCTCTCAGAGTCTCGTACACTACTTGCTCTCTCAGAGTCTCGTACACTACTTGCTCTCGCAGAGTCTCATACACTACTTGCTCCCTCTGAATTTTGTACACTACTTGCTCTCTCAGAGTCTCGTACACTACTTGCTCTCTCAAAGTCTCGTACACTACTTGCTCTCTCAGAGTCTTGTACACTACTTTCTCTCAGAGTCTCATACACTACTTGCTCTCTCAGAATGTTGTACACTACTTGCTCTCTCAGAGTCTCGTACACTACTTGCTCTCTCAGAGTCTCGTACACTACTTGCTGTCTCAGAGTCTCCTACACTACTTGCTCTCTCAGAGTCTTGTAAACTACTTTCTCTCTCAAAGTCTCGTACACTACTTGCTCTCTCAGAGTCTCGTACACTACTTGCTCTCTCAGAATCTTGTACACTACTTGCTCTCTCAGAGTCTCCTAAACTACTTGCTCTCGATGAGTCTCGTACACTACTTACTCTCTCATCGTCTTGTACACTACTTTTTCTCAGAGTTTCTAACATTACTTTCTCTCAAAGTCTCGTACACTACTTGCTCTCTCAGAGTCTCGTACACTACTTCCTCTCTCAGAGTCTCGTAAAAAACTTCCTCTCTCAATGTCTCGTACACTACTTGCTCTCTTAAAGTTTTGTACACTACTTTCACCCAGAGTCTCGAACACTAATTGTTCTCTCAAAGTCTCGTACACTACTTGCTCTCTCAGAGTCTCGTACACTTCTTTCTCTCAGAGTCTCGTACACTACTTGCTCTCTCAGAGTCTTGTACGCTACTTTCTCTTAGAGTCTCCTACACTACTTGCTCTCTCAGCCTTGTAAACTACTTCCTCTCTCATTATCTCGTACACTACTTGCTCTCTCAGAGTCTTGTACACTACTTTCTCTCATTGTCTCGTACACTACTTGCTCTCTCAGAGTCTCATACAATACTTGCTCTCTCAGAGTCTCAAACACTACTTGCTCTAAGAGTCACATACACTTCTTTCTCACCGAGTCTCATACACTACTTGCTCTCAGTGTCTCGTACACTACTTGCTCTCTCAGAATCTTGTACACTACTTGCTCTCTCAGAGTCTCGTACACTACTTGCTCTCTAAGAGTCTCCATTACACTAATTGCTCTCTCAGTGTCTCGTACACTACTTGCTCTCTCAGAATCTTGTACACTACTTGCTCTCTCAGAGTCTCGTACACTACTTGCTCTGTAAGAGTCTCTCGTACACTACTTGCTCTCTCAGAGTCTCGTACATTACTTGCTCTCTCAGAGTCTCGTAGACTTCTTTCTCTCAGAGTCTCCTACACTACTTGCTCTCTCAGAGTCTTGTAAACTACTTCCTCTCTCATTGTCTCGTACACTACTTGCTCTCTCAGAGTCTTGTACACTACTTTCTCTCAGAGTCTCATACACTACTTGCTCTCGCAGAGTCTCATACACTACTTGCTCTCTCAGAATGTTGTACACTACTTGCTCTGTCAGAGTCTTGTAAACTACTTCCTCTCTCAAAGTCTCGTACACTACTTGCTCTCTCAGAGTATCGTACATTACTTGCTCTCTCAGAATCTTGTACACTACTTGCTCTCTCAATCTCGTACACTTCTTTCTCTCCGAGTCTGGTACACTACTTGCTCACTCAGAATCTTGTACACTACTTGCTCTCTCAGAGTCTCGTACACTACTTGCTCTCTCAGAGTCTCGTACACTACTTGCTGTCTCAGAGTCTTGTACGCTACTTTCTCTCAGAGTCTCGTACACTACTTGCTCTGTAAGAGTCTGTCGTACACTAATTGCTCTCTCAGAGTCTCGTACACTACTTGCTCTCTCAGACTCTTGTACACTACTTTCTCTCAGAGTCTCATACACTACTTGCTCTCGCAGAGTCTCATACACTACTTGCTCTCTCAGAATGTTGTACACTACTTGCTCTGTCAGAGTCTTGTAAACTACTTCCTCTCTCAAAGTCTCGTACACTACTTGCTCTCTCAGAGTCTCGTACACTACTTGCTCTCTCAGAGTCTCGTACACTACTTGCTCTCTCAGAGTCTCGTACATTACTTGCTGTCTCAGAGTCTCGTACACTTCTTTCTCTCAGAGTCTCCTACACTACTTGCTCTCTCAGAGTCTTGTAAACTACTTCCTCTCTCATTGTCTCGTACACTACTTGCTCTCTCAGAGTCTTGTACACTACTTTCTCTCAGAGTCTCATACATTACTTGCTCTCGCAGAGTCTCATACACTACTTGCTCTCTCAGAATGTTGTACACTACTTGCTCTGTCAGAGTCTTGTAAACTACTTCCTCTCTCAAAGTCTCGTACACTACTTGCTCTCTCAGAGTCTCGTACATTACTTGCTCTCTCAGAATCTTGTACACTACTTGCTCTCTCAATCTCGTACACTTCTTTCTCTCCGAGTCTGGTACACTACTTGCTCACTCAGAATCTTAACACTACTTGCTCTCTCAGAGTCTCGTACACTACTTGCTCTCTCAGATTCTCGTACACTACTTGCTCTCTCAGAGTCTCGTACATTACTTGCTCTCTCAGAGTCTCGTACACTTCTTTCTCTCAGAGTCTCCTACACTACTTGCTCTCTCAGAGTCTTGTAAACTACTTCCTCTCTCATTGTCTCGTACACTACTTGCTCTCTCAGACTCTTGTACACTACTTTCTCTCAGAGTCTCATACACTACTTGCTCTCGCAGAGTCTCATACACTACTTGCTCTCTCAGAATGTTGTACACTACTTGCTCTGTCAGAGTCTTGTAAACTACTTCCTCTCTCAAAGTCTCGTACACTACTTGCTCTCTCAGAGTCTCGTACACTACTTGCTCTCAGTGTCTTGTACACTACTTGCTCTCTCAGAATCTTGTACACTACTTGCTATCTCAGAGTCTCGTACACTACTTGCTCTCTCAGAATCTTGTACACTACTTGCTCTCTCAGTCTCGTACACTTCTTTCTCTCCGAGTCTGGTACACTACTTGCTCACTCAGAATCTTGTACACTACTTGCTCTCTCAGAGTCTCGTACACTACTTGCTCTCTCAGAGTCTCGTACACTACTTGCTCTCTCAGAGTCTTGTACACTACTTTATCGCAGAATCTCGTACACTACTAGCTCTCTCAGAGTCTCTTACACTACTTGCTCTCTAAGAGTCCTTTACGCTACTTTCTCTAAGAGTCTCGTAAACTACTTCCTCTCTCAAAGTCTCGTACACTACTTGCTCTCGCAGAGTCTCGTACACTACTTGCTCTCTCAAAGTCTCAAACACTACTTGCTCTTAGAGTCACATACACTTCTTTCTCACCGAGTCTCATACACTACTTGCTCTCAGTGTCTCGTACACTACTTGCTCTCTCAGAATCTTGTACACTACTTGCTCTCTCTGTCTCGTACACTACTTTCTCTCTCAGAGTCTCGTACACTACTTGCTCTCTCAGAGTCTCATACACTTCTTTCTCTCAGAGTCTCGTACACTACTTGCTCTCGAAGAGTCTCATACACTACTTGCTCTAGGAGAGTCTCATACACTACTTGCTCTCTCAGAATGTTGTACACTACTTGCTCTCTCAGAGTCTCGTACACTACTTGCTCTCTCAGAGTCTCGTACACTACTTGCTCTCGCAGAGTCTCATACACTACTTGCTCCCTCTGAATTTTTTACACTACTTGCTCTCTCAGAGTCTCGTACACTACTTGCTCTCTCAAAGTCTCGTACACTACTTGCTCTCTCAGAGTCTTGTACACTACTTTCTCTCAGAGTCTCATACACTACTTGCTCTCTCAGAATGTTGTACACTACTTGCTCTCTCAGAGTCTCGTACACTACTTGCTCTCTCAGAGTCTTGTAAACTACTTTCTCTCTCAAAGTCTCGTACACTACTTGCTCTCTCAGAGTCTCGTACACTACTTGCTCTCTCAGAATCTTGTACACTACTTGCTCTCTCAGAGTCTCCTAAACTACTTGCTCTCTATGAGTCTCGTACACTACTTACTCTCTCATCGTCTTGTACACTACTTTTTCTCAGAGTTTCTAACATTACTTTCTCTCGCAGAGTCTCGTACACTACTTGCTCTCTCAGAGTCTCGTACACTACTTGCTCTCTCAGAGTCTCGTAAAAAACTTCCTCTCTCAAAGTCTCGTACACTACTTGCTCTCTTAAAGTTTTGTACACTACTTTCACGCAGAGTCTCGTACACTACTTGCTCTCTTAAAGTTTTGTACACTACTTTCACCCAGAGTCTCGAACACTAATTGTTCTCTCAAAGTCTCGTACACTACTTGCTCTCTCAGAGTCTCGTACACTTCTTTCTCTCAGAGTCTCTTACACTACTTGCTCTCTCAGAGTCTTGTACTCTACTTTCTCTTAGAGTCTCTTACACTACTTGCTCTCTCAGAGTCTTGTAAACTACTTCCTCTCTCATTGTCTCGTACACTACTTGCTCTCTCAGAGTCTCATCCAATACTTTCTCTCTCAGAGTCTCAAACACTACTTGCTCTTAGAGTCACATACACTTCTTTCTCACCGAGTCTCATACACTACTTGCTCATAGTGTCTCGTACACTACTTGCTCTCTCAGAATCTTGTACACTACTTGCTCTCTCAGAATCTTGTACACTACTTGCTCTCTCAGAGTCTCGTACACTACTTGCTCTCTAAGAGTCTCTCGTACACTAATTGCTCTCTCAGATTCTCGTACACTACTTGCTCTCTCAGAGTCTCGTACATTACTTGCTCTCTCAGAGTCTCGTACACTTCTTTCTCTCAGAGTCTCCTACACTACTTGCTCTCTCAGAGTCTTGTAAACTACTTCCTCTCTCATTGTCTCGTACACTACTTGCTCTCTCAGAGTCTTGTACACTACTTTCTCTCAGAGTCTCATACATTACTTGCTCTCGCAGAGTCTCATACACTACTTGCTCTCTCAGAATGTTGTACACTACTTGCTCTGTCAGAGTCTTGTAAACTACTTCCTCTCTCAAAGTCTCGTACACTACTTGCTCTCTCAGAGTCTCGTACATTACTTGCTCTCTCAGAATCTTGTACACTACTTGCTCTCTCAATCTCGTACACTTCTTTCTCTCCGAGTCTGGTACACTACTTGCTCACTCAGAATCTTAACACTACTTGCTCTCTCAGAGTCTCGTACACTACTTGCTCTCTCAGATTCTCGTACACTACTTGCTCTCTCAGAGTCTCGTACATTACTTGCTCTCTCAGAGTCTCGTACACTTCTTTCTCTCAGAGTCTCCTACACTACTTGCTCTCTCAGAGTCTTGTAAACTACTTCCTCTCTCATTGTCTCGTACACTACTTGCTCTCTCAGACTCTTGTACACTACTTTCTCTCAGAGTCTCATACACTACTTGCTCTCGCAGAGTCTCATACACTACTTGCTCTCTCAGAATGTTGTACACTACTTGCTCTGTCAGAGTCTTGTAAACTACTTCCTCTCTCAAAGTCTCGTACACTACTTGCTCTCTCAGAGTCTCGTACACTACTTGCTCTCAGTGTCTTGTACACTACTTGCTCTCTCAGAATCTTGTACACTACTTGCTATCTCAGAGTCTCGTACACTACTTGCTCTCTCAGAATCTTGTACACTACTTGCTCTCTCAGTCTCGTACACTTCTTTCTCTCCGAGTCTGGTACACTACTTGCTCACTCAGAATCTTGTACACTACTTGCTCTCTCAGAGTCTCGTACACTACTTGCTCTCTCAGAGTCTCGTACACTACTTGCTCTCTCAGAGTCTTGTACACTACTTTATCGCAGAGTCTCGTACACTACTAGCTCTCTCAGAGTCTCTTACACTACTTGCTCTCTAAGAGTCCTTTACGCTACTTTCTCTAAGAGTCTCGTAAACTACTTCCTCTCTCAAAGTCTCGTACACTACTTGCTCTCGCAGAGTCTCGTACACTACTTGCTCTCTCAAAGTCTCAAACACTACTTGCTCTTAGAGTCACATACACTTCTTTCTCACCGAGTCTCATACACTACTTGCTCTCAGTGTCTCGTACACTACTTGCTCTCTCAGAATCTTGTACACTACTTGCTCTCTCAGTCTCGTACACTACTTTCTCTCTCAGAGTCTCGTACACTACTTGCTCTCTCAGAGTCTCATACACTTCTTTCTCTCAGAGTCTCGTACACTACTTGCTCTCGAAGAGTCTCATACACTACTTGCTCTAGGAGAGTCTCATACACTACTTGCTCTCTCAGAATGTTGTACACTACTTGCTCTCTCAGAGTCTCGTACACTACTTGCTCTCTCAGAGTCTCGTACACTACTTGCTCTCGCAGAGTCTCATACACTACTTGCTCCCTCTGAATTTTGTACACTACTTGCTCTCTCAGAGTCTCGTACACTACTTGCTCTCTCAAAGTCTCGTACACTACTTGCTCTCTCAGAGTCTTGTACACTACTTTCTCTCAGAGTCTCATACACTACTTGCTCTCTCAGAATGTTGTACACTACTTGCTCTTTCAGAGTCTCGTACACTACTTGCTCTCTCAGAGTCTTGTAAACTACTTTCTCTCTCAAAGTCTCGTACACTACTTGCTCTCTCAGAGTCTCGTACACTACTTGCTCTCTCAGAATCTTGTACACTACTTGCTCTCTCAGAGTCTCCTAAACTACTTGCTCTCTATGAGTCTCGTACACTACTTACTCTCTCATCGTCTTGTACACTACTTTTTCTCAGAGTTTCTAACATTACTTTCTCTCGCAGAGTCTCGTACACTACTTGCTCTCTCAGAGTCTCGTACACTACTTGCTCTCTCAGAGTCTCGTAAAAAACTTCCTCTCTCAAAGTCTCGTACACTACTTGCTCTCTTAAAGTTTTGTACACTACTTTCACGCAGAGTCTCGTACACTACTTGCTCTCTTAAAGTTTTGTACACTACTTTCACCCAGAGTCTCGAACACTAATTGTTCTCTCAAAGTCTCGTACACTACTTGCTCTCTCAGAGTCTCGTACACTTCTTTCTCTCAGAGTCTCGTACACTACTTGCTCTCTCAGAGTCTTGTACTCTACTTTCTCTTAGAGTCTCTTACACTACTTGCTCTCTCAGAGTCTTGTAAACTACTTCCTCTCTCATTGTCTCGTACACTACTTGCTCTCTCAGAGTCTCATCCAATACTTTCTCTCTCAGAGTCTCAAACACTACTTGCTCTTAGAGTCACATACACTTCTTTCTCACCGAGTCTCATACACTACTTGCTCATAGTGTCTCGTACACTACTTGCTCTCTCAGAATCTTGTACACTACTTGCTCTCTCAGAGTCTCGTACACTACTTGCTCTCTAAGAGTCTCTTGTACACTAATTGCTCTCTCAGTGTCTCATACACTACTTGCTCTCTCAGAATCTTGTACACTACTTGCTCTCTCAGAGTCTCGTACACTACTTGCTCTCTAAGAGTCTCTCGTACACTAATTGCTCTCTCAGATTCTCGTACACTACTTGCTCTCTCAGAGTCTCGTACATTACTTGCTCTCTCAGAGTCTCGTACACTTCTTTCTCTCAGAGTCTCCTACACTACTTGCTCTCTCAGAGTCTTATAAACTACTTCCTTTCTCATTGTCTCGTACACTACTTGCTCTCTCAGAGTCTTGTACACTACTTTCTCTCAGAGTCTCATACACTACTTGCTCTCGCAGAGTCTCATACACTACTTGCTCTCTCAGAATGTTGTACACTACTTGCTCTGTCAGAGTCTTGTAAACTACTTCCTCTCTCAAAGTCTCGTACACTACTTGCTCTCTCAGAGTCTCGTACATTACTTGCTCTCTCAGAATCTTGTACACTACTTGCTCTCTCAATCTCGTACACTTCTTTCTCTCCGAGTCTGGTACACTACTTGCTCACTCAGAATCTTGTACACTACTTGCTCTCTCAGAGTCTCGTACACTACTTGCTCTCTCAGAATCTCGTACACTACTTGCTGTCTCAGAGTCTTGTATGCTACTTTCTCTCAGAGTCTCGTACACTACTTGCTCTCTCAGAGTCTCGTACACTACTTGCTCTCAGTGTCTCGTACACTACTTGCTCTCTCACAATCTAGTACACTACTTGCTATCTCAGAGTCTCGTACACTACTTGCTCTCTCAGAATCTTGTACACCACTTGCTCTCTCAGTCTCGTACACTTCTTTCTCTCCGAGTCTGGTACACTACTTGCTCACTCAGAATCTTGTACACTACTTGCTCTCTCAGAGTCTCGTACACTACTTGCTCTCTCAGAGTCTCGTACACTACTTGCTCTCTCAGAGTCTTGTACGCTACTTTCTCTCAGAGTCTCGTACACTACTTGCTCTCTCAGAGTCGCGTACACTAATTGCTCTGTCAGAGTCTCGTACACTACTTCCTCTCTCAGAGTCTCGTACACTACTTGCTCTCGCAGAGTCTAGTACACTACTTGCTCTCTTAGAGTCTTATTCACTACTTGCTCTCTCAAAGTCTCGTACACTACTTGCTCTCTCAGAGTCTCATACACTACTTTCTCTCAGAGTCTCATATACTTCTTGCTCTCTCAGAGTCTCGTACACTTCTTTCTCTCCGAGTCTGGTACACTACCTTCTCACTCAGAATCTTGTACACTACTTGCTCTCGCAGAGTCTTATTCTCTACTTGCTCTCGCAGAGTCTCATACACTACTTGCTCTCTGAATGTTGTACACTACTTGCTCTCTCAGAGTCTCGTACACTACTTGCTCTCTCAGATTCTCCTACACTACTTTCTCTCTCAGAGTCTTGTAAACTACTTCCTCTCTCAAAGTCTCGTACACTACTTGCAGTGGTCGAGAGGCTAAGTGTGTTTGATCTGCACTTGGCTTTGATATCTATGAAGGGGGCACAACCGACTCAAGCAGAGTTGTGTTTACTGAGCAACTAAAAGCAGCACGTAAATACCTTCTCCCAGATATCTCCTCACCCACCAGTCCACAAATGAGATTGGACCATAGCGATCTGAGAATGCTTTAAACTCGAAAGTAGCGTTATATAAAATCTATAATCTATATATATATATAATTCTCTTCTTCCCTAAAGAGTTTTATCGAGTAGTATTACTGTCCACGAGAAAACAAGAGTAGTATTCACACTACGGATGACTGCCTGCGCGCTTGACTGTCGTTTAAATGTATCAAACCCTGCCCGCTCCCATACCTCTTTGTCTGCGGGAGGTTTGGACTTGGAAGTCATGGAAATCTCCGTAAATTATTAAAAACTTTTGAAAAGTCATACAAATCTCTATAGACAAAAAATGTCATTTTGGGGTGTCATTCAATATGGAAAACGCCAATCTTACGCGCGGCATTATGCATCAGCCGTAATTGTGTCACCTGGTGAAAGAAGCTTTTCGCGCCTCAAACTAATGAAGAATGACTTGAGGTCAACAATACTCAAAGATAGATTGAAATATTTGGTAATTCTTGCTATTGAGCGTGATCTATGTAGGAAACAGAATTATTATGATATACTCTATGACTTTGCTACACGCAAGGTTCGTAAAGTAATTCTGTACGTAGTTAAGAATGGATAAAATGCATAGACGAATAAACTTTCTAATACAAACTCTTTTAAATTTCATTTATTGTCCGCTTCCCTACCCAAACTTGGCCCCACGAAATCCGTTTCGCATAGGGCCCCACAATGGTTAAGTACGGCCCTGCTATTTACATAGTTTATATATAAATAGTAGATTACTTAATTTCTTTCCATTACTTCTAAGTCACAATGATTAAGTCCGGCGCTGCTGTTTTGTGTTTGTAAAATGTTTGTTTTACACTGTTTCGAATGTTCCGTCAGAGTTAAAGATAGTTTACATTCTAATCCATACCTTTCACAGAACAGTCCAGCGCTCCGGCAGCCATCCGTAGTGTGCATACTACTCTTGTGTTTTCTAGTGGACTATCCGCAGAAATAACAGAGTGATTTTTCCTTTACTTCTTGTTTAAACTTTTGAGGGCAGAAGAGAATTATATATATAGATATGTAAATAGCAGTGCCGGACGAAACTATTGTGGTACCATATGCGAAACGGATTTCGGATTAGTGAAGTCATACAGTACATCTATTTCCTACATAGATCACGCTCAATAGCAAAATTACCAAATGTTTCAATCTATCTACGAGAATTGTTGATCTTAAGTAATTCTGCATTTTTGTGAGGCGCGAGAAGCTTCTTTCACTAGATTCCACAATTGCGGGTATTGCAATGCGTTTTTTGTTATTTTTTAACCCGCGTAGGAGTGGCGTTTTCCATATTGAATGACACCCCAAAATGACAATTTTCGACTATATATTTTAGGAGGTTTGTATGAGTTTTCAAAAGATTTTAATAATTTCCGGTTATTTCCAGGACTTTTTCGTATATTTTGCAATTTCAGGAGATTTCCAGTTAAATCGACAGGAGGCCGCGGGAAATCCGTTATAAGTTATAAAATGGTTTAATTTAATAATTTATACACCTAAAATTAGCGCGGGTCCTATAAACGTGCAGGGCCCACTGCGGTCGCATAGGTTGCAGTGGCCTAAGGTCGGCCCTGCAAAATAGCGGCGTAGGCTACTCCGCCAGTGGACTATTTTATTTTAAGTCATTGTCATGGTATAGTGAAAAGATCAATTTAGCCCTACCATTACAATAAACAGCACAGGTCTCAAATATGTATCCCGCGGCCTTTGTGGGCCTTTGCGGCCTCCAGCAGTCTCGTTCTGAAGCCGCATGCAACCATATGCTCTCTTCTATGCCAGCTAAGGCAAGTTGGCGCCTGGGCTGGTCTTTGTAGCGTTTCTGTGGGGCACATCTGTTACGTTGATCACCTTTTAGCTCACCGAAAATGAATGCTTTCACTCACAAAGACCGCGGAATACATATTTGAGACCAAAAGAAAATCCGCTGCCGAGGACAGACCCAGACGGCGAAAAGAAATCTTAATCGACCACCGGCGGACAATGGTTATGCTTGCCCTGGATGTGGAAAAATGTGTATGTCACAGCTGGGGCTGCGTAACCAAGGGAAATACTGCATTCGTCATTAATCTTCGGACCCGAAGACAAGCCTTATTATTATTATATACATAACAAAACAATTGGCTCTGTTGATTGACGAATCATCGCTAATTCTCCGAAAAAACGTGGACGATAAAATACAAAAATTAAATCTGTTATTACTTATTTTAGGCCTTGAACAATTAAGTCATTTTCAAAATCGAAATCGCAAAAACCTTTCGCAATTTAGACCCTATAAAGCCAACATTTCAATGTCTAAAATACAAATTATTATTCCTTAAAAATCCTAAAAACTTTGAGGGCATCCGAGCCGAAACTAGTAAAGCGTTTTTACAATCTGGGGCATGCGCATTTGTCAACACATACAAAAATGCAGACTCACGAATACATGTACAACGATTACACTGCTTAGTGTTAACTTGTTAAATAGTAATATGTATTAATAGTATTATATTTTATTAATTAATATTTATCTTTTATTATATACAGTGTTGTTAACACTGGTGGATCCAGGGGGCGGTAAGGCGATCCTCCACTCGGCCGACACTCCCCCCCCCCCGAACGGGCGAATTTTAGTAGAGAACTCAGTCAACTAGCCTTAATCTAAATCTGTGGGGTATCTTTTCTTCTCAAGGAATTTGTTGAAGTTCAAAAGGTTCTTAAAAATTAGACATTTAGCGCGCATCGAAACTGTCGAATATCCAAAGATCGTTTAATCATCGTTCTATTGGCTCCTCATTCTGACCAAAACCGCCCAAAACAAGAGGTCTCGCTTAGCTTGATGATAATATTTAGTCAAATATTCCTAATAAAGCATATAGAGTAAAGTGCGAAATTCGATCACATTAAGCCCGCTGCAAGCAATTTTCACGTTTGATTTTTATAGCGCCGTAACGGTCTGACCTATGAAAAAACTGATGGTATCTCTGAATTCCTCGTCCTTTTGTCTATACAAATTTTTTAATTTAATGTAAATTAAATTAGTTAAAATTAAATATGAGGCCAAAGAGGTGTTGGGTGGGTATCGCCAAGCGTACTTTTCCTCCCCAGTTAGTAAGCTCTATCGGGCTGATGGAAGGCTCGATCAGATTTAAGAAAATATATCTAAAAAATATTTTAATATTTAATTTTCATTATAAAATCATTTTCTTCTTACTCCAGCGCAAAAACACCATCTACTGCCACCTTTCCCGTGCTCCACAACTTCAAATAGTCTCTTTGAGCTAATGAGCCATCAGACTTAAAAATAGCAATAAGCCCATGACCCATTTCCTTCACTACCGGGTAGTAAAAAATAATAATTCCACACCTCTTGAGTTTGACCTCATCATGAACTTAGCCTTGACAAGGAAAAGGAAATAGTATTTGTCGAAAGTGAAGAAAAAAAGGTGCTTGCGCAGCAGCAATATAGTAGTAATTTGGTAAACATTCAAATCAAAAAGTTTTAGCAATAAAAAGTGAACCGATACAAATCGGACTGATCGAGCTTCGCACTATACTTAGGTTACTTGTGCCTCAATCGTCAGTCACGCTTCAGTATCGGCCATTGCCCCCACGTTACTTTATTTGACTAAATTTAACTTGACCTTTTTTGATAGGATGAATAATAAAGCTTTAGATGTCAGGAGAATGCATTTCTGTACCGAAGAATGCAATAAAACGCTTGTTTTGTTTGTATTCCTACTAGCCATGAGAATGCCAAAACGCTCATGAGTAACGGTGTGGCTAGCCCTTCTTTAGTCCACTGAAGGTTATGGTTCCTTTTCCTATTTGCATATATCCTCTTATAAACATTTACATGAGGGGGCTACATAAGAGCAGGAAAGGATTACCTGCACTATTTCTTACTGACAATGCAATCAATTTAAATGCAATTTAATTGGTCATCGATTCCTTATTTACATGATGTGGTTACTAGATATTCATATTGTTTTTGTTAATAAAGTGTTCGGAATTTTAATTCTTACATTTATTCTTCAGTTAATATTTTTGGGGACACGGTAACCAGACGAATTTCATTGTTACAACAGAAAAAAAAAACATACTGAAAACCTCTTACAAAGAGAAAATTATTTGATAGTTATAAAACTAAATATCATCTTAGTATTTTTATTTGGATCCGTAATGAATCTATTGCTATACTATAACATTCTTCTTCTGTTTTGTAGATTTTTTTAACGGCAGCATCTAAAACATTGTTTAGAGCAACGAAGGATAGAATCTATTTTCGGGAATTTATAATCGTCATACCAGAGAATTGGAAGCCAAGACAGCGATATGAGAACGCCTTCGATGTAGAGTTGGATCGAGCACAAATAATTTTAGACAGGTGTGTATACAATATTTTAGTAATATGTATTGAATAAAAAAAAGTTCCTATTAAGACAGTATAATATAAAACATTATTATTAAGCGTTGTACACACGAGCATTCTATTTAACACCAAGTGTCTAATAGAGCTTGTACATATTTAATTAAGATTGAAATGACCGAGGGATGAAATGACCAGGAACCATCTTAAACAAGATTATAAGAGGATCCACAAAATGATCCTTCTGAAAGAATTCTTTCCGTTTCGTCAATCATCTAAGTGGTGGATGGCTGCCAGGTAAGCGATCTGGACTGTCGTTTGGTGGTCTCAATGGTCCCAGATTTGAACCCTGCCGGCTGTTCTCCCCCGTCGGGGTGTTTTGGCTAGGATGTAATTATCTTCAAATCTGAAGGAACATCTTAAACATGTAAAACAAATAAATAAATGTCTATGTCAAGTAATCCCCTTATCATGTTTCCGGTATATGGTAGACGTCCTGAGTAGCTAATATTACATTTTTGTTCAAATTCAGCAACTTCAATTGTTTTTATAACTGATTTCTAACTGCAATAAAGTTAAAAAGTGAAACAGTAATTTAAAAAAACACCTATAAAGTTGTAGGCTATATATTATTAATGAAAGAATAATTATAATGGAGTATAATACAATTTAATATGTATTATATCAAATCACCAAACAAAAATATTTCATAATAGGAGGAGGGGTAAATGCATACATGTATTCATCATTCATTGTTTCTCCCTTATCGCGAGGAGTTTAACTAATTAGCATTTTGTTTTCCCTATGCTATACTCCCGCCGAAAAAAAAAGTGATAAAAATAATTTTGGCTATTTTATTGAATACATATTGTGAACTATAAATGACAGGCTGGTCCTTCGGTATCATCATCTATCTCATCTGCCCCTTGACTTTCGTCGTAGGGTACTGTGACAGTTCGCGTAAACATTCCCAGTTAGCAGTTCTTAGCAGGATATCAAGAGAGATGCCGGTCTATTTTTACGTTCGGTATGCAAAATACAGTATTATGTTCTTCACATTGCGGAAGATTAGAGGTACATACATTAAAGAAACCATTTTCATGTAAACGTAACATGGTATCGTTTTCATTTTTTTCACATTAGAATATTAGTGACATAGCAATACTAACATAACAAACAATCCCAAAATCTAGTGGGCAAAAATAACTATTGCTCTTTAATGAAAAAATACTTTAGAACATAAACACATTCAAAACATAAATATTGTTATAACTCTGATGGTGATGCGGATAGTGGTAATTGTGTGTGTGTAGCTGACACAAAGTATACACACTAGCGCAAGAAGAGCGGTCAGCCGTAACGAGTGGCGACGGTCAACCGCGACAAGTGACGACACGACATTTCGGGAAGGATCTGAGTTGTGAATAATACTCAGGCCAGTCACGCCAGATATAGTCATGTGATTAACCAGATGTGATTAACCATCGGTTTCTAGAAGGCATTCGATAACCCTATATAACAAAAAAAAAATTTTTGTCATTCGAGGATAGATGTTGTAAACAACTGAATCCAAATTATTTCAAATATTTTATTGTCGCATCATAAATATTGCAGAATCATAGAAATTATTTCTCTAAAAAAAGCACATCCCTTAATAATTTGTAATGCGACTTCATGTTATTGAATGTAATATTTTCATTATGGAACAAACCATGAGAATAGATCTTTAAAAAAAGTACGTTAAGAAAAGAAAATATAATGGCGATACTAGATAACACAGTATTACTTTAATAGTTAAAGGACGAATTGAAAAATCACAACGCGTCATTTGTAACTGTGCTCTATTTTCAAAGTCTACAAGACCGTACAAACTGAAACGTCCTTTTGTTAACAAACATCCAAGCTTTACCTACAAAGACATTCAGTAATATAGTTGTAAAGCTGACTGAGTCAAGAAAGCCAGAGTACAGAAATGATGGTGATTTTAAAGACGAGTTTCTTTCTTTGAAAAACCCTTGAAACGACTACTTCAACACCTGATATATTTGAAAATATTTGTTCGCTTTTAGTAAAAGAATAAAATTTGTAGTGTTGGTTAGAAGCTAAACTTTTGGTACTATTGGAGTCACCCAGAGTCATCGAAACTCACTATATAATTAATTTCCATAAGAAGTAGAAGTAATAAAAACTAAGCGATTGTTTTCAAAGCGTTGTATTGAGTTTGATGAATCCAAAAAGTTTTTGCTATTTCACACTCAAGTGAGCTGATGGTCATACGGAAAAGTTCTAAAACGACATTTTCTTTTTTTGTCTTCGTTTTTAATAAGAAAACAAAACACAGGTAGAAGCGCTCTTAAATGTGTGGAAACACAAACTAAAAATCGGCCCCCGAAGTGGTCCACCCAGGCAGGTAAAAAGGCCGATATCAATATTTTCAGAAAGAACATCAGAATTAAATTCTATCAAAGACAAATGCCAGAGAAGAATGGAGAAAGAAGGTTGACAGATCTTGTGTGGTGCCCCAGTGGTCCAGCAGCCAAAGAAAGGATAGGTGAAAGTGAAATTAAATGCGAACCTGGTCTTATAATTTATTGATCTAATTGTTTTCTAAAGGATCAATCTCTTATTTAAATCCTTAAAAAAAGAAAAAAACATTTTTGTAAAAAAAATTTTTTTAAAAATCTTTTAGTGGGTGTCCTCCTACTAGTCTGTAGCACTGTAGTTCATGAGATAATATGAAAACCTACTTATCAATTGTTGTTTTAAATTATGTCCAACTTATATGCATACTAAATAGCTTTTTTTCTCTTAAAAAAAGTAAAAATTATTTTTGGGTAAAATTAGTAGTTAATAGGACAGAACTTATATAACGTAGCAATACAAATGTAAAAAAAAAAATGTAAACAAAAATTTTAAAAAAATCTAATACCATTTGCATAAATATGTTAAAAATATGATTTATTGTTTTATCCTCTAGTACAGAGCCTCGCGTATTTGTCACTATTAATAGTGCATAGTTGTAAAAGTGGTGTATTTTTATGAAAAAAGTGCTTGCATAAGTGATTTAAAAAACTAGATTTTTCGCTTTTAGAAAAGAAAAAAGTAGCCGTTGCATCAGAACTTTAAATGGACTAAAATATTATGATGTCATATTTTCACTATCTTTTCTAGTTTAAGAGATCTAAACGAGACGGACAGATGGACAGACGGACAGACATTTCACACAAAACTAATAGCGTCTTTTCCCCCGTTCGGACAACTAAAAATACTTTAAAAAAAAACAAAGCTAAAAAATACTTTAAAAAAAACAAAGCTAATAATAAGTATACTTCTATCAATGACTTTGGATCAGACGTGTAATTAAATGTGTAATAGATAAAAAAAAAAAGCATTTACCAAATTATTTTTTGAGGGTGGGGACAGTGAAAGCTAGAATTGTGAAACTAGAATTCTTAGGGCAGAAGTAAGTGTTTGTGTGTGGAGGTCGATATAAGCGGGCCGTTGTAATTATCGTAACAAACTATAAATCATGTACCAAAATTATGTTACGGAGGATGGGTAAGGGGTTTCAGCTAATATCCTATACTCTTAAGCGAGCAATTCTTGTATATATATTTATATATAAATTTTATTTCGAAAACGGCTTTAACGATTTTCTTTAAAATTTCACGGTATGTACATAATAGTGAGAAATAAATTCTCAACTCATTGGCCACATCGGGAAAACTCGAAGTCGACCGTTATATCGCTCTGAAAACGGCTCATTATCGAAAAATTAATTTTGGCTAGAATGTTTTATGAATGAAATTTTCTATATGACCTCAATTGGAAAAAAACTTGACACCGCTTACGTCACTAGGCTCACAGCAGTACATTAAGACATTTCTTCGCAAACAAGAAAAGTTTTAATGATTCTATTGGCGTAATTAAACATTTGCGCACCATCTTATTGTACATTGATCCATTATGAAACTATGGAAGAAAAATAATGAAAATAAATTTGTCTATGTATGATTAGTTATTGTGTTTTAAAGGCTTTATAAATTGTTGACACTTATATTGAGTAGACCCGTAGGTAGTTTTTACTTTGTTATTATTTTGCTGGTGAATTATTGCAATGTGTTTAAGCTTCGAAGTCTACTGTCCCATACCAAAACATAGGAAATGGTCATAACACAGCTTATCTATGCCTTACTTGCACAACCAGGGCCGGCCCTAACATTTGCGGGGCCCTATGGATTGCGCGCGGCCCAGTCAGGGTAGGGATAAGGAGAATAAGTGAAAATAAAGATTTTGTATTAGAAAAGAAATTCGTATTTGCATTACATTTTTATTAAGTGAAAGCTGATGATGCCGTTTTTTTTTAATCACGCATAGGACTGGCGTTTAACCATATTGATTGACACCCCAAAATGACGATTTTGTCTTTTTAAGGACATTTTTATGAATTTCAGGAGCTCCTTGAAAACAAGGAGACCACAGGAACCCTATTATAAATTATAATGGTTAATTTAATAATTTACACCTAGAATTAGCGCAGGGCTTTTGAACCTTCGGGGTCCACTGCGGCAGCATAGGCCTAAGGCTGGCCCTGATGATATTCAGCTCGCGGTCAACGAATTTTCATCACGCTGCTACTTTTTTTTTTGTTAACCTTTAAACCTCGGTAAAACAGAAATCATGTTCCAGAAGTCATCCAATAAAACCTACTTAGCCCAAAGATCACCGCGCATAGACATTCCTTAAAGTGGTAGATAATTTCACATTATCTGGGAAGCAAAGTATCAAATGACGCATTGCTTTAGTTAAAGAGATGTTGATATCTGATCAGGGATAGTCGTGCTTTTGGACGCCTCCAAGCGAGAGTGTGGCGAAATAAATCGCTCCGCCTGTCTACAAAAATCAGTGTCAACCAGTGATTCTCTCAACCCCTCTATGTGGATCTGAGACATGAGTACTTTATAGAAAGCAACTAAGACTTCTCGAACTTCACCAAAAACCACAATACAAACAGCAATATTCTTGCAAAATGGTATGAATTTCTTATAATACGACAGTCACGCTTTGCAGGGCACTTATTCCGTATGTGGGACGAATATATTTTTGGCAATCTTTTTTTTTTTAGTAAGCTGAAAGGTTGTCGGAGTAACAGAGACCGAAAATTAGTGAGGAATGCAGTATTTCCCGTGGCTGCGCAGCCCCAGCTGTGACCTACATATTTTTCCCCATCCAGGGCAAGCATAACCATTGTTCGCAGGTGGTCGATTTAGATTTTCTTTTCGCCGTCTGTGTTTGTCCTCGGCAGCAGATTTTCTTTTGGTTTCAAATGTTTTATCCCGCGGCCTTCTTGAGTGACCTCCAGCTGTCTCGTTCGGAGGCCGCATAGAACCAGGTGCTTTCTTCTATGTCAGCCAAGGAAAGTTGACGCCTAAGCTGGTCTTTAAAGCATTTTCTTGGGGCGCATCTGTTACGTCGACCACCTTTTAGCTCACAAAAAAAAAAGACTACCTTTGGCATACGTTCGTCTCCCATACGGGATACGTGCCCTACTCAGAGCCATAATGAATATATTAATTGGAATATTAAATGTCAGAAAGTAACCATTTTAGAAGTTACACTGCAAAGACTTTCTTCCAAGCCTATAATAGCCCAATAGTTTTACGCGAAAGAAGCAATGTATAACGTTAAGACGTGAGCTGTGGTTTTCTATAGGCCTACTTGTCACAGTCTCAGTTGACATTGCATCTAAAGTTCACGTCATGTCAAGACACCTGGAATTCCTGATGTAGAAAACAGGAAGTAGAATGAATAAAGTTGACTTTGAGTTCAGTCAAGTCAGTCAAGTCATGTGAGATACTTTAGACCGGGTGGTCAAGTAATATTTTGGTCCGGGATGGACAGTAGCGACTTAGAAAAGTCTGTAGTGATTTCAGTTAGATAGTAACTTATGGGCAGTTGTTGCCAGTGGTCTTTTTGAGACATGTATTAGTTAATCTATATTTCTTCACAGTGTTACCCGCTGAGATGCGGACGTGATTTGTAATTAACGTATTGGATATTTTTTATACCGCTGTTATGCGGATAGGAATGTTTATTATTTCTTGACTTGTAGCACTAACAAGGAGTGCAGTATTATTATTATTGTAGTAAAATAAACTTTATATTTGTCTGCTGAAACGGACTTAAGTCAGTTTATAGTATTGGTCTTGTCATGTGTCAAGAGTACTTCAGGAGGCAAGAACCCAGCATTACACGACGACATTCGCATTCTGCAACGTCACACCATTCAACATCATTTACACTACTGTTGGGGCCATGTACAATTACATTGAGAACTGACAGAACGAAAAAGCAACTCTTCGGATTGATAGTCTTTACCCGATCGTTCATTTTCGTAATTACAAAAATTATCCCAAAATGACTTCGGGTCTATATCCTTCCTTAACAAATTATTCATCCGAGCGAGGCTCGGTCACCTGATAATAATAATTAATCAAGGACCGAAAAACCATATGCAGCATGGAAAAAGAGAGTTAAAGACAATTTTATCAGCTGAGGAGCCAAATGGATACAATTGGACCATATCTTAGAAACAACCATTCCGCGAAAATTCTTAACAAAATAAAGTCCATATTAAAAACAACTGAAATCAATCAAACTGACGGACTGTGACAGCTACACACAACTCTTATGTTTGAAAGATACGCTGAGACAAAAAGTAGAATAATGCTCTATTTCAACATAAAAGAAAACAGTTCTTCCGTAAACTAGCTGATAATGATGCTGACCAAATTCAAAATATTGATAGCACTAAACATCGACTATTGGGCAGCGCTTTGGTCCGACCCACTGCATTACAACGTACAGGTTGACTGGATCGACAAAATCTAAACTACGAACAACCTAATACCAGAAATGCCTGATGAGGATTTCACAGCAGAGGAAGTCTCAGCAGCTATATCAAAAACTCACAACTGGATTGCTCCTGGGCTGGACAATATACAAACTTTTTGGTTGAAAAAACTTCCAGCCATACATGTACCACTAACATCAAGTTTTAACGAGTTAATATCAGAACCGCCTTCAAAGCTGATAGAACTTACTGAAGAGAGAACATCTCTCCTCTCCAAAAAATAGTGATCCAAATCAACCATCAAACTACCACCCTATCACTTGTCTGTCAGTTGTGTATTTACTTCACTATTAAAAAGTAAAATGTATAAATTTTGCTGTGTCCTTAAGCTACTAGCAGAGGAACAACAAAGTTGCATTGAAGAGTCGATGGGCTGTAAATTACAGCTAACTATAGATGGTATCATGATATTATATCGCACCAAGCTAATAGAAGAAAAAGAAACTTACACAAAAGCATTCGATTTAGTTCCGCATGATTGGCTGTTGAAAACCCTGGAAATTCATAGAATCAACCCAAAAATAAAACAATTACTGCAAGTCTGTATGAGTAATTGGAAGATAAGTCTACACCTAGGGTCTGTGCACATAAGAAGGGGTATATACCAGGGTCACTCTTTATCTTCGCTCTGGTTCTGCCTAGCTATTAACCCACTATCTAATTTTGCGGTTTGGTCGAGGATCTAAAAAGGTTGAGAACCGCTGTCTGAGAGGGATAGATTTGATGACTGGGTTCTACGAGAGTTAGTCAGTGTTGGAGACAGGAGTTTAGCCGAGAGTTATTAAAGTTGGAAAGTTTTTCCTATCGTGTTGGATGATGTATTTAACTGTTTGAACTGATCCGATGACCCACATGGATATTACTTTTAAATATGTTAAATAGTTTAATAAAGTGTTTTATTAACAAGACATATGGGTTTAGTCTCCTTGAAAAGTGCTCCACTGTTTGACGTTTAGACAACCACCCAGGGCAATCCTATATAGAAATTGTTTGTAACAACGGTTTTAGATATCGCAAAAATTTATTTAGAACATTGGACCTATAGGAAAACAATGTAATTTCCGAAGCCAAAATAGATTTCTTTCCTACTGCCCGCACTAGATATATTTTGATATTGTGTCCTCTAAAAAAAGGAAATATCAATTTGTTTTTATAATTTATAATTGTTTATTTGCCCCGTTTTAAATGCTTAGAAAAGACAGTGCTACAGTGTATACACACGCGCTAAATAATTATCATTTAAAACGCCTACATTGGTTTCAATGTACTAGCTATTTGGAGCTACAAACCATCGACCGAAAAAAAACACATGGAACTATGAAATATAACCTTAAAGTTATAATGTGAATGTGTCATTTAAAAATATATTTTGCCACTTATTTTTTTTCAGAGCGAATCCAGCATATGGCCATGCACCATACGTGAAACAGTTTGCAGAGTGCGGATCACCTGGTCTTTATATTCATTTAACTCCTGAATACATTTTAGATGACGCAGTGATACAAAAATGGGGAAAACCAGGTTATTTTTTTTTTCTTTAAAACGCTTATATCAACTCTGTCTGTATGGTAAGAAATTTGTACACGTTATTTCTCCCACACCCAAAGTCGGATTAAGTTGAAATTTTGCACAATTATTTCTTTTATCAGACAACACAATAATCAATTAAACAAGGTTGCAAAATCGGCCCCCGAAGTAGTCCAACCAGGCAGGTTTAAAGGCAGGTTTCAATATTTTCAGAAAAAAAATCAGAATGAAATTTTATCAAAGGTTAATGGCAGAGAAGAATGGAGAAAGAAGGTTGACTGATCCTGTGTGTTGCCCTAACGGTCCAGCAGACCAAGGGATAGGTGAAAGTGAAGGTGAAGCTAAATGTGAACCTGGCCTAACTGATGTCATATAATGATTATCTAATTGATCTAAATGTATATAATGATTATCTAATTGATTTGCAAAGGGTCAATCCAATCTCTTATTCAAAGTTTCAAGAAAGAAACAAAAATTTCCGTAAAAACAAATCCTTTACTTAAGTGTCCTGTGGAAATGCATGTCACATTTTCACTGTCAAAATGTAAGTTCACATCGCCAATGACTAATAGATCTTTTGTTGCCATGTGACTGTCAAGGAGGTCTTGAAATTCTTTGACAATTTTGTTGTCAATTGATTTTCCTTGCTTCCTTACAAGAAAGAACTATAATACAAGTATCAGGCTAAGCTCTAAGCCCTTTTTACGATCAAAACATTAACGGTTAAATTTACTAAAAGGATTTTGTTCGAAATTTTGTCCACATACGTTTTCCTAAAGCGGACATGAACTATTGAATCAAAATGTTACTTCCGCTTAAAGCAAACTCATTTTTTTTATGCCTAACTTTCTTTCGTTCCAGTTTTTTTATGTTTATGTCTACACATTTCCTTATCCTTCTTGTAAAGGATATAGATCAGGCTCGAGACACCATGAAAATAAACGGTATCAGGTCAATTGTTCGCGCGTCAATTGTTCGCGTGTCAATTGTTCGTGCATCAGTTAATTAGATTAATTATGACAGTGCCGCTGATAACTTATCATCAAAGGCCATGGTGTGGTGCAAGTAGGGTTAGGGTTAGGTTATTCTGAATTATTGATCTTTCATTGATTTAAAGTATGAGGCAATTGGCACGCGAACAATTGGCACGCGAACTATTGGCAAGCGAACAATTGACACACGAACAGTTGACACGCGAACTATTGGCAAGCGAACAATTGGCACGCGAACAATTGGCAAGCGAACAATTGGCAAGCGAACAATTGACACGCGAACAATTGGCAAGCGAACTATTGGCAAGCAAACAATTGACACGCGAACAATTGACGCGCGAACAATTGACAAGGATTCGAAATAAACAAATACATTGAATAAATTAATAGATCTACATCTCTTCTAGATTTAGGTTTCAACGAGTTGTCAGAGTGATTGTGAGTTATTAATAAATGTCTTTTTTCAAAAGGGTGGGGATATTTTATCATAATGAGCTACAATTAACTCGGACTATTAGTTTGAGTGTGTATTAGGATGTATTGTTTCTAAATTTTGTAGCTATAATGGATGAAATGAAGAAAAGTCAATTTTTAATTTTCACTCAATCATGAAAAGGTTTGAAATGTACAACGGGAGGAACTAATCTTAAATCAAATAATTTGTCCATAAGGGCAATTTGTCAATAATTCACGACTAAAGTACACATAGAGCGTGTATGTGTGGTATTATAATGCCGGTAAAAAGTACAGTTTCTTTCCTCTTTAAATCTACAACCGATGGTTACAGAAACGTGTGTGCGTGCTGTCATACAAAATTGTTAAAGTGAATATAAGAACATTTTAAAAGTGTGTGTGTGTTTTTGGGAGTGTTTTTTTAAAACAATACTGTTTATGAGGGACTAATTTACGGGCTAACAGGAAAGTCTATATAAAGTGCGTCACTAGATAAATGCTGCACTTAAAATCTTCAGTACTCACCGACCGACAGACCATATCTATAGTCAATGTGATTCTCGGGTTGGCAGGGGCACACCGGGCATGATTTTCGTTATGCAACTGATGTAGGGAAAATGCTGGGAAAAGAACCTGGACCTCAATGCTGCCTTTATTGATGTTTCCAGAGCTTTTGACTCGGTAATCTGTAATGGCCTTATGAGCTATGGAGGATTTTATCTCGGCTTGGATGTTAACCAAGATTTATCCCTATTCTTCGGCAACTTTATAAGAGTAAAAGTTTTTCTCAGACAAATCGTTCATAACTAATGTATTCAAACGACAATTATCACTGACAATGGTTTCACAGACAATTGTAAGACAAATTTCCTTACGGACAATACAAATTATTATTATGATTATTATTATTAACAGTAACATATTGTTAAAATGTTCAGTGAATGATTTGTCATGTTCCCTGTCAAGTCATACCTATCAGTTTGGGGTATCTAGGAGAGGTAACACCTCTAGTGGACAGTCAGTCGTACCCTCAATTGAGAGTACTTGTCTCACTCTTGGTCCCCACTCGGTACCCAACTCACCTGTGGCTCCCAGAAGCTGTATCGTGCGCAGCGGCCACACCCCAGAAACGGCTTTGAATGGACAGCTTAACTAAGACGTGTCCATGGTAATCCGTACACTGAGGCTCTGTCAAACCTATGTTAGGTGCTTCAGCGGTGACGAATTCAAACAAACCAAATGGAGGTAACATTTAACAAAATGTAGAATTCACTAGCACCGGCGAAAGGCCGAACAATCAAAAGACGATAGTCGACGCTGATAATGAATATCAAACAAGTTTAATAACAATGAAGGGAACCGTCGAATGTCCGCTACGTTCATAAAATGCTTCTTATTTCTACAATGACATGAAGGCCGTCTGTTTATGTCGACTTCTATTTCGTTCTGACTCTAAAACCCTATCCTTGTTTTAAAGTCACGTCATTGTCACTAAGTAAAAACTTCCTCCATTTCCGAAACAAATAATTAATTCCTAATCGTGCCATAACAACTCTCCCCCTTTCGCTAAAAAAATTGTCAGTCGATTTTTTCCCATCGTCTTAGTCTTGCATTGTGCAAGGGCCGAAATATATGAGGAACACAAAAAAACAACACAAATTGAGTCTTGATTCTGGCTTCAACTTCTCTTCCCGTGTGTCCCAAAATCATGTTCATCTGCACACATTCATCCTTAAGTTTCTTCATTCAAGTGTCACTAGGTGGTACTGTCCAATGTGGTGTCCCGAAGGTGACAGCAGACACAGTCCGTTCGTACTGACACCATAGGCGTGACTAGCTATACCTCGTCGATTCTTGTCGCAGAGGTTTTCCCTCACACGTCAGGACAGACATTTGACCTAGCATAACAAATTAACATTTATCATCAATCGTTCTCCCACTATGCACCTAACGTTTTTTCAGGCATCAACAAGTGTATTTAATTTTCTTCCTCCACTTACTCGTTCCAGCGCGACCTAACTCTTTTCTGATGTATGATCATGATCACATAAAATAAGTGAAGCTATAAAACTAACTCGAAATATCTTTCCGTGGTTCAAACACATCGTCTCCTTATTGATGCCCTTATTGGTCTTACACATATAATATGCACAAATACATAATAACTAAATAGACAACTAGCCAACCAAACTGAGCAAACCTAACCCCAACCAAATTACAAAGTTAACTATATTCACAATTACATATACATTATACTATCTCAAGGTAACTCGAGACAGCATGTCCTCCACTATATTGATAGTTCCGCTTAATGCCTTTATTTCAAATTATGTTATATCAAAAACCATGTACATATTCTTCCATTTTTTTCATGCTTTTCTGTTGCATGAACTGGAGTGGTTTATGATCGGTGAACAAAAAAAGACAACTCTTACCCAACAAATAGCTTTCTAACTTTGTTACGACCCATGCTATCGCCAGAGCCTCCCACTATATTTTCTCTCCGCTTCTGACAGTTTCCGGCTGACTTACGCTATGGCAGGGGTGGGCAACATTTTCATAAGGAGGGCCGCATTAAATGTGCTTTTCATATAACGGGCCGCATATATATATATATATGTGTGTGTGTGTGTGTTTCTGTGTATGTGTTATAACTTGGGAGAAATAATAAATGTTATACTTATATATATCAACAGCAAGTATAAATGTATAACATAACTATTTTTAAATAGCTTCCTACTTTGTTGTTATCTTTTTACATAGTATTTCATCACCAATGTACATTTGTACTTAATGTGAAGTATTTAACTGTTTACATTCGTGTATAATGTTTTTGTACTGTGGCACTAACTTACTGGTTGTTATTCTCATGACTGCTTTCAAATTACAGTCAGTTAGCATTGATCTGTTTTTAGACTTGTTTATTTTCAAACAAGAAAATGCTTGTTCGCAGATGTCTGTGGAACCGAATAATGTCAAAAGTTTAGCAGCAAAGTTTTTTAAGTGTGGAAATACAGCTTCTGGCAAAGATCCATAAAATTCCAGCAGATAAATTGACTTGAACTTCTCCTTCAGTTCATAATTTGCTTGCAGATCAAGCAACTACAACTTTATGTCTTCTGGAGCTGAATCAGCTTCTGCATTTAATGGTGAACTCAGGATATTGAAAACTGGTTCTAAGCTCTTAACGTCTTGAAATCTCCTTCCAAATTCAACAATTAAGTAATCCAACTGAGTCTTGTACCTTTCAGCCATTTCTCTAGAAATTGTTTCATCTTTCAACAAAGGAAAATGACAAAACCTGTTTTCACTTGCTGCCTTGAGAAAAGGGAAAGCTTTGATTGAAATGATTTAACATGTACATACATTTCATGTGCAAACAATCCGTTGTCTTGAAGTTTCATATTCTATTCATTCATTTTTTCCATGAAATCTGTCTTCCACTCTACGTTAAAAATATTTTTAACAAAGTCACAATCAATATCCTTAATTTCAAGGAACATAACAATTTCTTCCTTGAGATTCCACACTCTTCTCAATACCTTGCCTATGCTAAGCCAGCGAATACTACTATGGTACAGAACATCTGAATGTTCAGTTTCTAAGTCTTCAAGTAGTTCTCTGAACTGCCTGTGATTAGGACCCCTAGCCCTGATTAGGTTGATCAGTGTGACTATTGGGTCAATAACATGCTTAATGTTTAATGCAGCATTACACAAACTTTCCTGGTCAATAACCCAGTGGAGAGGTAAAAGTGTATGGTCAGGATAGTGTTCTTTCAATTTATCTCTCATCAACTTCAATAAACCTTTTTGTTTTTCCCAAGTCAAAGCACGAGCTCCATCAATTGTTACACTTACTACCTTGTTCCGTGCCAACCTTTTCAACACAGTTCTTAAAAGCATCAAATAATTCCTGGCCTGAGGTTGTATCTTTGAGTGGTTCAACACTGAGAAACTCTTCCGTGAGCTGAAATGTAGTATCAACTCCGCGGATGAATATCAGTAATTGTGCTGTGCCCTGTACATCAGTACTTTCGTCCAATGCCAGCGGGTACAGCAAAAAGTCCCTGATTGTATTGTGTAGTTGGAGCATCAAATTATCTGGTACCTTTTCAACACACCTAACTACAGTTCTCCGTGACAGAGTAATGCTATCACATTTTGTTTTTCTATTCGGGACATATAATACCGGCTGCTTCTGACAAGCATTCCTTAATAAATTCTCCATCTCAAAAGGGCTTATTTCTTTTAACAATCTTGTGGCATAGAAATAAACTAGCTTTATTATTGTTTGGTAAAAATACTTTGCTGCTTCGTCAATTTATCAAGTAACTTCTGGCTTTTTATTTGTCTTTCTTCATTTGTGAGATTGCACCCAAAACCAGGATGCTTCCTTTGGTAGTGTCATTTTAAATTGTACTCTTTAAAAACCGCGATAGGTTCACACCACAGCAAGCACACTGCTTTACCACGAAGGTTACTGAGAAAATACTTTTCCATCCATTGTTAAAAAAACGATATTCATCTTCTATTTTACTTTTTTTAATAGCATTTATGATTTAAAGTAAAGTTTTAAAACATTTACATCTCCAACCCAACACTACTTACATATTCAAATAGTACGCTATTTAGACAACTTTAAAACAGTGTGAAGACAATTTCCGTTTGATCGAAAACGCAATTCGAATCTTTCCCTTAATTTTTCAACATATTGCCGATATGAATAATTTTCGTTTACTTACAACTATTTATAAAAAAAGAGAATATTTTTTTTATCTTTTTCATGATCAAAATCGATATTATAAAATATAATAAATATATAAACTGTAGACAGATGTTTCAAAATTATATTGATAAAAGACATATTTTACCCGCGACCCGCGGGTCTTTATTTGCGTATTACTGTCGATATAGTCACTGAGAGTGTTTTTAAAACATTTAAACGATATAATAATGTAATAAATAAAGCGAATGTGTCAATGTAATAATAGTATGAATGAAGCCATCAAATCAAAATAGCTAATCTACTTAAATCCATTTTTTGAAATTAAAACATTTGCTTGTTGGCCTATATATATTTGATTAAAATTTTAAATAGACTTAATTTTGTATGTTCATGTGTTAAGGTATAAAGTAGATCTTGAGGTAGACATAGATCTAGTTCATGAATATAAGCCTATCTCATCACGGCTACGCAGCTTTAGCGAACAGCGAACAAATGTATTAAAAATGCTTTAGAAAAACAAATTTGAATGTTAATTTGATTAAAATATGAAATGAATGGACTATAATTAGTATGTTCATGTGTTAAAGCATAAAACTATCTTTGCGAAAAGAAGTTTTATCATCTTAGAGTTCAATAAAAGTTTTAGACCTAGGAATAGACTCAGTAGAGAGATGTGTTAATGTGTAACCATTTGGTAATGTCTAATGATAGAATGTACATCGGGATATCTAAATTCGCAGATATAAATAACGAATTAATGTAAAAATGCTTTTGAAACACAAATTTGAAGGTTAATTTTATTAAATAATGAAATCAATAAACTATATTTTGTATTTTCATGTGTCAAAATAAAAAACAACTATAAGAGCAAAGTTTAGTTCTTAAAATTAGATCTAGATCTAAATCCTTTCGATCTTTCGTCATGTCAACATTGTAAACATGGCCTAGATCCATAAAATACTATAGCTGTAATAGAGTTGGTCTTTTTTTTGTTTGTTTGAGGGTCTTAAGTTTGTTTTAGGGCTACAATACATACACTACGGTCTAAGTTAGTACCCAAGGAACATTTCTGCCTAGTTTTATCAAGATTGGTCAAGCGGTTCTGATGTCTATAAGTAACATACATACATACATACATACATACATGCATACATACATACACTTCACATTCTACTTTATAAAATAGATAGTATAGATTTAAATTTATTTATTTTCATATTTTTACACATAATTCTGTAGATGTTCGCGGGCCGCATAAAAAGATCCGCGGGCCGTAATTTGCCCACGCCTGCGCTATGGGATGCAGGTACTCGTATTGTTGCATTAAACATCCCCAGATATCGCTCCCTGACGCCTCCGTGGATACGTAGAACACTTTCTCCTTATCCGGCAGCCTTAATATCAGATTAGTTGTGAATATTTTTAAAATCTTTTCTTTTGCATCTAAACATGCCGAGTCACATGTAACTTTCTGTGGTTGTCCTTTTCTAAGTAAAGTAGATTATTTAGCGGGTTCACAATCTCCACCAGGTTTCTAATAAATTTCCTGTAATAGTTTACCAACACTAATACACTCTTAACCTGCTTCTGGGTTGTAGGTACTTGTAATTCCAATATCTTTTTTAATGTTCTCCCCTATGGAACTGATGACTTTGTTCTTGACCCTCTGACCTAAGAATGTTATTTCCTCAAACCAATTTCTACTTTTTCAGCCTGGAAGTTTAAGCCATTCTCCTGTATTACTTCAATATCTCTAAGTACTATTTAGATGCTCAACACAATTCTCGTGGAATATGCATATGTCGTCTAGGTAACACAAGACATTTTATCTATTACCGACAACAGATGTTATCATCCTGTTAAACGTAGCTGGGGTGTTTATGAGACCGAAACTCGTGCAGTTCCACATATTGTTGAAACTATAAAAAAATCCAACAAAGCATTAGGGTTTATTAAAAGAAATTTCTATAAATCAAATAAGAACATAAAACTAAAATGTTATTTAACCTTGGTTAGGCCAATAATAGAATATGCATCCACCGTGTGGGACCCTTCAACTCAAGAAAACATTAAGAAACTGGAACAAACACAAAATAGAGCAGTGAGATTCATAACAAACGAATATTCACATTTGACTAGGGTAACACCATTAGTAAAATCACTAAATTTAGAAAGCCTTCAGGACAGAAGACTCAAAAGTAAAGTAGCAATTATACATAAAACACTGAACCATAATCTTCAAATACAAAAACAAAATTTAATAAAATACTCTGAAAGACACAAAAATAAAGGCACATTCCTCGTCCCATATGCTAGGACAAATTTGTACAAATACTCCTTCTTCCCTAGTGCTATTAGAGCATGGAATGGGTTGCCTGAGCTAGCCAGAAAAACCAGTGACTTGGCAGAATTTAAGTCATTGGTTAATATGCATGACTAAATGCATGACGCGTAGGACGTAATCATCTTCTTTTTTGAAGTAACGTCTGTATTATATAAGATAAGATAAGAACGTCCGTTACTGCGTCGTTAATGCTGTATATGGCTTCGCCCTCTCAGTCAATGGTATCTGCTAATAACCCTTCGTTAAGTCCAGCTTAATGAAAATTTTAGCGTTTGAGAGTTTGTGCACTGTCGTCAATATTTGGCATGTAGATAAAAGCTGGGAAAGTTTCAAAGCACAACACTAAACATACTTGGACCTATGGAGAGAAAGCGTCAAGACTGATTTGATAAAACAGTACTGAGATCGGAAAACTATTAGATGAAAAGCACAAGTTCCATAAATTGTATCTGAACAACCCAAACTCCCAGTCCACTAAAGATGCATTCACAAACATCCGCAAAAATTTGCAGAAACAATTACGCCAAATGCAAGATACTTGGCTAAGCAAGAAAGTATGAAAAATACAGGAATTAGCTGACAAGCATGACATGAAGAACTTCTTCCATGCCATAAACGAGGTCTATGGACCCACAAAGTCAGGCTCATCTCCTCTATAAATGCTGATGGGACAATCCTATTGACAGATAAGGAAGAAATCATGAAACGCTGGGAAAAGGCACCTTCCATTATAAAAGAAGCGGCCATAGACATGCTACTTACTTAGACTTAGGTCCTCCCACGCTGTTCGGTGCATTGGGCGTAAAGTTGTCTCCATAAAGATCTGTCATTGGCAATGTCTGAAGCCTCCTCCCACTTGGTGTCCACTGTTCTGATGTCCTCTATGAAGGTGTGACGCCAAGCTATATGAGGACGTCCCTTTTTGCACTTTCTTCGTATTGGCCTCCATGTCATCGCAACTCTTGGTATGCGTAGTTCATTTTGTCTTATAACCTCATGAGACGCTCTGTCACAACCTTACTAAGTGTTTGACTCCAAGTTCGACATAGGGTTTCCTTGTTTGAGTCCCGATCTGTGTAACTGACTCCCAAAATCCGTCTCAGCCATTTTTGTTGTGACAAATTTAGTCTCTTCTCAATTTTGACATGACTTCCATGTCTCACATGCATTTGTTGCAGTTGAATGATGATTGTGTTGAGAAAGTTAATTTTTGGCTCGAGTCCAATGACTTGGCTTGGCCAATAGGCTTTATGTGGAGGCCAATTTCGGGTGACTCTCTATCTAGGCTCCGTCATTTCTTGTATGCATTTATTTGTAGCCCCGAGTAGTGCAACGTCATCGGCGAAGTCCAAGTCCGTCATTCGGTTTTTTTCCACGCCATGGAATACCAAAAGCAGTCTGGTTCATTGACCTCCTCATTATGTAATCAATGGCTAGGAGGAAAAGGAAGGGAAATAAGATGCACCCCTGTCTTGCACCTTTCTCGATGCTAAAAAAATATGTTGTTCCATCTTCTGTTTTAATGCAACAACTAGAGTGACTGTATAGGTGTCGTAGATTTGGACGAATTTTTCTGTGATGCCGTATTCTCTAGTTATTTTCCATAGTGATTCTAGGTGGACAGTATAAAACGCTTTCTTAAAGTCTGCGAAACTGGTCGTTAGCTGTTCAAGACTTTGTTCTATGATATTTCGTAGAATAAAGATCTGCTCCGCACATGATCTGCCTCTTCGGAAGCCTGTTTGTTCTTCTCTGAGCCTCTCATCTACAGAAAACTGTGCCCGGGACAGAGAAGAGAGTAATGCCCCTCTAGTTGTTGCAGTCTGCGAAGTTGCCTTTTTTTGGAAGCTTTACAATGACTCCTTTTGCCAGTCCTCAGGCCCACTCTTCTTCAAGGGTCAATATATCTGCAAGAGCCCCGAAGCGGTTCTTTAGTTTCAATTGGAACTGTGTTGCAAGATTGCAGTCTTTAATCTTGTCTACATTAAATGGGCGGGGTCGTGTGGCTCGTTTTGGTTGGCGTTTCAGTCGGAGATTACAATTGCCACTGACAAGGTAGTGATCTGAGCTAATATCCGCTCCTCTGCGGGTCCGTTAGTCTAATAGAGATGACCTCCATCGTTTGGAGATGCAAATGTAATCTATCTCGTTGAAGGGCTCTCCATTTGGTGATCGCCATGTTTTTTCTTCACGTATTCAAAAACAGTTCGGTTGGGATTAACTTTGGAGTTAAAGTCTCCCATCAGTAGAATTAGTTCATGAGTGGGTGTTTCATCAAGTGTGGTTTGAAGTTGATTATAGTAATTATCTTTGATGGTATCTTCTGCATCCTCTGTAGGGGCATATACTTGGATGGTAGTGATTTTGATTTGGTTTGTTTGTAGTCGAACTGTAATGATGCATTTGCTGACTGGCTTCCAGGTAATTAGCGCTGAAGCTGCTAATTTAGACATGATGATTCTTACACCACCAATGTGTTCCTTATCGTGTCCTGAATCTAGCCATCATTGATTAATTGTCGACTTGATGTCCACCGCATCTGAGTTTGAGTTTAGAGTTTAGGCACATCGGCACAATTTAGGCCATGCCGTGCCCGTAATCCTTTAAAGATCACTCTCCCTTTACATAACAAGGGCTAAATTCTATACAGTTAAATAATTAAAAACAAGGTCTATTAAAATAGTAAAGGTAGTAAAAATTTAATAATTTGGTAAAAATCTTATGTAAATATCATATGTTCAAAGTTCAAAAATCAGATCTTCGTAGACAACCCCACCTCCCGGACAAAGCCCAGTACCTTCCCGGTGTCGACATTGTCGAATAGTTTTTTCAATGTGTGTGTTCTAAATAATTTCTCCCTGACATCCTGGTATCTGGGGCAATCAATGAGGATATGTTCCATGGTGAGGCGAGAGTGACAGTACTCACAAACTGGGGACTCCTCTCTCTTCAGCACAAAAGAGTGCGTGATGTTGGTGTGGCCAATCATAAGTCTGGACATCGTCGTGCTACCACGCCTTGTCAGACCCTTAGATGTGGGCCGCTACCTGACATCCGCCACAATCTGCTTGAGTTTATTGTGAGTGTCAGCCTCCCATCGGACCTGCCACTCTCGATAGGTGGCAGAGGCAATACTTTGTCTCAGGTCCGAGAAGAGAATTTGGGTTCCTGACACCGCATGATTTAGGGTTCTCTTTGCTTCTCTGTCTGCGGCTTCGTTTCCCTCAATGCCTACATGGGAGGGGACCCAGATGAAGGTGACATCCCTATGGTCGGCTGTTATTTGGTCCAACAGCTTCAGGCTCTTATGTACCAATGGAATGCCAGTCTTCATCCGCCCCAAAGCTTGCAATGCAGAGTTGGAGTCGGAGCAGATTATAAATTTCCTCCTTGCTGATGCTTTGACGCCATAAGTGCAAGCGATATTGCATGTAATTCGGCCGTAAAGATGGAGCAGACATCGGGGAGTCTACGGGAGATTGTTTTATTCCGAAAGGAGCAGGCACACGCGACCTTTCCATCCATTTTGGATCCGTCAGTGTAGATGGTGCCACAATCTCCAAAGCTCTTATGCAGTTCCCTAAAGTGGACTTGTAGTATGCTCGGGTCTGTATTTCCTTTTTTGAAATTAAGGAGGGATAAATTTAATTTGGGTTTATTCATTAGCTAAGGAGGATTCTGTGGGGTTTCTATTTTAGAGATTTGGTGAATGGGTGGGGTTAAATTTTGGATGGGTTCTCTCATTCGAACGCCCAACGGCTGTATGACGTTAAGCCTTCGATTGTATAGTTCTACCTCTGTAGGGTTAAATATGGAGTCGAGAGCAGGGTTCGTGGGGTTGGATTTTAGCTTGACTATATACTGCATTGCAAGCTTTTTCATTCTTATGTTCATGGGGAGTTCTCCAGCCTCCATATGGAGACTTGGGATAGGTGATGTAGGAAACGCGCCGAGACAGAGACACGGGGCAGCATTTTGTATGGGTTCCAGTATTTTTAGATAAGACTTCCTTGCTGCTCCATATATTATGGATCCGTAGTCCAACTTGGATCGGATAAGACTCCGATATAGCAGCAGCGAGGTATCTCTGTCAGCTCCCCAGTCCGTATGGCTGAGTACTCCAAGTATGTTTAATGACTTTTGGCATTTCTTCTTAAGTTACTTAATGAGGGGGGGGGGGGAGTTAAATTTTGAATCTAGGGTGAGGCCTAAAACTTTTGTAGTTTTCACGACAGAGATCTTCTTTTTGTGTAAAAATAGTTAAACATAACTGTAACATGAACATACAGAGAGCACTCTATGCCAGGGGACAGAGCAGCCGCTAAGGCCGCGCCAGTCAGTCCAGTCTTTGTCCAAAGAGAGACCCGCGAATCAGCCGAGTCCCAGGAGAACCCCACCAACCCTCGAGTTGGTGTCCAGCGCTATCCGCTTTTCGGAGATCCCGTTAGGTCTCTTACTCACCATTGCCACGGGGCCCCACAGGGGGGGGGGCTGGATATAACCCCTTTGATTGCCTTTTACACTTGCCGGCGGCTCATTCATCAGCGGCAAGCAACCAGTACCCTTGGTGACCCCTCTGGAGAGCGGGGTGTTCACTCAGCGACCAAGATGAGGTGGTACTGGAACGCCGAGCCCACTCGAACCTAAAATTTTCGGTCTTTTAGGAATTCCCTCACAAAGCAGGGAATGTGTCCCTTAAGCCCCATAAGCTCCAGGTCACGTAGAATGCCATGTTTCTAGGTTGTATCGTAGGCCTTTTCTATGTCAAAAAAATACAGCTACTAGATGTTCTCGTCTTAGCATTGCATTTCTGATGGAAGCTTCCAGCTTTACCAGGTGGTCAGTTGTTGTCCGCCCCTGCCGAAATCCGCACTGGTAGTTGGAGATTACCTTGTTTCTCTCAAGGTACCAGACCAGCCTATTGTTAATCATCCTTTCCATGGTTTTACAGGTGCAGCTTGTAAGTGCTATTGGGCGATAGTTATCTGGGTCAGATACCCGGCTTGGGTATCGGTATAACTGTTGCTTTCCTCCAGCTGTTTGGGAAAGCGCCTGTTTGCCACACACAGTTATAGATTTTTAGCAGGGTCACCAATGAGGGTTCGGGAAGATGCTTGAGAAACTGATAATGGATTTTATCTTCTCCTGGCGCTGTGTCATGTGATTTGTCCAGAAAGTCCTTCAGTTCCTCAAGCGAGAACGTTTTGTTATAATCTTCGTTGTTCTCAGATCTGAAGTCAATGGGGTGTCTTTCCTCCCTGATTTTGAATTTTTGGAACTCTGGCGTGTAATGTGCAGTGGATGATTTATCTGCTATTCAGGATGCAAAGCAGTCAGCCATTTCTCTGGGGGACGTAACAGTTCGTCCTTGGTTTTTCCAATGCCCTATTGCATTTGATTCTTTCCCTTTGATTCGCCTTACTGCCTTCCAAACCGCTCTAGCAGAAGTTTTGGCATCCAGACTGCCGACAAGATTTCTCCAGGAATTCCTTTTGGCTGACCGTATGGTTTGCCTAGCCTTTGCTCTAGTTATCCTGAATAGCTTTAGGTTTTCCTGGAAGGATTTTTTTTTATCGCCAATAGCACTTTTGCAAGCTGTATCAAACCATGGTTTGCTAGGCCGTTTTGGATTTGCGGAGGTTAGGGGTACAACTTTCCTGGCTATACTAAGTAGCTTGCTAGCAAAGGTTTCAGCTGGGTTCTGTTCATCAAGGATATTTTCTGTGATATCCTCGGAGCATCTTTTTTGGAATTGTTCCCAATCGGCCTTATTCAGTTTCCACCGCTGAAGTCGTCCCAATAAGGGGAGATTGTTAGTAATGATAATTTGGAAGTGATCCCCGTAGATCATTGCTAACTGACCATTTAAAATCATCCAGAAGTCCGGGGACGCATACGGTGAGGTCTGTGACAGGTTAGCGAAAGAAACGTGAGCTTGGCTGGTTTAAAGTCTAGGGGATGATTATTTTTAAAATTATCACACACCAACCCGTCAACATATAAATCGGGAGCAGGCACGCAACGAGACAAGCAATGAAAGAGAGATACAAAAGTTAAATTATAGAATATTTATTTACATAAATATTTACATAGAAGAATAAAAAGGGGGAGGGTTTGCATCTATCTCTAATCAATACTATATTTAATCATCACTCTTGCACTTAATAAGAGAGTATGTCACTTTGTCTTCTGAACTTATCTGGTTGTCCTGTTGATTTCGCAGCTGGCTGTGATCCTGGCTTGAGGTTCGGCAGCTGGAAGTGGCGCTCTAGTGGGTAGAGGGACGCCGGTGATACAGTTCTTGTGGAATCTCAATCCAAAGTTCTGATATCTGTAGTGGACACAGTAGAGCGGGTGGCCGGCTACCGTGGGCACAAGGGTGCTGCGGGCAGAGCTAATCTGCCGTGGGCAGCGTAGCTAACAGGATGAGTCCAGTGAGTTACGAAGTTCAGGCAGATCTATGACATCTCGCACAGACTGTGGGTCTATAGGGACGTCGTGCCTAATGGGTTGGTAAGTGGATTGTCAAATAGGCAGGCAAGTAGAGCCGATAGCACCAAGTAAATCGTTGAGTAGATCCAAGTGAGCAGTAGATGATACTCAATAGCAAGTAGGCAGGAGTGCAGTGCTGAATAGCACTAAGTGCATAGGCAGATGATTCAAACAAATAGTTGAGTAGTGTCGAGTAGACACTGAACAGCAAATAAACAGACACCTGAGGGAGGCTGCGGATAAATAAAGACAAGTTAGGACATGTCTCTCTAGCATCTTATCGATGCCTTCGACTAAGGTGCATTCGTCAGATTGTTAAAATTGCTTTTGAGTACAATGAGGAGATGATGACAAATGGCATTTGGAAAATAGATGGCTGAAAGCAGCAATATAAAAATGTACATAAAAGGGGAAATAATAATCTCAAATAAACAATACAAGTTGGAAGAGAAAAAAAAAGGGGGGGGGGGAGAAATGGGCGGTTGTCAGCGACCATGATGGTTTGTTGACACATGGCCGTCGGCCGAGAACAATGGAGTGCGCTTGAAAGGACAGTGTCCGTTCAAGGGGCGCAACTCTCGCCAAAGTAGAATGACTACAGGGGAGATAATTCATATCTCTCTTCTAAGCGCAGTATTAGTGTGCTAGTAAATTATCACACGGTCAGCCGAGATAAAGGAAATAAAATATGTACAAATACATACATGGTTGCATCAACGATCAATTGAACAACGTAGCATTAATAGATTAATGCAATACATAAACATATATATATATATATATATGCCATGTTTATGTTTTCTACATACGACAGTGAGAAATACACATTGCACTAATTAAATGTAAATGAAATAATAAAATACACATGATAATATCCAGTGAGAAATATACACAAAGTAATTAAGATGGAACTTGTGATTAGGTTCGGCTTACCACCAGGTATTCCTCTAAGAGTAAGAATAAATGAAATAGTCCAGACTCGATTGCTCAGCTAGAATGAGAAATGAGAGAGTGTCTGTTCCGCCTTATTCTACCTTATATAGGCCTGGGAAAAGGTGGGCGGAAACAGGAAATGGGATTGACCAAAGATTATCTCTCACGTGGGTGAAGTCCGACGAAAGTTGCACCTTGGAACGTCACGTGGCGTGTTGACCCGAGTAATCTCTTTGATCAAAGAGAGACGTGGGGGAGGGGGGAAGAAGAAAGATTGGCTTTCATTCCACCCAAGGTGGGGTCAACTGCGACCGTCAGACATCCGGCCTGTAAGACCAAAGAGACTGTGTGTTTATCTTTCCCCGATTAAGGGAGATAAGTGAAAGGACGGGGCCTAGCTTTCTCCAAGGTGGTTGACTAAGTCTATCCTGAAAGGAAAAGGTGGGGTGGGTGAAGAAATTGGGGATAGGACCTGGAAATAACTAACATACAATAAATAAATAATAATAAATAATAATCGATGATTTGATAAAATTGAGTGACTCCGACAGCAAGCTTTTGACTTGTCACAAGGTCAATGCATGTGAGAGATCCAGTTCCTGGGTGCAAGTAGGTCGGTGATGCATCATTAAATGTATGCATAAATCATGTTGGAGGAAGATATCCTCCAGCATACGACCTCTTGTGTCAGTATTGTTGGATCCCCACATGGTGTTACGGGCATTGAAATCTCCAAGGATTATATAAGGCCGGGGGAGTTGTTTCAATAGGTCCTCCCTGTCTGTTGGGTTTAATGGAGCGCCTGGTGGTAGATACAGGCTGCAGCAAGTGATAACCTTGTGAAGGGTTATCCTAGCTGCTACGGCCTGTAGTGTTGTCTGTAATTCTACCCTCTCATGGGGGATCCTTCACAAGGACTCCACATGATGCTCTCTCTGCATCCTCAACATTCTTGTGTAGGCACTGTAGCTTCGGAACCTGACGCTATTTTTCAGAAAAGTTTCCTATAATCAGACAGCTACAGGAGTCTCAGAGTCCATCAGTAGCTGCATTTCCTCCTAATTGGCCTTGAGGCCTCTACAGTTCCACTGTACAATTCTGGAATCCATGGCTTATTCTAAGTGACCTACTTGGAGCTATTAGGCCTTGGGAGGCCCCCGGAGGGGTTTCCCTTTATTCCAGTGACCTTGGTATTTTTATTCTTGGGTTTAGATGGAGAGGTAAACAACTCCCTCTTGGGTGACTCCTTCAATGCCCTCCACTATTTTCTTCTCGGAACATTCCAGCAGGTTTCTAGAGTTGATAACACCTCTGCTGGTGTTCAAACTCTTGTATGGCATTGACTTTCACAGATTCTTCTGCATCGAAGAAGCCCATCAGAGTGTATCTTACTATCGACTTTTACAAGAAGTTCTGATGATTTGTGCAGCTTAGATACACTCTCTGGCTATCCCACTACTGACTTAAGCCCCTTGTAGATGAGAAAAGGGCTCATCTTTGTCAGACTTTTCCCCTTCTCTGTGCACCTGACCACCAAAAATGATGGTCAGGTATTACAGCTTTTTGTGGCCTCCTCCTTTTTTGCCTCAATACCGCGCCTCTTGCCCAGATATAAATCTTGGGCAAGTAGTTTATTGGTTTTTTTTTAATCCATATATATTCTTGTTAGTTCGACACCTGTGCTCCCCACCCGCCATCGAGTCCAACAAGAGGACGGGCCATTCGGATGTCCAGAATGAGCCGCCATGGCTACACAGGTGCTATACTCAGTCAGCTGCTGCATCGGACATGACCCTCCAGCCAAAGCCCTCCAACATAGCTCGGCATGACCAGCCGGTTGACACAGAGCGGGCCATCTGGACCTCAGGTCTAGGGGAACGTGGAGCCAAAGTATTGTGTTGAGGTGGTTTATCCTCAGATAGCCACCACTCAAACACCAGGATCTCTTTATCCCCCCTTACCCGTCGCAGTTCACGGCAAACGGACTGGTCTAGGACGTAGTGAGATTTTAAAGATAAAGAGACAGAGATCAATGAAGGCAGACTGAGGAAAAGAGAAGGCAGACACAATGATAGAAAAGAAGTAAGCACTTTTGAGCTCCAAAAGTGCTTAGTAAAGAGGAGCGCAGTTTAACGTCATGCCTCGGTACAAATCCACCGCATCTCGCAGATCCCTAGGATGTCCAGCCGGTAAGAGTCAAACTCTCTTAAAAGTTGGGCCAGTTTACCGCATTGGTTTAGGGGTCTTACATTCCAGGTGCCTATAAGAGTCAGTTTCTTTGCGTTGGCAGGCTACAGCAAGTACCAATAAATGAAAAAAAAAGGATAACACCCTCTACGCCAAAGAAAACCGACCTTGTCATTGAACACCTTGCAAGTGGAAAAGCCCCAGGGGCTGACTCCATTCCCGCAGAGGTCTACAAAAAAGTAAAAGACTATCTCTTCTCTCTCTGCTTGGAAAATTCTCGCACGCATCCTACTAAATCGGCTCATACAACATCTAGAACATGGTCTACTACCAGAAAGCCAATTCGGCTTCAGAAAGGAGCGTGGAACCATTCACATGATCTTTGCCGCAAGACAGCTCCAGGAAAAATGCCAAGAACCAAATGCTGATCTCTTCTCGATATATGTCGACCTAACAAAAGCATTCGACACTGTTAGCAGAGAAGGACTCTGACAGTTGCATTCATAAATAGAGATAACAAAGGGATAAATACAGATTTGATGGTGGCCTATTCAACCCGAGGCTGCTAAATGCAAAATCAAAAATAAAATAAGCAGTAATCAGGGACTTGCTGACGACTGTGCCCTAAATGCCTGCTCTGAAAATGATATGAAGAGCATCGTCGTTGACTTCTTAAGAGCATGCTTAGACTTTGGCCTTATCATTAACAAAAAAAAACGAAAATGTTATATTTGCCTGCTCCATGCATCAAGATAAATGGACATGATATAAATGCAGTGGATAGATTCACATATCTTGGCAGCACACTCTCCAGAAACGTAAAGATCGATAATGAAATCGACCTGCTTATCGTGAAGACCAGTGCATCCTATGGCAGACTGTCTAAAAATGTCTGGAACAGATGAGGTATCACCACCAATACAAATCTATGGATCTATCGAGCTCTATCATTGCTCTATGTCTCAGAAACGTGGACAGCGTACAGAAAACATGCAAATAAGGGAATGAAAGCGCTCGCAATGCGGTCAAAGAAAACGCTTAAAGCTTCTCTAAAGACGTTCAGCATAGACCCTGAGAGACGGAGGCACATGACAGACCATCATGGCGTCGCGCTGTGAAAACTGGCGCACAGATTGTTAAGGAAAACAGAACAAAGCTGGCAGAAGAAAAACGCCACAGAAGAAAAGCAAGGCCTATAACACTAGCTCCAGCTGGAATAACCTGCCCAGTGTATATATTAAGTGTGCACCGGATAGTCGCTCCGGCTCCGGCTTCTGCCGACTATTCCGCATTTTTTCACTATTCGGCGATATTCGGCTCCGGCCAAATATCACTACCGGATAGTAAACCGGATAGTAATATTTAATATGCATAAAGTGGACCTCGTTCCATTAATGTCTGTTGTAGAATGTATTAATAATAATAATAAAAAAAATAATAATAATAATCTTTATTGTCCGTATGGAAATTTGTCTTACAATTTGTGCATTACATTAAACAAAAAACATTATAACTATGAGAAACCAAAGTGTACATTCACACCAGACTCACTCATAATTTACATGTGACAAGTTTATATCAGATTGTTCTTTTTTAATGATTTGATTGCCAGGGAAAACACAAGAGTATTTGTGTCTGTTTGTCTTTGCCATCGGTGTCTTGTATCTCTTTTGTGATGGTAAAATCACAAAATCCTGACACAAAGGGTGATTCTTTATTTCGAAGATCTTGTTCGCTTTTTTATAGATGTTTTTTCTCAAACAACTGCCCAAATGGGGTTTGTTTTTTGCCAATGTTTCTACCAGCATCATTTAGGATTCTATAAAGTTTATTTTTATTTTTAATGCTCGGATTGCCATACCAGGAAGTGATATTGAAACTTAAAATTAGTAGTAGTAACTAGTAGTAGTAGTACTAAAGTAGTAACTACTTAAATATATACTAACATATTTTACATTGACCCTCCCACACACAGATTTTACAGTTGGTGGCATCGTACATACACAGACACACTCATGCTATACAGATTAATTTTTGATAGGCCTATCTGTTTATAAATACTGTTAAGCTTGAATAAATCAATCAGTAACAGAGTTTAAAATAATAAGGTATATAAAAGGAAAATGAATAATACCAACCAATGTTATTTAACAGTTTCGTAAAATGCTCAGCAACATAAGCTATTTACAAGACACTTAGGTATTCTGCTCCGGCTCCGGCCGAATATCAAATTTTACTATCCGGTCATATTCGGTGCACCCCTAGTCTATATTATAACATTATTATTTCGATTATATATATATACTAGACATATATTATCCGCGGCCCGCTGGTCTTTATTTGCGTATGACGGTCGATGAAGTCACTGAGAGTGTTTTGTAAACAATTAAACGAAATAATAATGTTATAAGTAAGGCGAATGCGGAATGCGTGAATGTAAAAATGAGTATAAATGGAGCTCTAAAAATAGCTAATCACTTGAATGCATTTTTTTTCAAATAAAAACATTTGCTTGTGGGCCTACATATATTTGATTAACATTTGAAATGAATAGACTTAATTTTGTATGTTCATGTGTTAAAGTATAAAGTAGATCTTGAGTTAGACATAGATCTAGATCTAGACTAATCTAGAGTTAAATATTTGCTTGGATAGAGTTCATTTTGCGCGTGCGCATGCGTGACCTTTTTAATTAGATGTATAATTAGATGTATTAGATGTATTAGAATATATCTCATCACAGCTTCGCAGCTTTAGTGAACGAATGTATGAAAATGCTTTAGAAAAACAAATTTTAATTTTAATTTGATTAAAATATGAAATAAATGGACTATAATTAGTATGTTCATGTTTTTAATTATAAACCATCTTTGCGAAAAGAAGTTCTATCATCTTAGAGTTAAATTAGAGTTTTAGACCTAGGAATAGAGAGATGAGTAACCTTTCGGGCAATGTCTAATGAAAGAATGTACGTCAGGAATTCTAAATTCGCAAATATAAGGAATGAATTTATATAAAATTGCTTTTGAATCACAAATTTGAAGGTTAATATTATTACATAATGAACTCATTAGACTATATTTTTTATTTTCATGACTAAATTTTATATTTTCAAAGTAAAAAACTATCTGCGCAAAGTGTAGTTTTGAAAATTAGATCTAGATCCTTTCGATCTTTTCTCATGTAAACATGGCTTAGATCAGTGGTTTCCAAACTTTTGTCTCGTAGACCCCTTGTCTTGTTTTCTGGTTTTCCGTAGACCCCCTACTTAAGTTATATTGAATTTTTGAAAATTCATCAATTTCAAATTACACATTTTGTGTAAAATAATTTCTAACCAGTGATACGAGGAGTGAAAAAAGTAATTTAAAACTACATTTTAAGCTGAATTATTTTTTTAAAATAAATGTATTTACAAAATTCAAATTTAAAAATATTATATAACAATTAATACGTATAGCGTACAATCACTAAACACTTTGAAAACTTTTTATTTTTAAAGGTTTCCAAGCTCACCATCGGTTGCTACGGAGATAATTTTTCATATAGGGATTTATTGTTTTATGAAGTAGTTCTTTAAAACATTGAATATTAATTTGCCTTAAGTATCATAGTAAAAGTTTTCACAAAGAGCAGTTTTTCGTTGATTTCTTGAGCCATAATAATTTGAATAAAAAATACATCATTACCAGACAAGGTTGACTCAGCCAGCTGTCTACAGAAATATGTAGTTTGCAGAAATATGTTGTTTGCAAAAACTTACACAAGAAAGAAATATCTGACTTTATTCCAACAGAGCTCAAGAATTTAGTGAACTCTTCTGAAATCCATTGTCCTAACAACCAATGGGTCAGAGATTGCATTGATGGTTCTCAGAAAGCCATCACAAAAGGAGGAGCTGGAATACTCATTGAATGGCCCAATGGAGAAAAAATAATTTAAAAATTAAGTTCATTGTAATCATGGAGCTCTATGACAACCACAGAGAAGAAATAGGAGCACTGGAGCTAACAGCTACCATGCTAGCGAATCAGCAAAGTTCGCCAAAAAGTTAAATTTTTTAATAAAAAAAAATAGTCCTTCAAAGCTTGACAAACTCTGATGCCTCCTAAATAAAACAACTCATGATGCCTGGACTGACGTTTGGTGGTCAATTTGCCTGCTTGCATCTCCCGTCTGGAAGTTTGGGCTAGGATGTAATTATCCACATAATCTGAAGGAACATCCAAAAGATTTTGTACAAAACATATTGTGTGACCTTGAAAAGCTCAACAACAGCAAGAACACTGTTTTGCAATGTTTAAATAGAAGGAAATAGAGGGCTGACACACTTGCCAAATGTGAGAAAACAATACACACTTGAACATCGCACTCTATCAGGAAGAAATGAAGAAACTAATAGTGAATTGTAAAAACAAGTAATGGACAAACTCTTATTCGATATACAAGAAAGATGACACTTATTATAAACTATCCCGATAGAACCACCTAAAATTTTTCACATCAAAACCGTACACCTCATAATGAGAAAACATATGTTCTGGAAGCTCAAAATTGGGTCAATTGAAATTAGCCCTTTTGGAGTATCACCAGAGAAAGTCTACCATGTCTTCAAAATTGCATTCTTCATCAAGAGGCCCAAAACAAGACACCGGTCATAAAACCCAAACATGGAATTCTTTTAATGATATAAGTCTGTAAGAGTTTTTGCAATTTTTACGGCTGGTAAAATCAATAATTTGCATATCGTGTGAGGTTTTCAGTATTTTACTATAAGTAAAGAGATATAGTAAAACGTTCAATAATCATCTTCTTCTCACTGTCAGGTCAAAGAGAGATTTTGTGGTTGTATTCTGAACTTTATCTTTTAGAGTTGAAAGTTTTGCAAACCTGTATTTTTTTATCAGGTTGACATCATCTAAAATGATCCTCCAACTTAATTGGTTTCATAGCATCATAAAAAAATGGCACATTAACACTCGCTTGTTTGACAAGGAAGTAATGAAGTTCAATTTCAAATACTTAATGCTGTACAGTCTACATTTCTTTTTGTCAAAGTTATAACTAAACAAATTACACTATTTAAATAGTTATAAAATTAATAAAAAAAATAATTTTTTATTCATTCAGCAGGATAACAAGTTTTAAGGATTTACTAAGGTACAAATCATAAATGTGTGTATGAAAAAAATTAATATTGTCAAAATTAAAGTCACGACATGCTAAATTGAGATTCTTTATCGTAGACCCCCGTGCACATCTCATAGATACCCAATTCCCTTTTTAACTTTCGTAGACCCCTTGAAAGTCTTCGTAGACCCCTGGGGGTCTATATAGACCACTTTGGGAATCACTGGCCTAGATCGATGAAGTTATAATGCTTTCATAGAGTTGGTCAACTTTTTTTTGAGGGTCTTAAGTTTGTTTTAGGGCTACAATTAATACACTACGATCTAAGTTAGTACCCAAGGAACATTTATGCCAAGATAGCGTTGTCATAGATGTTTATTTTATGGAGTTTCATCAACAGACCTCAAAACGGTAAGGTTTTATTCATTTTTTCCTTTTTTGATGTAATTTTTGCGTATGTTTGAAATTGTATAATTATCTAATGAGGCAACCTATCATGTTCCAAAAACTATTGCATTGTTAACCAACCTTTCCTTTAGGAAATAATGCTTCTGTACATCATTTTTTTAGGCATGTTAATACCATATAGTGTTTTGTGGGCTGACCCCTTGTGGTAAATAGAACCGGAGATAGGAGGGTAAAGAGTACCGGGAGTACTAATTATCCGATACTCGGTACTATTTAACCCCAGGGTTGATCTCGACCTAATATCTAGATATAGATCGAATAACCTTCTTATTTTATGTTTTTAAAGCTAGAATCTAGATTTAGTAATTGCTAAAGATCTATCTAGATTTATAATATAATTTAGATCTAGATCTAGAATCATATTCTATGTAACTATAACTTTCTTATAACTATAGACTTTAGAGTAAAGACTACAAAGATGAGCGCTAAATCTAGTAGATTTAGATCTAAGGAAATTAAGGCTATATCCTAATTTTAGACTAGACATAATCTAGCCCTTAACTATAAGTAGATCTACATTTTTAAAAAAATACCATATAGACTATAGCAATCAATGGAATAATCATTTACATTCATTATTTTTTTCCCCAGGGGCAGAGCTGGAACTTGGTCCCATGAGGCATGCCTTAGAGGCATTGAGGAATAAATATTGTCTCAATGAAGTGTCTAGACTTTATGGTATTTCTAAACCAACCCTGAAAAGACAGATGGAAAAAACAAGTTTGCGAACGTAGTACTAAGAGGTAGAATGACAGTTCTCCCATTGGAGCTTGAGAATGAACTTGTCAATCACATCAATCAACTGGAAGGAATGCTGTTCGGCCTGACCAGAAATGATATAAGATGTCTTGCATACCAAATAGCAGAAATAAATGGCTTGTCTCACAGATTTAATAAAACAGAAAGAATGGCAGGAAAAGACTGGTTTAGAGATTTTAAGAAACGTCACAATCTGAGCTTGCGGCAACCTAAAGCAACATGTCTTGCACGTAGTACCGGTTTTAACAAGATAGCAGTTAACAGATTTTTGACATTACAGAAAATAAATTAGATGCTCTTAGGATCTTCAATACCGATGAAACAGCGCTCTACTGTCCAGACAAAACAGCAAAAAGGGATGATATTGACAGGAAGGCATCAGGTGAGGAAGTTGACCAGTGCAGAAAGAGTTCTTACCACCACAGCAATTTTTTGTGCCAATGCGGCAGGAAATGCTATTCCACCTATGCTTGTCTACAAGCGAAAACGGAGAAAGGGTGAATTTTTAGATGTTGCCCCTCCAGGAACAATCGCTATATGCAATGAAAGTGGCTGGACGTCTGCAGATAACTTTTCAAAATGGATGGATCATTTTATAAAGAGTGTAGAACCATAAAAAAAAATCATGTTCTTCTTATCTTGGATAGACATACCTCTCACAGCAAAAATTTGCAAGCCATCACTGCTGCAAGTAACTCTTGTGTTATTATGCTCAGCTTGCCTCCTCATACTACACATAAGCTTCAACCTTTGGGTGTCTCGTTTTTTAAGTCCCTGCAAAGCTGGTATGTACAAGAGTCAGATAAGTGGCTTTTTAATCATCTAGAAGAGGAAGTACTGTATTTCAGGTGGCTATCATCTTTGGGAGAGCATACCCAAGAGCAGCTTCTGTCGCAAATTTTGCTAATGGTTTTTTGAAATGTGGCATATAGCAATGCAATCGACATATATTCACAGAAAGTGATTTTAAAACCTCCATTTGCTCAATTATAAATATTCTTGTAGAACCCACCCCTTCAAGCTCAAATTCCCAACATGATCCGTTGTTAGTGCAACCATCATCAGACTCCTCATCAATGGTTGCAACATCCCCACTCACTTCATCAAATGAACCAAAGTTTGGTGCAACTGCTCAAAGTTGCATTAATTCAAATTATTCTCACCTAGAACTTTCTATGTCTACATACAATGCAGTCCCAACAGAGCCTGACGCAGATGCTTTTTTAGAAGCATTTGTATTTCATTACTTGAACATCTCCAGCTAACTGACAGAGATTCAAGTGGAGTTGTATGTAGCCTGCTAGTTAAAATGCAAGAAAAGGCATTGGCCGACTCTTAAAGCACAAGTTGTTTTGTAAAAACATTAAGCATTATACAGACCTTGATGCAGCAACATTGTATGCTGACATGCCACATGCTAAATTTGACAATATTTTGAAAGGCTAGATAGTATTTCTAGACTAAATACTATGGTTGGCGAGCTAGAAATAATAGCAACTACGAAGCTGCTCAGAAAGCCAATTGTCATTATGAATGCAACTAATAATGTTGTTTTAAATTATGATATGAATGATTTTCCTTCCTCCCCTGCAGTAGTTATTCGATTTACAAATATTGGAGATGAGCTTAATTCCTTCTCGACAAGCAAAGTCTAAATACGTCCCTGTAAGTGCAATCTCTTCAATCACAGTAAAAGAAAAAACCCAACAGAAAAAAAAAATCGTTTAAATCTAAAATGTTAACTTCCAGTCCCTATAAAAAAATTCTTGCGGATGCTGCGATCGCAAAAAAGTAAAAAACAACAAACTCAAATTATTCCTGCAACACAAAAGGAAAAAAAAAGTAAAATGTTCTATTCAGTTTAGTCAGATGAGAGATAGAAAGGTCAAAATTGGTATTGTTTCATATGCGAAGAAAATCTTAAAAAAGATATGATACAATGTTTAATGTGTGCTTCTTGGGTGCATATAGCAGTGCAGGTTGTGAAAATGCTGATACTTGTACTTGTGAGTTATGTTTGTGAATCTTTCTGCATTGTTATGTATATATATAGTTGGTACTTATTAACCTCCATGTTGGTACTATTTAGACTTTAGACTCTTGGGAGGCTAAATAGTACTCTTCAATTTTTTTTTCATTTTGCATTTTTCTATTTTAATATAAATAACTTAGTCTTTAAACCTTGTACATTTGTAGTATGTATTGTAAAGCTATGGCATAAAAAAATAAACATTGTTTTCGCCAAATTTTTTCGTTATTAATTTTCCCACATTAGGGGGTACTATATACCCCCTTTCCCCTGCTAGCTATATGTTGCCCGCGGGTCTTAATTTGCGTATCACTTTCGATATAGTCACTGAGAGTGCTTTGTAAACAATTAAACGAAATAATAACTTTAAAGTAAAGCAAATGCGGAATGCATAAATGTAAAAATAATATGAATTGAGCTATCAAAATTGCTAATCGACATAAATTCATTTTTCAAATAAAAAACATTTGCTTGTAGGTTACATATATTTGATTAAAATTTTAAATGAATAGATTTAATTTTGTATCTTCATGTGTTAAAGTATAAAGTAGATCTTGAGTTAGACAGATCTAGATCTAGACTAATCTTGGATAGAGTTCATTCTACGCGTGCGTGAAGGCTTTGCTATGCGCATGCGTGACCTTTTTTTTATAACATTAGGCGATTCATGAAAGAAACTATTAGAATATATCTCAACACGGCTTTGCAGCTTTAGCGAACGAATGTATATAAACGCTTTAGAAAAACAAATTTGAATGTTAATTTGATTAAAATATGAAATGAATGGACTATTATTAGTATGTTCATGTGTTAAAGTATAAAACTATCTTTGCGAAGAGAAGTTCTATCATCTTAGTGTTGAAGTAGAGTTTTAGACCTAGGAATAGAGAGATGTGTAACCTTTCGGGGAATGTCCAATGAAAGAATGTACGTCAGGAATTCGAAATTCGCAGTACATAGATGTACATAGAAGTCAAAATCTTAAAGCGCTGGTTGTGTATGTGTGTGAGTGATTGCTGTTCGAATTTTTTCATCCATATTGTTTTTGTAAAGTAGTTACGCTGAGGTTGTCAATTGTAGTCAAACTGAATTTCCATTTGATTGGATCAATAAAGATATCTTATCTTATATAAGGGACGAATTTATGTAAAAATGCTTTTAAAACACAAATTTGAAGCTTAATTTGATTAAATAATTATAATGAAATCAACAGAATATCTGTTGTAATTTTCAGCTGACAAAGTAAAAAACTATCTGTGCAAAGTGTAGTTCCTAAAATTAGATCTAAATCTAAATCTTTTCGATCTTTTCTCATGTTTACACGGTAAACATGGCCTAGATTTATAAGATACTATACTTTCATAGAGTCGGTCAACTTTTTTTTTTTAGGGTCTTAAGTTTGTTTTAGAGCTACAATACAATACGGTTCCAGTTAGTACCCAATGAACATTTATTCCAAGTTTTATTAAGATAGGTCAAACGGTTTTGATTTCTATTCGACACAAACATACATACATACATACGCCTTACACTCTACTTTATAGTATAGATCATTTCATCCCCAGTCACTTCATCCCCGGTCATTTCATCCCCAATCACTTCATCCCCGGTCACTTCATCCCCCGGTCACTTCATCTCTTAGTCATTTCATCCGCTGGTCATTTCACTTCTAATCCAACAAATGATAATTGTAAAAAGTATGAAATAACAATATTTCATATGTTTATTTTTATTTACATGACAAAGAGAATTAACATTAATAAATAAGAACAGAATATAATGTCATTAAAAATATATAAAAATTACATATATAGATGTAGAGTTATTTTAAAAATTGTTTTTGCGTGTTAATTGAAATCAATAAGATTGGCTTTTGCTAGTTGGTACAGAAGAAGATTCTTTGATTCATATTGCTGTACGCTTGTACATCATTTGTAATTTTTTGGGCCAGTGTTGCGTATTTTTTGAAGTCAGCGTTTATTTGAATAAATAAAACGTTTGAAATGACACGCTCATATTTAAGAAAGAACGATCGACAAATAAAGTGAAAGATGGGCTCCTGGAGATACGTTTTCAGCGGTTAGATCATAAGTATTCTAATCGTTCTCATCTCTCAAAAGATTTCCACTACTTCCACCACACCTTGGCCTTTGATCGTTACATCACGCAATATGCGCAGGATAATATTGACATCCCTACAACAATCATAAACAATATAACCAAATACAAATACTAACTCCGCATTGAAATGTATTCTTTCATTTCTCAACAAGAATGAAGAGAGTAGGGCGAACACCCATATACATTATAATAACATGTCAAAAATATCAAAAAGTATTCTAAAATGCATATTTATATATTAGTTGAAATGAATGCTTAAACACACAAAAACTAAGTACAAAATATTTAATTGGGGATGAAATGACGTCACGTATGTACAACATAAAGATGAAGTTTACAAGGCTTTATCATCCAGGACTTTGCGAACGATTCAACGGTACTTTGAAGTGAATCATCTCTATCGCTCATGAAAATCCAAAAATTTGAGATTTATTTTTACCTACAGCACTATTTGCTAATAGAGAAAGTCACCAAGAAAATACAGGATTTTCTCTTTTGAGATTTTTTATGCAGCTAATCCACGTGGACATATGTCAATTCTCAAAGAATTCATACTCCAATCAGATTCAACTCAGCCAGACAGAAAAACTGCGTTCCGACATGCCTTGGATACCAGGAACATTGTCATCAAAGCACGTGAACAAGCTAAAGAAGCTACAACTGAAGCAAACATAGTTACTCAAACAAGAATAAATGAAAGCAGAAGACTCAAACAATTAGACCCAGGAGACAAAGCTCGATTACTACTACCAGACAAAAACAACGAATTGTTCATCAAATGGCAAGGACCATTTCCTGTACTCAGAAAAATTACATATGTTGATTATGAAATTGACATTAACAATAAGAAGAAAGTATTTCACATCAACATGTTACAGAAATACAATGATGATACAGATGACACAAGTCCAGAACAATCAATGATCTTATATTACTAGCTACATCGATAAAGCAGACTGAATATTGGCAAGATATTCAAATTGCTAACTGATCACCTTAAAGAAAAGAAGAATTTACAAACATTCTTATAGAGTATTCAGAAATATTCACTGATGTTCCAGGCAAGACTTCAATTATTGAACACGAAATAATACTAACAGACAACAAGCCTGCAAAATCAAGACGATACCCATTACCAATACACTATAGAGATTTTCTTCAACAAGAAATTAACCAACTTCTTGACCAAGGCATTATAGAACAGTCTAATTAACCATACTCAGCACCTATTGTACTCGACAAACTACAACAAACAACACTAAGAATGTGTGTCGATTTTAGAAAATTAAGCAAAATTAATCGCCTTGATTCCTACCATATGCCCAACTCAGAAGATCTCATGTCATACTTCTCTGAGGCAAAGTTCTTTACCAAGTTAGATTTATCCAGAGGGTACTATCAAATACCAATGAAAGAGGAATCCAAACCTTATACTGCCTTCACAGCAGCATTTGGACTTTTCCAATTCGTATACATGCCATTTGGACTAGTCAACGCTATCAGCACTTTCAACAGAGGTATCCACAGAATATTTGAACAACGAAAAGACACAGTCTCCTACAATGATGACATTTGTATATCTCATAAAACCTGGAAAGAACATATGAAGGGACTAAAAGAAGTATTCAACATAATAAAACAACGTGGCTTTACAGTCAAAACTAGTAAGGTTAAATTAGCCAGGACAGAAGTTTCTTTTCTAGGACATCTTTTCTAGGACATCGAGTTATAGTTATAACTCATTAAGACCACAAGAAGATATCATCAAACGGATCTTAGACATCAAAGTGCCCACAACCAAGAAGCAAGTCAAAATTATCTTGGGATTGTAATTTTATAGGACTTTCATTCCAAATTACACAGCACTCACATCAACCTTTACCAACCTCACCAAGAAAGGTCAACCTTTCAAAATTCCATGGTATATGGAACTACAAGAAATAATTGAGAAAATCAAAGCAACATTTTCCAAAGTCAGTATAATCAAACTTCCGAATAGAAATAGACCTTTCCAGCTTGCTACAGACGCCTCATCAACAGCCATAGGAGCATGTCTCATGCAGGATTACCAAGGGACTTTACATCCTGTATCCTTCATCAGCAGGAAACTCACATCAGCTGAAATCAGATACTCAACAATAGAACAAGAATGTTAGGCCATTATCTGGGCAATATCCAAATTTAACAAATACTTACTGGGTGCACACTTCACATTACTTACTGATCATGCACCATTAGCTCTCTTAAATCCGAAAAAGATGGCAAACGGATGAATGACTAGTAATTGAATTAAAGTTCTGTATTTGAATTAGAAGGATCTTCGTTGATGAATCTCTAAGATCATTTAGATCTAGAGATATATCTAGAGAATCCCGGCACATCATATCAGCATCTTCCGACGAATAAGCGCTTCGACCACAAGAGAGAAACCTAACTGTGATATATGTATATTGTTACGTTACTTTGGAGCCCTGAGTTGTCAAGTTCTTTAAGTTGGTGGTGTATGGTGCAGTTTGCAGAGAGCCTGGATAGTGAGATTCGTAACAACTGGTGTCAGAGGTGGGATCGGATCGGAATCGAAAATGTTTTCTGAATTCAACGTGGATGGCGATGAACGCAAGACGTCCATGCAACCATGTGAAGGCCAATTAAAGGAGAAGAAGGAAGCGACCATTGCTGACTGCAACATGGATGGCTCCATCAAGCTCAAGAGGCAAGCCAACTGCCACTGATCGACCCCCGCCTGCAGCGATGAAACTTTACAGCCAATGTCATGATTGTTGATTATGTCCGGGACGGACAGATCTAAGGAGGGGGCAGTGTTATAAACCTGGTGGTGGCACAGATGGTGTGAGTGTAGTCAGCCGACGCAAATCGCCCCAGGCCAGCGGTCAACCGTCTGTGCCACCACCAGGTTTATAACAATATATAACAATAATATTAATAATAATCCTTATTGTCCGTAAAGAAATGTGTCTTACAATTTGTGCATTACACCAAACAAAGCATTGTAAAAACCATAATGTACATTCACACCAGACTCACTCATAATTTACATGATTATATCAGATAGTTTCTTATTATTACCGGAGAACAAGAGTTTTTGTGTCTGTTTGTCTTTGCTATCGGTGTCTTGTATCTCTAAAATCACTAAATTCTGACCCAAAGGGTGATTTTTTATTTCTAGAATCTTTTTAGCTTTTTTTTTATGGATGTTTGTCTTAAACAGCTGTCCAAATGGGGTTGGCTTTTTGTCAATGGCTTGAACAGAAAGATTTATGATTCTATGTATTTGTGAAATACCAGTGACTGTCTCAATGATCAAGAAATCTCTTAAACTGTCGTACGGATCCGCAAGAAATTTCGTACACAGGTTTCGTTTACCTCCAGGGCGCTTAACAAGAACCAAATTTGACATATTTGCAGCCTGACGACCGATTTTTTTACGTTTCTTTGCTTTGTTTTTTTAAAAAAGTATTTTTTTTCTTTTGGTTAGTAATCTCAGTACATACTGGAAAATGGTTTGATGCCCCTCACCAGTGGCGTAGCAAGGTATTCGTGTGCCCGGGTTCAACTATATCTTGGTGGGCCCCCCTTTCCCTAATAAGATGAATGTAAAGTGAGACAAAACAATTGAATAATTTATATATAGTGGTACATTTACTGAAAGGCATTCCAATGCAAGTAGAGTATCTTTTTTATCAATGTCACTACGTTTAATTCAATTAGGACTCAAACAAGTAATTAGAGAGTCTTTAAAGTCAATGTTTGTACAATGTCTTAAGAGAATTAAACGACTTAAAGATGTTTCGATTAAATAAAGAAATCTTTTATGAGTTCTAAATTCTACACATTTACATTCCTAAAACGTTTAGGTGAAAACTTTTAAATATTGATACAAACTATAATCTAATCCTACTTCCATCATCTAACAGTAAATAGTTGGAACGTTTTTCTGGCTTTTATATAGCAAAGTCAGTAACCAGTGCATCTATTTCTAGGCTTTTTTCTGCTATTCACTCAATGGAAAGAACACAAAGTGTTCTGTGTCAAAGAAATTCTAAAATAATTTTTTGATCAATCGAAATTCCAAAAATGACCACTATTCTGAACACATTGATACAGACAAAGAGTGAAATAAGATGCATGCTAAGACAATGTTTGGAAAACATGATGATAAAATGTAGTTGTCTAAAATAAAAACAGTCAAATATCATGTATCTGTTTACGAAAAAAAATAAACAGCCAAATCTCGTACACATACTTGATATGTCTTTATGAAAGATTGAATCTATGAACACTATTTTAAGTCAATATCATCTGGGTCAAATGCGACTAGAGAATGGTTACATAATACAATTCTTTGTCGTTTTTACTTGAAATGAAACTTGGCATTAACGCCTCAAACATGATGACAATATTTTATGTCCATGAAATTTGTCAAGTAATTGTAAATAAATGACAATGATAGTCCCGTTATATACGTTGAATTTGAAAGTCTTCTCTGAAATCTTGAATTTGAATTATTTTTTTTACAGTAATTAGTGATAGGGTCATCAAATTCCTTAGTATCTTTCAGCAATGGTGTAGTGCAAAAACTTTATGAACACCTCAAGATCAAGCTACTTCAGCAGCCTCATTTATTACTCTCTAGAAGTCATTTCTCAAAGATTTACTTCAATCTAGATCTTCTTCAGTTGACTTTCTGTTATATGTAGGTCTTGCTTCTCACTTTCAAACATTTTTGGCACATCTCTGACTGCGCTTACATTGTGTACCTAACAATAAGTTGAGCAATATTATTGAATGTTTCTAATTTACCTCTAAATATTTTAGCTTCCATACCTTTTTTTTTATTCCTTTGAGGAACACAAAGTAATTTGCGTTAACAGCTTTAGGATATCAAAATACCTTCATCTTATTGTTGTTAGAGAACATCTTTCCTTGGTGACCTTCTTGTGGGGTAACATTTGTTGAGGATCCTAGAAATTACGCACTTTCTATTTGAGTCAAGACGCGCCCATCCTGAGATGCTGTGAGCCAAAACACTTACTAAGTCCTAGAAATCTACTACGTCTTGAACACAGCGGACAGCATCATTTAAGACCAAGTTTAAATCGTGGTTAGCAAAGTGAACAAAATGTGCGAGCGGCTTCTTTTTATGAAGCGATTCCAGAAGGCCATTATACTATCCACTCATATTGAAAGCGCCATCCTAGTTTTAACCTCGCAGTTTATTTAAGAATAAATTAATCATTACTTGGAGCAATAGTACAGCCAATTCTTCACAACTTTGAAAACCTAGAAATGACTTTGTCATTGCTATTTTCTTGGGTATTCCTACATCGAAGATCACAAAAAATTATGTTAATTTTATCAACTATTGATATGTCGAGTGCTCTCTAATGAAAGAGAGAAAAATGGCGCCGATTGGCCCTCTAACTATATCTATAATTTTGTTAGAACTGCATTGCCCAACAGGTCTATTATCTATGGGGCTTTGTTGTCCTGTCAAATTTCAATATTCATAGCAATTTCAGAGGATTTTGGTTAAATATAATATAATATAATAATAATACCAAGCATTGGTCAGAGAATGACATTATAACATGATCAATTTAGACATCTCTTTAATAAACCTGTTCTTCAATTTGGTTTCGCCATTCGTTGTAATAGCACAAGCACGATAGTTATGTAACAGACTATTTCTTTTGCTTGCTTAGTATTTAATATTATTGCTTGTTTGTTTAGATTTAATTTCCTTCTTTGTTTTATTCTGTTGTTAACATTTTTTTTACATAATACAACACAACATTGTAATGATGACTTCTATTTTACAGTATCTACTTTGTTGGATCGGATACAAAAGTTTTAAATTCACACTCGATTTAGATATAATCTGTGTAGAGTGGAGTGTTAGCTACAAATTTATTAATTTTAAATACAGAAAATAAAGAAAAAATTAAGATATGAGAAAATTGAATATTTAGCTGCTGAAATATTAATTCGTGACCATCAGGGCTATTCCTATAGCTTCACCCCTTTGCTTATTTTTCTGTACAACACATTAATATTTTCTAAACCACAAACTGGCAATTAGTCCTTTCAAACGTACAATTAGGGTTCGCCACCATTACAATAAACCTGATGCAAAGCAGTTTCTTATTGTTACAAATGAACAGTGATAGGTAGAGGTCAACGTGTGACCCAGGCAAGATGACACTGCAGCGGGTGTTTTCTGGAATCTACATGTAAAAACAAAGACAGGATGTGACGTTTCCTCACGTGTTGTTCCAGAAGATACTAGCAGTGTTTGTGCAACTTTGGAGGACCGATTAGGAACTCTATATAAGCCAGACAGTTAATGTGAAAGCGAGTCGTGAGTGAGTCGTAGGAAGTCGTCGGTACAGTCGTCGTTACTGTTGTCTACTGTGCGAGACAGTAGAAGAGAGATGTGTACGACTCGATGCAGGTTAACTAGGGTAGAGTTAACTGGAGTGGACTACTGTCGTTATTAAAGTCTATACAGCGAACTACTGTGGACTTGAGCCGTTACAGTCGATACAGTCGATGTAAGACGTGTACGGCTCTGATTCGGTAGACTTGAGTACAACTTGGTTCAGCTTTGGGAGACTTGGAGCGACACTGGGAAGTGTGTCGGTGGTCTGTTCTGTGGAATACAGCTCGATGCAAGTTGAGTATAGATGAGTTGCAACGAAGTGAAGAGATGAATTGCAACGCAGTATAGCTAACTGTAAACTGACAGATATTGTAGTCTTCTACGCTACATGTTACAGTGACGAATTGTTGGAGTTAATAGTCAATAAAGTTATATGAAACTAAAAGTTGAGTAAAGTTCTTTGCAGTGTTTTTATTTGTGTGCCTACTAGTACATTTAGCCAGAAGATCAGAAATACATAACATTATATTAAAGCAATCTAAGACGCTGGTGAATACACTCTAGCTTAAACCACGGGTTAATGTTTTAAAACTAATATAAAGTTCGTGCAACGTTGTGAATATTTTGAGAGAGCCTTTCAGATTCTATGCTATAGTGTCATCCCTATGTTCTCGCGAGGGCCCCAACTGGTCAAGAGTCATGGGCCTAAGTCCATCAACCCCTTTGGTACGCCATAGGCTGCGGGCCCCAAATGGTCGTGGGCCCGGGTTCATTGAACCCTTTCGCGCCATGGATGCTACGCCACTGCCCCTCACCACTTGATGCCTCGTGCATCCCGCAACATTCACACGTTGCATTGTTCTGTTCTTTACACCGGTTACACCAAAAAGCTAGCTATTAATAGTAATCCGTATTGGAAGGGAATCTCCAATATCAATATTATATTTTCATACCTTAATCTAACACATAGACTTAGACAGATAGCACAAACAAAAACTCATAAACTCACAGCATTACAGACCAACTGAAGAGGTTTTGGGGTCAGACGCGGAAACCGGTGTAATACTTTTTTTTAGTTTCATAATGCTTAAAAAAAACATACATACGTAATATTAGACATATATTCTTTGTAATTATTTAGATATAAGCAATTTAATGTGCGTTTTAGGGACTATTAAATTTCACAATCTCGAAGCCATACGAGATCACTTTATCCCAGACAACCAAGGTCGATGACGTAGTGTAGGGGAAATTAGGTCAAATTTTTCAGTTTATGGCTTAGCGTATTTCCCTATTCCTTTTTACAGGAATGCCTGTTTCTGAAAACAATAAAGGCGACTAAAACACACCAATTTATAAAAAGTGGATGTTAGAATTGGGTAAATTAGGTCAAATCACGCAATTTATGGCTTTGCATGTTAGTTCTTGATATAGTCAAGCGAACAGCGTTTCAGCCCACGCAGTACCGCGCGTCTCAGTTCACATGTTTCGTTTTAGTCAAGTTACGCAATTTATGGCTTATGTTACTGCTTCAGGCTTATTCTAGTTCTACATCTACTGCTTTTGATCAAGAACTAGATCTTCTTTTCTCAGATCATTAATGATGTATGAAGTAGACCTAAATTTAGATCTAAATTCAATTAGATGAATCTGGATCTAGTAAATTGGATATTTAGATATTAGACCTATCTATATAGATCTATCTAGACTGATCCGATCGAGATGCTGGGCCTAGATCTAGAAAAACAAAGTTTAAAATTATATACTCTATCTATACACTAAATAGTGATTATTAACCTATTGTCGTCCCTAAATAGGCCCAATTAGGGGAAAAAAAACATTAATTACAATGTTAAGCTCATTCAATGTAGTTATTGTAGTACATTAGCAAATAGCTTTAACCTTAACCTTGACTTTAAAGTAGTCTGATATAGATTTAACTAGATCTAAATTTCCAAAAACTAAACTATAAGGCAAAAATTAGACCTAGATTTATCAATTCTATAATATTATTAATATACGAAATATGGATTTTGTTACACTCTTACTTAAATATATTCGGGCCTATATTTTTATATATTTAAGTTAAATAGTTCTATAAATCTATTTGTAAAAATTGAAGAATTTTAATTTATCCCACGGTTGACTCATTTGTTGATTGGGATAGAATCATTAGATAGTTAAGTTAGCTAGTTAATCTGTAACTGTAAAAAAGTTTTAAATTGTGTTTAGACTATAAATGAAAGAGATTATCCTACTGGAAAAGGAGTTGTTTTTTTCTTTTCTCTGGGAAGTCAGGGAAGTGGAAAATAAATTGTAGTATCAATATAATATTAAGTAATGCATATAGGCTACTGTTGATCTAGTTATGCAACTCATTTCATTAAATTTTAGTAACCCAATTATTGCTAGTTAATCACTGAATATATATATATATTTTTATATTGTTATTAAAAAATGCAGAGCTATTCATAATTTAAAGTAAATAAGGCTGGCAGTCGAGTCGAAAGATTAATGAGGAATGCAGTATTTTCCATGTCTACGCAGCCCAAGCTGCAAACTAGATATTTTGTCGCGTACAGCGAAGACATTACCATTTTCAGCTGGTGGTCAATTTAATTTTCTTTACGCCGTCTAGATCTTCCCTCGGCAGTGGATTTTCTTTTGGCCTCTAATATGTATTTCACGTTGCAATTTGTAACATATAGCATCATTCGAAGAATGAGATCCAACTCTTATTTTTTTAAAAATGTAACCCCTTTACAGATCAAGTCATCATTGCAATGGACATTCAAATCTGCAATAACATAGAAATGATCAAAATTTGAATAAGTTTCAAAACGCAGAAAGTTGTGTGGTTTGCGCTCAGAACTGTCTTCTCTGTGGTCTCAGGTTCAAACATTAACCACTGCCATTAACTAACATCCTGCTGGAGTTTTGGGCTACGACATAATAATATTAAATCCTGATTCGAAACGTTGTCAAAACCTAGCAAGTGAAAAAGAACATAACTAAAATAATGTTGTGTGTATAATGAAGAACTCTATTAAAATGTGATTTTGTAATTACATTTATTGGTATTTATTATATAAAATAAAATTGTAGAATGCTTCTGTGATTTGTTTCACAATAGAAACAGGGAATATTAACTCTTCTTGTATTTCCAAAATGATGAAAGATCCATCTAGTCAACTTGTCTGTATGCCACGTCATATATGTTTTCTGTAAAATAGATTTTTTAAAATTTATTTATTAACATTTATACATAATTATACATATATATAGAACTAGAGGTTATATATATATATATATATATTATATGTTATACTGATTATCTGATTTAACATTAACATCTAACTATTATTGTTCTTAATAATAATAAATTACTCTACTCTAGGTCTAGGCAATCTCATATATTGAAGACCAGGGCCGGTCTTAAGCCACTGCAACCTATGCGGTCGCAGTGGGCCCTGCACTTTCATAGGCCCCACGCTAATTCTAGGTGCAATTGTTAAATTGCAATATATATATATATATATATATATAACGGTATATATAACCTGGAAATCTCATGAAAGCGCATAAAAATCTCCTGAAAAATAGACAAAATTGTCATTTGTGGGTGTCATTCATTCCGGAAAACGCTAATCCTTTGCGCGATAAATGAAAAAAAAGCATTGTCAGGTTTCATGTAATAAAATGTAATAATCAGGCAAATTTTCACTTTAATCAGAAGTTTCCATACTTTATTTACTTTAATAGTGACTGGCATATTAATATGCAATAGGTTGCAAAGTTCGTAAGGTAAAGTTAATATGATCGTAACCTTGTACTTAGTAAAGATTGAATAAAATTCAAAGTCAAATTTTTTAAAATACAAAATCTTAATTTCCGCTTATTATCCTTATTCCCACCCAGACTAGGCCCTGCGCAATCAGTTTCACATAGGGCCCCGCAATCGTTAGGATCGACCCTGTTTAAGTTTAAGACTTAAAGACATGTCACATGTTTTTAGTATAGATCTGTATTCTGTATTTAATATTACCAATATAAATGATGACTTATTATTTTTTTAGATCTAAAGTCTAGCCTTATTAATAAGTATAGTAAGAGCTAGTAAAGGGCTATATAATTACTATATTAGATCTATTATAAATATATTCTATATAGATTTAGCTTAGGCTTTAGGTTTAGTCCTTGACTAATATAATATTATATTCATATATGTGAATTATGCTAGGACACTACTCACTAGGTCTTACTATTACAGAGATACCGGTATATACATATTCAAGCATTAAAAAATTAAAATGTTGGCGACTGGGCTTAGACTTAACATAGAGGCTAGTCTAGATCTACTTAAATGTCTTAAATCTACTAGTTTATAAACTATTAGTTAATTAGTATTATAATTATTACAAGTCAGATATTATAAACTAGATCTAATCTAATAGTGAGTGACTAGTAAAAGAAGTGTTAGAAGGCCTAGCTAGAATTAGAGATAGATAGATCTAGCCATTTAGTTTTGTTATAATAAAAATTATAATAGACTTATATACTGTATAATATACGGTAGTATACCTAGTCCTAGATGATAGATCTAGTGACTCTAGTCACCCTAACCCTAGTCTCTAGTGACTAGTCCTAGTAGTCTTAAGTCCTATCTATTAATCTATCTATAATTATATTAATTAAATAGTCTGCTGTATAATATATTTTGAAAAAGTAGAAGAGTTATCTTCAGGGCATTTTGGTGCATCCCATGATAAGTATCATTTAAAATTGTTTGACAGCTAGATTTAGATAAGTATATGATCTGAATCGCTATCAATAACGTATCCAGCCATGTCTATTTTTATTTACATTTTCTCAGTCCATTACAAGACGTCACTTCCGGTTTTGGCCATTGAAGCTGATTTTCAAATCTCGTTATTTTTTACACTTTCAAATTACTTTTTCTAATATAAATACGCTTTTCTAAAAGCTCAAAATTTTAGGAACTAACTTTGATCCTATCTACTATCTGAATCAATCGTTATCTCAATTTCGAAAAAAAACACATCTTCAGTTGGTCTTTAAGCGTTTAAGTTATTGAAAACTGGAAAAACCTCTTCAAGAGCGATATACTAATAGCTACAGATATCCTCTGGGGTAAAAAAATATTAAGTAGTATGTAGTATTAAGTAGTATTTGAATCATTTACAAGCAGTAAAGCAATAATTTTGCTACTAAATATTGTAGATATTTAAATGAGAAATTAATTGATTATTTCGTTTTTGTTTTTGACGCAGAAAAAACCCTAGTTCATGAATGGGCCCATCTAAGATGGGGTGTGTTTGATGAATATCCCATTGATGCTCAAGATGAGGCTTTTTACAGATATGCAGGATTATGGCAGCCAACAAGGTAAATAGTACATTTTCAAAATCAATGCTGATATTATCTTATGTTAATCTAATATATAATGCGCAACGTTGTTAATCTGTTGGAATGTTTGTTCTTCTTAGAAATTAACATTATATGACTTATCTTGCTGAAACTTTACATTAAGTATTTCTTAGATCGTTATGGAACGTGTAAGTATTGTTTTAAGTAGCCCTCTTAATCCGGTGGGCCTTAAATAATCTCTCTCTCTCTCTATATATATATATATATATAATTCTCTTCGTGGCCAAACCATGCAGGACACTACGATGAAAAAGTCATGGAAAGATAACTCTTTTATTTCTGCAAGTTGGACTAGAGTTACCCCACGTAACTTTCTAGGTGACAGAGAGCTAGGCTCAAACAAGTAATCTACTCTGTATTCACCCGCCACTAACTAGAAGGGCCGGACTTAACAATTGAGGGGCCCTATGCAAAATGGATTTCGCGGGTCCCAGTTTGGGTAGGGATACGGATAATAAATGAAAATTAAGAGTTTGTATTAGAAAATAAATTAATCTTTGCATTTAATTCATTTTTTACTACGTACAGAATTACTTTACGAACCTTGCGTGTGGCGAAGTCATACAGTATATCATAAAAATTCCTACATAGATTATGCTCAATAGCAAGAATTACCAAATGTTTCAAACTATCTTCGAGAATTGTTGACCTCAAGCAATTCTTCAATAGTTTGAGGCGCGAGAAGCTTCTTTTGCCAAACTCCACAATTACGTTATTGTATTATGCCGTTTTTTTTTTTTATCGCGCGTAGGATTGGCGTTTTCCATATTGAATGACAATTTTCTCTATATTTTAGGAGATTTTTCTAAAGATTTTAATAATTTTCGGAAATTTCAAGGACTTTTTCGTATATTTTTAAATTTAATCCTGGTAAATCAGGCGACCGCGGGAAATCTGTTATAGGTCATAAAATGTTTTAATTTAATTATTTACACCCAGAATTAGCGCGGGGCCTATGAAAGTGTGGGGTCCACTGCGATCACCTTGGTTGACTAGTAATAATAAAATATAACTAAATTTATAGCAGAAAAATACTTGGAGGATATTGGTCTGAGTTTCGCTTTGTATTGATTTAATGAAACGATTAGCATTATAATAATAATAAGAAGAAAAGAAAAATTGATATGGAAAACTAGGCCTGGAGAGTAAGCGTTTATGGAAGTTATCCAAAATAACAATAAACCCCATTGTTATATCAACCTAACAACTGATTTCACAGATACCTTCAAGGCCCTTAAAATTCCTAGTAACATTCTCGTTTCTTGTCAGAGGACAAGACCTGCTGCAAACCTGATACATCGTCAGAAAATTCCTCTAAAAGGACTACAATATAATTATAATAATAATAATCTTTATTGTCCATAAATAAATGTGTTACAATTTGAACATTACAACAAACAAAACAGAACTATAGAAAAACAAAATGTACATTCACACCAGACTCAAAATTTGCATGTGAAATGTTTATATCAGTTAGTTGAATTGTATTAAATAATATAATCAAACAAAGGAATACAAAAGAGTTTTTGTGTCTGTTTATCTTTACTGTCTTTGTCGTGTATCTCTTCTATGATAGTAAAACAAGCCAAGTTCAAGCCTACTTAGCCTCTCGAACACGCTTCCATATAATAGTTATATGACATTATTTAGGCCAGGTTCACATTTAGCTTCACCTTCACCTCACCCTTGGTCTGCTGGACCGTTGGGGGACCACACAGGATCTGTCAAATTTCTTTCTTCATTTTTCTCTGAAATTAGCCTTTGATCGAATTTCATTATGATATTCCGATATTGCAGATGTGAGCGTGATAAACATCGCCAAAATCTTTTCGCCAACATTAAATGATGACATTTTTCTAAGTTGTTGTAATTTTTAATGCCCTTTATTCCATCAGGCCACCAGCTTTCATTGAGTTTACAAGTTGCTCTTTGGTAATCGCTATTTCTAAACAGTTGTAGACTTTGACATCTTTAAGGGTTTTAAGTCTAAAATAATTAAAGCTCGTTAGTTGGATAATGTTTCGTCGTCTCTTGTAACGAGATTATTTTTACATTTGACTTGTATTCCTGCCATTTTGATCATGATACCCTACGTCTGTCTTATGTTAATTGTTTTAATTGAGTCTTCTAGCTTAATGCTATAGTTTCTCCTCCTTTCTTCAAGAGCAACGTTGAGATTTCGTTGTGCGTGCTCCTTTCCTATCCTGTCTGTCGCCACTCATAAATGCTCTTTTCTTTTGTTGTTTATTTTTGCAGGGCAGCTTATTGTTGGGGTAGATCTTAATACTTTTAATACTGATACACATGTTTTCACAGAAATTAATGTAATTCGTCAATGCTTCGACCCTTTCTTCCAGATTTGAAGTCTTTCTAAAACATTCCAGTCGGTGCAGTCTATCAACCCAGCAGTTTGGGGAATGTGATGTGCCTATTTGTGTTGTAGTTATTGATGCCTGTCTGACCTCGACAGATTACTCTGGAGATGTGGGGTTTCTTGCGGGTGTATTCAATGCGACTAACCACTAAGACTTATACGCACATACAAAGAAAGTAACATGTGAAGAAAACAAGTCCAAAAACCATTAGACAGTTCAGATGAAGGTTTAATCCAACAAAAGGCCACAGTCGAGTCTCTGTCTATAAAATACGTCTTACCCTTATGAAATCGTATCACTAACTGATTTTCCGTCACTAGGTAGCCTCTAACCCACTAAGTCATAACGTCACTAGTCGCGTTCAAAATCTGTCAATTATGGTGCGTCTCTATATAAACTAATAATACTAACTAAATATCTAACAGATTTCTTCCCCACTTGGAAAAAAATATATAAATATTTTTTCTATTACTGAACTAAACTACTGTCAATTCTTTACAAGGGCATTTCATCAATATGGGAAAGACATTACAAACTTAAAACAAGGCCCTTCTTGGTTGACATCAAGACAATTCCTTGGTGCCTTGATTGTCTCTCTGTCTCTGTTGCATTTTACGTCTCGAGAGACGATCTTTTCCTTTTGCAACTTCTTGTGTGACTAAAGGGGCCAATCATGCGGTCGCAGGTTGGGCATATGTAATCACCAGGGGCTGTTGCATTTTCACCCTTCTTTCTGCTTCTGTTCTGTATGGCATCTGCAATCCGAGACCCTTCATTTATGCTATCTCACCATGTGGATAATCGTCTCTCGAGACGTAAAATGCCACAGAGAGAGAGACCATGTGGATATATCCAGTGCTACTTTTTCCCAGCTGCTAGTGTCGATTTTGAGGAGCTTCATGTCGCGTTTGCATACATCCGTATACCGTAAAAGTTGGCGACCAGCGGCTCTCCTGCCTTCTATTAGATCACCTTACAGAATGTCTTGTGGAAGTCGACCTACTGGCATTCTACGAACGTGACCAAGCCAGCCAAGGCGTCTGCTGCTGGTAACAGAGCGGATGTCCCGGAACCCCGCTCTTCGTAGCACTTCCTCATTGGTTATTTTATCTTGCCACCTTATTTTAAAGATCCGCCTTAGGGATCGGAGGTGATAGACATTCAGCTTTTTTTTTCTGCCATGAGTAGGTTGACCATGTTTCACTTCCGTATAGAAAGGTGCTCATCACACAGGTCCGGTAGACTAAGGCTTTAATATTATTAGTCAGCAATATGTTGTCCCACACTCTTTACTGCAACCGTGACATGGTGCCCATTGCTTTGGCTATCCTATTGTTAATGTCTCTATCAAGTACAGCATTGTTGGATATAATGGAGCCAAGATAGCAAAAGTGATCAACAATTTCTAGTGGTTGACCATTAATGTTTACTTGAGGTGCAGTGTTTGTGTTCTGAACTAGTATCTTGGTCTTGCTTTGACTAATATTTAAGCCGAACTTCCAATTGTCTCTCTGAATGTCCCTTTGATGTTATGGTAACGTAAGGCCAGAGTTATGTTCTCTGTTGTGGGGCGTGAGATGTGTTGATAGAAAGTGGGTAGGTCAACTTCCAAAGTGCATCACCCAGTATGGTTACTGTTGCGTCCATTGACCTTTTCTGAAACTCGTACTGTAGTCAGCTATGCTGCAACTTTCATCTTGGCTGTAGGTCGAACAAAAAACAGGACAATGTCAAGTACAAATAAAAAGGTTTCAATGAGAGCGCCAGTTGTTCTAGATCAGAACAGCACATTTTCTTTTTAACCGAGTAGTTGTTACAGTACTTAATGTTGGTGTACATACACAGCCCCCCCCCCTTTTATTATTTTTAGACTCAGCCATTATGTCAGATAAAACGCAAGACAAACCATCAATAGCCATCAGATCGTCGTTGTCATCCTCCTCTAACCATGTCTATGTAAGACTAATCTTCCTTATTACTGATTTTATTGCGGAGAAGGATTTCTACAATGATAAAAGAATTATATGGAATGGTAAGCCTACAGCCATAGAGATTAGCTAGGTCTAGACATAACAAACTACACAAAATATGAAAAGCTCTCAAAGTTTATTATTTTTTTTACTATTGGTGATTAACTGTTAGTCCAACTACGCATTCATTTTGAGTTGAAACTTTGTTACATTTTAATTTTTAGCGGCTATCAGTTCAGTAAATACACATGAATATTAATAATGTAATACTAATAACATTAATAAATCTCCGTTTGCTGTCGTCCAGGGCCGCCGCGAGGGTGACATAATAAAATACTACAGGAATACATGTCTTGATTCTAGGCTTTATTGAACAAGAATGACAAAACAGTTCACGATAACACATTACACACACACGCTGACCTGGATACGAAGTCATTTTGACACACAAGAACAGATTAGTTGACAACACACAAAAAACATTAATACACAACATTCACATTCATTTCTTTTCGCCCTTTTTCTGAGATTATACGAGTGCTGTAAGGGCGTATCTCTGGCAAGCAATTTTAGTCCATTTTCAATGGTGTTTTCCTCTTTTCTTAAAGCAGGTAGAACCATATTTTCTGCAGATGACTCCATGTCTCCTTTAGAAGCCACTGAGTGTTGGGAAACACCCGGCGAAGCCTCAGTGTTACCAGAAGCGAAATCATATAATGAGAGATGAGATGAGTCGCCTCTCGGAGCCAAATTGTGTAGTGATACTGTCTCTTCCCATCCATTTGGAAGACGTATGTGGGCATAGTTATGATTAGCTTCAATAAGCTCCACTTCATCTATCAGCGGATCGTAATTGCTTTTCCGCGTGTGCCTTCTCATCAGGACAGGCCCTGGAACAAATAGCCAGGTCGGTAAAGAGACACCACAGGCAGACCTTCTTTTGTAGGAAAATAGTCTTTCATGAGGCGTCATGTTTGTAGCAGTGCATAGTATAGATCTAATTTAATGAAGAGCGTCGTTTAGGGCTAACTCTAATTGTGTATTATGTAGCCCTCTTGAACTGACGACAAGAAGAATCGAGTTCAGTTTTCTACTTACCCGTTGCCTTTTGCATTATATGCTGTGGTCCTGCTTGTTATTATGTTATCAGACATGAAGTGAGAAAGTTCTGTTGTGTACGAAAGGATGAATCTTATCTGAGAAATGCCCTATCCAGTTGACATAGTAGGAGAATAAACCTACAGCTCGCCTTTTTGCGTTTAGGTTCTCGGGTGGCGGAAGTTACCACAAGGGCAGTAGTTTGTCGGGGTCTGGCTTCATCTCATTTCGGGAAACTTCTTATTCTTGGTGAATCGTATGCACACTTTTCCTCATTATGAGTTAGTCCATATTTTCTTATAGACCTACGAAATTTAAGCAGATTTTTATCATGCTCTTCTCTGTCCTTACCACATATGGTGATGTTGTCAATATAAGCATATGCACCCTCCAGTGACTCTTGTTCTATGATCTTGTCGATTGTCCGTTGAAAACAGGCTACCCTTTAGTTACTTCAAAGGGTATCCCACAGAATTGGTATAATTCTCCTCCAGCTTCAAAGGCAGTATAAGGGCGATCAGTCTTCCTGATCTGATGGTATGCGTTCCGCAGATGAAGGGTGCTAAATATTTCGTATTTAGCTATTTGAGAGACCATATCATCAATGCGAGGTATGGGATAAGCATCCCAAAGTGTGAACCGATTAACAGTTTGGCTCTAGTCCACTACCATTCTTCGTTTGTGTTGTTCGTTTGTTGTTACTAATACTTGAGCCCGCCATGGAGATGACGAAGGCTCAATGATGCCATCTTTCAAGAGTCTGGCGACCTCTGAATTAATGAATTGAGTGTCATTTGCAGAATAACGTCTGGATTTTGTAGCGATAGGTCGTCACTCTTTAAACATATATTGGAAAAAACTATTGCTAGCTAGTTCCTTTTGTTGAGCCATATATAGTGAGCTGCTTACCTACTTTTATTGATTTTTACTCAAATGTAAAATCCCAATTTTTATTATATTTATTCAAATGTTATTGCAAATTTTACAATAATATTTAATTGAAATTATCAACAGACTTAACATCATATAAACAGGTTTACTTTGTAATACTTTAAGACAGAAATGGTATAGTGTTGTGCTGTGATATTTACACTTAAACTACCATCTATATGTGTCTAGGCATATTTGGGCATATATCTAGAGATTTTATTATTGTCTTTTCCAATGTGAATGCTTTTGCCAAGTTATAATTTTTGCCAACTTGGTTGCCATCCCTGAAATGGTGTAGACAGGTGCGGACCGCACCCTCGCCCCCTCCCCCCCCCCCCCACTGACGACACTGCTTCTAGATGCCTACTTCTTCCCAACAATTTCGATTAATCCAATATATAATTCTCTTCTCCCCTAAACAGGTCAAACAAGAAGTAAAGGAAAGATCACTCTCTTATTTTCTGCGGATAGTCACCCCACGAAAAAAAAACAAGAGAGGAGGGGGGAAGAACACGTTTTCACAGCTCGCTACGAATGGCTGCGCGCTGGACTGTCAAACCCTGCCCGCTCCCATCCCATGCGGGAGGTTTGGACTAGGAAATAAACTATCGTCAACTCTGAAGGAACATCCGAAACATGTAAAACATTTTACAAACACTAAATAGCAGGGCCGGACTTAAGCATTGTGGGGCCCTTTTCGAAACGGATTTCGCGGGGCCAAGTTTGGGTAAGGAAGCGGACAATAAGTTAAATTTAAGGGTTTTTATTAGAAAATAAATTCGTCTATGCATTTTATTCATTCTTTACTACGTACAGAATTACTTTACGAGCCTTGCGTGTAGCAAAGTCATACAGTATATCATAATAATTATGTTTCCCACATAGATCCCGCTCAATAGCAAGAATTACCAAATGTTTTAATCTATCTTTGAGAATTGTTGACATCAAGTAATTCTTCATTAGTTTGAGGCGCGAGAAGCTTCTTTCACCTGATTACACAATTACGGCTAATGCATAATGCCGTTTTTATTAATAGCGCGTAGGATTGACGTTTTCTATATTGAATGACACCCCAAAATGACAATTTTTTTCCATGTATTCTAATCCATGAGTTAGTTAATAAATTGAAAATATATCTTATAATGATCCATTGATACTTTTCAATTGTGACCTTAGATGCATTTTTTTTACCAAAGCGCGAATGAAGCTTGATTTATTAATGAAGAAGCCTGTGAACTTTTTAATAAGACTTATCTCCCCTGAAGTTTTTCATTTGAAAGTGGTGTGATTTTTTTAAAAATCTGCCTGCATATATAATTTTTTAAATTAGATGGTTCACTTTCGGAAAAGAAAAAAGTAGCCGTTGCATCAGAACTTTGAATGATCTAAAATATAATATCCGATTTTCATTTTTTCTTCTAATTTCTGAGATCTAAACGGAACGGACGGACAGACAGGCCACACAAAACTAATAGCGTCTTTTCTCCTTTCGGGGGCCGCTAATAAAACAAAGCATAAAGGTTTATTTAAAGACATTTTTATAAATCAAACAAGAGCATAAAATGTCATTAAACCCTGGTTAGAATACGCATCTTCTGTTTGGGAAATCTCATCCCGAGAAAACATAAAGAAACTAGAACAGACACAAAATAGATCCGTAATATTTATAACTAACGAATGTTCACATTTGATTAGAGGATTACCTTTAGTAAAATCATTAAATTTAGAGACCTTTAGAATAGAAGACTAAAAAGGAAAAGAGCATTAATACATAAAACACTGAGCAAATTCAAAACAGAACCTAATAAAATAATTAGAAAGACGCAAAGATAAAGACGCATTCCTTGTTCCCTATGCTAGGACAAATTTTTACAAATTGTTCTTATTTCCTAGTGCTTTTAGAGTATGGACTGAGTTCCCTGAATCAGCCAGAAAAACAACTACTTGATAGAGTTTAAGTCGCTGATTAACATGCATGACTAGATTGATACATGGACACGCGTAGGACATAATTATTTTCTCTTTTGAAATAACATCTTTAACTTAAAAGATAAGATAATGAAGTTTTTCTCCTCATTACCAATAAACTAACTTGAAATTGATCTCTAAAGCTTTTTGGAGAGCGCGTTGACACGCCGATGACAAGCATTGTATTGTAGAAAAATGAGCAATGGTATTCCTGAAAAACATCATTATTCAAAGTTTCTTTATTAATAGAGCTGCTTTGATTCTTTTTAACTCCTACAATATTGGCGGTATTAATAAGAAAAGTATTTTGATAAACCATATATTTTATCTCTTAGTCAATTAGTACCAGGTGGCCTCGCCTCGCTCGGTTAAATAATTTCTTAAGGTAGGTTATATACCCGAAGTCATTTTGGGAATATTTTTGTAATTACCAAAATGAACGATCGGATAAAGACTACTAATCTGAAGAGTTGCTTCAGTGTTCTGTTAGTTCTAAATGTAATTGTACATGTCGATTAAATATGAAGTCTCTTAGTCCTCCTACAGTCTAGAGCAGTGGTTCCCAAACCTTTTTAGTTCGTAGACCCCTTGACATTTTTTCAGGTGTTTGGTAGACCCCTGCTTAGCTAATATTGCACGAATGCAATTTTGCTGATTTATGAACTTCTAATATGTTTTTTGCTAATTTCTAATCCTAGTGAATACCGAAAAAGTCATAGCAACTGATGTAAGTTAACCTTAATGAACGTATGAAACAAGTCTTTAAAATAGGCAATGTCTGATTTTCTTCTTAAATTTCGTTTCAAATTTAGATCTGTGACAAGCCATGTTAAATATTAGTTATCTGTAGACCAAATTAAGTTAATTAAATGAGGTATTAAAATGTAAAAAAAAAAAATTCATTCCAATAATAGAATAAATATTTAATGAACTACCTATAATAAAGTATAAATAATGTATATTTGTATGATATAATTGTTAATTCCATTAATTTAAGATTGATATTAAACTTAAGGCCTTCTTAAATGAGATCCACTCTCGTGGACCCCCATTTGCTTGTCATAGACCCCCAATTCTTTTTTTCACTTTCGTAGACCCCTTTGAAATCCTTGTAAACACCTGGGGGTCTATATAGACCACTTTGGGAATCAATTGTCTAGACTCTAGCAAACCACAGCCCACGTCCTTCTTATAGTTTTACAATGCATCTTTTACGTAAAACTATTGTAGGCCTAATATTATTGGCTTCGAAGAAAGTCTTTGCAGTGTAACTTCTCAGATGGTTACGTTCAGACATTTAATAATGCAATTAGTATATTCATTATGGCTTTAGTACGAAACATCAAGTGACGCAAATCTCTACGTTATAGGGTAAAACAGGCACTTTGTGATAAAGTAAAACGGCGCTTTTTTTCTTAATAGACTTAAATCGTTGCATTAGTTTTATAAAGAAACGTTTCCGTAGGGCACCTCTGTTACGCCGAACACCTTTCCTTTGGAATATGTTCGTCCCCCATACGGGATACGTGCCCTGCCCAGTCTGACTGTCGGACTATAAGAAGTTCATACCGGCTTTTTCCATCCATCCATCCAAGTGGTGCTACAGCCCCAAAATCATTTCTCGGATATTGACGCAAATATATGAAACATGACCTGACAAAGGCCTTCGATCTAGTTAGCAGAGATGGCCTGTTTAAAATTTTACATAATAGGCTGTCCACCCAAGCTACTAAATGTAATCATATCTTTCCACCAAAATATGATCGGTACAGTGCAATTCAACGGTGCCAGCTCTGAAAGTTTCAGTATAAACAGCGGAGTTAAACAAGAATGTGTCCTGGCCCCAACCCTCTTTGGAATACTATTTTCACTGCTAATCCACAACGCGCTTGACAAATCCACCAAAGGCATCTATCTCCATTCCAGATTTGATGGCAAACTCTTAAATATTGCCAGACTAAGAGCCAAAACTAAAATCAGAGCCACCCTCGTAAGAGATATGCTATTCACGGACGACGCAGCGGTAGTGGCACACACGCAAGAGGAACTTCAGTCACTAATGTCCCGCTTCTCTCAGGCCTGTAAAGAATATGGCTTGACTATTAGCACGAAGAAAAAAAATGTTATGGGACCACCTGCTACAGCACCACCCTTCATCCTCATAGACGAAAACAAGCTGGACACCGTAAACGAATTCCGCTATCTGGGATCCACAATTAAAGATGACCTGTCTCTAGAAGAGGAGATGAAAAAACGCATAGGGAAGGCTGCCTCGACCTTCGCTAGAGTCAGGTCAAGAGTTTGGGAAAACCAGAAGCTCATTACAGTGACCAAAATGAAAGTCTGCAAGGCATGCGCTATGAGTACACTACTGTATGGCAGTGAATCATGGACCACCTACGCAAAGCAAGAGAGAAAACTAAACTCATTCCATTTGCGATGTCTCCGTAGGATCTTGAAAATCACATGGAAGGAAAAAGTGTCCGATACTGAGATCCTAGCGCGAACAGGCATCCCCAGCATCTTTACAGCCCTCAGACCACTCCGCTTGCGCTGGCTTGGATATTTTCGCCGGATGGAGGACAATCGCATCCCAAAAGTTATCCTCTACGGACAACTCGCAACAGGCTCAAGAAAAACTGGTCGCCCTCACCTCCGTTACATAGATGTAATAAAACCGGACCTCAAATCAGTGAACATCAATACTGACCATGAGAAGACATAACCATGTGAAGAGAGACAGTAACCAAGAAAGCTATGGACAGCGAAAGAACATCGGCCTCAGCTCTGGGAGTAAAACGTACAATGCGAAAAATGGTCAGCTCCTCTACCACCGAAGCGAAAGCCACCTTAACCTGCGATATTTGTGGACGGGAGTGTCTCTCCAACATAGGGCTCCACTGGAAAAGAGCGAGATGAACCATAGTCGTTCTACGACTGAAGGAGACCAATGAGTCTAAAAACTATAAACAATAAAATAGCAGCCTAATGAGTTTGAAGCTTTTTGGTATTACTTATCGATTACAGATACAGACATTTTTCAAAAATAAGATAATTACCTCCCATGGATTTCACATGTCAATCTAGTCATGCATGTTGATCTTTGACTTAGAAGGTCCATGCTGACCAGCAAAATGATTAGGCCTAGGCCAAACACAACCTCAAAGACATCAAAGCAGTCCATGCCACTCGCGCAGAAAGTACGATCCAACGTTTTGCAAATGATAATACAAACAGTGTAAAGTGTATATTTTTGTTGAATTTCAAACAAAATTAATTATAATAATAAAAAACAACAACAAGAAAACGTGTTTGGGCCTTTGTGTCTTGCTGCTGTCACTTTTTTAAAAGTTGTCTGCATTGAAAATTTGTTTTTCTTTGGTCGCGACAAGACCGGCCTATTGGGTACCGGCCCACCGGGCATTTGCCCGTTTGCCCATATAGCCAGTCCGCCCCTGAGCTTCATATTTTAAAAATATTTTTGTTTTCTTTGCCTTATTTTGTTTTCTGTTTTCAGATGTTCTACTGATGTCGAAGGCTCAATACTTAATGAAGACACAAGTCAACCTTGTGAATTTGATTTCTTTTCTGGTAAACCTGAGAAGAATTGCAGGTTTTTTCCAAGAATGGCAGCTAATAAAGCAGTGGCATCTTTGATGTTTATGCAGTATTTAGACAGTGTAATTTTTTAAAATTTCATTTTTATAGACATTTACTGTAAAAAAAAGGCAAAAAAAAAAAATGATGTAGTGATAAAAAGATTACACAAACTCAAAACGGCCCCAAGTCCTTTAATGGGTCCGCAAACCAGGTAGACAGGTTTTGAAATTGAAAGCACGAAATTCAGAAACGGTTAACTACTAGCTATCAACAATCACAAATCCCATATTAAAATAGTTATATTTTAATATAACCTACCTTACTTTTATGTAATTTAACTAAATTTGATATATTTTTATGAAAAAAAAAAGGCTTGCGTCATTAATTATAATAAAATTCACTTTCAGAAGACAAAAAGTTGTTGGAGCTAAACTTTGCAAGGTACAAATTAGAGTGAAATTAGGTTTTCAGTTGCTAATAAAATCTTGGATGGACCAACATACAGAACACATAAAACTAAGAAAGGTTTTTCCTTTTTCAATCACGCTAAAATACGGAGAACAAACATTAAATAAAAATTGTGAATCAATTTACTTTTACTGTAGATTAAAATTAAATCTGAAATTTTAACCTTTACAAAAAAGAAAAACGGGAAATGGTGTTACATAGAACATCGTCTCGGCCCCATTCAAGTCCTAAATGGGCATACGCTGGCAAGACTGCATTATAAATAACCTTGTTCTGCTGGAGGACAGTATAGAAGCACTAATTACAATTGAACAGATGCTTGAGTAAGATATTTATCAAGCATGGAGGGACGACCGCATGTAAAAGGTCATCTTCTTTTGGCGAGCTAAAAATTGGACTTTGTAAAAGAGGAGGCCTCCCTCCCTCCGTAAGCACTGACAAAGGCCGCGGAATACACATTTTCGACTTTAAAAAAAAAGACCTTTGTTGAAGACAGGCGATGAAGACGAAAACTGAAATGGACCCTCAACGGATTGTCTGCATCAGATGTAACACAAATATGCAGGTCGTAATTGGTTTCAAGTAGTTATGTGAAACACTGCACTCATTCTTAATCTTCGGAATTAAAGATATTGCTATCTACTATATCTTTGTAAGGTACCGCTAACTCATTGATTCTGAAAACGTTTAAGCCGTCGTACAGATCCGCATCAACAACAAACTAAATCATAAGAGCATTAAAAAGATAAATGTAGAGCTATTGTCATTTCGCTACATTCAAAAAGGGTGAGATAAATGATTACAGTTAGGCCTTTAAAAATCAAATTGATATTTGTTTTTATTAAGAAAACAAAATACCAAGATAAATGTAGAAAGAGGAACGGAAATGTGCCATTTAATTGGGGATTTCGGAAAAAGCATTTTTCTCAAAACTGTTGAGCTATGAAGAGAATTATATATATATATATATATATAGTGATGGGAACTAAACTAAATTTTTTTAGTTAAACTAAAACTAAGTTTGAACTAAAAAAAAGTAATTAAACTTTTAGTTAATCACAAATTGAAAAAAATAGTTAAACTAAACTAAGAAACTTTAGTTAAACTTTTACTAACTATTTTGACCTTTTTTAAGGACGAAACAGCCAAACATGAAAAATATAAAGCACAACCAATCTCTTTAGCAAAATGTAATAAACATTTATTTGTGCACATGAAAAAAGATTTAAATGTCTTTATGGGATAGATGTAGAGCTTAATAGAATCACTAGAATGATACTATTATTATAGAAAGAAATTAGAAGTAATTGTCCAAGTTCTAATATGTTACCTTTAGAAGTAGGCCTATTGAAAAACTGCATGTTGACTCTCTAACTAACTCTAGATTCTAGAATATTCTGGATCTAATATCTTCTACAAATGAAATGATCAGAAATATAATCTGGATCTAGAATTAGATCTAGCTACTAGACCAAGATCAAATAATTAATATTTTAATCTAAAAATAATCTAAGAAATACTAGTTACTACTACTACTAGATCTAAAATCTAGATAGAGTCTAGTAGATATCTAAGTAACTTTAGATCTAGAGATTTTAGATTATTATAATTATGACAATATGATTATCACTAAATATGGGTATTTAGATCTATATACTCTAGTAGATAATATTAGATTTAGATAGTAGATATAAGTATAATTATAATAGAAGTAGATCTAGTCTAGATTTAGTTAATTTAGTATTAGATCTAGTATAGTGACGACTATTATTAGTATTATAGTCATTATAGATCTATCATCTATGCATCTTAGGTCTTAGTATAATAAGTAATCTAGATCTAGATATATCTAGAATTGACTATAGATCTAATACTTACTAATAGTAGCTAGTAATAGACTAATACTAATAGACTAGACTATCTATTAAAAAGTTTGAAAATAAAAAGAGTCGACATTTCTTTAGATCCATAGTAAAGCAAAATTCTTTGCCTGCAGCTATACAGAAACGCACTGGTGTTTAATAAAAAGCAGCAAAATGTAGATCTATAGAAGCAAGGAATTATCAGGATTTATCAAGCAGCGAAACTTGCTAGAAATACAATGAACACGTTTATTTTTCTGGCTTTTCAAATACCTTGAATTGGCGGGAATAGCGAGCATTATAGGGTAAAGGTCAAAAGGCTTTCTAGTGACCTGTGCACCCTCTAGTTTATTCTCCTCTCTATTATTCATTATATATATTCTCCAAATTACATAGATCTAAATATTTATTGGTATGTATGTTAAAAAAGTATGTAAAATTTGTAATTAAACTTTTTAGTTTGTAACTAAAAAAAATGTATTAAACTAGGATTTTAACTAAACTTTTTTTAAAAATTAAACTTTGGCCTTAACAATTTTCTTTTAGTTTAAACTAAAAGTTAGCAACTTTTTAGTTAACTTTTGCCCATCAATATATATATATACTATACTATATATACAATATATACTAGTCGACCCACGGCGTATCATATGCCGCTATTTTTCAGGGCCGGCCTTAGGCCACTGCAACCTATGCGACCGCAGTGGGCCCCTACCCAAACCTAGCCCAGCGAAATTCGTTTCGCATAGGGCCCCGGCCTGATATTTAGTGACGGGTGAATACAGAGTACATTACTTGTTCTCCCCACCCCCTCTTTTTTTACGTGGGGTAACTCTAGTCTTCCGAAATTGCAAAATATACGAAAAAGTCCTTAAAATATACGGAAATATATATAGTTATGACTCTGCCATGCACAGCGCACCGCCATCCTAGTGCAGAGATGCGCACTTCTAGTAACCAGAACGATTTCCGCCCAAGTTGAGAGCCGAAGTGAAAAAACTGTGCTGAGAAAGATGTTGTTTTGTGTACCTGTGATGTCGTGTAAATAAATATATATGTGCCTCGTTGAGTTGTCTCACTTAAGTTATTACAATATAAACACAAAAAAAATATTTTGGGGTGTCATTCAATATGGAAAGCGCCAATCCGACGCGCTATAAATAAAAACGGCATTATGCATTAGCTGTAATTGTGTAATCTGGTGAAAGAAGCTTCTCGCGCCTCAAACTAATGAAGAACCTCTTAAGGTCAACAATTCTCACAAATAGATTGAAACATTTGGTAATTCCTGATATTGAACGTGATCTATGTAGGAAACAGAATTATTATGATATACTGTATGACTTTGCTACAAGCAAGGCTCGTAAAGTAATTCTGTACGTAGTAAAGAATGAATGAAATGCATAGACGAATTAATTTTCTAATACAAACTCTTAAATTTCACTAATTATCCGCTTTCCTACCCAAACTTGGCCCCGCGAAATCCGTTTCGCATAGGGCCCCACAATGGTTAAATCCGGCCCTGCTATTTAGTGACGGGTGAATATATTAGCAGATTACTTGTTCTCTTTCCATGGCGCCTTGGTCAAAAAGGTTAAGCCCGGCGCTGCTATTTAGTGTTTGTAAAATGTTTGTTAGTAAAATATTTTACATGTTTTGGATGTTCCTTCAGAGTTGAAGATAGTTTACTTCCTTGTCTAAGCCTACCGCAAGACGAAGGTGGATGGGAGCGGGCAGGGTTTGATAAACCCAAACGACAGTCCAGCGTGCAAACCGCACGACCAGGCAGCCATCCGTAGTGACGGGTGAATACTACTTGTTCTTCCCCCTCTTGTTTTTTCTTGTGGGGCAACTCTATCCGCAGAAATAAAAGAGTGATCTTTCCTTCGAGCCCTATGATTAATGAGAAATGCAGTATTTCCCGTAGCTAAGTAGCCACAGCTAATATTTTGACCCATCTAGGGCAAGCATAGCCATGGTCCGCCTGTGGTCGATTAAGATTTTATTTTCGTTTGGTCTAAGATGTGTATCACGCGGGCTTTGAAAGTGACCTCCAGCTGTCTCGTCCTGAAGTCGCATGCAACCGGGTGCTCTCTTCCATGTAAACAAAGGCAAGTTGGTGCCCTCCCCAGCGTAACTTATGGACCATAAGAAGTCCTGGGAAATTCTGAACTCAATAGCGTTTTTAAATCCCTGGAAGATGGAATATATATTCACAGTAGATCCGATGGAAAGCTTTTTAACCTAGCTCGTCCTAAAGACAAAACGAAAAGACGCGTATCTTGATTAAGGGAACTGCTATTTGCTGACAATGCGGCACTCATATCTCATTCACAAGAAGGATTAGAAAGGCTAGTGAATACTTTAGCAGCTGCTTGTCAAGAGTTTAGTGTTACAATAATTCTCACCAAGACCGAAATCCTGGCACAAGACGTCACAGAAATACCTGCGATACATATTGGGAATCACACACTTACGTTGGGGCAGGAATTCACCAACTTGGGATCAACTATCGCCAGCAACTTAGATTTAGACACTGAGTTGGCAAAAAGAATTGGAAATGCTTCTGCAGAAACCGAAATCAGTGACTCATCGTGTTGCGTCTATTGTCTTCCGAGACAGAAGCCATATATATACTTATTTTCTGAAACTGTGTAGACAAAAGACACAACAAACTCAAATGTCTTAACGAATTCGACTATCGTAGTACTTTATTAACTGGTTTATCTCTCATACAAATGAACAATGTAAAATGGTATCACTGAACAACTGACTGTACACCGAGTTTGTACTGAAGTCAACTGGTCATATTCGCACGCTGTTAATTCACAACAGTGCTTTTTCGACTGTCGGCTCACTTGTCACACTTGATCGCTCATAGTAAGCTGGCCTACTCGCATTGTCAGTTCATGTATAATACTATTTTAAAGATCATAAATTTATTTTACGAAACTTGAGGGTACGTCTCAAAGTTGTGATAATCCTATTTTATTTTTCGCTTTTGCATTACAAACATGACAGACAAACTAAAAGGCAGACAGTACAAAACCGAATTTTGTTTTTCTACGCGAGTAGCTGAAAAAGAATTAATTTTTTGAGGAAAACATCATAATATATAGTTTTAATTTTTTTATTATTTTAGATTGAAGAATTCTGTGATAACTCAGTGTCAAGTCCTAAACATCTGAAGCATAACTTTCTAGCTCCTAACAGACAGAATCGCCTATGTCAGTATAAAAGCACTTGGGAGGTTATGAGAAAGCATAGTGATTTCGCTAAAGGTAAATACGATTTTACACAAATACCATAACCAAATTTTAAATAATTATTTTACTAAGAATTTAATTACTAGATCTTGTATTATTAAACATACCCGCAATAACTCTATTGTATTACAAAGCTTACCTGTGTGTCTGAACACGTTATGTCTCCCATACTCATTCTCGGATAGTAGAAACCATGCACAATTATTCATTGGAGAAGACAACACATGAATCAATAAGAAAAATTAACCAATCATTTAATTGATTACTATATGGAGAGCTCCCTGATTTGGGAACCACTGCGCTGTTCATCTCATATATTGGTTTAGTCATCTGAACGCTCCAACATAAAAATGAGAACGAAGAAGAAGAAAAAAATTAATTACTAAGAACTAGTTATTTTGTTTGAAATCAACAATGGAAATAAATCCTTCAGTATTCACAGGTATGACTAAAAATGTAGTGTTTTGTACCCTTAGATAATTGTTCACGTTATTTCGTGCTGATCCTTTCTCGGGTCAAGCTATTTATGGTACCTAAAAAACATGAACCAATTTAAATAGTAAACAACTAATCAATAAATTATTTGTAATTAATTATTTTGTTTGATACCAACAAGGAAAATAACGTCTTCATTATTGAGAGATATTGTTGTAAGTGTGGAGTTCTTTCCCTTAGCTAAGCTTTGTTTTCTTATTTTATATTTTGCTTGTTAGTTAATTTAATTTTGTCAATGTTATAAACACCATAATATCATACCCAACTGCTTTGCCCCAGATAAGAACCAGGATAAAATAGTTTAAGAATAATAAATCTTTATTTTATTGTTATTATTACCCTTATAAAGATCTAGACTAAACTAGATCTATTGGGATCTACATTCATTTAATTGAGTAGTCTAGGCTTCATCATTGGCCTCCTTCAGTCATAGAACGACTATTTTTCATCCGGAGCACTTTTTAATGTGGCTGCGGAGCCCTATTTTGGAGAGACACTCCCGTCCACATACATTGCAGGTCAAGGTAGCTTTCGTTTTGGTGGTAGAGGAGCCGGCTTAGATTGTACAAAATTGATTTACAATTTATAGACCTATAGATAAGCTAGTTTTGAACCAAATTTATATCCAGATATTGATAAAGTTAGATCTGGACTAGAATATATAAATGAATTTAATACCTAACGGTAAAAAATTCTATACACTTGAAAGATGCCCCCATCTGAGTTATATTGCGTCTAAACATTTTCCCTAATTCCTAATTTCTCTTACATAAATAACCTCACCAGAGATCCGCCCCGACTGACACTTATTTTTTTTTTTTGGTAATTAAGGCACCGTCCATCGTCTCACAAATCTTTTTAATTGAATCTTAAAGGTGTGGTTAGCGTATTCTATTTATAGACCCACCTGCTTGGTCTATACGTTGGGCATATCTCCTAAACTTTGGTGAAATATTCTAATTAGACAACTAACTCCTCTCAAGCTTTCCTTTCCATGTCCGCCCAAATTTAATATATATTAGTAAAATAACACTGATTATTTCAATGATCAAGAAAGACGGTTTACAGATCTGGTGTAGTGCCCCAACGGTCCAACAGATTAAAGGATAGGAGAAGGTGAGGGCGAAATTAAAACTGAAACTGGCCTAACAGATGTTATTGAATGATTATCTAATTAATCTAATTGTTTTGTAAAGTGCTAATCTCTTATTTAGAGTGTCAACAAATAAATCTAGTACTAGATTTGATGTAATGTGCTATAGTTATCAGCTTTAATATGAAACACTGCTTATTAATTGTTGTTTTAAATTAAATTCCACTTGTATGTATAATAAAAAGATTTTTTTCTGTTTAAAAATAAAAGTAAATATTTTTTTTTGTAAATATTGGTAATTTGTAGGGCTGAAATTACTTAACTTAGAAATACAATTTGACAAAAATCTAAAACCGTTTGCTTAAATGTATTAAAAATATGGTAAATAGTCTTACTAAATTGTATTCCGTGTTTGTTACTATTAACAGAGAATAGTTGTTTAAATAATGTATTTTTATGACAAAAACAACAACAACTGTAAAAATCACATTTTTCGTTTTCAGAAAAGAAAAAAAAATAGCCTTTGCATCAAAACTTCGAAAGGTCTAAAATATCATGATGTCGACTTTACGAAACCTAAACGAGACGGACGGACGGCTAGACCCTAACCACACAAAACTAATAGCGTCTATCCCCTTTCGGGAGCCGATAAAAAACAAAAACAAAAAAACAACGTAAAGTAATAAAAAAAAGGGGGTGCAGTCAAAATATAATATAGATAGAATTGAGAAGCCGAAGAAACGTCATAAAATATTCGAAAGACAACTTTTTTGTTGTTGTCGGGGGATGGGAGAAGGTTAAGTAAAAGTGATACTAAAATTAACGGGCTGAAAATTAGAATGCGTGAATGTGTCCGGGCACATTATGAAGCGGTTCTTTCCAATTAAAGTCAAAAGTCTATGTCGGAGAAATTACGATGCGCAGGCTAAAAAACAAAACAAAATGGGGTTTTCTGAGAGCGAAGAGAGAGAGAGACAGAAAGACAGAAAAGGAATTAGAGAGTGTGCATTACATTTTTATAGTAACAGATACACTAATTCACGGGCTAAAAAAGTATGTTAGGTTGATCGTTTGACTGTGGCCCAATAAGAAAAAAGGGTTATTATCAATATAAAACCCGGGAACAAATCAACGGGCGTAGCTTGTGTGTTCTGCTAGTGAGTTAAAAAGGCGTTGTTAAATTTAACATATTTGATCCATTAAGACAGAAGGGAAACCTCCACTGTCGTTGATGTCACTACAAGAAAAACCTGTCCAAAATACTACATTAACAGAACTGCTTAGCAAGACTAACTTCTGTTTCCTATTTAGTCTCTGTCCTATTTTTAGCAGCCCCCGAAAGGGGAAAAGACGCTATTAGTTTAGTGTGAAATGTCTATCCGTCTGTCCCGTTTAGATCTCGTAAACTAGAAAAGATGGTGAAAATCCAACTTCACAATATTTTAGACCATTCAAAGTTCTGGTGCAATGGCTACTTTTTTCTTTTCTGAAGGCGAAAAATCTAATTTTTTAAAATCACTTATGCAAGCAGTTTTTTCATAAAAATACACCACTTTTACAACTATTAACTATTAAACACTCAAACACTTCAGGCTCTTAACCGACGAACGTGCCACACACAAAATACCCAACACATTTGTGCAAACGGTTGAAGATTTTTTGTCAAAAATTTTCGTTTTTATATTTGTATTATTAAATTATGTAAGTTCTGTTATATTAAGTACTATATTTACACACGAACAAATGTTTACTACTTTTTTAAAGAGAAAAAATCTATTTAGTATGCATTATAAGTCAAAGATATTTTAAAACGAATAGTAATCTTGTAAACTGCATTTTCTTCCAGCATGTTTATATGCACCGGATGTAACACAGACATGTATTTTCTTTGAGGATTCGAATAAGAGATTGATTAAGTAGCTAACACTTGTGGATTTATTCTGTGGATTACTTGTGTGTTAATGTTAAGAGTGGACGGCGCGAGGGTTGTGTAGTTATCGTCTCTTTTCTGTCTCTGTACTTGTGATAAACCCTTGTAAAAATGTCAGTTAAAACATTTTTTATTGAAAAAAAGGACCTGGATGGTGGACTTGTCCACGCCCCAGGTACTTTGCTTCTAAAGCTGTCAAGCCAAGGTGCTGTTAAGGCCACTATGGCGAGCCTAAGAGAGTGCCTGAAACTAACACCGGACGAAGTGAGTTCTCTCTATCGCTTCGAGAACCCCTTTGTCTGGTTCCTGGTCCCAACATCCGCCCGAGTGAGAACCCGTATACTAGGGAAATCATTTGGGAATGAGAAGGACTTCAAGGTAGATGTCTGTACCTTAGAAGACGAAAAAATCAGGGTTACCCTTCACTGGGTAGCACCAACCATAAAGAAATCAAAGATAGGAGAAATCTTTGGAGCCTTTGCAGAAGAAGGCTCCAAGATAGAGCCAATAAAACTAGGCAACTCAGATAAGTGGGCGGCTTGGATAAAAATCCGCAAACAGACTGAACTCCCCCATTATATTCAGTTACGATACGAGGACGATCCGAGGACCTACAAGAACCTCGTGACCATCCCGGGACATAGACAACAGTGCTGGCATTGCGGACAATATCAGCACTGGTCAAACCAGTGTCCAAATAGGGCGAACCCCAGACGGGACCAAAACCTTACAGAAGGTGCAAAGGAGGTAGGAGGGAAAATTTCCTATGCCATGGGCCTTAAAGGGGAGGGAGAGAAAAAGCAATCCGAGATTGACCAACAGCTAAAAAAAGATGGCTTCACAATGGTTGAAAGCAGCAAAGAAGGGGGGAAAAAACAAATAGAAGCTACGGGAGCTACTCCAAGTGGTCTCCCCCCACCTAACAGCCCTGAAAACAAATCTAAGCAAAGTAAAAAAATTAAAACATCCAGAGGGGCAAGTTCAGCACCCACCACCCCAACCAAAATAACAAGAAAGAGGGCCCTCTCTCTCTCTTCCTCACCAGAGGATCTAAACGAGGATCCCCGGGTAGAGGAGGAGAAAAGAGAGGAAGAACAGTTCAAGCTCGAGCTGAACTTTCCAGACTCCCCGTCAGTGCTAGTCATAGATGAGGGCGAGGACCCTAACACACATTCAAACACATAAACAACAAAGCAAACTTAAAGATAAAATGCATACTAGGGATTTGGGGGGCCCGGGGGGATTGACCTCTTTGGGGGCCCCTTGCATTTTGACATTGGACATATGACATGGGATAACGTACGCAAAAATATATAAGCCCCAAATCAAATTGGTTCAGTATATCAGTAAACTTAACAAAAAGTAATCAAGACTCTTTTAATGAATAATACCTTTGTTTATTAGTTAAATAATGCACAAGTGACAAATCTAAATTGATATCGCTTCACGTCGTGCATTCTGTGCAGCAAAGACATCTATAACATCAACTACATCGATACTTTCTAGTATTTGTGACTTCACTGACATTAAAGCCATGATAAGCCTTTCTTGTGTCATTGTGCTCCTGAGATAGCTTTTGATGAACTTGAGCTTTGAGAATGATCTCTCACATGACGTAATGGAAGTGGCCTGAGTTAGCAGTATTCGGAGGAGGTTGCAAAGTTTGAGCACACGTAATTACCATATGAAGCCTGTTTCCTCAATATGTCTATTGGTGATTGTATTACTGATTTGTTGATGAAAAGCGCTCGTGCATCAATGACATCATTGAAAAAGCGATTTGCCATTTATTGTGATTTGTGATTTGTGATTTTGGGCACATCGGCACAATTTAGGCCATGTCGTGCCTGCAGTCCCTCAAGGGCCACTCTCCCTCCACACAGCAAAGGCCAAATTCCATACAGTCAAATCATTAAAATCAAGGTCTATTCACAGTTAAAATAGTAGAGGTAGTAAAAAATTAATAATTTGGTTAAAATCTAATGTAAATAGTACATGTCTACAGAATTCATAAATCAGATCTTCGTAGACAACCCCACTTCCCGGATAAAGCCCAGTACCTTCCCAGGGTCGACATTATTGAATAGTGTTTTTAAATTAGTGGCTCTAAAATATTTTTCCCTGACATCCTGGTATCTGGGGCAGTCGATGAGGATATGTTCCACGGTGAGGCGAGAGTCACAATACTCACAAAGTGGGGGCTCTTCTTTCTTCAGCACAAAAGAGTGCGTGATGTAGGTGTGGCAAATCCTAAGTCTGGACATGGTCGTGCAACCACTCCTTGTCAGACCCTTCATCATACAAACAGAAAAAGTAGCACAGTTTGTCATAAGCAGGTCTTCATCTAACAGGTGTCTTGGTTCAAGAAGAAACCCAAAGGTATCCATTTTCTTTCCAGCCTTTGAAATCTGTCCAGCCCTTCTGTCGCAACACGTTTAAATTGCAGTTCTATTGACAGTCCTACATCAGAACTCAACTTCCCATCAAGTCTTTTCTTTCTTCTGGTTGTTTTGATTACAGGGAATCCATAGTATTCACTACCTTCTTTTGCTTTTTCGATGGGTTGGGTTTTTGTCAGTTTCTCATCATTTTGCAGAAAGCATGAAAGGGTACTAATTTCTTTATCAGCTTCCCGTATATGCAGTCCAGACTTTTGTAGTTTCTTCTGAACTATAGTAATTAGGCGCAAGAGCTTTGACCAGAATTCAAGATAGGCAAAAAATCTTAATTTTCCACTGCATGAAGAAGATTCTGTGCTAATATTATATGGTATTATGTCATTGTTGGTTGTTTATGTTTTCTGCTCAAGCAAAAGGATTCAGAGCATACAAAAGTTTGAAAGATCCATATCTCGTTATGCTCGAGTATAGAAATACTACGATAAGTGGACTGCCGTATTCACCATCACAGCTGCTGACGAGTAGAAGACTCAGGGAATCATTCCAAGTGATCCCAAACTATTGAAACCATCGGTAGCTGAAAATGCAGAGACATTACTCAACGAACGGCAGATGAAAAGCAAAGTGAAATACAATGCCAAAGCAAGACTACCTAAAGATTATTCTGAGGGAGAGTTCGTCTAGGTCAAACATGGCAGAAAGCAGTTGTCATAAAAAAACATTCAGCACCCAGATCTTACATCATAAAGACAAACGGAAAAACATACAGAAGAAATCAACGCTTTTTGAATAAGAGTTTCGATGAAGACATCTCTGGGTACTATGATACCGATGGAGACAATGAACTGCAAACTGTTGGAACAAACGAAACTGAGTTATAGACCAACGTCTAAAGAACTTGTTGTGCCAGTCAAGACAACCAGAAGTGGACAAATTGTTAAAGTTCCTAGTAGACAGGGCCGGCCTTAGGCCACTGCAGCCTATGCAGTCGCAGTGGGCCCCGCGCTTTCATAGGACCCGCGCTAATTGTAAGTGTACATTATTAAATTAAACCATTATAGCGTATATAAAATAACAGGGTTTTCGCGACCTCCTGATTTTTCAGGGCCTCCAGGAAATCTCATGAAAAGGCAAAATATACGATAAAGTACTGAACTTTTTAAAAATTTATTCAAATCTCCTGAAGAATAGACGAAATTGACATTTTGGGCTGCCTATAAATAAAAAGTGGCTTTGCGAACTTTCATTTGATAAAAATTTATTGCAAAGACGAAAGTAGGCCTATTTTCTAATTAAAAAAAAAAATATTGACATTATGCTCATCCCTACCCAGACTAGGCACCGCGCGATCCGTTTCGCATAGGGCCCCGCAAATGCTAGGGCCACCCTGCTAGTAGATATCACTGTTAAGAACTTAAAATAGAAGGGTGTGATAATAACTTCAAAAGGAAGGATGTGCTAATATTATATGATATTACGTTATTGTTTGTTGTTTATGTTTTGTGCGAAAGCAAAAGGATTAGATGGAAATAAAAAGAGAGTTTCCATTGGATTGAGGAAAGATGAATAGAGGGGTAATAACTCGAGTGTAAAAGTTTAATTCTGAAATTATAGACGCCAAACCCGAATAATGGACTATTCTAGCATTATTAAGAATAACTTTTGGATCTGTTATACTCGACTCTGTAAATTTTGCTTCAAGGCTAATTAGTGTAGCCATAAAATACTCGCCATTTAGATCTATTATTAGTAAAGGTAACAAGATACCTGGAATTCGCTGTATATCATGCAGTTTTATTCGTGGCAACAAAGTTTAAAATGTAAAACTAACTTTAAAAAAACACTTTGATTTCTGTGGGAAAAATATTTTTAAAATGTCAACAAAGTCAACGTACTGATAGACCTAGATCTAGGTTTAGTCTTTGTGATAAATTTAATCCAAAAATGTTGAAAAAAAAAAAAAGACACCCGTTTACACTATTTTGTAAATCAAATATATTAAATTTATGTATTTACAAATAAATTTCGGACACCCATTTCGGGCCAGGGGGATTTTAAAATTCTCCACTCTCCCCCCCCCCTTAGTTACGCCACTGAATGCAAACACACACAATAGAATAAAAAACACGCAAACCAATCTCACACACTCATGGCAGACATCAAAATTTTGACACTCAACATCAGAAGGCTTAACAATAAACACACACACATAGCACACCTCACAAGGAAATACAAATACAGATTTTATCTTTCTGCAAGAGACCAACACACAGTAAGAGTACAAGGCCCAAAAAGCAGTCTCTCTTATGGGCCTCCGGGAGGGTTATTTTAGTTTAGGTAGAAAGCCACGAGGGACAGTCATTTTAGAAACATCCAATAGGTTTTCAATCACACACTCATATCAAGGCAATAGCGGGAGGATAGTAATAATTAGGACAAGCTCACAAAAACACACATACACGTTAGTCAACATTTATGCACCCGCTCAAAAAAAAAGAGAAGCACGAGTTTTTTGGAATGCTAAGTGACATTCTACACACTCAGTACGCAGGAGAAAATTTTTATAGTAGGGGGTGATTTAAATTACATTGATTCCCAATTAGAAAAGCAAAACACAAACACAGAGGGTCCTGCTCCTCGTGTAACAATTAAAACGCATGACTATTTGGGGGGAGTTATCAAGGCTTTCCGGTTAGTATATGCCTATAGAGAAGTAGAGGTCACGGGCCGGGTCACCACGTTCAGGGACAAGGCACATAGAATCACGGATAGATAAGAGTGTATGTGCCAAGGGCGTGCGAAACAAAAAGTGTAACACATCTCGTAGAGACGTTACAATATACAGACCACAAAGGAGTCTTAGTGGAACTGCTGAACCCAAAACTAAAAAAGAAAAAAACAAAAAACTCCGATCTGGAAACTTAACAACGACCTCCTAAATGACCAGCTCTATTTAAAAACAATCGCAAACCTCCTTAAAAATATAATACATGACTCAAACACACCCCATTTCAAAGTCACACAAATATGGACGCTAATTAAAAGCTCCATTAAGCAGCAAAGCCAAATACTGGCCACACTAGTCAACTCAAAAAGGAAAAAAAAAGAAAAGACTTAAAAATTTACTAACACACGAAGAAGACGAAGCAGCCAAAACACATATACTAACACAACTAGAAGAACTATTTAAATATCAATACAAAGGAGCGGAATTGAGGTGCAAAAGTAAAAAAAATAACCGAAGGGCCTAACAAACTTTTCTTATCAGCAGAACAACACATTCAAATTGACAGAACTATTGACAACATTACTGATAGTAAAGGAGAAACTATACACGACCTGGACAAAATAACAGACACATTTACGAAACACTTTCCTAATTTGTATGACAAGGAACAGACGAACGACAACGCACAAAAAGTATTTTTACAGAACTGCAAAGAAATACCAATGACAGAATAGATAGAGACAGACGCTCCCTTTACGCTAGACGAACTGAGGGCTGCTTTAGATACAACACAAAACAACAAATCCCCTGGCCCAGACGGTCTGACGTTTGAATTTTACAAAACCTTTTTTCCCCAAATAGGACCCCTACTATTAAATCTATACAGCGACATGTTAGTGACAGAACAGTTACCTAGAGATTTTAACTTAGCATACATCACACTGCTACCAAAAAAACAAGAAAACAACATCTCACCTAGCAACTTTCGACCGATCTCACTTCTAAACACCGACTACAAACTCCTGAAGAAAATGATTTTTCTAAGACTAAAACCCCTCATACCACACTTAATAGGACAGGACCAATACTGTAGCAACCCAGACAAAAACATCGACGAACTTAACTGTTTTTTAAGAGACATTATATATTACTGTAAAGACAAAGACTTGAAAGCAGCCCTTTTTTCTATTGACCAGGAAAAGGCCTTTGACAGAATAGACCATGACTACCTTTTCAAAATACTAGACAAGACGAAGACAGATGGAAGAATGAAGAAATACATAAAGCTAGTTTACACTGATGCCACAAGCAAACTCATAATAAACCAAACGTTCGGTACCATTGATTGAGAGAGAAATCTTTTCTTTGTAGACATCTTTGCCAAGAGTGAAGAGGGTCCAGACTGTTTTCGCACAATTTACCTCCATATTCCACAACCGTGTGTAGCAGGAAATCGTGATTAGGTCACGTTGGATTTCCGCAGCTAGAGCGGCTGCGGTTCTCCCAGTTTTCCAGATCAACAGATCGTCCGCAAAAAGTAGTGAGCGACACCCTAGGCGTTTGGTCAAATCGTTGATAAATACCAGAAAAAGTGTGCATGAGAGTGACGAGCCTTGAGGCAACCCCTGCTCGAGTACCTTCTTATTTGATAGTTGCTCGCCCTAACGTGTCTGAACTAACCTGTTCGTTAGGAAGCTTTTGATACACCGGTACATATTGGAGTTTACCCCAAGGTTCATCAACTTAAGCAACAATCCTTGCCTCCAGACTCTATCGTACGCCTGCTTCAAATCTAGAAAGACCGCAAGTGTCGACTCACCCTTCTTCTTCCTTCTGCCTCTCTGGAAACCTTCTGCCACCTCTTGCATAAAGACTGTTACCTGGTCCATTGCACTACGCCGCTGTCTGAAACCACCCTGCTCCTGGCAAATTAGATTGTGGGACTCAAGGTATGGCAAATTAGATTGTGGGACTCAAGGTACCACGTAAACCGTCGGTTAATGATTCTCTCCGCAACCTTCGCCACATACGATGTGAGGGAAATTGGTCTGTAGCTCCCAGGGCTGTTCGCATTCTTGCCCTTTTTAAGAATAGGAACAATGGTAGCCAATCTCCATGCCTTTGAGAAATCCCCTTGTGACCATGTCCGATTTAGTAAGCCGTGTAGTTTTAGGAGGCCAATCTTTCCGAGATTTTTGAGCATCTCAGCGCTAATGCCGTCTGGCCCCACTGCCTTGTGTAATCTAGCCTTTTTGATAGTGAAAGCCACCTCCATCATAGTAAAGGGCTCTGGGAATGTTTCCGTCCAAGCCTTGCATTTGCGTTTTTCATTTGCTCTTCTAACACGGTCAAGGGCCATCGACACGGAAGATTTTTTGTGAGCTTTAGAGACTCCAGCAAAGTGTTTGTTCAAAGCCTCCGCTCTCTTCTTGTCAGTATTAACAGGGCCATCTGGCGTTTGCAGGGGTTCCGCTACCCTCGGTTCCCCCACTCCAGCCAAATTGTTTAGTAACTTCCATGCCTGCCGTCCATCCGCAAGGTCCAGGTTCGCACAAATATCGACCATTTTTTAAGCGATTCTTCTGACACTGTATCCCTTACCAATGCCGTAAGTTTGTTATAGGCTCGTCTCGTCTCTTCGGTTCTTTGTCGAGCATGCCTTCTTCGTGCTGCTTTTCGTTGCCGGACAAGACGTGCCAACTTTCGAGACCAAAAGGATCGGTACTTGCGCTTACCATTGGTTTGCGGAATGGCCCTACGAGCCGCCGATAAAAGAGCCTTCACAAAGAGACTGTAAGTTGCGTCAATGTTTTGAAAATCAATATTAAGTTTTTCCAGGAGCACATCCGATGAACTCCTGAAAAGTTGCCAGTCCGCCCTAGCGTACACCCACTTACGTCTAGGGCAGGCTGATTGTTTTGTCGTACCGAGATCAATAGAGACCATTAGTGGTAGATGATCCGATCCCAAGTCTCCCAGGACATCCAGTCGACACTTCGCAACTATGTCCGCAGACACCAGGCACAAATCTGGTTTCGATTCCCCTCCATGCCCGGAGTGAATGAATGTGTTTGGGGAATCAACGTCATTGAGAAGAACCAAATTCGTTTCATCGCACATGTCGAGTACTTTCTGTCCCGAGAGATCGGTTGTTGTACAACCTATGACCTGGATTTTGGCATTGAAATCACCCGCCACTATTGTTCTGGTGCTGGAGAGGCTTTTGTTATCGAGTGTAAGGACACTTCGCGGTGGGTTATAGACATTTAGGCATTCAAATCTCTGTCCATCCTTAAATATTTCGACCAAGAGCTTGTCGGTCTCACCACATCTCCGTGAGGCGGCTTCCTTCACACGAGCAAGCAAAGGATTCCTGACAAAAGTGACTAACTTCTGACATTTTACACAGGAACAGGTGAAGCCCGAGAGCGAGGGCACACAACTCCGTTTCCTACCAGCGTTGCTGAATCGTCCCTCCTGAGTGCACTTTTTGAGCTTTTCATGGTCACATTTGGTGTGGGGGTCACGACTTCCCCGTCCGTGGTTTTAGTAGGGTAGCTTGGCTCAACTTGCGTCGAGGGGCGTTGGCCACCCGGCAACAACCCTTGGTTACTTTTTGTTGTCAGTATCGGTGAGCTTTGTGGGCGGACATCTTGTAGATCAACGACGGTAGCTAACTTTTCGAACACCAACCCGTCGTCAGGATTGGTAGAACAGAGCCTATCCTATGAGTAATGCCCATACTCGGGTTTAATAGATAAATTTTATGAAGCCATATGAGTGAAATTACCCGAGTGCGGGCGAAACTGGTTGCATGTTAGACTGTTGGATTCGATCTCCTCAGGTGGGATCAATGATACCTACTCAGGAACTCGTGTTCGCTGAGCTAGCTTCCAATGTCACGCTTGCCGTGACTACCTTGTGGTGTAATGAGAGATGGTCTGGACTCGTTTTTTTCACCGCCAGACAGTTCGCCATCAGTGAGGCGACTGGATGCAATGTCGTGCATCTGGGAACGTACCTTCTAGAGCCTATGGCGTTTATGGGGCGCGCCTCACATTCCGGCGCACCCTAATCCAGCTTTTAACCAGGCACCCACACATTGGGTTGGACATCCTGGATTTTGTAAGCTCTATCCACTTGGCCTTAAAAACCGTGGACGGAGGGGATCCCCGTTGGCCGCTGTTAGAGGTGTTCACAGCGTTTCCAAGGTCCGCTGCGAGGAGGCCGGGATCGCCAAAGGACCTCCTGAATGGAGCCTGCGAAGAGACTAGAAACAAAACTAACCAAAACCAATAATCCTAAAGAATATAGACAAAGGCAGACAATTGAAAGTCAAGAATCTTTTATGACTAATGTAATATTTTAAGACAAATTAACTTTTTTTTTTTTTTTAAACCCCTTGTTATGAGAGAAAAAGAATCCTTAATCGACATCCCTATCCTGAAATAATTTACACGTGACCCTAACAGAACCCTGAACAATTGTGATACAGCAGTACCTTTGCTTGGTTAACTATCCCAAAATGACTCTAACAGACTCAAGGGCCACCTTGATGATGCTACAGTAACCCTCTTTCATCTCAAGGAGACCCTTAAAAAATTGTCGTGAGAGGGATTAACCGGTTCCCTGATCAGTCTTTTTTTTTAACTACATAAGGCATACAGGGTAGCTGTATAAAACCCTATATTGGCTTGCCTTGCCTAATTAATTGCTACTACCTGGGAACATAGCATTGCTTCTGGGTCAATTTCCTGAAAGATTGTTAATGTTGCTGTGCAACTTTGTTAATGAACTCATTTATGCTGAAGATTGTTACTGTTAAAGCAATAATACTGAGTCTACTAATCAAGGAAGTCCTTTTCTCAGTATTGCTTCATAGAAAAGATGTGTTTCTGTTGTTTATATCTAAAATACTATTTGACGAGACAGAATGGAGGCTTAGGATGAAATCCGTCACTTTTTCCTCTTCGTACTACCACCAAGTTCAATACATTATGTCCCCTTTAGCCATAAAGTGACAATGACAAGTGCTTAAAAGGAAACATATACTAATTGGATACAATTACACTAAAGAGTTCTTTTTGCTTCGTTTTATTTGTTTGAAAATGTCTACAAGATTAGATAAATTAAACTCAGTTTGACTACAATTGACAACCTCAACGTTGTCAAATTAGTAGATATTAAATGAATTGTAATTCTTGACCACTCATGTTTTATTTATTTATTTATTTATTTTTTAAAATTAATTAATTAATTTTTTTTTAAATGTCTACAAATTAGTAGATATTAAATGAAGTGTAATTTCCTTGACCACTCATGTTTTTATTATTTCATTTTTTTGAAAATGTCTACAAATTAATAGAGATTAAATGAATTGTAATTTCTTGACCACTCATGTTTTATTTTTATTTTTTTGAAAATGACTACAAATTAGTAGATATTAAATGAATTGTAATTTTCTTGACCACTCATGTTTATATTTTATTTTTTTGAAAATGACAACAAATTAGTAGATATTAAGTGAATTGTAATTTCCTTGAAAAAAAAAAAGGATAATAGATTGAGCCTTTTTCAAAACAATTAGATCAACTATAAGACAACAGCTAAGTCAGGGGAGGCGCCGTGGTTGAATGGTTAAGCGCTTGGCTTTCGAACCGGAAGTCCCGGGTTCGAATCCTGGTGAAAACTGGGATTTTCAATTTCGGAATCTTTGGGCGCCTCTGGGTCCACCCAGCTCTAATGAGTACCTGACATTAGTTGATGAAAAGTAAAGGCGGTTGGTCGTTGTGCTGGCTACATGACACCCTAGTTAACCGTAGGCCACAAAAACAAATGAACTGTAGATCATCTGCCCTATAGACCACAAGGTCTGAAAGGGGAACTAGTTAGGCCAGGTTCACATCTAACTTTACATTCACTTTCACCTATCCTTTGATCTGCTGGACCGTTGGGGCACTACACAAGATCTGTCAACCTTCTTATCTGTCATTTCTCTTTGATACAATTTCATTCGGATGTTCTTTCTGAACATATTGAAGCCTGCCTGGGTGGACCACTTCGAGGGCCGATTTTGAGTTTGTGTTTGTTTCCACACAAACTGTCTTGTTTAATTATATTATAGTACCACTGCTAAAAATAAAGGAAATCCAAATGTATACCAGAAATCAAATTCCTAACAAATCCTCTCTCACTTGCGAGATAGTTTTGTCACAGAAGTATATAAAAGGACGAAGGCTTATAGGATGAATTCGAAATTCTTTATTACAGACTAAAGACAGTGTGACGGACCTCGGGTGTGACGTGTATGATTGGCTTGTTTGGTGTCTAGGGGACGATTATTTTTGAGTTGCCACACACTAGTCCATCAGAGATATATCAGGAGCAGACACGCAACGAGACAAACAATGGAGAAAGATACAAATGTTGTAAAATTAAAGAATATTTATTTACATAAATGTACAAGGTAGAATAAAATAAAGGGATGGCATGGGCGTAGCCTGAGGGGGAGGGTTTGGGGGTTCAAACGCTCCTAGCGCTCCCCAGACCACCTTGGTAGTATTGGCGGGGAATCTACAATTTTTTCACCAACTCATGGAAGAACCTATTCTAGGGCACAATAAACGTCTTACGAAAGAATGAAGGGTCAGAATGCAATAAAGGTTATGTACACACACACACATAAATACATATAAAAAAATTTTCGCGGGGGTTGGGGGGGGAGAAAAAAAATCCCCCCCCCAAACCATTCCCCCCGAAAAAAAATCCTGTCTACGCCCATGGGTGGAGGGTTGCATCTATATCGTTAGCAATATCGTATCATCATGCTGTGCACTTAATGAGAGAGTATATTTCACTATGTCCTTTGCACTTAGCTGGTAGTCCTGCTGAGGTTGCAGCTGGCTGTGAGTCTTGCAGCTGGAGGTGGCGCTCTAGCGGGTAGAGGGTCGCCGGTGATGCAGTTCTTGTGGAGTCTCAATACAAAGTTCTGATATCTGTAGTGGGCACAGTAGGGCGGGTGGCGGCTACCGTGGGCACAAGTGGGCTGTGGCCAGAGCTGATCTACTGTGGGCAGCGTCGTTAGTAGGATCTGTCCAGTGAGTTGCGGAGATTTGGCGAAGCTATGACGTCTCGCACAGACACGTGGTCTATATGAACGTCGTGCGTAATGAGTTGACAAGCGGACTGTCAAATAGGCAGGCAAGTAGAGCCGATAGCGCCACCTAGTAGACAAGTGGTAACCTGTAGTGCTGAATAGCACTTAGTAGGCAAGTGGTCCAAAAAGGCTGTAGGCAGACACCCGAGGGAAGCTGCGGATAAACAAAGATAAACAAAGACAAGTTAGGACATGTCTCTCATGCATCTTATCGATGCCCTCGACTGAGGTGCATTCGTCAGATTGATAAAATTGCTTTGAGTACAATGGGGGGGATGGTGGCAAATGGGATTGGGAAAATAGATTGCTGATAATAGCAATATAAAATGTACATAGTAAGGGAGATGATATATATATAGTTCGTCCATCGTGGTTCGATAATGACCACTTTGTCATCCATGGGGCTAAGGGGTTTTGCACTGGGGTTTTATGTCTCCTCATGTGGCTGGTGAGACCTATGTGAGCCCGGAACGTTCGGCCGCACACTGGGCAGGTTATTCCAGCTGGAGCTAGTGTCGTTTGCCTTGCTTTTCTTCTCTGGCGTTTTTCTTCTGCCAGCGTTGTTCTCTTTTCCTCAGCAACCTGTGCGCCAGTTTTTACAGCGCGACGCCATGATGCTTTGTCATGAGCCTCTGTCTTCCAGGTGCCTGGGTCTATGCTGAACGCCTTCAGAGAAGCTTTGAGGGTGTCCCTGAAGCGCTTTCTTTGACAATGGAGCGAATTTGAATGGAGAGAGCGACCGTTCAAGGGGCGCGACTCTCGTTAAAGTAAAATGAGTAAAGGGGAGATAATTAATATCTCTTTTTTAAGAGCAGTATTAGTCCGCTAGTAAAATTATCAAGGCGGTCAGCCGAGATAATGGGAATAAAATAAGATGTACAAATATATACAAGGTTGCATCAACGATCAATTGAGCAAAGTAGCAATAATATCGTGAATATAGATTAATGCAATATAGAAATATATACATATGCAAAGGTTATGTTTCCTACTTACGACAGTGAGAAATACACAATGCACTAATTAAACACAGATGAAATAAGTAAAATACACATGATAATATCCAGTGAGAAATATACACAAAGTAATTAAGATGGAACTGTGATTAAGTTCGGTTTACCACCAGGTATTCCTCCAAGAGCAAGAACAAATTATTAGTCCAGACTCGATGTCGGTGAGAATAAGAAGTGAAAGAGTGTATCTGTCTTGTTCTTCTAACTTATAGATGTCCGAAAAAGATGGGCGGAAACAGGAAATGCGTTAGGTTAGGCTAAGGATTATCTCTCACGTAATACATTCGATTAAAACATTTTTTGAATCAAAGCAGTGTTCATACATATGCATGCAGCTGGTAAACATCTGAAAGTAAGGTTTCATGTTTTCCTTGAGATATTAATTATGATATAACATTTTCGTAGAATTTCATTAAAAACAAATGTTTAGTCGAAAGGAAAAATATAGTAGACAAATCTATTTATTAATTGTGAATAACATGTTTCAATATTAGGCCAGTGTCGTTTATTTTCATAATTGTCAGTTATTCACAAAGTGCATTTTTTTACTTGGGTGTCACCCCCCCTAACGAATGTTACCCCCCCCCCCCCCCCAACGGGTGTTACCCGGTGCGGACCGCACCCCCCTAGTGACGTAACTGCTCCTAAGGCGTTTTATTAATGACAAATCTAAACTTTTGGTATCACAAGAACTTAGATATACTGAATGTTGGTCATATCTAGATAGGTTCAAATTTTTAATTGTATACATGTACTTGTGACGAGATGTTTAATTAGATAATTACTGGCTTGTTTATTTAAGTATGGGGGAAATTTTACTAATTTATCCCGCTCACATATATAAGATTTTGTACAGGCACACCGCAACTAACAGTAAGAACAGACCATTTGTTAAAACAAATTGGTTGGTATCCTGATATTACGGTACTGTTGAGGGAAAATATTTACTTATTTGGAAAACATTTTTTAATAACAAAAATGAGCGATCGGGTAATGACTGCCAATCCGAAGAGTTGATGTGTTCTTTTACTTCTAAATGTCAGTGTACATGGCGATTAGAATAGAAAGTTGGTAACCGTCTGGCAAGGGCCAGTAGTGCTTTTAGACGTTTTCCAGGAGTGGGTTGGCGAAATAAATCGTTCCGCCTGCTTACAACAATCACTGTCTACAAAGGAGTGGTTATCTCAACCATTAAAGTTGACAAGGCTAATAGAGCCTACAATAAAATGGTGCGCAAATGTTTAACTAGGGCTATTGATTCATTAAAACTTGTTCATGTTTGCATCGAAATTTAGAGTACTGCTGTAAGCCTAGTGACGTAAGCGGTGTCAAGTTTATTTTCCGTTTCACGTCATGGACAAATTTTATTCACAAAAAATTATAGCCAAAATTAATTTTTCGATAATGAAACATTTTCAAACCGATATAACGGTCGACCTAGAGTTTTCCCTTGTGGCCAATGAGCTGAGATTTTTTGTCTCATTTATATACATATTTTAAAGGAAATCGTTAGTGTCGTTTTCGAAATAAAATTAATATATCTAATATAGAAAGTAGAAAGTAAGGCGTATGTATGTATGTATGTATGTATGTATGTATGTATGTATGTATGTATGTATGTATGTATGTATGTATGTATGTATGTATGTATGTATGTATTTATGTATTTATGTATTTATATATGTGTGTATGTATGTATGCAAAGAAATGAAAACCGTTAGTCGAATCTTGATAAAACTTGGCATAAAAGTTCATTTGATCATTGCGTAGACCGTAATGCATGTTTAATGTCACACCCACAACCAGAAGTCCCTAAAAATGAGAAAAAAAAGACCCACTAAATATATCTCTAAACTTTTAACGAAACTTTTTAACGAAATCCGAATCTCAAACCAAGGCCGTAGGCAGCTGGTCATATCCGACTAGTATACAGATATCTAATATATAAAGTAGAATGTTTGGCGTATGTATGTATGTATGTATGTCCCCGTATAGAAATCAAAACCGTTTCACCGATATTGATAAAACTTGGCAGAAATGTTCCTTGGGTACCAACTTAGACCGTATTTTATGTATTGTAGCCCTAAAATAAACTAAAGACCCTCAAAAAAAAAAAGACCAACTCTATTACAGCTATAGTATTTTCTGGACCTAGGCCATGTTTACATTCTGTGACTAAATGATGAAAGAAGACCGAGAGGTCTCGCATGCGCAGAGATGCTAGATCTAAATTAGCTCTCATTTAAGAAAACATAATTTTGTAATTTAACACATGAAAATTCAAATTAGTATCTATTCATTTCATTATTTAATGAAAATTAACATTCAAATTTGAGTTTACATAACATTTTTTACATAAAATCGTTCGCTCTAAATGCGAGAATAGCTTTAGCCGCATTGACACACTTTTCCAGAACTCGCGCGTAGTGATACGAATGAAATTAACGTCAGAGTTCATAATGTTGCGCATAATAAACTGCTAACATAATACAAATTACTTTCTATTGTGTTTTAAAATTATTTTACCCTACAACTACCGATTAGGTTCAATTTTAAATCTTTATTTTCAATTTACTTTTTCCTTTCATATTTACTTATGCGCACTTAGACCTCTAACCAACATAGCTACACATATACATTTCCCGTTTTGACAACAATTTTCATTCATCATGGCGTGGTTTCTAGGTCAACACTGTAACCTACTGTATCTAGGCTATTTTCTAGGGCAACACGAAGTGTATAGTCTTTTACTATAATAGGCTCAAAGTTTTTATTTATTGACTAGACTACTGTGGCATTCAAATTGTTTAAATTCTAGATCTAGATCTAAATAAAATTAAACTAACAATGTTATATAAACAATTACATTCGCGCGTTCGATTTGATTATTAAATATATTTTTATTGCTTTTTGTCACCTAAGTTTACAGTATTCACCAAGGCAAAGCGTATTGAGGTCATGAACTTTCGGCTCTAAATAAAATTAAAAACAGATGTTGGCTTTTAACTAATAAATTGAATAAACTGTATTTTGCGTTATTTTTAGATTTAAATCATTGAGAGTTCAATATTTTACTCTCTTAAATATACGTTAGGAGAATGCACATTTTAAAAATAAATCTAAAACCTACTTTCCTTTTATAAAACGTAAACAAGACAGCGAGATCTGTACTAGATCTAGATCTATCTTTACTAATTATAGATCTACACTATTATACAGAAAACATTTCAACTTCTATTTGTCTACATATAACTTTCATAATTGAAACAAAAACAAACAAAAACTTATTATTCTACAAGTAGATCTAGGTTTAGAATATAGATCTGTACACAATCATTCCCCGCTTGGGTAAACCATCTATCTCTGTCATCTATATAGCCTTTAGATGATACTTATACTAGAAATAACTAGATTCTAGATCTAGAAAGTCTAGATCTACTTATTAACTTACACTTTATACATAATAATTTTAAAAAAAAATACATTCTTCAATAGCAGTCTACACCAAGACAAATGCCCCGACCCCACAGATAAACTGGTACAAAATAAAGTCTATTCATTTCATACTTTAATCAAATATATGTAGGCCTACAAGCAAATGTTTTTATTTGAAAAAATGGATTTAGGTTGATTAGCTAATTTGATAGCTCCATTCATACTATTTTTACATTCACGCATTTCGCATTCGCTTTACCTATAACATTATTATTTAGTTTAATTGTTTACAAAACACTCTCAGTGATTACATCGACAGTGATACGCAAATTAAGACCCGCGGTCCGCGGGTAACATATGGCTAGTATCTTATATAATACAGACGTTACTTCAAAAAAGAAGATGATTACGTACTAAGGGTCATGCAAATAAATGCATAAATATATATACATTTAAACATACATACAAGAATTGATTGCTTAAGAGTAAAGGGTATTATTAGGAATGTTACCTATTATCAATGGAGCAATAGGTTTGTTCATCACATGGAGAATTAACCTGAATATCTGCAGTTTTTTAATCAAGCAAATATTTTTTTTTTTTAAATTTGGCTCTTTTGGGTGAAAAGTTTGCCGACCACTGACCTAGACAATTCCTTCACAACCAGCCAGAGCACCCCCCCCCCCCCAACCTCCCGCTACAACAATAAGTTAGTCTTACATACAATATATCTCTTAGTCTCAATTGAACATCGAAACATTTCATTAATATGCTCTAGGCCCCCACTTTCCTTCACACACACACACACACACACACGCTTTCACCCTTTTTGGATCTTTTTTTTTATTACGATGACACCCGCACTTTTTTGTGTTTGTTACACTGAATGGGAACGACCCGCTCTCTTTCTTTCCTTTTCTCTCTCCCTATCTCTCTCTGGAACTCTCTTTTGTTTTTACCCTGCACATCTCGGTGTTATCTGACAGAGTTTTTAATTGAATTGGAATGACTCGCTTTATAATGGCCCCGACACACACACATTGGCCCTACGTTTCTAATATCACCTTAACTCTTTCCCTCCCCCTTACTCCCCTACAATAAAAAGGTTCTACGTACAATCTCTGATTTTCCTTCGGCTTCTCAATACGAATATTAAATATAGTCTATGCTGCTTTTCGACCTGAACCCCTCACCCATCACCACTTTCACATTTTCAGCCCATGATTATTTGAATGACAACACTAACTTTCCTTGGGCACTTACAATGGATCGACTCCTCACTATATACTTTTCAGTTCTTCTTTTCTGTTTTTTAAAGGTATATGTTGTTTTGTTTTTCCCATTTTAGCACTACAGAATCAAATTTTCTAAGCACTTCCGTTTGTAACCTGTTTTTTTATTTCGTTGGCAACGTTCAAGTTATCGTTCTTGACATTATTTAGTTCATCTTGAACATCCGCCATATGGTGGTGTTCAAATGATTTCTTCAAACTAGTGTTGAGTTTACTTAAGTAATTATCGTTTCAAATAACACTCTTTCAATTTTAGGGAATGCGCATTGATACATAGACCTTAATTCTTTTAATAAATACAGGTACAAAAGCACTGCCGGAAAACACCGACACTAGACCATACTTTCGCTATGTTCAAGCGCATCCTCGTAAGCGGGTGTTGGTATTGGATACATCTGGTAGCATGACAGTAAGTAGAGCGAGTATTTCCTTTTTTTTTCTTTTAAGCTTTAGCAGTTACTTCACCTGTCTATTCTAAGTTGCATGTCAACTTTTGTACAGCCGCTTTTTCAAGTGTACTTACTAACTGGTACTCTAAAAAAATCTTGGTCGTGGTTTTCTGGCTCACTGGTAAATATTGCTAAATTTTTCCATGACAGGAATGCTTACATGTTTACTTGTTTAATTATTTCCTTCAGCGTTTATATGGTTTTATGATGTCGCTTACCATACTACTATATTAATAATTCGTATGCCCGTGGCGCAGTGAATGCCGGTAGGGTGATAACCAGTTGACGCTTCCTCAATATACGTATTGGGGTCTGCCAGGATAGATAGGATCTCATGTTTACTAATGATCAATTGATGAAGTTATAATGTAGTAGCCTTAACATACATGCATATAAACAATGATATCCAATTTATTATGTATATATTGTTTCATTGTAGTTTATAACAATAATTCATTATCACTTCTAATCCTAATCACATCTCTATAATTCAAACATTATTTACATGTCATCCTTTCCGCTGCCTCCTTTGCAGTGATCTCCCCCATTGTGATCCCACTAGACTAGAGTATTGTCAATCTACTATTTTCTAGCCTAATTATATCCCTCTCTTTTTTCGTATACACATCTCCACTATTGTACCTTAATTCCTTAACTCTGATTAACTGTTGACACTCTCCTATTATGCTCCCTTCTTCTGTCAGGGTGGGTTTATCCAGGTCTATCTAGGGTATGACTTATTATTCCGGGTTCCCCCATCTTGACAGTATAAACCGAAGCAAGACTAAATGTCAATCAACTGAACAGTTAGTAACAACAATTGTTTAACACGAATGATAGTTAATAATGACGATAAGTTAACATGCATTAGTTAACAACAAGAGCGTAAGTTTAACAATTAAATGAATAAATGAGGTGTTATGATATGAATGATGAAGTCCCAATAATATTTCACAAAACAAGTTCACATAATCAAAATATTGACAATAGATATAGCACACCTTAAGCTCAGTGCCATAACTCAATCACGGAGTGAAGCCCACTACCCAATGCCATGGATTCAAGGACCAAACCATACAATCAGGCTTGACTACACCGAGTCCCAAACCTGTGTCCCTAAACAAGAAAAATACACATTCCTTGAGACCGCCATTTACACGATTATAACAGAAACGATTTCAAAACTACCCCTCGAAGAATAACGCAAAATCAACTAACTTACCCAACACTTGAGGATGAAATAACCGGGGGATGAAATGACCTGGGGATGAAATGACCAGGAGATGAAATGACCGGGGATAAGTAACCGGGGATGAAATGACCGGTCACCTGGTTTGGGTTAAACCTCATCACCTTTCTCGTATTAAAAAACACATACTACCTAGATTTAGAACTAATAGATTTTTTTACACTATATCAATTTTTTTACACTAGATCTAGATTTTTAAAACTAGATCTTGAGTTTTTACACTAGATCTAGATTTTGTATACTAGATCTAGATTTATATTTCAATTAAAATCATTGTAGATTCTAGACTAGATCTAGAATTTCTAAGTCTAGCTTAGAATTATATAAACTAGATCATGATCTAGATGTTGATTTCCAAATGTATAAAATCTAAATCTAAAATCCGTCTTGGCCCGCTTTGTTGAGCCACATTTAGTCTTTTTCAATTTCGGCAAATGTCTATTCAATGCACTTTATTAATGGAGCCAGCCACTGGTAGAAATGTGTAACCTCTCTTGGCTACGCTCTTTGAATTAGGTGACTAGTTTGTGTGGATTTTGTGTGTTTTTTAAAAATTCCAAACCCCTTTAGCTAAGCTCATAGAATTTGGTCATTGTAGTTTGCTTTAGAATAAAATTGAAGAGAGAGGTTTTCAACCTCAAAACTCTTTGTATGGGGGTATTTAAACTCAAAACCATAAGGAGGGGTTTTAAACTTTAAAAAAAAACTCTGGAGGAGGAGGGTTTAAACTCAGAACCCCTTTGGTTTGGCTACGCTCATAGAATTTTGAGTGTGTAATTGGCTTTTTTAATATTGAAGAGGTATTTATTAGCTTCAAACCCCGCTGAAAAGGGATTTAAACCCTAAACCCCTTATGGCTACGATCATAGCATTTCGACTGTGTAATTTGCTTTTTTATATTCAAGAGGTATTTTTTTAGCTTCAAACCCCGCTGGAGAGGGGTTTTAAACATAAAACCTCTCTTGGCTACGCTCATAGAATCTGGTGACTGATGTATGGATAGTCTTATATTGAAGAGGGGGTTTATCGTAAATTTAAGAGGGGGGTTTAAAACCAAAATCTTCCTTGGAATTTGGGGATAGTTTTTTTTTCTTGGTTTTGTTTTATAGAAGAGGGAGAATTGACTGCGAAACCCCCTGCTAGGGGGTTTTAAACTCAAATTCCCCTTGGCTGCGCTGGGACAAGAGGTGGTTTAGTATTAAAATCTCACCTAAAATAAACAGAATCATAGCAAAAAATCAGTCACTAAATTCCGATCCCCCCTCCCCGCAGAGGGGATTTCAGTCCCCCCCCCATCCGGCTACGCCCATGTATGTAAACAATAGTATCACATTATAAAGTAAATCTGATGCGAACAGCACATTTCACTATTAACTAGTATGCCTTCTTATCCTGATCATAAGATCTAGATCTAGTAATTTTAAGATTAAACGTGTAAAGTCATATGAATTCTAGTGTAAATCTAGATTATATATCTAGATTCTAGATTTAGTCTGAATTCTAGATTTCGTTTAGATCTAGATCCAGATCTAGAACAAGTCTAGAACTCTAGATCTAGTCTAGAACTGATAGTGATGGGCAAAAGTTAACTAAAAAGTTAGAAACTTTTAGTTTAACTAAAAAAATTAGTTAAGGCCATTGTTTAACTAGAAAAAAAAGTTTAGTTAAAATCGTAGTTTAATTAATTTTTTTAGTTACTAACTAAAAAGTTTAATTTAAGTTTGTAAAACTTTTCAACATGTGGTCAGGGTTGAAACGCACTCCCTGTTTTCTGGTCATGTGATATCAATAACTTTGATAATAAAAAATAATGATGCAGTTAACAACTATTTAGACAGTCTGCATTTGAAGAGAGTAAAGTAAGATGCTGGTAGTAATTATGATCTGCAGTATTTTAAAATGTTTTTACATTTTTTCCAATAGCTTCTATGCAGTATTATGAATGAGGTTGTTCCGAATTTTTTTGTGAGCCACTTGGAGGTGTTTAATTTCTGTTTCTAGTGGGAATCTGATTAGTGAGTTAGGTCAATATTTAGTGGTTTTAATCAATTTATTTGCGGCAAACAATATTTTTTTAACTGCAGGAACATCAAGTACACCCTTTTATAGTCTTAAGACTTATTATTGAGATCTATTAAGTCTAAATCAACAGCTAGGCCTATATAGGTCTAAAAGCATTAGGGTAACCAACTCTAGAAAAAAATCTTAATCCACACCCTCTAAGACCATGAATTAAATAGACTGTGTCCAACTGATTTTAACAACCTGGTCAGCTAGACATACACATGACCACATGTGGGCCTAGTTTACTGTACGTGTGTAGTCGATAATACTGTAAGACTACCCTGCATTAAGCGTTATGCAATAGTGTTTGCTTAATGTGGAAAGGTCAGACAAGAAAATAAACACACTGACGTGGCAAGTCAAGCATGTTCGTAGATATATCTTTACACTAAAATAGTTATACACCCTCCCTGCCCAGAAAGTAAAGTGTCCGACTGATTTTAACAACCTAGCCAGATAGACGTACACGTGTAGGTCTATATAGTGTATTGAGTGTGCAGTCCATAATGACAAGATCACCCAGTTTTTTTTTTCCGTTCCTCGTTTAACGGTTATGCAATAGTGAAAGTTGTATTTTAGTGGACAAGAAAATAGCACATCGGCATTGTTAGTCAAGCATGTATTTTACACTATAAAATAGTTATACAGGTCAAATGTTTTAAAAACTCCAACGATTTAGTTTCTATTTCTTTGGATACTAGATCTAAATTTGAAATTCTGAATATATGTTATTTAATGAGATTTTAAACTTTACCAGTATAAGTAAGATTTTCGGTTATATAATAAGTTAATATAATTTAAAAAAAAAAGAGTAGAATTATTTTCTAAAGGTTTTAATTCAAGGCAAAAATTCAAGCACACATATTTATTGAGACATTTTATTTTATTGCGCATTACCGTTTATATGTAAGAAACATATTTCTTAATACTGATTTTATTATAGATAAATATTATTAGAATGTTAAAAGAGTAAGATCGAACCGTTGGTATACAGTCGGATGATTAAATCTATGTAGGTCTAGTTCAACCCCGCCCATCCCACCCCCAAAAAAGTTTGTTATAGTTTAATTAACTTTCTTTAGTTTAGTTTAACTATCTTTTGAAATTCATGATAAACTAATAGTTTAACTACTTTATTTTAATTGAAAACTAGTTTTAGTTTAACTTTTAAAAGTTAGTTTAGTTCCCATCACTAAGAACTGGTCAAGATTCCAATTCTAGTTGTGACAATTTGCCCCAATGAAGATTAAGCATTTTGAAACAAATTTTAATATTAATATTTGTTTATTAATAATTATTTGTTTTTTTTATATTCTTTTTTGTGGATGCTACCTAAATAGTGTTAAGCGACTTTCTTCGTAAAAATGTTGTTTACAAAGGTTATGCCAGCATCACCACACACAAATATCTGTCCTCCAAGCACAACAATTAGTTTTGGAAAAATGTTCTCTAGTCCTACTATTTAGATAGGTTGGAGGTGGGTGTATTGCAGGTAGAAGTGAACAGATATTTTTAAAAAATTATATAGAAAAAAATAAACATTATTTTGAAGAAAATCCTACAGCTTTCCATGTTAGGTCCAAAACATTTAAGAATTTCCACATATATATAATTCTTTCACGACGACATGTCAAGGAAACTACTACAAGAACAAAGTATTGTTTTTTCTTTTCGCCAAAGCAAGATATGGCGATTTTTTTAATGTGTGACATTATACCCCATGCCCTGTGTCAACTTACCCTTGTGTGGGGCAAGATGTCACAACCTTAACACAACCACGTATCTGTTGTATAACTCTGATATATAAAGAGATCAAGTTCATTTTATTTGCTCTAGTTGTTGTATGAATGTTTAAGTTACAACATGCTAAGTTTGGTGAGAATCAATCTAAATATGTTTAAAACATCAAAATTTGAAAATTGTGACAACTAGCCCCACCTCCCCCTAGTCTAGATCTAGTCTAGATCAATATTTAGACTACATCTAGAACTAGTCTAGAAATCTTGATCTAGTCTCGATCTAGATTTATTCGATATTCCAGATCTAGTCTAGATCAATAAAGTAGTGTTCTTGGGTGTTATGCAAATCCACTACTATTATATCAACTATTCTACATTAGCCTAAGAACATAAAAATTAACAAGATGAACGTATTTAAGACTTTCTAATATTGTAAATGATGTATTCATTAACACTTGGAATGTCTGTCTCGTCTACTTATCCGTCTCTAATACTAACCAACCTCTTTCTAAGCTATCTTTCTTGTTCTCCTATTCTCCTACGTCATTCGTCTTTAAAACATTATCACTTTGACAATCAAAACAAAATCACGTCTTGAATATTCCTTGCAAATAGTCGGATCAGATAGGGATCCAATGGTGGCCGCCTCTAAGTTTGTGTTATCACACAAACTCTTTTTGTAATCTTACTTTTCTCTAGGCCTGAAACTGATGGTATGAAAAGACTTATTATAATAGAAAAAAAACGTAAATCTACCCAAAAAGAGGGGGCGGTCACGGTCGAAATATAATGTAGATTGAATTGAGAAGGCGAAGAAAAGTCGTATGAGTGCGTATATGTTTCGGAGGCGCAATTAGATGCGGGTCTTCAATAAATGTTATGGGACCACCTGCTACAGCACCACCCTCCATCCTCATAGACGATAACAAGCTGGACGCCGTAAACGAATTCTGCTATCTGGGATCCACAATTAAAGATGACCTGACTCTAGAAGAGGAGATGAAAAAACGCATATGGAAGGCTGCCTCGACCTTCGCTAGATTCAGAACAAGAGTTTGGGAAAACCATAAGCTAACTACGGTGACCAAAATGGAAGTCTACAAGGCATGCGTTATGAGTACACTGCTGTATGGCAGTGAATCATGGACTACCTACGCAAAGCAAGAGAGAAAACTGAACTCATTCCATTTGAGATGTCTCCGTAGGATCTTGAATGCCATATGGAAAGAAAAAGTATGCAATACTGAGATCCTTGCGCGATCAGGTATTCCCAGCATCTTTACAGCCCTTAGACAACGCCGTTTCCGCTGGCTTGGACATGTTTGCCGTATGGAGGACAAGCGCATCCCGAAAGTCGTCCTCTATGGTCAACTCGCGACTGGCACAAGAAAAACTCGTCGCCCCCACCTCCGTTACATAGATGTAATAAAACGTGACCTCAAATCAGTGAACATCAATACTGACCATTGGGAAGACATAGCTCTAGACCGCAACAGATGGAGAGAGACAGTCACCAAGAAAGCTATGGACAGTGAAAGTACATGATTCTCAGCTGAGGAAGAAAAACGTACAATCCGAAAAACGGCCAGCTCCTCTACCACCGAAGCAAAAGCCACCTTACCCTGCGCTATATGAGGACGGGAGTGTCTCTCCACAGCCACATGAGGAAGTGTGCTCTGAGATGAACCATAGTCGTTCTACGACTGAAGGAGGCCAATGAAGATCCTGGGAACAAATCATCCGGTGTAGCCTGTGTTGATTAAATGAACGAATAATAACAAAACTCGAGGTTTATATAAACTATAGACACCAAATCAGATGTTTATTCTTACGCCATATTGGTTGACAACAACAGTTACAAGGGATGTTACTCCCAAACACTGAGTGGTACAACCTATATAAAACACACATCAACAGCCTGTGTGTACTGCTAGTATATATATATATATATATATATATATACCAAAAAAAACAACATATACCTATAGATATTAGGAATATGATGTCGGATGTATACTTGCCCTATTTATACCATTAAAATGTATTTAATATTTTGAATGTTTTTAGGGAACATCACTTAGTGTTTTAAAACAGGCAGCTAGCAACTATATACTTAGTTGTATTGAAACTGGCAGCAAGCTTGGAATCGTCCAGTTTAGCACAAACGCCTCAACTCTATCGCATCTGACGGAGGTAAGTAATAACGTTGTTGTTTTTTATCTTCTATTTCAATAAGAAGTACCAAAATCTGTGCAAATATTGGGATAAGGATTTGAAGAGTTTCGTGATGAGAGATTTCAGTAAATTTTTTTTGATTCAAATTTACACACTCCTAAGTGAATAAAGTATATTAAAAATATCAACAGTTAAAACTAAGAAGACTAAGACTAATGCTGCTTTATTGATTCTTATTGGAAATTTGTTGTGATTAGAAGGAATCTTTTCTATAAAAAAACAAGGTTACAAAGACAGTTTGTGTGGAGACACAAACTCAAAATCAGCCCCCGAAATGGTCCACCCAGGCAGGTAAAAAGGCAGGTTTAAATATTTTCAGAAAGAACATCAGAATGAAATTCTATCATAGACAAATGACAGAGAAGAATGGAGAAAGAAAGTTGACGGATCTTGTGTGGTGCTTCAGCGGTCCACAGACCGAAGGATAGGTGAAAGTGAATGTGAAGTAAGATGTGAACCTGGCCTAATTGATGTCTTATAATGAATATATAATTGCTCTAATTGTTTTGTAAAGGGACAATCTCTTATTCCTCAAGAAAAAAACATTTCCGTAAAAAAAATATAAAAAATCCTTTAGTTCAGTGTAATATTACTGTCTTCAGCCATTCACGCGATAATATGAAAATCTACGTATTAATTGTTGTTTTAAATTATGTCCAACTTATATGCATACTAAATAGATTTTTTTCTCTTAAAAAAAGAAACTTTTTTTTTGGTAAATGTAGTAGTTAGTATAACAGAACTTACTTAACTTAGCAATACAAATGTAAAAAAATATTTTTTGGACAAAAATCTAAAACCGTTTGCATAAATGTGTTAAAAATATTGTATGTAGTCTTCTACCCTACTATGGAGCCTCCAGTGTTTGTTACACTTCTAAAAGTGATGTATTTTTATTTAAAAAACTGCTTGCATAAGAGATTTAAAAAATAGATTTTTCGCTTTCAGAAAAGAAAAAAGTAGCCGTTGCATCAGAACTTTGAATGGTCTAAAATATTATGATGTCGGATTTTCTTTATCTTTTCTAGTTTACGTGATCTTAACGAGACGGACGGACGGACATACATTCCGCCCAAAACTAATTGCGTCTTTTTCCCTTTCGGGGGCGACTAAAAATCATTCACATTAATAAAACAGACACGAATTAAAAGTTTATTGAGTCACTACACACAGACGTCGTAGTTCTTTTCGCTTTTCCTAGTTTCGATTGTCGCAGATTATCTAAGCGGCGCAAAGTTTAGATGAAACGTTGCCTTGCCAAATTATTCCATATGTTAGCAGATTGTTAGTATTATCGCACAGTAAAAATTATCTAAAATTGTTCTTTTTTTGTTTAAAGCTGTTACGTTTATATGCAAAAATAGACGCCGTGTGATTTTTTTTGCCAGAGTTTCAAGGTGGTCTTCCTATGAAAAGCTGTCAGGTAGAGTTGAGCCATAGACTCTTGAAACCCTAGTCCAGTAAAAGCGAACAAGAGCTCCTCTTACTGATCTGTCTGGAAGAGGGTCTAAAAGCGTCTATATTAACACGATCATTTCCATTGACACGGTCACTCCTGACTCGCGGACTAGAGACGTGGCCGAAGGCTGTGTACTCCGGAAACCACTGCCATTTTCCTATACTATACGTAACCGTGAGGGACACGTCATTGATGAAACGGACCCTTGAGAAACGGCGCCTAATTTGTGACAAGGTCGTGGGAGCTCTTTTACTATCCCTCACAGTGCAATGGGAGTACTCTCGCACCCCTAAAGCACAACCAAGGGAGTCTTGTTTATCTACCATCTTTGGCCTAGCTGATTCCTCTTACAACCGTTTCCACCCGGGAACAATGACACTCACTTGTTGTATTGGTATAATGTTAATCTACAGTTTATGTATCAGTTGTTTATTTCTTCAGAAATCTATTAGAAGTTCTTTAGTTTTTGTGACATTCAGTTCTAAAAAGTTGTTAGAGCACAACTTTGTAAAGTCTTCTCTCGAACTTCGATAGCTTTAATTATATAACTATAACGTTACAACTATGTATAGAATAGCTATAAAGTTATATACTATAAATTTAACAACAATAATCACGCAAATCAAGTAAGTTTGAATAATAATAATGAACAAAAAAAGGTTAGTTAAGCCAAACTATGATAATGAATTTTATAAATTAATGGAATGAAGGAACATCGATACTCCGCTAGCTTTTCCTTTTGTGAATCTGTCTGTCTGGGTGTAATCTTCTCCAACTTTACATTTTCAAACAAAGTTGAAGCTTGGAACATTTATTCATTGTCAATGACAACAATGAAAAATAATTAATTAATTAAATAATTAGTTAAACAATCAGTTGTAATTAATTTTTTTTTTTTTACATAGAAATGAAGTAAGCTAAGGAGAAATACGTTTTAGTGTAGAGAATTAGGTCATTCGCTAAAAATGTTAAAGTATATACTTTTTTAAAACTATAAAACCTTCTATCTTTCAAACTACACGAATTTCGTTGTTTTTTCTTAATTGCTTTTGAAAGGGCAGCACAGAAGCCTACTCCCGGATACCCTTACCCCCCCCCCCCTCCGGTCTACAAAAGTGATTGGACCGTCAACATTTAATATACTGATGTAAGCTTTAAGCTAGCTACTAATAATCTTCTTTCTAGAAAGATTAGTTTCATAAAGAACCATTCAATTCTCATTTTACGAAGAAACTGACAATAGTAATATTTAATACCTAGTGGCTGAGCCTCCCTGGGTTAATCCTACACTATTGAACGAGCAATTCTTGTATGTATATATGTATGTATCTATGTAAGTATGTATGTATGTTTTATTTATTTATGTATGTAGTATGTATGCATGTTTGTATGCATGTATGTACGGTATGTATGTATGTTTGTATATAGATATTTATTTATAAATGTATTGTAATAACTTAAGGGAGCCACTCAACGAGACATAGATGTTTATTTACACGACATCACAGGTACACAAAACAACATCTATCTTAGGCACAGTCTCTTCATATTGGCTCTCTCCTTGGGCGGACATCATTCTCCTTTCTAATGTTGACATCCTTACTCTATCACAGTGCGCACCTTCTTGCACTAGCCTGGATGGCTGTGTGAATGGCAGAGCTATAACATTGCCCCCTTCTTAGAGCTTTTCGTCCCGAAAAGAAACAGTGAAATGGAGGTTTGACAGTTAAGGTGGAGGTCGATCGGTGGGAACCACAGACGGTAAGGTGCCTGTTGCCCACGAAGCCATCTGCACAGTTTTCCGCAGCCGTCGCTTTCTCTTCTTCCAGTTGGCCAGTCTATGCTTGAGACGATATCGTGGTCGCTGCTTCGAACTCGTGAAGATAGTCGCTGATGCCAGCCAGCTGACAAGGGGGGGAGTAAGTGGAGGTCAGGGTTGCCATCCACTTAACACACATGAAGGTTGTGGCGACCGCTGTAGTTCCCAGGGTCGTTGTTCTAAGATGCCAAGTCAGCGGACCTTTTCCATGGACGTCTCGTGACACAGTTGTAGGTCCATAGGTAGCCATGTTTTCAGACACATAGTCTTTCTCAGCTTCATCTGTAAGGTATGTCCATAAAGCACTCTTGTAATGTTCCACAAGCAAATGTTCATCCACCACTGTATCAGGTTCTGCTGGAATTAATTCAACATCATTTAAGTCACTCTCACTGATGTAGGCAGAAGTACAAATGTCTGTAAAGTTCAGACCTTGTTGCTTGGTTTCTTGGCATGGGCACGGTCCCCGCAGGGCGCCGCATATACAGTTCATGTCAATCGCCTGGTTGCAGTTGCCAAGCATTGAGTTCTCTCTTATGCCACAGGCTAAGTCGAATTCGTTGTTTCTGTCTCGGCCATTGTTGGGGCCCGTATTCGCAATTTCACTCGGCGACATCCAAGGCAAGGAATCAGAAACGGTCTTGAGGCTTTCATGGTTTGAGCTCTCATCAAAGGTACTGACAGATAAACAGAGGTCTTTAAGGTCCACAGCAGCAAGCTTGGGCGCACACCCAACGCTGTCTTGATCTGTCCGGCTCATTAAAGTACTCGTTGTAGGTACATCAGGAACAAAAACTTCAGGCACATAACAGACTTCTCTTGTTTTTTTCATTTGTCTCTTTCCTTTCGATTCGGCACATCCCGTTGAGATCGTCTCAGCAATTGTTATCACGCCTCTCGTCTTGAAAGTCAACCCCGCCAAACTTGCCCACAACACAGTCACAGACTGCGCTACTATCCCCAGCGCCTCCATCACCACTGTTTGTGCAGCCACAGTCCTGACCAGGTAACTGCCCTTTCACTAACGAGTTTATTTCTTCTTTCACTTGCAACACAATTTTATCACTTTGGTCTATTTGGCCTTCTACTTGCAATACACTTTCATCTACTTTGTTCAACATTATGTTCCTACTCATGTTCCCCATCATGATCCTAATCGTGTTCATTTGTTCCATAAATGCATCCCCACAGTTCTGGATCTTAATAATAATAATAATAATAATCTTTATTGTCCGTATGGAAATTTGTCTTACAATTTATGCATTACACCAAACAAAAAACATAATAACTATTAGAAACCAAAGTGTACATTCACACCAGACTCACTCATAATTTACATGTGACAAAGTTTATACTAGATTGTTCTTATTTAATGATTTGATTGCCAGGGGAACAAAAGAGTGTTTGTGTCTGTTAGGACTCCAACCTTCTATATATCTCATGAAATAACAGCTCGCTCTTTGCGCAATCTCAACAGCGGCACATTAGCTATGATTTCACAATTGGCGTTGCCAGGAATGCACCAAAATAAATCTGATGGATCGATTTTGAACAGTATCCATGCACGTTAGAGACGTTTGCTATGCATAGACCTGAATAGGGAGACTATAATCCAACTGAGAGCGCACTGCGCCCATGTAGAGGTCTCGCACCCTACTTTGTTACAGCTAGCTTCTTTACGATATTTAGCATCTCAGAGGCTGTGTTGCGTACATGCTGAATTTGGTCGCAATAGTCAGTTTCTGATCGAAAATTACCCCGAGGTACTTGGGGTTTTTATCCCATGACAAAACCTTACCTTCCTTCCGTAACTCAATTGTTTCCTTCAATATATCATTTAAACTAAAAGTAAACCGACTTCGAGCGTTTCACCTCAAGGTTCCACAATCTGGCGTACCAGGGTACCGTTGTCTGCTGGAGGGTATCAGCGAGCTACTGATGGTCCCTCCACGTCTCCCAGAACACTATGTCATCTGCAAGCAAAAGCTTCTGGCATTTCAGAAGGGCAGGTAAGTCATTTACAAGAAAGAGTGCTTGCCACATCGCATCTGTACCGTACGCTCCGTAAGGAAATTTTGGATCCACCTAGGGATTACGTTTATGAGCTTTAAGGGGGGTGTCATATACAGGTTTTAGAACCCCTGTAATATCTGGTGACTAGTGGTCACTGAACTGTTCCGTGCAGTTGGCACGAGATTTTGTTTGGTCGGAAGCTGACCACGAGGTGGACACCTCAGTTGATTTTGTACTCTTGTAGAGAGAGGAGTGTAATGGATATTTTTTGACAAGTAGAGTTATGTATAAGTATTGAAGTTATTATAATTGATTTGTATTCAGGACTTATTTCCTTGGATGTAATTTGTGATGGCTGAAGTCGCCAATATCTTTTGTGATTATATTTTATGTGAATAAAAACCAAGTCTGCTACCAGTGAGTCAAATAATAATTCTAAATGTTGTAATCAGAGAGTTCAGTATGTCAGTGTTCTCACGCACTAGCAAATCTAGTGCGCGAGTGAAAGTATTTAATATAAATACAAAGAATATTATAGTATCTACAAGAGGTATCTACAACACACGACATTTGCGTTATCACGCCTGCAACAAGAACTAGGCTGTGACATATGGTGGCCAGTATGTCTTAAATGACAGAACGAACCTACACTCTTTAACAAGTAAATCGTCGATCGTCTACATATAATCTGGCGTAGAAGTACAAATAGCTATTTCTTCCCTTATGGCGGCGAAAACAATTTCTTCAACAAGAAATTAACTCAGTGTGTATGAAACTGAATACAGTCATGCCTGATGAGCCGCAATCTGGGTGAAAAATTACTGAAGAAGAGCCGAAGTCAGAGTACAGCAATCTGTCTGTGCTACAACCTCAGAAGCACAGCAACCTTTCTGTACTAATCAAGTCCGACGTCATTCAAATCGACTATTCATCGTGGTGTACGTCATTTGAGACTCACCTAATTATTTGTTCACTGTTCCAGTAACAAATTGTGGTAGACTTGGGCACGTGATACCACCATATCGTCCTAACTGATCTTCTCCATAACATCTTCTGTGAAGAACTTTTCCTGTCTTATACTGCTAATTGAGTCAGTCATTCTTCTAAAAGCTGAAGTACTTTGGAATATATATATATTTAGACTATTTGTCATACTAGTCATCGTTGCCCATATTATTTGTACTAAGCCTTTATTGGATTACTAGCTACCAGTGTAATTAATTCTGTTTGGATTATTGAGCTCATTATTGGATATATTACCTTATTTCAATGATTTACTTGATGATTGGATTATCACTGAACAATGGATCTACACTAAGAGGATTGAGCTTATCTACATCAGACTACATTAGAAAGCCCCTGTAAGTTTTGATTAATTATTTGTATTTGTTATACATTGACATAATTTAAAGTATCCAATTGTGAACTATCTGTTGCACAAGATACAAGTCCCATTACAAACCTCTTAACTAATGCTGACAACATTATTAGACTAGAAAATTTATCAAAATACACTAGATGGCAAACTATCATGGGAGAATTTAGCAATGTTGCACATGTTAAATGGGTAGATATAAGAACTCAGGATATATCAAATAAAATTGCATTTGTACACTTAGACACAGTAGAAGATTGTTATAGAATTATTAAAGCATTCAATAACAAGCTATTTAGAGGAAGATATATTACTGTAAGCTATGAAAATGTTTAATTTCACTATGTAATTAGAAACAACTTGACATTTTTTAATCAGGTCAAGCTGACATTTTTTCTTGTTATCATGTAACTAGGTCATGACATATATTTTCACACTTACTGGTATCATTTTATTGGGCATAAAATGGATGACATTTTTTCTCTCATTGATGCTATTGTACTATCATTTTTTAATTAATTGTACATTACATATTTACTTATCACAATTTGACAATAACATAGAATTTCATAATGACTAGATGTGCTAATAATTTATAAGATTAGTAAACACAGTAATGTAAACAAGCATATTGTAAACAACAGTAAACTACTTGAACTGTTGACCTAAAATTGTTTTTTGAAAAACAACTCACAAATGTAAATATTGTTCATTTTTTTCCAAGTGGTACACACTTGAATGCTATCATTTTTTATGCTATTGTACTTTAAATACCACATATGTGTGCTATTAATAACAATCATAGACAATGTCACTGTAACCTTCAATAATGGTGCCAGAACTTGAGTGATATAATGAATACTGAACACAAATATACTTGTATAGATGTATGTAAACTTTATTAGGAACTACTTCAATAAATGCACTTAGTGTGTCAAATGATACACATAGGTTGTGTTATATCATAGAAATAATTGGATGTAAAATAACTTTAATTTTTTTCTTCTCATAATTGAGATGTCAATGTATGTTAACAGAATAGGCACATAGCAATTAAAAAAAGACCTGTGCAAAATATTTCAATATAATTGTAAATAAATGATCTATTATTATGTAACTATATTTCAGGAGAATAAAGTCTCAAATTGTATTGATCTTTTTTTAATTACATACTTGTATAGTAGATGTAATCATACTAATGTATTTCTATCTATCCGCTTCTTCCCATGCTTTTATAACCTGATTTCTAGTTTCTGTCACAATATCATAACTGTCATTAACATGTTCATGAGGGATAATCAAATCTTTCAATATTGTCATTGGAACTCGCGGATTTCCTCCATAAATCATTTGAAATGGTGAAAACCCTGTTGTTTCATTCTTATTATTTTGAAGAGTCTTGTATCGTAACAAGTGGCGCCCAACGGAAAAGGCAAGACCTGCGTTCTATCTGTATCTAATTCCTGTCTATTGAGGTATTACTATTACTTCAAAGTGTAACAAAATTTCTAGATCTCTAGATCTATTAGGATTGAGAGAGTGAGCGTCATGGTCTACTCTAAAGTTACGTGCTAATCTCATGGGTAAACATTAACCTTTGGTTGAAACTTAACTTAAAAGCATTATTGCTGAATAAATCAATTGGCTTAACATTTAAATCTAGATTGATAATTTGTAATTATTATTAAGGACAATTCTCTACATTCACCAATCTGAAAGCGTCGGGGATTACCCACTATATTTACATGTGTTATGAATTTATTGTCAATAAATAAAAACCATGTTAGTGGCTGCTGAAGTACATGTTCATTATTCTAGCTAATCATAATTTCATAATTCTCAACATGATGGAAATTTGTACAATTTTTTGGACCGCTGTGGGTAACAATAGGGACTTTTGACTACGGTGGAGAACAGTGCCCGTTAGGACCAACGGATATACACTGACTACGGCATACAGACAAACAATGAAAGACAAATATCACCGGCGGAGAATATACAATAGTATTGGAAGCTACACCAGCAGAAAGAAGAGTATTCCGGGATGTAGATACATATTTGTATTTAAATGACACTAAACGTTTGTTTCATTACATTATATTTAGATATTTTTAAAATTTACACATGGCGGATAAAGCTGAGATAGTTGCTTTAAAGAAGTAGGGAAACTATTGAAATTAGATGGAACAGAGCTGAGAAAATTTGTACAAGAAAGATTAATAGAAAGGGAAAAACTACTCAAGGAAAAGGAAATAGAGAAAGAGAAGTTAGCCATGGAAAAGAAAATAAAGAAAGAGAAGTTAACCATGGAAAAGAACGATAGAAAGAGAATTTAGCCATGGAAAAGAATATAAAGAGAAGTTAACCATGGAACAGGAAAGAGAGAAAAAAATCTAGCCATGGAAAAGGAAAGAGAAAGAGAAGGTAGTCATAGAAAAGGAAAAGTTACCCATGGAAAAAGAAAGAGATAAAGAGAAATTAACTATCACTAAGGACATAAAAAAAACTATGTGACTTCTTGCAAACTATGTCAAATAAAAGGGACAAGAAAAATAAAAGCATATTTCAGATAGACCATTTAGTAAAATAGCAATTGATTTGATTGGACCAATGTCAGTAGGGTTGAATAGGGGCCACTGTTATATTCTAACTGTGATAGACGTGTGCTCAAGATGACCAGAAGCTATTCCACTCATTAGAATTGAAGCCAGAGACATAGTACAATCATTATATACGTTATTTACAAGATTTTGATTTCCCAAAGTAATATTATCAGATAAGGGCACTCAATTCATCTGTCAGCTGACTACAACATTCTTGAACATGTTTGGGATTCAGCAAAGGTTAATAGCCCCTTACCATCCGAAGAGCAATGGTATTTGTGAACGTGTTAATGGTACACTAAAGAAAGCATTATCTAAAGTAGTGGATGATAAACCTAAAAAGTGGGATATGGCAATTCCTTCAATACTATTGAAAGACGTATAAAGGATGGAACTGCGGCACCGGCCAATGTAACTCTCTTTATAGACTTACTTTCCTGCCTGCACACTCTCGAGAGCCCAGAAACATTGCCTACACAACTGGCAAAAAAATATTGCGTGCGTGAAGCGCCTCGAAAAGAAAGATCAGGTACGTATGGTGATGCAATGGATTTAATAACACTGTGGAATCAGAGGAAACGAGAGGGTGGAGATAGGAACGTTTTTAGACTCACCAGAGGAGCCGCAAACATACGAGAGTGCAAAAGCGAGAATTTGTGAATGGATCAATTCCTAATGGTACAACAGCTGGGACCTTTGTAGAACGGGATGGGAAGTCTGGAAAGTTCTCAAACGCCCAAACAGAAAAGATGAATGGTGGCAACTAGACAGAAAGGAGCAAGCAATCTTCGCACGATTCCGCAAGGGACACTGCCCTATAGGAACCTACTTCGCTAGGATATGAAAGAATCCCGATCCCAGATGTCGACACTCCCACGCCGAAGACAACACCGTGGAGCACATCCTCTGAGAATGGAGGGTGCTCAGTGTGACAAGTCAAAAGCTTGCAGTCAGAGTCACTCAAATTTATCACAGCATTAATTATATTTTATCATTATTTATTTATTTTATTTTAATAATTTCCCCGTCCTATCCCCAATTTCTTCACCCGCCCCACCTTTTCCTAGACCGAGTCCACCAACTTGGCGGCTTTTCACTTATCTTCCCTTGACCGAGGTAAAGATAGACACACAGTCTCTATGATCTCACCCGCCGGATGTCTGACGGCCGCAGTTGACACCACCTTGAGTGGAATGCTAACCAATCTTCCCCCCCTCTCCCATGTATCTCTTTGATCAAAGAGATTACTCGGGTCAACACGCCTCGTGACACTCCAAGGTACGACTCTTGTCGGATTCACCCACGGGTAAGATAATTCTTAGCCTAGGACATGTCCTGTTTCCGCCCGTCTCTCCCAGGCCTTTATAAGCTAAATTAAATCAAACCAGACCCTCTTATTTCTCTATCGCTGTCAATCGAGTCTGGACTACTTCATTTATTCTTACTCTTAGAGGAATACCTGGTGCCTCCCTCAGGTGTCTGCCTATTTGTTGGGCATTGTCTGTCTAGTCAATTACCTATTTATCGGATCATTCACCTGCCTATATTTAATTGGCATCGTCTGCGTGTTTATCGGATCATTTACCTATTGCATTTGTATTTAGTGCTATTAAGCACTGCACTCCTGCCTATTTGCTATTGAGTATCATCTCCCGCCTACGTGGATCTACTCAACTCTACTACTTGGCGCTATCGGCTCTACTTGCCTGCCAATTCGACAGCCCACCTGTCAACCTATTAGGTACGACGTCCCTATAGACCCAGAGTCTGTGCGAGACGTCATAGCTCCGCCTGAACTTCGTAACTCACTGGACTTATCCTTGTTAACTACGCTGCCCACGGCAGATCTGCTCTGCCCGCAGTACACTTGTGCCCACGGTAGCCGGTCACCCGCCCTACTGTGCCCACTATAGATATCAGAACTTTGGATTGAGACTCAACAAGAACTGTATCACCTGGGTCCCTCTATCGGCTAGAGCGTCACCTCCAGCTGCAGAACCTCAAGCCAGAACACAGCCAGCTGCATTCCAAGCAAGACAACAGCTAAGTTCAGAAGACAAAGTGACATACTCTCTTATTAAGTGCAAGAGTGATGATTAAATATAGTATTAATTAGAGATAGATGCTAACCCTCCCCCTTTTATTCTTCTATGTAAATATTTATGTAAATAAATATTCTTCATTTTTAATTTTGTATCTTTCTTTCATTGCTTGTCTCGTTGCGTGCCTGCTCCCGATTTATATGCTGACGGGTTGGCGAGTGATAGTTTCAAAAATAATCATCCCCTAGACATTAAACACGCCAAACACACGTCACTTTCGCTAACCTGTCACACTCAGAAACACATTAAAAATACGACTAGTCTTGAAACAGAACTGGTGCATGCGGGGGTCTTTCTTTATACGGAGACAGGAAGACCCTACAAAACACTGCCAGATACCTGGACAGTGCTGTAAGGGATTAATTCCAGTACGAAGCCTTAGTGCATGGAGGTTTACAAATGAGCTTTAAGAACAAACCTGACATTTATACTTTGTCATAGGCCTGCTTAAGATCTATGAAAACCGCAAGCGTCGAATGTTCAGGTCGATTAATGTTGCCAAATTGAAAGCCGTCCGCCACCTTCTGCATGATCTGATCGATCGCATTTCGGTTCTGCCTGAACCCGTCCTGTTCAGGAGTGTCACAATCTATGATTGTGCTAGATGTCACAATCTAACTTTATTGTGCTAAGATATCACGTTGAAGATTATCTTGATCTATATCGCACCATCAATGATTGTGGTTGCCGAGGATTTAGAAATCGTCAGTTGATAAGATGATCATTTAGAAGTTGCTAGTTGATAAGATGATCATCTAGAAGTTGCCAGTTGATAAGAGGATCATCTAGAAGTTACTAGTTGACAAGACGATCTAAGTATATTATTATATATTCAATGAAGAAACTTCTCTTCGTCTAAAACAAATACTTTAATTCATAACTTGGAAAAGCTATTCACAAATAATTACAATGGTTAAATGTACTTGAATAAAACAGAATATGTATATCTTTATTGAATAAATGATCTACACAATAATATAATTATGTCTTCTTCCTTTGAGTTCTAACACGAGACTTTACTACATCTTATCTCTAACACATTCCACACGACACTGCCGGCAATCTAGAATCTTCCCGGGCTCTAGAGCGTTACCACGTGACTAACATCTCTCCGTCGCATGGCCAACCAATAAATGCAGCTCAATGTACAATAATTAATATTTCTAATCAATCACATTTATTTCAAAACATAATTTTGTTGCGTGATGGAAATTCCCGAGGTAGCTAAAATTCTGGCTGGCAGACCTTGGGCTAAATATAGATACAGTGTACGTGACAAGGAGCAATGAGACCTTTCCTCTCTTGGAACCATACGAGCCTTCTGCTGAACATTCGTTCCGCCTTCTTCCAAAGGTTGGGCGTCAACGAAATGAGTCGATAACTTCCCACACAATCTGGGACATTGCCTTCTCGAGAATGGGAAAAATCATTGCCTCTCGCCAATCTTATTTTTTCTTATCCTATATGATACAGACGTTACTTCAAAAAAGGAGATAATTACGTCCTACGTGTCACGCATTTAGTCATGCAACCCAACTCAAGCAACCCATTTCATGCTCTATTTGCGCTAGGGAAGAAAGAGCATTTGTACAACTTTGTCCTAGCATATCGAACGAGGAATGTGCTTTTATCTTTGTGTCTTTCTAAGTATTGTATTAAATTTTGTTTTTGTATTTGAAGATTATGATTCAGTGTTCTATGTATAATTGCTAATTTACTCTTAAGTCTTCTATCCTGAAGGCTTTCTAAATTTAGGGATTTTACTAAAGGTGTTACTCTACTCAAATGTGAATATTCGTTATTTATTAATCTCACTGCTCTATTTTGTGTCTGTTAACCAAGGTTAAATAACATTTTAGTTTTATGTTCTTATTTGATTAATAGAAATTTCTATTAATAAACCCTAATGCTTTGTTTGATTTTTGATAGTTTTATCAATATGGGGATTTCATGACAGTTTTTCCTTTATTATAACACCTAGGTATTTTGCGTTTTTAGTCTCTGACGTGGATGGGTTGTATTGTGAATAGCTGAACATATTTTACGCCTCAACTTTCAACATATCTGTTTGACCGAGTCCTACTGGCGTCTGGGCCGTTAACATATTTCGAACAAACGTCACTAGGATCTGGCACCTCAAGCAGAACCACAAATACCCTGCCTCATAGTGGCGACAGAGTGGAAACGATCGTAGGAGGAAACGATTAGGCCAAACAGGTAGCGAAACAAGACTCCCTCGGGAGTGCCTAAAGGAGTGTGATAGTATCCTTATTGCACTGTGCGGAGTTGTAAAAGATATCCCACAACCTTGTCAATAATCTAGGCCTTTATTGGAAGCGTACCAAAGTGCCAACAATCGGGTGTCGGCTAGTCATCGTACACTTTCGTAAGTGCACGGTTCATGATGGAGGGTTACCATTTGCGACGCGGATTTCGCTAAAATGTCAGCCATCTCGTGACTGACCAGACTACAATGGGCTGGTACCCATTGGATAAAACTATTTACATCGAGCTGTACAAGATGTTCCACGACTGCGAGGAACACTTCCATCCTTCTGCATGCTTCTTTCAAGGGCATCTAGGGCAGCGGATCGGATTAGCAAAAATGACTACGTCGTCAGGTGTCGCCGATCCATTTCTGACTCTTTCTATACCCCATCCAATGCCTAAGTTCAAATTCCAATTCAGCATCGAGGCTGCTTTTCCCATGGCAGAGTCCCTTCAGCTCTTCACTTCGGAATTGCCAGAGAGTTGTACCGCCGCTCAATACCCAACTCTCAAAATGCCATAGAGCGTCTGCGCATATCCGTCTGTGTAGTTAGTGGACACTCCTGCCGGATAGGATGCTATGGTTTCTCTGACCGCTTGTAGTAGCCATGTATGGTCGCACTGCCTTGTCACAACCGGGTCAAGGAGACACTTCAGAACCGTCGGAATGCGAAAGCTTTTTTCGAGGGGAATGGACCGGACGGGGAAGAGCAGCCACCAGCAGATTCCTCTCTCTGATTAGCCCGCATGCATGAAGCAGGGCCGATTTTTTAGACGTCTCCTACCCCCTCAGTTGTCGACCCGACTTCTGAGTGGGTATCCCTCCTCCAGCCGCTTATATCTATCGTGAACTTGTAAGACGGCTCGCTCTCTGCGCTACTTAAACGGCGAAACGTTCGCCATGATTTCGTCGGCGGCTATCGGCGTTGTAAGAAATGTACCACAAATCAGTCTGATGGCTCGATTCTGAACAACTCGTTGGAGACGTTTGCGACGCCCAGACTGAAGACTGTAATTCAAGTGAGATCGAACTGCACCCATGTATAGCGTTCTAAACACATCCATTCTCGCATCCCACTTAGTTTCAGCTAGCTTCTATACGATATTCAGCCTCTCGGAGACTGTCTTGAGTACGATCGCACATAGTCAGTTTTTGATCAAGGATGACCTCGAGGTACTTGGGCTTTTTGTCCCATGAAATCTTTCCGTCCATCCGTAGCTCAACTGGTTCCTTCACTATATCACTAGTAAGAAGATGAAGAGGAAGTCAGAGAAAGCGATGGGAAGACAACATTAAAGAATTGACAGGCCTGTCAGTGAATGAAATTGTATAAAATGCAAAGGACAGAGAGGAATAGAGAAAGACGGTGACAGATTTTGCGTGGTGCCTCAACGGTCCAACAGAAAAAAAGATAGAGAAGATGAAGGCCAAGTTAAATATAAACCTGGCCTAACAGATGTTATTGAATGATTAGCTAAGTGATGTAATTAATTTGTAAAGGGCCAATCTCTCATTTATAGTCTTAACAAATACAACTTTTCCCTTTTGTAAAGTGTTCTAGTTGTGTGTCCATGTCTTATAGTTCAATTCTGTAATATGAAACTTACTTACTTACTTAGACTTAGGTCCTCCCGCGCCGTTCGGCGCATTGGGCTGCAAGCTGTCTCCATAAAGATCTGTCACTGGCAATGTCTGAAGCCTCCTCCCACCTGGTGTCCACTGTTCTGAGGTCCTCCACGAAGGTGTGTCGCCAAGTAATACGAGGACGTCCCTGTTTGCGCTTTCCTTGTTTTGGCTTCCATGTTATCGCAACTCTTGGTGTGCGTAATTCATTTAGACGTAGAACATGTCCCGCAAACCTCATGCGACGCTCAGTCACAACCTCACCAAGTGTTCGACTCCCAGTTTGGCATAGGATTTCCTTGTTTGAGATCCGATCTGTGTAACTGACTCCCAAAATCTGTCTCAGCCATCTCTATTGAGACACATTTAGTCTTTTCTCAATTTTGACAGATGACTTCCACGTCTCACATGCATATGTAGCAGTTGGAATGACGATTGTGTTGAGAAGGTGTATTTTTGTCTGAGTCCAATGGCTTGGCTAGTCCAAAAAGGCTGCAGCCTTTGGAAAATGCTCCCTGTCATTCCTATTCGGCACCCTACATCATGGTAAGCATCTCCATCATTTGTTATGATGCTGCCAAGGTACGTGAACTTGTCCAGCTCTTCAAGCTTTGACTCGCCAAGTCTGACGGGGACACTCTTTGCCTTATATCCCACTTCCATAATTTTAGTCTTATCCAAGTTTATGCGGAGGCCAATTTTGGTTGCCTCTCTGTCTAGGCTCTCCGTCATTTCTTGAATGCATTTATTTGTAGCCCCGAGTAGTGCAACATCATCAGCAAAGTCCAAGTCCGTCAATCGGAGCTGTTCATGCCATGGAAAACCAAAGGCAGTCTGGTTCATTGCTCTCCTTATTATGTAGTCGATGGCTAGGAGGAAAAGGAAGGGAGATAAGATGCACCCCTGTCTCACACCTGTCTCGATTGTAAAAAACTCTGTTCCCTCTTCTGTTTTAATGCAGCAACTAGAGTGACTGTAAAGGTGTCGTAGGATCTGGACGAATTTTTCTGGGATACCGTATTCTTTAACTATTTTCCATAGTGATTCTCGGTGGACACTATCAAACGCTTTTTTGAAGTCCACGAAACTGATCGTTAGCCGTTGTTGGTACTCAAGACTTTGTTCTATGATATTTCGTTGAACAAAAATCTGCTCTGTACATGATCTGCCTCTTCGGAAACCTGCTTGTTCTTCTCTGAGCCTTTCATCTACAGACTGTTGAAGCCGTCTCAACAAAACAGTGCTGAAAACTTTGCCCGGGACAGAGAGGAGAGTAATGCCCCTCCAGTTGTTGCAGTCTGCCAAGTTGCCCTTTTTTGGAAGCTTTACAATCACTCCCTTTTGCCAGTCCTCTGGGACTTTTGAAGTTCGCCAACAGAGATTTAAAAGACCAGTCATTCTGTTAACAATGCGCTGTCCCCCATATTTTAGCATTTCTGTTGATATCATGTCTAGCCCTGGTGCTTTGTTATTCTTTAACATTGCAATGGCCATGGTGACCTCCTCAGCAGTTATTGGGTCTGTCTTGACCTTAAGATCATTGTCTGGAGAGGGGACCTTGAATATGTAAGTTAGGTCTGGCGACAGTTGGTTAAGGGTCTCTTTAAAGTGCTCTACCCATCTTGCAGTCTGTTCTTCTTTCGTTAACAAAGTTTTGCCTTGCTTGTCTTTTATCGGTGTCCCATGTCCACTCTTTGCTCCAGTGAGATCTCGGACAATACGATGGAGAGTTTTTGTCATTTCTGCTTGCAGCTGCATGTGCCTCTTGTCCGTTCTGCTCAATCCAGTCCCGTTTATCTCGCCGACAACTTCTCGTTACTTTCAGATCTGCTTCCCTATAGGCTTCTTCCGCTAGGCTGCGATCCTGTGTTTCATTTTTCTGATCTCGTCTACGTTTGGCCTCTTTCCTCTCATCTATCAATTTCCATGTTCTGTCTTGTATCCACCGTTCCTTGTATGAACCTCGCCTCCTTCCGATAACTTCTTCCGCGCACCCAATAGTGGTATCTTTGAAGTTGGCCCACTCTTCTTCAAGGGTCAATATATCTGCAAGAGCCTCAAAGCGGTTCGTTAGTTTCAATTGGAACTGTGATGCAGTATTGCCATCTTTAAGCTTCTTTACATTAAATGGGCGGGGTCGTGTTGCACGTTTTGGTTGGCGTTTCAATCGGAGCTTACATTTACCACTAACAAGGTAGTGGTCTGAGCCGATATCCGCTCCTCTGCGGGTCCGCACGTCTAACAGAGATGACCTCCATCGTTTGGAGATGCAAATGTAATCTATCTCATTGAAGGTTTCTCCATTTGGTGATCGCCATGTTTTTTTGTGTATTTGTTTGTGTTTAAAATATGTGTTTCCAATTGAAAGACTGTTGGATGCACAGAGAGAAATCAAGCGCTCGCCATTATCACTGATGTTTTCTGCAGAGCCATATGGTCCCATTACATATTCAAAGCCAGTTCGGTTGGGATTGATTTTGGCGTTAAAATCTCCCATCATTAGAATTAGGTCGTGAGTAGGTGTTTCATCAAGAGTGGTTTGTAGTTGGTTATAGAAATTATCTTTGATGGTATCTTCTGCATCCTCTGTAGGGGCATATGCTTGGATGGTAGTGACTTTGATTTGCTTTGTTTGGAGTCGAGCTGTAATGATGCGGTCACTGACCGGCTTCCAAGCAATTAGCGCTGAAGCTGCTATTTTAGACATGATGATTCCTACACCACCAATGTGCTCCTTATCATGTCCTGAATATATTTTTGTCTTGCCATCATTGATTATTTGTCCACTTGATGTCCACCGCATCTCGCAGATCCCAAGGAAGTCCAGCTGGTAAGAGTCAAACTCTCTTAAAAGTTGGGCCAGTTTACCGCATTGATTCAGAGTTCTTACATTCCACGTGCCTATAAGAGTCGGTTTCCTTGCGTTGAAAGGCTTGCCATGTATCGGCTATTGGACTTCCAGTTGGCTTTGATCCAACACCGTCTTCAGGGTTTGGCCGCATGTAGAGTTTTCATTATGTGTCGAGTTTGCCGTTTCTGTAGCAATAGTGGTTTTACATGGTGGGGTCGCTAGCCCCACGCCAAACCCTCCTCCTTTTTCACCTGGGCTTGGTACCGGCAGATGGCGGAGTTGTAATATGAAACATTGCTTATTAATTATTGCTTTAAATTACATTCCACTTGTATGCATACTAAATAATTTTGTTATTTTTTCTGCGTAATAAAACTGTAAAATATTTCCAAATTACCATTTTCAAGCGTGTGTGACACATCTGCATTTGATTTTTAAAAATTGGTGCATGGAAACAAAAGGTTGGCCACACCTGAGTTATAAACTTGCACGCAGATAGCTGCTTTTTTTTCTGGAATACTATAAGATAAGATCTTTTTATACGTTTCTTCTTTAATTCTCTTTCCAAATAGTTTGACTTACTAGGTCACATTATAAATATATAACATTATATATTAGATATTCTTACGTGTTGTTCTGTTGTCACATATAGAAATAAAATACTGTAGACATTAATTAATAATAACAATAATAATAACAGATAATTTTTGTTTATACAAGTAGACATAGAAGACTATCTTTGTTTATATTACGTCACATCCTGCTTTCTCATAAAACATTCACAACAAACTACGACGCACTGTAAACATATTATCACAAGTGTCATAAATTAACGTGTCTTTCTTTGTTTCTCCTGAGTCCATTATGTTGATTATTCTTAGTTTAACTATTCTTCTCAACAAAACGTTGAAAAATTCGTTCACTTTTCAAGTTGATATGCTGATAAATTCTGCTTTTTTCTCCTTCTGACACCAAATTGTTAACATTCATTGATTTGTAGCACCAAACTGCTGGTAGACAACTAAAAAGCTTTAATAACTTCTTTGTGAACAATAGTTACAATATAAACACATTTAACTTAAAATTAAATAAAAGAAATGTAGTAGACTTTATTAATAATATAAAATGACATTTAAAATATCATGTCAGATGTACAGGCTCTAAAGCCACTTTGGCTCTCAGATAGCACCTCGTTCACTATTAAGTGGGTTTAGCCGGTCCACAAAATCTAACTCACTAGAAAAACAAGGTTACAAAGAGAGTTTGTGTTATCATACAAACTCATAGGCGGCCCCCGTCGGAGTCGAATCCCTGTCGGATCCGCCTATTTGCAAGGAATATTCAAGATGTGATTTAATTTTGATGGTTAAACGTAATGATGTTTCAAAGATTCATTTACCGTTGTAAAAAAATTTGTTTTTTCTCTTTTAAATGTTTCGAATGTTTCTTCTAAGTTAAAAATTATTGACTTCTTGATGGACGACGGAGGATGGCACTGAGCAGGGTATAAACCCTGTCTGGTCATGCAGTTTGCGCACTGGACTGCCGTTCGGATTTATCGATGGTCCTGTTTCACACCCTGTCCGCTTCTATCCCCCTGCGGGAGGTTTGAACTAGGAAGTAAACTATTTTAAACTCCTAAGGAACAACCAAAACATGTAAAAGAAACAAACAACCCGGGACTGATAATCAATTCAGCACGCTAACCGTACGACCAAGGCATTGCTCTTGACTTAACAAACTGGTTACAGACTAATAGCCTATTATTGATCTATTCCCCTTACGGAGGCCGCTAACACGTTTTTTACTCTGGCAATCTGGAGTCGTCTGGCCTACCCAAAACAGCTTTCGACAATGCCGCTTATTATGTTTCATTCACACTGCATAGCCACAAAACGATGGTTAACTTTTCCTCCCCATCACCATAGAAATGAACTCACACACTCTATAACACGGACTCATGGAAGGACCTGTTGGGGGCCGCCTCTGAGTTTGTTTGTAAATGCATTATCCTTTGACAATTTTTCTCTTTTTATACTTTCTTATCCAGATAAAATCAGAGAAAGATCGATTTGATCTGATTGACTCGCTACCTACTCAGGCGGATGGCAAAACCAGTATAGGTGCAGGCTTAAAGAAAGGTGTCGAGGTAAGATGTACTAGTAGAAGTAATGTAGAGCTTTTTTTAAACAAATAAATAACACAACTTTCTAAAGGTTTCGGTACTAAACCTATTTTCCGCGTGAACATAGCTTTCTCACGTAAGTACAACATATATAGACAGTCTTGGAGACAGGCACAACGTTGTCTTGATCAGTAAGGCTCGTTGTGGTACTCATAGCACCTACAGTGAATGTTTCAGTCGCATATCAGACTTCTCTTTCTTCTACTGTCTCAGCTATTGTCACATTTCTCTTCTTGACAGTCATGGTAGGACTTATCATCATTGACACAGACAGCACCTACACCACCAACGCATTCCTTGTAACTTCCAGTACAGCAACATTCTTGAATAAGTAAGGCTTTGTTGTTAAATAATGTTAGACTTCTGTATTTCAAATGTTCGATCTGGCCTTCAGTTAGTCCATCGAATCCTGCAAGGTTGTTTGTTCACTTCGTTCTCGTAACAGGTGTTCAGGAGCTCGCCATTATCTAGATAATCGTGAAACAAGTAGGTCTCGGGATTTTCCCCTTCATCATCTTGCTGAAGACGTGCTTTCATCTTTTCTTTGGCTCAGACAATTTTCAGCTGGCTCGGAGCGCCTTCTTCAATATTTGTAGTTCAGTTTGTCTAGCTTTCTCAGATTTGTCATTCTTTTATTTCATTGAGCTGCCCAAATCCCACCTCTGACACCAATTGTATATTTCCTTAATAACGCGACGGTACATTTAAAAGTTAGAACGGAAATAGGTTTGAAAAGATGAACGGATATAAAGACAAGAAGACCACTTGTAGTAAATAGAGATGACGTAGACTGTGCATGTATTTTCTGGAATAAACTGTTGTATATTTAAAGGCTGTATTATTTCGTACTACACTGTTGTTTTTTTCTGTTGGAGATTGGTTGTTATTAACGAGCTCGTGAATAACATCTCACATAGCTAGAGTAATCAACATCATTTACACTCAACTACCTAACGAGCTCGTGAATAACATCTCACATAGCCAGAGTAATCAACATCATTTACACTCAACTACCTAACAACAACCCAACAATCTATACTATAAAGTAGAATGTAGGACGTATGTATGTATGTATGTATGTGCCTAATAGAAATCAAAACCGTTTGACCAATTTTTATAAAACTTGGCATAAATGTTCCTTGGGTACTAACTGGTACCGTGGCGTATGTATTGTAGCCCTAAAACAAACTTAAGACCCTAAAAAAAAAGTTGACCGATTCAATGAAAGTATAGTATCTTATAAATCTAGGCCATGTTTAACATGTTGACATGAGAAAAGATCTAAAGGATTTATATCTCGATCTAATTTTAAGAATTACACTTTGCACAGATAGTTTTTTACTTTGACACATGAAAATTAGAAAATATAGTCTATTGATTTCATTATTTAATAAAATTAACCTTCAAATTTGTGTTTCAAAAGCATTTTTAAATAAATTTGTTCTTTATATCTGCGAATTTAGAATTCCTGACGTACATTCTTTCATTAGACATTACCTGAAAGGTTACACATTTCTCTATTCCTAGGTCTAAAACTCTAATTCAACTCTAAGATGATATAACTTCTCTTCGCAAAGATAGTTTTATACTTTAACACACGAACATACTAATTATAGTTCATTCATTTCATATTTTAATCAAATTAACATTCAAATTTGTTTTTCTAAAGCATTTTTTCATAAATTCATTCGCTAAAGCTGCGAAGCCGTGTTGAGATATATTCTAATAGTTTCATTCATGAATCTCGTAATAAAATAAAAAAGGTCACGCATGCGCAGAATAAACTCTTTCTAAGATTTGTCTAAACTAGATATATGCAAAGGGAAAAGATCGTCTCTCGAGACGTAAAATGCCACAGAGAGATATATGTCTAACTCAAGATCTCATTTATACTTTAACACATGAACTTACAAAATCAAGTCTATTCATTTCAAATTTTAATCAAATATATGTAGGCCTACAAGCAAATGTTTTTATTTGAAAAATGAATTTAAGTCGATTAGCTATTTTGATAGCTCCATTCATATTATTTATATTTATATTCACGCATTCCGCATTCGCTTTACTTATAAAATTATTATTTCGTTTAATTGTTTACAAAGCATTCTCAGTGACTATATCAAAAAGGGATACGCAAATTAAGACCCGCGGGCAATATATGGCTAGTATATATATAAAGAAGAAAGTAAGGCGTATGCATGTATATATGTATGTATGTATGTATGTTACGCATAGAAATCAAAACCGTTAGACCAATCTTGATAAAACTTGACATAAATGTTCCTTGTGTAAAATGGTAGCGTGACGTATGTGTACTAGCCCTAAAACAAATTTAAGACCTTCAAAAAAAAAAAGTCGCTCAACTCTATGAAAGTATTGCTATTTCATGGATCTAAGCCATGTTTACTATGTTTACAAGAGAGAAAATCGAAAGGATCTAGTTCTAATTTAACTCAAACTACACTTTGCACTGATAGTTTTTTTAAAATTTGACACATGAAAATACAAAAAATAGTCTATTGATTTCATTATTTAATAAAATTAACCTTCAAATTTGTGTTTCAAAAGCATTTTTAAACAAATTTGTTCCTTATGTCTGCGAATTTAGAAGTACTGACGTACTTTAGAATCCCATTTATTTAACAAATCGGGTATTTATTGTACTTTAAATTTAATTCATCTCGCGCTCCTTTGGTTTTTAATAGATATGGATGCATCGTCTTATTGGGTAAACCCATTTTCACAAAACTACTTTTATTTTCGTGGCGAAAGAGAACAACTTGAAAGGAACATTATCTTAGTTTGACATATATATATATATATATATATCCAAATCCAAACCACTAAATTCACTAGTTTAGAAATACACAAACTAAGGCCCGCAAGACGCGAGTAATGTCCGGCAAGTATATATATATATATATATATATATATATATATATATATATTGTTGTAAAGTACAAGCACTCAACAGAGGAAGAATAACATTGATAATGATTTAATAAAACAAAAAACGCACAAACCACAGGATGTCGGATTCTCTTAGATCTAGTTTGTTGTTTTCAAATTAAGCAATCATTCATCGTCATGTCTCTATTTCCTCCCTCCTATTTTCCACGCTCGTGTGGAACAGTGTTTAGTGCGCACCATGTATCTCAGTGCGGGAATAGAGTTACAAGAGGCTAGAGTCGCCTAAGCAACCAGACAAGTAAACTAAACTAAATAACCTAACTAAAAGAAGGCAAGAGACAAACTTTAATTGATAATTAATATTAAAAATGAAACTATATTGACATATAACAAAAATAAATCAATAATAAAATATAATAATACATGTACATTGTACACTAACTACTGCAGCTGAACCCAACAACTAACCAAAACCCTCTTGATCTTGCTACTACAAACACTAAAAAACTAACTAAACCAACTATTAACTAAATTACTCCAACTTACTACACTTAACCTGGATATATATAATAAGTAATACGCAACAATAAACTCGAGTCTAGATCTACAGTGAAACCGTAATACTAAAATAAAACACGCTTAACTAAGGCAGCAGTAATGACACTATAGCAGCAGCAGTTACAGCAGTAATAATAGCCTGTGACATATAAATAAAAGATAATTAATATACAAAAACAAGAAAAAAAAAAGATCATTGCTTTATAACTCCACTAGATCTAGTTATGATTATAATCATCTATCATGGCGGACCTGAGTTGGGCGCCGCCATCTTTAATACAACATTGGAAAACAAACTGCCAACTATTTTGACAATTATTCCCAGTAGAAAAGTAAATAAGCAAATTAAAATATAAAGTATATTTACACATTGTTAAATGAAAAAATAAAATATATCTATACCTTACAGGCAGTCTCGGTTACAGAATATTGAAAACAATTACATGCAAGATCACAAAGATCATCACCTGCCACACAGACAGAGATTCTGTACCGACTGTACTCTGGTCAACTGTCCAAGAACCAGCATGGGATTAACTATATATATTACCCCGCCCTAACCCATACGCAGAAGTACAAATACTAATTCTGACACTAGCCTATAAAAAATAAAAGCATATATAAAAATAGATCTAACCTATAGAAGTAGTGATAACAAAAATACAATATAAAAATAGCTCTGGGAGTGCAAGCTCACACCCATTTGACAAGAGTAACCCCTTTTGTAAAATCACTAAAGCTAGAAAGCCTTCAGAATAGAAGACATAAAAGTAAAGTAGCAATTATACATAAAACACTAAACCATAATCTTCAAATACAAAAACAAAATTTAACAAGGTTACAATAACAGTTACAAACTCTGAACTGGCCCCTGAAGCTGTTCACCTAGAGTCTTCACCAGAATTCGAACACGGTAAGTGCTTTAACCCTCAGCCACAACATCTCCATATATTCATTTAGCGTACACTTATATTTTTTAAATAATAATTATTAACCGTAATAACATATTACATGTAATAAAGATAAACTAAAGAAGATTTATTCTTCTTACAAAATTAGATAAATTAGCAACACTAAAAAAATTCTTGACCTACTTTAGCTAGTGAGCTAGCTACATTTGTACACAAATGACTTGACAAGACTTTCCCCTCGCAAATAAAAAATTATATCTCCATTGTCATTTGTCATACAAACTAGACCTAGATTAGACCCAGTTCTAGATCTAAATCTAGATTCAAGATTATTATTAAGAATATTGTTATTCAATCAAAACACACATAACACAAAAGTAAGATTTGCCTGTTTACCAGGTGACAGTACTATTTTACAAGCATTGCAAACTGCTTTAGAGTTGTCCATTGTTTTGACATTAAAGTTATGCCATATAAGTGATGACTTTTTACCAGCCATTATTATTACTGTCCAATTTACTAAAGGCCCTTACAAGCCACTTTTATATCCGTGGCTTGTGTAACAAAATACTTGTAGGGGTGTGTTCAGCGCCCTAATTGACATTTCTATCCAAGTAAAGAAACTTAGTGTTATTATCTAGTGACCTCTAGACAGTGTCAATATGTCTTAACAATTTGCGTTAATCCATTCTGCGCCAAGAATGGCCCTCCCAATAAAGATACCTCTGGTCATTGTCTTCTATGCTAATATACACAGATCCTTTCTTTTTGTATCTACATTAAAATTAGTTCCTAGCTTACTAAGCTATTAAATATAATAATTATTAATAATATACCCTTGGTTTTATGGTTGCAAAAATTCACACTTCCAGTTGTGTGTTTTATGTCCAACCTCATAACTGACATTTATCTCCAAGTTAGCAATCTTGATAACGGTGTAGAGGTTTGGCTTGTAGTCCAGCCCCCTAATTGAGACTTAACTTAAAGTTAACAAACTTATACCCGATCAAAAGAATAAAAGGTGTGGCTTGTGGTCTAGACTCTTGATTGACAACCTACCTCATAATAAACAAACTCATACCAGATAAACTTTATAGATGTATGGCTTGTAGTCCAGCCTTTAATAAAAATTCTTTTCCAAGTAAACAAACTCAGTTCCCTCATAAGATGTGTCCTCTAGACAGTAAATTGTGCCGATGTGCCAAAAACTCAAACTCAAACTTAATGTGGTCAGCTGTCTATCTGTGAACTCAATGTTATGGACTAAACAAACAAAAGGAGGCGGGGGTTGCTCATCTCTAGACAGTAAATTGTGCCGATGTGCCAAAAACTCAAACTCAAACTTAATGTGGTCAGCTGTCTATCTGTGAACTCAATGTTATGGACTAAACAAACAAAAGGAGGCGGGGGTTGCTCATCTCTACCTCTGGAGATATACCCGCACATCTAGACAGATTATCAACGTGACGTAGTTAAGAAATATTACATGTTTACTAGACCACTCAAAGGTCAAGACAAGTTTTTAAAATGTGCCAGACATCGCTGCTACGTATGTATTGCGAATTTATAATGTAGAGTTTTATTTATATTCAGATTAACACGCCTTGTCTTTGTACTAAAAGATATTTGGTGCATAGTCATAGTTTTAGAAGCAAATTCTTTTATTTGAAACAAAAACGTTAATGTATTTCAGAACTGACATTATTGACTTTATGAATATTAGTATATTTTTTTTTATTGACGTGGAGATTTAGTTTAAACTTCTTGTTGGACATCGTTTATCAGCGTCGACTACCGTTATATTGTTTGCCTTTCGCCTGTGTTGTTTTGATATGTAAGTGTTACCTCCGTTTGGGGTATCTGGAAAAGACTTAGCGCGGAGGCGCCTAACAATATTAGTAGAAATATAGGTACTACGCTGTAGTTTTTACTATCCAGTTTATTATCCGGTAGTGATATTCGACCGGAGCCGAATATTGCCGAATAGTGAAAAAATGCCGAATATTCCGCAGAAGCCGGAGCCGGAGCGACTATCCGGTGCACCCCTAATATATATATATATATGTATATATATATATATATATATATATATATATTTATTTATTTATTTATTTAGTCTTATTTAGACTGTGAAGTGTAGGTCCCTATAATGAGATGTCAAAACTGAAACTTATAACTAAAACGAAGTTCGTATCAAAATTCTTTTTTAAAAACAACATATGAATCAGTATTCTATTCAATGAGTTAGTTAATAAATGGAAAATATATTTTATAATGATCCATTGACATTGTTACCATTGTGACCTTAGATGCAATTTTTTTGTACCAATGCGCGAATCTATGAATGAAGCTTGAGTTATTAATGAAGAAGTCCATGACTTTTTAAAAAAAGATACCTCCCCTGAAGTTTTTCATTGAAAAGTGGTGTAATTTTTTAAAAATCTGCTTGCATATATAATTTAAAAAATAAAATGGTTCACTTTCGGAAAAGAAAAAAGTAGAAGTTGCATCAGAACTTTGAATGATATAAAATATCATCTTGTCCGATTTTCATTTTCTCTTCTAGTTTCATGCTCAGAGCGCTTTTGGTCCAACAATCATTTGTGAGACCAGTGGGGGGGGGGGGGGGGGAAGGGGTATCTAGGAGTTGTTTTTCCGTGCTGCCTTTAGGCTCCGTGCTCAGTAAACACATCTCTGCCAGAGTCTGGTGTCGAACCTCGAGCCCCCTTCTATGTAGCCAAGACAAGCCAAGTTCAAGCACACTTAGCCTCTCGACCACGCTTCCCACCAATTAAAGCGACTTTGGAATGCTTGAATGTAAAAATAGTATGAAGGGAGCTCTAAAAATTGCTAATCGACTTAAATGCATTTTTGCAAATAAAAAAATTTGCTAAATCCTTTCGAACTTTCCTCGTGTAAACATGGCCTAGATCGATGAAGTTATAATGCTTTCATAGGGTTGGTCACCTTTTTTTTTTGAAGGTTTTAAGTTTGTTTTAGGGCTACAATACATACACTACGGTCTAAGTTAGTACCCAAGGAACATTTATGCCAAGTTTTATCAAGATTGGTCAAACGGATTTGATTTCTATTCGGGGCATACATACATAAGCCTTACATTCTACTTTATAGTACATAGATATAAAATGGAGGGGGCGGGGGAAGAACAAATAGTATTTACCCGTCACATAGTTGACATAAATTCAGTGATATTCATTCGTGTATTCGTATATTCGTGTATCATGAATGAATTCAAATCTCGGTCGATAGCGAAGATAATAGTACAGGCTCAGAAGATAGGGATTGAGGGCCAGGAATTAAGAAAGTTTGTAGAAAATTAACAAAGACTTGATTTGGATAGATTAGCTATGGAGGCGGAGGGAAAAAAAAACAAAAAAAAGGAGTCGGAGGAAAACGTTTAAACGAGAACTTAAAATAAAAAAAAACTGCCCATGCATGGGGTGGACCCTTGTAATAAGAAATAAAGAAACACTGAAGAGTAACCTAAAACAAGGCTTTATTAAACTAGATCGATACATGAACTGACGAACGAGACTAGCTCATTAAATCAATGTTCTGAACACATTCTCATGACGTTACACAAACATAAACAAATATATATATATATATATATATATATATATATATATATATATATATATATATATATAATTCTCTTCATGGCTCAAGAGTTTGGACAAGAAGAACAAGTAAAGGAAAGATCACTCTTTTATTTCTGCAAGTCGGACGGATAGAGTTACCGTACGAAAAAAAAACAGAGGGGGCGGGGGGAGAACAAGAGTATTCACCCGTCACAAAAAAGCAGGGCCGGACCGTTGTGACCAAAAAAGATCACTTTTTTTTATTTCTACCTCACTTAAATTTAGCTGCGAAAAAGAGAAAGGGAAGTACAAGTAATTTGCAAGAGATTTGTCTGAATTTTAAAAAGATTTTTAATAATTTCCGGAGATTTCCATGACTTTTTCGTATATTTTACAAATTCAGGAGATTTCCAGGAGCTCCTGTTAAATCAGGCGGCCGCGGGAAATCTGTTATGTATTATAAAATGGTTCAATTTAATAATTTACACCTAGAATAAGCGTGGGTCCTATGAAAGTGTGGGGCCCACTGCGGTCGCATAGGTTGCAGTGGCCTAATGTCGGCCCTGCAAATAGCGGCATATCTTACGCCGTGGGTTGACTATCTATCTATCTATATATAATTCTCTTCATGGCTCAAGAGTTTGGACACGCAAGAAGTAAAGGAAAGATCACTCTTTCATTTCCGCAAGTCGGACGGACTAGAGATACCCTACCAAAAAAAAAAAGAGGGGGGGGGGGGAGAACAAGTATTATTCACCCGGGCTTAACCATTATCACCAAGAAGTCATGGAAAGATCACACTTCTTTATTGCTACCCCACGTAGTTTTAAAGGTCGGCGAAAAAATAAGGAGGAGCGGAGAACAAGTAATCTACTCTGTATTCACCCGTCACTAAAAAGCAGGGCCGGACTCAACCGTTGTAAGGCCCTATGCGAAACTGATTGCGCGGGCCAAGTTTGGGTAGGGATACGGGTAATAATTGAAATTTAAGAGTTTGTATCAGAAAATAAATTCGTCTTTGCTTTTTATTCATTCATTACTACGTACAGAAATACTTGACGAGCCTTGCGTGTAGCGAAGTCATACAGTATAGCATAAAAAATGTATTTCCTACTTAGATCACGATCAATAGCAATAGTTTCCTTCACCAGGTAACACAATTACGGGTAATGTATAATGCCGTTTTTATTTATCGCGCATAGGATTGGCGTTTTTTCATATTGAATGACACCCCAAAATGACAATTTTTGTCTATATATTTCAGGAGATTGTATGTTTTCAAAAGATTTTAATAATTTCCGGAGATTTCCATGACTTTCCCCTTTATTTTGCAATTTCAGGAGATTATAATGAGCTCCTGGTAAATCAAGAGGCTGCGGGAAAACTCTTATAAGTTATAAAATGGATTAATTTAATTATTTACACCTAGAATTAGCGCGGGTCCACTGCGGTCGCAAAGGTTGCATTTGCCTAAGGCCGCCCCTGCAAAATAATGGCGTATGCTACGCCGTGGGTCGACTAGTATTAACTATTCTCCCTATTCAAGCACTCTGCACACTGCTCCACACGACACTACCAACTCAAAGAACTTGACAACTCAGGGCTCTAAAGTAATGTAACACTATAATGTCTATGTCTAATTATGGTAGTAAACCGTGTTCTAGATAATGCATGAGCCGATTTAGTAGGATGCTTGCGAGAATTTTCTCAGCAATACAGAGAAGAGATATTCATCTTTGGTTGTCGCAGGTTTGGCGATTTCCTTTTCGCTTGTATAGATGGACATTTGTGGCATCTTGTGGTATTTACTCTTGTTCCCACATAATTAACAACAGCTCATGAAGTCTTCCAATCTGGGCTGATCCACTTTTTTTGTAGACCTCTGTTGGAATGGAGTCAGCTTCTGGATTTTTCAACTTGTGATATGTTGATTGTCTAAATCGGTTCCTTTGGGTAAGGAGGGTCATTTATTGCTACTTGCTGTAGCCTGTCTATAGCCATTTCATTTATGATGGAAGGTGTATTAAGAACCTTTTCAAAGTGCTCACTCAAGCGTTTCATGGTTTCTTCCTTATCTGTCAATAGGATTATCCCATCAGCATTTAGTAGAGGGATGAGCCTGACTTTGTGTCTATAGACCTCGTTTATAGAATGGAAGAAGTTCTTCATGTCTGATATCAGTAGTCTTATCATCAAACCAGTCTTGATATTTTCTCTCCATAGGTCCGAGTATGTTTAGTGCTGTGCTATGAATAGCGTCTTTGAAACATTCCATTTTGTCTACATTTGATTGAGGCAGTTCTCTATCGCATCTGTAAGCAACTTTTCTTTTTTGTCATCTGCAAGTCTGGCCGTGTTTAGCCTTTTTAAAGGTTTAGATATATGCGCACCTCTCTTTGGTTGAATACGAATGTTTAGTTTTGTGATGATGATGATGAGGCGATGGTCTGTTCCACATTCTGAACCACAGCAAGATTTGGTGACATGTCCTGGCGGTCACGTTGTCTGGTGATGGCGTTGTTTATAAGGTGCTAATGTCTTGAGCGGGGATTCATCAAGGAAGTTCGCTATGTCGTTGAGAGACTGAATATTGTGTTTAATATGAGCAGCTTGTGTTCAGCACGAGTAGTAAAAGTCCGTTGCTGTTGCACCGACCTATACCGAATTGGCCTAAGACTCCTTTCCAGATGTGATAGTCAGAGCCGACTCTTGCGTTGAAGTCACCAAGAATGAGTAGCTTATCAGTTTTTGGTATATCAAGTATGGTGGAGCTTAATTCTTCGTAAAAATTAGCTATTGCTAAATCCGTTTGGTCATAGTGGTTTGTAACAGCTAAAAATGAAAATGTGTTTCTTTCCGTTTTGTAATATCAGCTTTAGGGTCATGAGCCTGTCATTTATATCTTTAGGAGGCTCGACTAGTTTAGTTACTAATGATGTTTTTATGGAAGAAAGTATATAAAAATCCTCTTTCGCAGAGTTCACCTTCGTCGGCAAGCCTAGTCTCACTCAGTGCTGCTATGTTTATTTTGTATCGGTGGAGTTCCCTGGCTAGTAGTGCAGTCCGTCTTTGCCGTTTTTCATATGTGTTTAAATGTCAAGTATAGTGCACACATTCCATGCACCTAAGGCGGGAGGAACTATCCTCGTCTTTTTCTTTGAATTTCGACCGCATATGTAGGGTTCCCTCCAACTGCGGTAGGCTGGCTAGGGTAGTTTAGAGCAGGCAATTTTTAGTGCACCTTTTCTAGCCCTGTCCTGGTAGTGAGCAGTGCACTCCTAAATAAGGCTCAGGTGGCTGACGGAATTTACTACTGCTCTGATATGGTCTAAGCCGCCTGTGTGCAGGGTTACAGCTACGTCTTCCAGTGTGCCCAGACCTCCTACCGCTTCACTGCTTGCCTGTCGCCACAGGGCTTTGGTTTGGTTCGTATTGGAGGGGGGATAACTAAGTGACTTGCGCTGAGAATTTTGACTAATGTGAAAAGGATTTACTCAGCACGACGACCTCACTCTCTCGCCTTAAACCCCATCCTTTTCCAGAAGTAAGGTTTGCTCAAGACGTCAGGGGTCAAGTTTAGGTGCAGTGGATGACCAGAGACTTTCTGTGTGTCTTGTCCTGCTCTAAAGTGCTCCACAGCACCTTTGCCTTTCTGTCCGATTTGTCTAGTTTTGTGACGTTTAGCACAGGCCGCCAACTTCAGACTTCACAGGCTAGAATTGACAAAACATCAGTGTACTGAGTGTCACGACATGTCAGATACCCCCTACCTGGTTTAGTCGGCCAGTCAAAGCCGTTTCCGGGGTGTGGCCGCTGCGCATGCTACAGATACTGGGAGCCACAAGTGAGAGTTGGGTACCGATTGGGAACCAAGAGTGAGCCAAGCTACTGTCAATTGAGGTTACGACTGCCTTTTCACTTGAGGTGCTACCTTTCCTAGATACCGCATACACACTAGGGGGTCTATCGAGCTGTCATCCACCCTATATGCCTCAGAAAAGTGGACAGTATAAAGAAAAGAAGAAAAAAAACTGAACCACTTCCATATGACCTGTCTCTGAAAAATATTGCATGTTAAAAAAAAAACAAAAAAAAAACTGATATTGAAGTTCTTCAAAGAGCAGTCTTGCAAAGCGTCCACACAATCCTAAGGCAGGCCACATCTGAGAATGGAAGACCCCCGCTTTCCTAAACGACTCCTGTATGGCCAATTATGGGAAGGAAAGCACTCACAAGGTGGACAAAGAAATATCTTAAAGGAACCCTCAAATCTTTTCTGAAAGCCTTCAGCTATGACCCAGCCACCTGACAAAAACTCATAACAACGCGCAGTAAAAACGGGCGCACAAATAGCAGATGACAAGAGAACAGTGCTGGCAGAAGAAAAGCTCATAGGTCTCACTAGCCACATGAGGAGGAACAAAACCCCAGTGCAAAGCCTTCAGCTCCTTGGATAACAAAAGTGGTCATGATTGAACCATAAGCAAACGAATTATACTACCCCTATCCGCACTACCACCAGAGTTATAACAATATACATCTAGATATATAATTCTTTTCTTCGCTCAATAGTTTGGACGACCAAGAAGTAAAGGAAAGATCACTCTCTTATATGTGCGGATAGTCACCCCACGAAACAACAAGAGGGCGTGGGGGGGGGGGGGGGGGAAGAAAAAGTGGGTATTCACACGTCGCTACGGATGGCTGCGCGCTGGACTGTCAAACCCTGCCCGCTCCCATTCCCCTTCGTCCGGGAGGTTTGGACTAAGAAGTAAAATATCAACTCTGAAGGAACATCCGAAACATGTAAAACATTTTACAAACAAACATTTTATAAACACTAAATAGCAGCGCCGGACTTAACCATGGTGACCAAGAAGTCATGGAAAAAGAATAAGTAATCTACTATGTATATTCATCCGTCACTAAATAGCAGGGCCGGCCTTCAGCATTGTGGGACCCTATGCAAAACGGATTTCGCGGGGCCACGTTTGGGCTGACAATAAGTGAAATGTAAGATTTTGTATTAGAAAATAAATTCGTCTATGCATTTTATTCATTCTTTACTACGTACAGAATTACTTTACGAGCCTTGCGTGTAGCAAAGTCTTAAAATTTATAATGCAGAAATTTTTAATAGTAATTATGAAATTTTTAGAAAAGATAGGCCTGATAATCATGGAGAAGTTCTTTTAGCAATAAAAAAACACTCTTATAGCAGAAGAAATTACCTTACCTAACTAAAAAAATATAGAATCAACATTTTGTAAAATTAATACCACCTCAACATCCCTAATAATAGGCAGTATTTACAGACCACCAAATTCTAGAACTATGTAATCAGTTTACTACACTTAAAGAGACAAATAAAAATGCATTTTTTTTTTTGGATTATGGGTGATTTCAACTACCTGATATAAATTGGAAAACAATAACCATAGATAAACACCAAAACCTTAAGGACATAGATGACCTTCTCATAGAAACTTTACACAACCAAGTTTAGATCAAATCATTAAAAAGCCAACTAGATTAAACAAACACATTAGATCTCTTCTTAATCAACAGACCTGGATTAGTAATAGATTATGATATTATCCCTGGTCTATCAGACCATGAGATCATAAAAATACAATGTCAGATAAAAACAGTAGCCAGTATAAAACCCAAAAGAAAAATCTTACTCTGGAATAAATGTAACCTAACACAACTACACCAAGCTGCATTAAACTTTCAACAAACATTCTTATTAGCAAAAGACATTAACCAACCAGTTGATGACCTCTGGAATTTCATTAAAAATCATCTTAAAGCATTATAGAAAATCATAAACCAACTGAATACAAATCAAACAAAATAAATAAATGCTGGTTTAATAATAGACTAAAGAAGCTTTGTAAACAGAAGGAAAACCTATATAGAAAATTTAAAGAAACCAAGGCAGAAAGAGTTCACAAAAAATATATAAAAATTAAACACCTAACCCAAAAAGTAAGCAGACAGCTGCGGAGTGAATACATAAACAATGTAATATCTAAAGATAACAACAAAAACCTATGGTCATACATTAAGTCTAAGAACATGGAAACAACAGGCAAAGCGTCATTAAAAGATGAACATAACATAATACATAATGATAATGAAACTAAAGCGAACATCCTAATCAAATACTTTGCATCAGCATTGTCAGCCCCAGGAGACAAAGACATATTACTTAATTTGAACCAAGTAGACAACATAGAAGATATAGTAGTACAAGAAAATGGAATCCAAAAACTATTAACCAACATCAAACCAAATAAAGCTTCTGAACCTGATGGTATTCCAGCTAGATTACTCAAAGAACTAATCAATGAGCTAGCCCCAGTGTTCAAAATACTCTTTCAGGCATCGCTTAACCAGGGCAGAGTACCACAGGACTGGAAAGAAGCTAATGTCACCCCTCTATTTAAAAAAGGAGAAACATCTGACCCAGGAAATTACAGACCAGTATCACTTACCAGCATCACATGTAAATTCCTTGAACACATAATATGTAGCAACATTATAAACCACTTAGACAAACATAATGTCCTCATCCCATACCAACATGGCTTTAGGAAATATAGATCATATGAAACACAACTAATAGGACTAATTGATAATTTTTCAAAAGGTTTAGATAATAGTGAACAAATAGATGCTATCTTACTAGATTTTTCCAAGGCATTAGACAAAGTTCACCACCATAGTTTCCTTAAAAAATTAAAATATTTCGGCATTAATGGTCCATTGCATCAGTGGATTAAAGATTTTCTGATAGGGAGAGAAGAAAATGTAATAATAAATGGCTCTAAATCAACACCGATAACAGTAAACTCAGGTGTACCTCTAGGAACAGTCTTGGGTCCACTACTATTTTTAATTTACATAAGTGATTTACCAAATTGCATTACTTCAGGAACAAAAGTCAGATTATTTGCAGCCGATTGCATAATATATAGAACAATAAAAACACAAAATACACAGATATTTTACAAAGAAAATTAGATGAATTACAGAAATGGGAATCAAATTGGTGCATGTCTTTCCACCCAGAAAAATGTCAGTTGTTAAGAGTAACAAAAAAACTAAAACAAATTAATTCCACTTATCTTATTCATGGCAAACCAGTAACACAGACTAAAAACGCAAAATACCTAGGTGTTATAATAAATGAAAAACTGTCATGGAATCCACATATTGATGAAACTATAAAAAAAAAATCAAACAAAGTATTAGGTTTTATTAAAAGAAATTTCTATAAATCAAATAAGAACATAAAACTAAAATGTTATTTAACCTTGGTTAGGCCAATAATAGAATAAGCATCCTCCGTTTGGGACCCCTCAACTCAAGAAAACATTAAGAAACTGGAACAGACACAAAATAGAGCAGTGAGATTAATAACAAAGGAATATTCACATTTGACTAGAGTAACACCTTTAGTAAAATCACTAAATTTAGACAGCCTTCAGGAAAGAAGACTCAAAAGTAAAGTAGCAATTATACATAAAACACTGAACCATAATCTTCAAATACAAAAACAAAATTTAATAAAATTTTCTGAAAGACACAAAGATAAAGGCACATTCCTCGTCCCATATGCTAGGACAAATTTGTACAAATACTCCTTCTTCCCTAGTGCTATTAGAGCATGGAATGGGTTGCCTGAGCAAGCCAGAAAAACCAGTGACTTAAAAGAATTTAAGTCATTGGTTAATATTCATGACTAAATGCATGACGCGTAGGACGTAATCATCTTCTTTTTTGAAGCAACTTCTGTATTATATAAGATAAGATAAAGTCATACAGTATCTATATATATAATTCTCTTCTTCGCTAAACAGTTTAAACGAGCAAGAAGTAAAGGAAAGATCACTCTCTTATTTCTACGGATAGCAACCCCCACGAAAAACAAATTGGGGGAGAGAACAAGTGGGTATTCACACATCGATACGGATGGCTGCGCGCTGGACTGTCAAACCCTGCCCGCTCACATCCCCCCTTCATCCTGCGGAAATTTGAACTAAGAAGTAAACTATCTTCAACTCTGAAGGAATATCCGAATCATGTAAAACATTTTTTTGAAAGAGAAAGAAAGAGAGCAAAGAGTGGTGCTTTGTAATACTGTAAAAAAAAAAAAGTAATCATAAGAGCATTAAAAAGATTAATCTAAATCTCTTCGCTACTTTCGAAATGGGTCGAATAAAGGATTACAAATAATAATAGCAAGAAGAGCGAAAACAGAGAAAGAGAAGGAAAGAGAGACCTTGACGTGATACTTCATAGTAACAGATATGCTAATTCACGGGCTTCTAAAGCATGTTAAGTTGATGTTTAACATGAGACCCGTTTATACATATATCGGTCTATCTATCTTTTAATCGTATTCCTATTGTCAGGCTTTTTTCTCTGGCTTATTTACAAACAATTAATTAATACTATTAAACTCTACAAAGAAACTCCATTTATATATATATATTAGGGGTGCACCGGATAGTACTTTTTGATATCCGGCAGGAGCCGGATATGACCGGATAATAAAATTTGATATTCAACTAGGGCCGGAGCCGAATACCTAAGTGTCTTGTAAATAGCTTGTATTGCGGAACATTTTACGAAACTATTAAATAACATACCTATATTTGTCGGTATTATTTTTTTTCTTTTTATATACCTTATTGATTTAAACTCTGTTACTGATTGATTTATTAAAGATTAATGTTACTGATTGATTTATTAAAGATTAACAGTATTTATAAACATAAATTAATCTGTGTAGCATGAGCGTGTCTGTGTGTATGTACGAGGCCACCAAACATAAAGGCTGTGTGTTGGAGGGTCAATGTAAAAAATGTTAGTATATATTTGACTAGTTACTAATGTAAATCTCTCATCTGGCTTGTATGGTTTTTGGATGTATGTGTTCAAGAATTTCTGACCAACAACTGGTCATCAGACTTGTAATTGCAAGTCCAACAACTGTTTCTGGTTCTGGCTTCAAGGGCTTAATACTGATAGTTGGAATCTAAAGCGTAGTAGGGCATATATTTATTAATCCATTTGCGGCAAACGATATTTTATTAACAGTAGGAACATCAATTATACCTACTTAAAGCCTGAGCCTTAAATGTTGCGAATCATAGATTTAATTGTAGTCTGTAGGCCTATTAATGATATCTATATTTAGATCTACTGTTATATAGATCTAAGAGCATTAGGAAAACCAACTATAGAAGAAAAAAAAACTCACCCACACCATTTTGTTATAAACCTGTTGGCGACCACGACATCGATGCAGCCAGTTGAAAGCCAACTGGAGAAGAAGAAAGCGACAATTGCGGAATGCAATGTGGATGGTGTCATCAAGCTCAAGAGGCAAGCCCGCTGCCGCTCCCAACGATCGACCCTCACCTGCAGCGATGAAACTTCACAGCCCATACCGTGAGGTGGATTCTGTCCGAGACGGACAGATCTAAGAAGGGGGCAGTGTTATAAACCTGGTGGTGACACAGATGTAGGTAATGGTGTGTGTAGACAGCCAACGCAAATCACTCCAGGCCAGCGCTAGACGAGCGGTCAACTTTGACGTTGACAAGACGGAGAGGTCACACTTATCTTAGCCTAATACAGACGTTACTTCAAACCTTAGGTCTAATTAAAAAAACAACAATTTTTTACTTTTACACATAAACTTACAAAATAGTGTCTATTCATTTCATTATTTAATGAAAATTAACCTTCTAATTTGAGTTTCCAAAACATTTTTTTTAGATTTACTTATGCGCATTTAGACCTGCTAACAACATAGCTACTTATATACATTAGCATTTATCATATCGCGCACCAAAAGGTCACGTATGCGCGTGACATAACATCTCGCAAAGTCTACATTTACTCTTCGTAAAGATAAAGATAGATAAAGATAGTTTTTTTTTACTTTAACAGAATATGCAAAATAAAGTCTATTATTTTCATTACTTAATAGAATTAACCTTCAAATGTGTGTTTTAAAAGCATTTCTACACAAATACTTTCGCTATAAATGTGAATGGCTTTAGCCGTGTTGACATACATTTTCATTCATCATAGCGCGTAGCCTACTGTATCTAGGTCAACACAAGCTCAAAGTGTTTAGTCATTTACCAAGCTTAAAGTTTTTTGTTATTGATTAGACTACTATGGCATTCAAATTGTTTAGATTCTAGATCTGGATCGACATAAAATTAAACTAACAATGTTATATAAACAATTATATTCAGGCGTTCGCTTTAATTATTAAATATATTTTATCGCTTTTTTGTCACTTACAGTATTCACCAAGGCAACGCGTCTTGAGGTCATGATTTTATAGTGCTGTAAAAAATAAAAAACAGATGTTGACTTTTGACTAATAAATTGAATAATTAAACTCTCTTTTGCGTTTTTTTAAAATCATTGAGAGTTGAATATATTGTTATAAACCTGGTGGTGGCACAAATGGAGGTAGTGTGTGTAGTCAGCCGACGCAAATCGCCCCAGGCCAGCGCTAGACGAGCGGTCAACCGTGACGAGTTACGACGGTCAGCCGAGTCGAGTGTCAACAGGACGGTTCGGGAAGGATCGACGTCGTGAACAGAGCTCAGGAGCGTCACGAGAGTTGTAGTCATATGACCACCAAGAAACGTCGAGCGGCGTTCTGTCCGGTTCGAGAAGGCCAGCAGGGACCCTATATAAGAGCGGAGGTGTCGCAGTCAAGACGGTCGAGAAAAGGGGCTCAATACAGCACGGTTCAGAAAAGGGGTTCACCACAGAAGGTTCACTACAGCACAGTTCAACGGTGTGGTTCTGTAAGGAGCATTACGACGGTTCAGTGCGGAGTACTGTCAAGTACAGTTGAGACGACTGGCGTCTTGATCTTTGTCTGTGATCGAGTCCGGCACAACGAGCCTAGTGTGTGAAGTCAGTCCTGAACTGTTGAACCCAGTGCAAGCCCAGAACGAGACGAAGAGGCCAGTGCAAGAGTTGATACGGCGGTACGGTGTTATCGGAGAGATATTTGTACAGTGCACGTGTTGCCAATTGTACAGTATTGGCTGTTATTTATTCAACTATTAAAGTGTTACGTTACTTTGGAGCCCTGAGTTGTCAAGTTCTTTAAGTTGATGGTGTATGGTGCAGTTTGCAGAGAGCCTGCATAGTGAGATTCGTAACAATATCATTCTCTCAAATATATATTTGATTGACTATACTTTTAATTAACAATACACATTTTAAAAATAGATCTAAAACCTACTTTCATTTCATTGATAGCTAGATCTAGACTCTAGATCTAATAAACCATTTTTTTTATTTGGAGGCTGGAACTCTTTTATTTATAATATATACTAATTATAGATCTACACTATTCTACTCAAAACATTTCAACTTCAATTGGTAGAAACAGTAAGGACTATAATTCTACATATAGCTTACATTATTGAAACAAAAAATAAAAATTATTTATTTTACAAGTAGATCTAGATCTAGAATCTAGATCTGTACACAATCATTCTTAGCTTGGGTAAACCATCTAAATAAATAAATTATAGCATTTATATAACACTACTTTCATGCTTATAGCATGCTTAGAGCACTATGGTCCAATCTCATTTGTGGACCAGGGGGGAGGGGGTATGACGACTAAACGGCGCCTAGTTAACACAACTCTGCCCGAGTCGGGTTTGGAACCTCGAGCCCAAACCAAGTCAAGTTCAAGCGCACTTAGCCTCTCGACCTCGCTTCCCACGCTCTAGACTCTAAATGATACTCTGTCTAGATTTACTTCTTATCTAAATCAGATTTGTACACACATTCAAACGGAATAAATGCATACGATTTGTAGAAAGAAAAAACCCGAGCAAAGCCGGGTAAAATTAAAGCTAGTATATATATATATATATATATATATATATATATATATATATATATATGTATGTATATATATGGACTTTGTCCATAAAAACTCTCTTAAATTTTATCCTATTTCCCAGCTAAAGCTTAGTACTTTCCTGAGATCTTTGCTGTCAAACAGTGTTTTAAGGTTCGAAATTAAATATGTTCTTCTAATATTCTGGTATCTGAGGCAGCCGATGGTAATTTGATCTACTGTGAGGTCACAATTACAATAATGACACAATAGGGACTCCTCTCTTCTCAGTTTAAAGGAGTGTGTGATGTGATGTGGTCAATCATAAGTCTGGACATGGTCACACTTTCATGTGGGCCGCAGCCTGACATCTGTTGACATTTGTTGTGGGCCTCAGCTTCCCATCGATGCCTCCATTCTTTGTCGGTGGCAGAGGTTATACTCTGTCTCAGGTGCGAGCAGGAAATTTGGGTTCCTGACACCACTTCATTTAGGGCTCTCGTTGCATCTCTGCCATTTAATTTCCCTCTATAGCCACATGGGAGGGGACCAGGGCCGGTCTTAGGCCACTGCAACCTATGCGGCTGCAATGGTTCGGCACTTTTATAGGCCCCGCGCGAATTCAAGGAGTAAATTATTAAATTAGACCATTTTAACTTATTTTCAAAGGGTTCCTGGAATTCTCCCAAAATTGTTAAATATACGAAAAAGTCATGAAAATCTCATGAAATTATTAAAATCTTCTGAAAACTAATGCAAATCTCCTTAAAAAAAGAAAATATTGTCATTTCGGGGTGTCATTTAATATGGACAACACCAATCCTTTTGATTTTGCTTTTAGGCACATCGGCACAATTAGGGCCATGTCGTGCTTGCAGTCCCTTAAGGATTACTCTCTCTCTCTCTCTACATAACAAGGGCTAAATTCTATACAGTTAAATCATTAAAATCAAGGTCTATTCACAGTTAAAATAGTAAAGATAGTAAAAATTTAATAATTTGGTAAAAATCTAATGTAAATAGTACATGTTCACAAATTCATAAATCAGATCTTCGTAGACAGACCCACTTCCCGGATAAAGCCCAGTACCTTCCCAGGGTCGACATTGTCAAATAGTGTTTTTAAGTTAGTGGCTCTAAAATATTTTTCCCTGACATCCTGGTATCTGGGGCAGTCAATGAGGATATGTTCCACGGTGAGGCGAAAGTCACAATACTCACAAATTGGGGGCTCCTCTTTCTTCAGCACAAAAGAGTGGGTGATGAAGGTGTGGCCATTCCTAAGTCTAAACATGGTTGTGCTACCACGCCTTGTCAGACCCTTAGATGTGGGCCGCCACCCAACATCCGCCACAATCTGCCTGAGTTTGTTGTGAGTCTCAGCCTCCCATCGGTCCTGCCACTCTCGATAGGTGGCAGAGGCAATACTTTGTCTCAAGTCCGAGCAGGAAATTTGGGTTCCTGACACCGCTTGATTTAGGGCTCTCTTTGCTTCTCTGTCTGCGGCTTCGTTCACTATGCCCACATGGGAGTATGGCCGGCTGTTATTTGGTTCAACAGCTTTTACTCGATAGTAAATCTGGAAGGCAGATCTGAATGTTTATCGGATTATTGTTAGAAAACTACTATCTACTGTAGATGGCTCGTAAAGTTAATTTGATAGTGATTTTGTACTTTGTAAAGTATGAATAAAATGCAAAGACGAATTTATTTTCTAATACAAAATCTTAATTTTCAATTATTATCCTTATCACAACCCAGAATGGGCCCTGCGCAATCCGCTTCGCATAGGGCCCCGCAAAAAAGTATGTCTCTCCATTGAATTATTTTAACAGAATAATAATAAGCAAAGCATAAGTTTAGAAAAAAAAAACAAGTTAAAAAAAAAGAAGCTTCGTCCTGAGACATGACGTTATACTGCACCCCTCTTTGGTTGGCACTTTTGTTGCTCAGAAGTGGCGCCTTACTTCTTTTCTGTCATCGTGTCTGCCTTCTCAATCTTACCCTGTCTTCCATTAGTCATTTCTTTTCTTCAGCCCTGGATTTACTTATGTGAAGGCCCCAGGGCAGAATTATTTTTGTTGGCCAAATTTATTTGTTCATTATACTGTAGTTGTGATTTATCTCGAAGTTGTACAGATATCTGTAATATTCTGTCCACCTTCTAAGCACATCTGCTCCTTCATCTTATATATTCTTTTGATGTTATAAAGTATACTTCCATATTTTCTATACGTATACTTAAAACTCTGTTGTTTTTTTCTCTCTGGAGATCAGCTTATTGATATGTGGTTTTAAGTTAAGATTAATGTCTTGTTAAAGTTGTCTAACACTAAATTACTTGAATCCATTCAGATGCGTCATCCTGCTCTTCCTATTTGTTGTATGTGTGCGTGTCTCAGATGTATGTGTATCTGTACTAAACAACGCTCCCTTTCCAAAATAATCGGCATCATTGAAAACTATGGCTTATATTGGAAATCAATGGAAATCAAACTCATTTTTGAGAGTGCAAAGAAATAAATATTTACTTACTTGGGTGTTAATAGAGATGTATATGTAGCAAAGAATGACAAAATTTTGGTTCCTTCGAAATTATATCTCTTTATTGTCTAATTCTCTAGCATGGTATTTTATGAAGATACTTTTGTAAAATCATTAAAGTTCCAATTCTAAAAATGTGTACTATTAAAACTTGTTCCAGGTTTTGACCAAGTATGGTGATGCTCCGGGTGGTTCAATTATACTTATTACAGATGGAAAAGAAAACGAAGGACCGTATCTCAAAGACTTAAGACCTGCACTTTTAAGACGAGGTAAACAATATGACACACGAGAACACATAAATTTAAAGAGTATGTTAAACTCGTTCTATGACTATTACGTTTTGGGATTTGGCTGGTGAATATGTCATTGTATTCTCAACATTGGAATCTCATCCCCCAAAGTCCAAGTCGGCTGGAGATCCATGCTTAGATGAAGACATAACACATTCCCAGTGGCGTCACTATTGGGTGCGGATGGTGCGGGTGTGTATGTATGTATTGTATGTATGTATGTATGTATTGTATGTATGTATTGTATGTATGTATTGTATGTATGTATTGTATGTATGTATTGTATGTATGTATTGTATGTATGTATTGTATGTATGTATTGTATGTATGTATTGTATGTATGTATTGTATGTATGTATTGTATGTATGTATTGTATGTATGTATTGTATGTATGTATTGTATGTATGTATTGTATGTATGTATTGTATGTATGTATTGTATGTATGTATTGTATGTATGTATTGTATGTATGTATTGTATGTATGTATTGTATGTATGTATTGTATGTATGTATTGTATGTATGTATTGTATGTATGTATTGTATGTATGTATTGTATGTATGTATTGTATGTATGTATTGTATGTATGTATTGTATGTATGTATGGTGACCTGTCTGATCACTTCCCAATAGAAAATGGCGTGAAGCAAGGCTGTGTACTTGCTCCTACTCTATTCGCTATCTTCTTTGGCGTAATGCTGGGTCAAAGGATGCAGCGATTTCAAGAAGGCATCTACGTCAGGTTTAATTAGACGTATTAATTCTGCCCATATCATCTGATTGATGGTATCTTATGACTTCTTCTACATCCCTATTTCTACATTGAGTAGACTTTATGCCATAATTATCCCATAATATTTCTTCCATTCTCTATCACCATATCTCTGAACACATTTTCAATCCTTTAAATGTTCCCGATAATTAAATCTATCTCACCCTGATCTACAACACAAGCTTCCACTGTCCCGTAAAATACGGTGTGTCAATGCTACCTCTTTAATTGGTAATTTTACACTCTTTTAATTAAACTTAACACATTTTCTAGATTTGACTGTAAATTCATAATCTTCCACTAATTTCTTATTCATTCCAACAACAGTGCTCCCCGTATCCCTAATGGTCTTGAATGTCTGAAAAACCTCCAATGTTCCAGTCTCAGATGACAATGATAAACCTTATTCTAATCCATCTTTCACTCAGTTCATTCTTCCCTGTTTGTTTTCGTGATATCATCCGTAACAGTCATCATATTGTCTTTCCTATGTACAACATCTATTATGCCTATCCTGTGTTTCCTTTGTTCTGTGAAAGCTATTCTGTGTTTCACTTGTTCTGTTAAAAACAACTATTTCTTCTATATCACTGCCTCTAGATAATCTTGTCGGGTTGTGCCACTTTATAAGCCCTTATCATGTCTTTTATGGATTTCGGTTTCCTCTCTAACAGAAATATTTTTAATTCCTCCAGACACTCGTAAATTACTTTGTCCAACATGAGAAATGTTTTAAGACTGTCAAATGTCTTTTCTTCCTCAGCTGTTTCTACCCAGTTATCGAAATTGCTGCTCATTCTGTCCAGGAATGTCTGGTTCTATCTCACAATTGACAAACTGTTGGCGATAGAAAGCCTCTGTTTTCCCGAAAGTTCGTAGCATTGTAGTTACCCTGGTTCTTACATATTTTTGAAAAAATCTCCACTGTAAATGACCAAGACAGCAAGAATATCCATTTGTCTTCCGAGTATTCCAGTTCTCTCATTTCTTTGTCGAACTTCTTCAGAAAAATGTTAATGTCCATTTATTCTTTGTTAAATATACACCTTTATATTTTGCCAGTTTATTCCATGCAGCGTCACTCTTTCTTTTATCACTCTCTTTTTCTTGGTATGTTGTTAACTTTTTTCTCCGCTAGCTCCTTTTTAAAGTCCAACAGCAAGGAAGCAGAGGTGAAAATCAGCCGTAGTGGACAGCATTCCTGGTGAACGTCCTAAGAGTGAAGGAGAAACCATGATAAGCACGATTTAAAATCACAATTCCAAAGAAAAGCAGTTTATAACTCTGCCAAAACTACCGCAACATCAGCATCATAAGCCATCCCATCAAATTCTGTTAAAAATTACTAAACCGGCTAAAACCAATAACTGACATCATATCAGAAGAACAAGCGGGTTTTGGACAAGGTCACAGCATAACTGAACAAATTGTAAACCTCAGTATACCTCCAACACCAAAAGAGCCGTTTTCATGGCTTTATCGACTTCAGGAAAGATTTCGACTGAATGGGGCACACTGCGTAAAATTGGAAAAATACAATGTAAATCAAAGCATAATAGAAGTTATGCAAAACCTCTATAAGCAAGTTACTAGTGCAGTGTACCTAAACAACAGCAACAGTTTAAAACCACATTTGAAGTGAGACAAGGCTGCCTAATCTCACCAACTCTTTTCAATATCTTCTTTGAAAGGAAAATGGTAGATGCACTCCAGGGGCTACGAAAGTTCTGTAAGCATTAGAGGAAGAAAATTACTAACTTGCGCTAAGCAGACGACATAGATGGTCTGACAGGGACAGAAGAAGACTTAGCTGACTTAGTGATGATCATAGATAAAACACTATGTGGCATTTTTCGTCTCCAGGCGCCGTTACATTTTCACCCTTCTTTCTGCTTCTGTTGTGTATGACATCTGCAATCCGTGACCCTTCTTTTATGCTCTTTGTCCATGTGGATCTATCCAGTGCCACCTATTCCCAGTTGCCAGTGTCGATTTTGAAGAGCTTCATGTTGCGTTTGTATACATCCGTATAACATAAAAGTGGGCGACCAGCGGCTCTCCTGCCTTCTATTAGATCGCCATACAGGATGTCCTGTGGAAGTCGACCTTCTGGCATTCTACGAACGTGGCCAAGCCAGCCAAGGCGTCTGCTGCTGATAACAGAGCGGATGTCCTGGCACCCTGCTCTTTGTAGCACTTCCTCATTGGTTATCTTATCTTGCCACATTATTTTAAAGATCCGCCTTAGGCATCGGAGGTGGAAGACATTCAGCTTTTTTTCCTGCCATGAGTAGGTAGATCATGTTTCACTTCCGTACAGCAAGGTGCTCAACACACAGGTCCGGTAGACTAGGGCTTTAGTACTGCTAGTCAGCATTATGTTGTCCCAGACTCTTTTCTGCAACCGTGACATGGAGGCCATTGCCTTGGCTATCCTGTTGTTTATGTCTTTATCCAGTAGAGTGTTGTTGGATATGATGGAGCCAAGGTAACAAAAGTGATAAAACACTAACTATGACCAATAACCAACAGGGCTTTAAAAGAGACATCAGTATTAGTGGTGAAAAGCTGACAAGTGTCAGAGCTTTTAAATACTTTGGAGCTTTTGTCTCAGATGAAAGAACCAAACCTAAAATTGTAGGCACAGCAGCACTTGCAAAACTCAAAACAATTTGGACAGACAAGGGAATAGCCTTCGACTCAAAAATCAGACAGATTTGGTCACTGGTCACTGTCACTTTCATATATGCAAATCCTGTACATTGGTTGCAGATCTCGAGAAGAGGATCCTAGCAACGAACTTAGATGCTACAGAAAGATTTATTTTACTATTCGGCCATATCCGGCTCCGGACGAATATCAAAATACTATCCAGTACCCCTAATATCTATTATGTATTTGTAAAATACCGTTGTAACTCGATTGGCGGACTGATAGGGTTAATATGTGTGCGACCCTCTGGCACACGTGACTTACACAAATCACACAGGTCAACGGCTGTCGATGGACAAGGGACAGTACTGCTACTACACACAAATACGACCTGTCTTATGGTGCGTGTAAGAGTGGTCATCAAGAATGTAGCTTTACCAGTCCAGAGAGACTAGTGGTGTTTAGTAGTCAGTTCTGTTAGGTACAAGAAAGCATTTGTAGTTAGTGTAGCCAATTGTGTGGTATTGGCTGTTGATGTATTTGTGATTAAACTACCACATTGTTATTTTGGAACACTTGTTGTCAAGTTCTTGTGTTAGATGTGTCGTGTTGGTAGAGAAGATATTAACACTAGTGTCTAGAAGTGGGATTTCTTACGGCTTTTGTAAAACTGCTGGATGAACTCGATCGAAAAGAGTTGAAACAAGAACTTTGATGTTGTGGACTGATGCTTTGGAAAAAACAAGACAATTCTTGAAAAACGCCTCCGACAAGCCTTGCTGGACGAAGGTGAAAATCCGAACTCATGTCTGTTCGAAGTACAACCAGATATTAAAGAGCTTATGAGAGCCTAACCATGTACTGTTGGGTACGAAGCTGGAAGATGTCAACGATCAGGTCTGTACCATGATTAAACGGATAGGTACCATGCTGAACAAGACGGATTTGACGTTTGGTACCATGCTGAACAAGATAGATGAAATGTTTCGTACCATGATAATCAAGACAGATGAAACGTTAGGTACCATGCTCAGAAAGACAGACGAAACGTTTGGTACCATGATGAACAAGACAGACGAGCTGATGGGTATATTGTTGAGTTAGACAGAAGAACAGATGGCTACCATGTCAAGGGGTGTAAACACTCCGTTACTCAACGGAGACGTTGTTGATAAATTGTTCAGGAGATTTCATAAACTGCATCAAATTTAAAACTCAGGTTCTTTAACCTCATAGGTGCTCACAGAGAACGTTTTTTGATAGATTCGCAACCTGACGAGCGCTATTTGCGAAAACCGCAAGCTTTATCAAACCTTTATATTCTATCTTTGGTATTTCTCCAAAAGGTCGCAGTGTATATAGAAAGCTTAAATACCTATATCTCACAAATTTCATATTTTTAAAGCAATTTTTTTCTTTTCCCTTAAGTCTACTTGTTTTAATATGCCTTACGTCATTTCCACTTCCTTTTAGACTTGGTCTAAACAAAAGAGATAAAGAGAGCAAGTAATGGTAATTTTCCCACTATTAAAAAACAAACCTATTAGCATTAAAAAGGTAAATCTATATCTATTGTCATTACGCTACAATCTAAAGAAGTGTGATAAACGATTACATTTAGTACAGCCCGATAGATATTTCTTTTTATTTAGATATCAAAATAAATGTAGAAAGAGAACGTGAATAGAGTGGGTGTTTCCAAAGCAAGTCAAAAGTATATGTCGGAGAAATTACGATGCGCGGCTAAAATAAAATAAAATGAGGTTTCAGAGAGCGAAAAGAGTGAAACAGACAGACAGAAAGTAAAATTTCATAGCAATAGTCATAGATACTCTAATTCAAAGACTAAAAAGTATGTTAGGTTGATTGTTAAAATGTTTCCCGTTTTTTTACAATAAAAAAAAAAGAATGGCGTGTTCCGGCCATAATTATCAATATTAAGCCTTGGAAAAATCAACTGGCGTAGCCTGTGTCTACTTCTAGTATATATATATATACCAGGGTTTTTGCAGTTAACTCCCCCTCTTCTATAAAACGAAAAAAAAAATAAAACGACAATGCCCAAATTCCAAGAGCACAGTCAAGGAAGATTTTTATTTTAAAACCCCCTCAAAAATTTACGATAAACCCCCTCTTCAATATAAAAAAAGCAAATTACACACTCAAAATTCTATTAGCGTAGCCAAAGGGGTTTTGAGTTTAAACCCCTTTCTTCAGTATGGTTTCAAGCTAAAGAATATTTCTTCAATATAAAAAAAAAATTAAATTACACACTCTAAAATCTATGAGCGTAGCATAAGGGGTTTTGAGTTTAAACCCCTAGCCAGAGGGGTTTGATGCTAAAAAAAACCTCTTCAATATAAAAAAAGCAAATTACACAATAAGTTTATTTGAGCGTAGCCAAGCCAATTGGTGGTTTTGGGTTTAAACCCCTTTCCAATGGTGGCGGGAAAAATCAACGATGGAAAGGCAGGCGACTGAGAATCGACTTAAGATGTAGAACTTAAATATCAGGGTTCGCATATGTATTGGTTCTTTCCTCCAGCACGGAGTTAAGTTCCTCTGCGATCTAGTTGTAGGTTTAGCAGTCAATATCAGAGATACTTGGACAAACAAAAATTCAAGAACTGTGACAGGATTTCTGGAAGTAGTAGTTAGGAGCAACAGGAAAGCTAACAGGAATTCAGATCCAGTAACAGGAATGCGTAAGGATCAGAAACAGGAATTCTTGTGCAGGGAAAAACAGAACCCAGCTGGTATTCGTAGCCTCGATCAGGAACAAGTCCAAATTAAATGGAATAAGAATAAGGGAGCAAAGCAAATAGAATATGTGAATGAACGCCCCTCAACGCTCTACAATGGAGCGACTCTGAGATGGTCTGAGGTTTATATGGTGCTAGAGCGGAAATATAGAATTGGATATGAAAGCATGTAATGTCAAGTGATAAGTCAAAATATTTAACTGAAACTCTATTTAGATTAGCGCCTCCCACTTAATGGCCGATAAGGTCTTATGAGCACCAGGTCAGAGGTCAAGCGTGACATGCGCTCAGGGTCTAGACAAAGGTGAGGGCATAGTCTGGCCGCTTCGCAAGATGCAAGGAGCTCACATAGTCTCTCACTATGGGGAAAGTAAATCACGTTGAGAGACATCGCACTTGAATAGACTCTAACAAATACACACTGCCCACAGACTCTAACAAATACACACTGCCCAGAGAGTCAAGCTGGTGAGTTGGCAAATGTGGCGTGGCTTAGGAAAGTGAATTTCATGAAAGCAGGGGGAGAGGTAGGTAAAAAAGTGTAGAAATACATCTTTATATCGCTTAATATGGCGCTTATTTTTGCTCAGCGAACGGATCGTCACAATACATCAGTTAGTAAGAAAGAAAAAAATCGCTCTATAAGTTATAATAACAAGGTATTGTCTTTTAAAAACAATTATTTTAAAGTTTTTCTTGTTTTGGTGATGTAATCTGTGCTTGCATTGAAATTTAATTTATCGTCTAAAAAAGTGCCAAAGTATCAAAAAAGTTTGGACTAATTCTATGTTTTGTTCTATAGTTTAAACATGAATAAGCATATTTCAGTATCTAGCTTTTATCACAAATTTTATTGAATAAGAAAGTCTGCTTTTGCATAAGTAGATATGTCACTCAATGCGGTCCGCATCACCTAGTGACAACACTTCGAAAAGACTGTAATATTATTCAGCCTACGGGGACTACGGTCTCTAACTAAAACTAAAGAGAAGATAGCAGTTTTTCGGGTTAATTCATTTTAATAATAACTTATTTTTCAGGTATTGTTGTGCATGCTTTAGCGTATGGCCAAAGGGCAGAACAAAGTATTGCTGAATTATCTCAAGATACAGGAGGCAGAACATTTTTTTATAGCGGTCGCCAAAATTCAACTGCTTTAATTGATGGTTTAGCAGCAACAGTTGCAGCGGAAAACACTGCATTACTTAAATCCTCTGCTCCAATCTCTGTAGGTATATTTTAACAAAACTAAAATTAGTATAATAATTATAGGATGTTTTATTTTGTTTGTTTTACATGTTTCTGATGTTCCTTCATAATTTGAGGAATATTTTATCTAGTCCAAACCTCAAGCAGGACGCCGGGGAAAGACGACTAGCAGCGTTAGAACAAGGAACCATTGAGACGACTGCTCAGAGCGCATACATTTTAAAAAGTGGCCATTTTTTTTATTGATTCATGGGTTGTTAAGGACAAAAAATAATCGACAAATTTTCAACTTGATCCGAAAATCCGATGTGTTTGAAATAACGTGTACAACTTTGTACCAAACAGTGAATTGATAGATCTAAATGTGTGGAGTATCTTTTCTTTTCTTGAAAAGAAAAGATACTCCACACATTTAGATTAAGACTTTGAGGGTTACCGCCGAATAGAAAATGTCTTCGAAAAATACTCTTAAAAAAATCATTTATAAGTAATTAATTTTGATCGAAAAATACTATATAAAAAAAAATCATTTATAAGTAAATACTTTTGATCAATACGCCTGTTTGTAAATTCGTTTTGTTACAGAACTAGAATTGAAGAACAAATCAGAAGACGGAAGAGAAATTAGATTCAACTTTGGAATATTGTTTTTTAGGCTTCAATAATAAATTGTGAGTTATAATCCAACAGTTAGTTATACAATAAGAAAAGTCTCCAGATTGAGTAAAGGTTGGGAAAAGGGACTAAGAACAAATATTTGCTTTCAAAACTTGTCCCAATTGTTACGCTTATACTTAAAAATTTTCTTAGGAATTCTAAATTTTCCAAAAAAAACGTAGTCTTTCTTTAAATAATTATTTTAAATTCATGCGTAATTACAAAAACTCTGTCGCCCTATTTGACTATTCTGTTCTAGAAAGTGTCAAGTGTCTCCTTTTTATAAGTATTGCTAATGATTGCATTTGGCATTGAAGAATATGAGTTGGGGCCTAGTGTCACAAGACGCTTGCAGTGTGCTGGCGCCTGCTTGAACTGGTCGTGGTCTAGGGTGATTCTGGAGGCCCGACTGTTGACGCTGGAACTTTGGTGGCTTTAGCCCTGTCGCGATTTTGGTGTTTGTCTATATAATTAAGATATAAAACTAAACATCTGAATATAGTTAGAAAAACGTAGGCGTATAACTTTATTTACATACAATATAGAATCTTCTAAATAAAACGTTTACATACAGGTACATCAACAAAACTGGCGACTAAACTAAGATCTCTAATGACTATGAACGTTAGATTTCACTATAAGTTTCTCGTACAATATTAGGAAGACAAACAGAAGCGGGAAATGCGACCGTCCGCTCTACAAAACCAACGCTCTCTGTCCGTTCGTTTCAAGCGCAAAATCCCTCCCGAATTTAGGAAATTTAGGCACCTGATATTTAGGCACCGCGTATTTACGGATATTTAGGCACCGGAAATTTAGGCACCCGGATATTTAGGCACCCGGATAATTAGGCAACCGGAAATTTAGGCACCGGATAATTAGGCACTTTTTGACAAGGCGGAAAATTAGGCACCGGATAATTAGGCACTCTTTAATTAGCGACCTTAATTTTGAAAGTAGTTTTAAAATGTTAACGTATATGTTTTCCTTATGCTATGGGCTATCGGTGACGTTATTAAAAAAATAGCAACTAGAACGATTCTAGCTAAGAAAAGCTGACTAAATGGGGAAAATGACAATCATGAGAATGTGTGGAAAAAAATTACTCATGAGTCATTATATAATATAGACATCACAGCATTTAGGGGAGGGGAGGTAGAGATGATTCTCCTCTCATTGCTTCCGTCCATCACCAACCCCTATACGGTTGATTGGTGATTACGCAAATTGTTTAAATATTTAGTTATTAATGTAAATACTTAAGATTAAAAAGTATTATAAAATATTTTTATTATGTCGGGGAGTGTTGGCGTTAAATATAATGCAATCGCCCTCTGCTTGTGGGAAAGGGAGGGTTCGTACTCTTAAAATGGGATGGGCGGGGCGGGGGACACACACACTCTCACTTAAATGAGAGGATTTCTAGCAGGTAGATGTAAACTTGGTCGTAAAAGTTACGTAGTGAATCTGGAGGCTACACACTGGACTAAAGGGTATGGAAACACAAAGGTGTTCAAATGGAAGTCTGGGGATTACATTTTAGAGGCCTTCCAAAAACTTTGGTAGACACATTTCTGTTAAAACTATCATAATAATAAGAACAGTAATAAAAATAATAATATATATAAGGGAAATGAAGATAGTTAAATTTCATTGGGCAGTTTTGAAAGTTAGGGAAACGAGTGTTTTTTTGTTTTTTGTTGTTTTTTTAATCGTGTGTGTGTGTGTGTTTATTAATGTGTGTATAAAACCTTTTTTGTCGTTTTTTTTTTTCATTCTGAAGGAAAAAAAATTGTCTATGGTACTGAAGACAAAAGGAATGGGGGAATCATACCTTCTGGAAAATTGTAGTAAATATATTTGGTTTATGATAGAGAAGGCGGGTTTAAATTGGAACATCAACAATCTTCTATAAGCAGAATAAGTATTAATAACAGACCAATATTCCAAAAAAATGATATTTAAATTTTTAACTCATCTGTCTTTTCCATAAACTTTTTTTAAATTTTCAAAACATATTTTATCGTAATTTCTAGCCGTTTTGCGATTTCTATTGCAATTTATATAAATATTATATTACATAAGTTTATATATATATATATTCAATAAAAGTTAATTACCACATTTGAAAGACGTAACACACCTATACTCACACAATAGATCTTCCTAAAGTGGTTACCCATTAATAATATAAAGAAGGAGTGTTGATAATAGATATTAATGCTATTATAAAATATGAATACTACTTTAGTTTATCAACATATCTAATTCCTATAAGTAACGCGCGCAAATCCACCCTGCTCATTTCCATTCCCACTATAAGAAGACAATTTTCTCCAGACTTCCATTTTAGCAGTTATGTTCAATGCTGTACCCTGCCCTGTACTCCAGTGTGTAGCCTTGAGACTCATTGCGTCATTTTACGACCTAGTTCAACATCTACCCGCTACAAATCCTCTCCTTTAGTGGGAGTGCGTAGAGGAGGAAGGGCTAAGGTCAGGAAGCAATGAGATGAGAATCAACTCTACCTCCACTTTCCTGAATCCTGTGAGGTCTATATTTTATAATGACTATTAATCCGGAGTCATTTTTTCCACACATTCTCACGATTGCCATTTTTTCCTCGTTTTGTTAGCTTTTCTTTTATATCATGAAAATTCATTAAGAATCGTTCTAGTTGCTATTTTCTTAATAACGTCACCGACAGCATATAGCCTAAGGATAACATATACGTTAACATTTTAAAACTACTTTCAAAATTAAGATCGCTAATTAAAGAGTGCCTAATTATCAGGTGGCTTATTCTCCGCCTTGTCAAAAAGTGCCTAATTATCCGGTGCCTAAATTTCCGGGTGCCTAATTATCCGGTGCCTAAATATCCGGTGCCTAAATTTCCAGATACGATCCCTCCCCCTTGGACTACACCGCAACACAGTGGTTACGTCCCCTTGCATCATCAGTGACGCATAACCTCAGTGGTTACGTCAACATGCATCATTGGAGATACAAAGCCTCGGCTCTGACCAGGTGTTCTGCTATACACACAAACGGGTGTGGGCTCACACCGGTTTGTGACACCCCCCCCCCCCCAACTCAAGCAGAACAACACGGTCAATAGCGACATTCTGGTTACTGTTGGAATTGATTAAAAAAAAATTCTTTCTTAACACCTCTACAACTAAAAGAGAATTGAGAAAAAAAAAAAGACTTCTTAGGTATACATTCGTCTATACATTGGCAGAAAAATTAAAAAAATTGATACAAAGTAATACAATGTATTCTAATCACCCATTGAGGTTACACACACACACACACAAGTGAACAAAGAAGTACCGTACTAATTTAGTTAAACGAACCCAATGGATACAATGCAATGAATAGTATATAAATACTCAGCTATGTACAGAAGAAACAAATAGATACATAGTAGTAAGACATCTGGTATTCATTTCGATACCCGAGTATCTGAATATGTAGTCTCCTTGTAACAAGTAAATAATAGGTATAAATACAAGCAGTTTTAACATACATGAGTATAGTGTATAGAACTAAACTAGATATGTAGATATACGAAAATAAAAATTAAGATACTTAATCTAATACAACTCTGAAAAGATATGACAATAAGCACGACAGGCTGCATACAAAAATAAAAATGACAATTTCAATCAGAGCTACTTAAGCTGAAATAAAATAAATGATAATAACATAATAAAAATGAAGTTAAGTGAATGCAATAATGCAAATGTAGGTTGACTGACTTGTGCACATTAGGTTCATACAGTGGCATTATCAATCATATTGTCCCGCGAGCCTATTCTATAGGACACCTGCTAAGAAGATCCGCCCCTACATTGTCTTTGCCCCTAATACTTGTTACAGTGAAACGATGTGGCTGTAAGGTAAGAGCCCATTGCATCAGACGTCCATTATTCAACTTACCTTTGTGGATATTCGTCAGAGGTAGGTGGTCAGTTTCTAAGATAAAATGTGAGCCATAGAGGTATCGTTCAAGCTTTTTAATAGCCCACACGATGGCCAAGCCTTCTTTCTCTATAGCCGTGTATTTCTTTTCCCTGTCCAATAACTTTCGACTAAGATATGCTATTGGGAATTTCCCATCTTGAAATTCTTGTAACAGGACTGCCCCTAGCCCCTGATCGGATGCGTCAGTTCTTACAATGAACTGCCTGTTAAGATCAGGCAGTCTAAGAATGGGATCGCTGGATAGTATGGCCTGAACAGACTCGAGTGCCCGTTGACATGTATCTGTCCATACCACTTGATTCGGCTTCCCTTTCTTAGTCAAGTCAGATAAAGGTGCTGTAATGGCTGCGAAGTTTGGGACAAACCGTCGATAATAATTTATGAGCCCCATGATTGCTCTGACTTGAGTCTTCGTTCTAGGGACCTCTATGTCTAAAATTTTTGAAACCTTTCCAGTTTCGGGTTTTAATGAACCGTTTCCCAGCTCGTATCCCATGAACTCTAGTGATCGGAAACCCAACATACATTTGGTTTGGCTCGCATACAGATTTGCACACTCCAGCCTAGACAAAACTTTACCTAGTGTTTCTAGATGAGCCTCCCAGTTTGAGGAAAAAATCAAGATATCATCCAGATAATTGATGACCCCTTCTAAAGCATGGAGTAGGCGCCGTGAGAATATAGCTGGAGCCGTAACAAGGCCAAAGGGCATGACACGCCACTGGTAGTGACCAGATGGTGTTTGAAAAGCTGTCTTTTCACGTGCTTCCTTTGCTAGAGGCACCTGCCAATAACCTTTGCTAAGATCGATTTTCGAAAGAAAATAAGTCGGATCATGAGCAACCTGAGCTAACAGTGCATCTAAGTTAGGGAGTGGTTCTGCATCAAACTTAGTGACCTAATTTAACTTGCGAAAGTCCACACAAAAGCGGTTCCCGCCATCGGGCTTTCGAACCATAACTACTGGAGAAGAGTAAGGAGACTGCGAGGGTTCAATCAACACCCTGATTTTGCCCTTTCGGTCATGATACGGTTTGGCCCGAGCTGTCTTTTCACGTGCTTCCTTTGCTAGAGGCACCTGCCAATAACCTTTGCTAAGATCGATTTTCGAAAGAAAATAAGTCGGATCATGAGCAACCTGAGCTAACAGTGCATCTAAGTTAGGGAGTGGTTCTGCATCAAACTTAGTGACCTAATTTAACTTGCGAAAGTCCACACAAAAGCGGTTCCCGCCATCGGGCTTTCGAACCATAACTACTGGAGAAGAGTAAGGAGACTGCGAGGGTTCAATCAACACCCTGATTTTGCCCTTTCGGTCATGATACCGTTTGGCCCGAGCTGTCTTTTCACGTGCTTCCTTTGCTAGAGGCACCTGCCAATAACCTTTGCTAAGATCGATTTTCGAAAGAAAATAAGTCGGATCATGAGCAACCTGAGCTAACAGTGCATCTAAGTTAGGGAGTGGTTCTGCATCAAACTTAGTGACCTGATTTAACTTGCGAAAGTCCACACAAAAGCGGTTCCCGCCATCGGGCTTTCGTACCATAACTACTGGAGAAGAGTAAGGAGACTGCGAGGGTTCAATCAAGCCCATCTCCAGAAGCTCATTCACCTCCTTCTCAATAGTTTCCCTCATAGCGAACGGGGTCGGATACATGGATTGACGAACTGGGTTGTCAATCAATCGAATCTCGTGTTAAATGAGATCCGTTTTGCCCGGTCTTTCAGTAAGCACCTTATCAAAACGCTGCAATAATAGGTCGAGCTCCTTCTGATGGGTCCTATCTAACTCAGGAGATAAAATGAAATCCTTGTATGTCTCCTTACCACCATCAGTAGAGAACAACGGACTTCCGGTGTCCGGACCTTCTTCTTCCATGTCTATAACGGCCCCAACAGAGACATTATGTTCCCCTGAATGTTGGGGTCCAGAGCTTGAGTCGCCCTGGCTTTCTCCTACTTTCTCTCTATCAATATAGAACTTAAGCAAGTTCCCATGGAGTAGTTTTGGACCCTAAGGAAATTTAATCCTATAATCATTGAGCCCAACCTTCTCAATAACTTCATATGGTCCCTTCCATCTTACTAATAACTTGTTCTGGTCGTCGGACAACAGAACCAGGACCTTATCACCTAGGGAAAACACCCTGATTTTGGCCTTTCGGTCATGATACCGTTTGGCCCGAGCACTAGCCTTCGACAACTCTTTCATGGCGGTCTGTCAGGTGCTTTCTAATTTGTTGTGGAGATCCACCACGTACTGATAAGCTGTGCGTATCTCAAGAGTTTCCTGTTCCTTCGCCCATAATTCCCGAAGAATTTGACTAGGGCCCCTAACAGTTCTCTCATACAACAATTCAAAAGGAGAAAACCCCATACTCTCTTGAGGGGCCTCCCTATATGCAAATAGGTATCTGTCCCAATCGTGAGTTCTCTCACCACACATGCGTCGAAGCATGTTCTTCAAGGTCCCATTGAACCTCTCGACCAGCCCGTTGCACTGGGGGTAAAACGGGTCGTAACCAATTGCCTCATTGACAACAAAAGGGTAATTTCACCCATAAGCTTGGAGGTAAACTTGATCGGTGAGAATTTCCCTAGGGACTCCAACCCGAGCAAATATCTCAACCAAGGCCTCTGCCACTCGAATTGTGCCAATTGAGTGGAGTGCAACCGCCTCTGGATAGCGCGTTGCATAATCAACTAACGTGAGGATATACCGATTTCCTCGTTCAGTGGGCGGGTCAATCGGTCCCACGATATCCACTGCAACTCTAGAAAAAGGGGTGTCAATCAAAGGCATCTGACCTAGAGGAAGCTTCCCTGTTCGGCCTCTGGGAGATGTGCGTTGGCACATGTCGTAAGAGGCGCAGTAGCGTTTTACATCGGCGCTTAACCCAGGCCAGTAAAACTCTGCGAAACTCTATCTATGGTCTTCTTAGACCCGAGATGTCCCCCAAATAAAATTTCATGCCCAACACGCATGACTTCTTCACGGTGATCCTTCGGAACAACCAACTGAGTGGTTTTCATTCCTTCTTTATCTATAAGTTCTCTATATAAGAGACCTTCCTTATGGATAAACTTCTCAGAGCCCCATTTAGACTCTCTAGTTCTCCCAATACCTGTTCATTCTCTCTGTTGAATGAGAGTGGGATCTGACTGTTGGGAAGTTTTAAATACATCTGGAGATATACCGGTGGGTGGACAAGGTGGCGTGGCAAGTGGTTTGACAGCCGCCTTTTCCCTTCTAGCAATCCCACGGGTGATAGCTGTCCCAATTTCAACGGGCGAGCTTGGGGAATCCACCCCAGCTCTCTCTGTAAAGTGTGAGATATTGGCCCCCTTGGCCTCACTCCTTTCCAATGTATCAACTACATTAGGTGAGCTTGGGCACATCATCCCAGCCACCTCAGCAGAAGAAGAGATGTTGGCACTCTTGGCCGCACTCTCTTCAGATTGTGCGTCACATAAATTAGGTGAGCATGGGGGAATCACCCCATTTACCTCTGCAGAGGACGACATCTTGGCACTACTGGCCTCACTCTCCTCAAAAGTTACCTTAGCTGCATCCCTCAAATTAGGATTAGGTTGAAACGGATCGGCAGCGCAAGGTATGTTTCCAACTACACAATCATATAGAGGATGATACAACAAATGGGCCCCCACTTCCCCAGTAAAATAAGGCGAATCTATCTGCACCATGGCAGTCGCCACTTTCAACATAGTACTGTTGATGGTTTTAATCCACCTAAATCGACCAGTACGCTTAGGTGCCAGGGTAGATCGCACAACTACCACTGAGCTCCCAGTGTCACGTAACACTCTAATAGGAGTTCCGTTCAGGAACCCATCAGCTATGGGACGTCTTCCCTCTTCTTCTCGCCAGACCACAGGTTTCTTCCACTTTCCCTTATGGCCTGCTTTGGGTCTAGGAGTGGTCGCCTTCCCTTCCGGTGCAGCATCTACCGGACTCACCTTCCGAAGGTTGCATGACGTGGATTTGTGCCCTATCTTCCCACACTTATAACAAACAACTTTTGCATCCCCTTCGCCACGCCTGTTATCGTACCTGTCTGCCTGTCTACCATCTAAGCCTCCCCTTGGACTATAGGTTACCCTCTTATCATTTGCGTAATTGGTATGGGGTGTGGAACGACTCCTCATGTATCCTAGACTGGATCCTTCCCCCTTGGGTTTAGATTTCGATGTTTCTAAACTTCTGGTCGCATGTGCCAGTCTATAGTTTTCGGCCAACTCTAAGTTTTGGTACCAGGACGTGGGGTTTCTTTCCTTTAGAAATATAGTAAGCCCTTCTGATGCCCCATCAAATAGCTGGTCTATCAGCAGTAGCTGAAGAAGTCCTTCGAATGTCTGTTTTGGCCCCAGACATTTGCACCCATTTATTTAGGTACCCTTTGATTCTTGTCCCAAAAAAGTTGATAAGTTTCTCCCCTTTCTATACGAGCAGTCCTAAATTTCCCTTTATACCCATCACTAATGTATTCGTAGGATTTTAACAAGGCTTCCCTCAGAGGCTTCCCTCGTACCTCATTGCAGTATGAGGGCTTTTCCTGTCAAGAGGGACAGCAGATAAGTGGCCCAGTCACCCTGGGACCACCCAACAGTTTGTGCATGGCGTTCGAAGCGGGTGATGTAACTATCTAACTCATTTACCCGTTCGTCAAATTTTGGGAGCTATGGGGGTTTAACAGGATTACGGGGTGTATCTAAAGAAGAGCTTGTTGACGAGTTATCACTAGTGTCCGCTTGACTATTTAACCTAGCTAACCCTATTTCCTTCTGAGACTCTATCCTAGCTAGCTCTCTCTAAGACTCTAACCTAGCTATTTCTAAATCTTTGTCGGCCCTTTCGGATGCAATCCGTGCTAACTCTAACTCCTTTTCCCTATCTGCCTTCTGTGCTTCTCTCTCTGCCTGGCGTTCGGCCCTATCGGCCTCAAGTAACTCTAGCTCTAAATTCCTCTCATTCTGCGCAAACGAGAGAATGTCCGACTCAGGGACACCGATACTCCTACCCAGCGAAATGAACTCTTGGAGGTCTCTTACCTTAGCCATCACAGAATTGAAAGTATGAAAGTTTTTATTTGATATTGAGGTATAAGCTACAGAAAATTGGAAACTATGAGAGTATTCTAAAGACAGTTTGCATACAGCAGAAAATGAACTAATTTATAAGAATTAACAAGTACATTAATAGCCAAATAGGAAAAGATATCTGAATAGAGCCACGATGATGAATAGACAAATCAAACTAACGCTAGGTCTAGATTAAAAATAGCAGCCTTAAAATAAACAATGTAAACTATAGATTACACTAGACTCCCACTAGTATGGACAGTATGGCGACAATAAGGTAACCACTGAATAAAAAAAAAAAATTATCTAGTGCAAAAAGTCAGCCTACCTTAAAGCATGGAATTTTAGTTAAAAAAACAAAGCAGCTGAAGATCCAATCCAGTCTCTTGCGCTGATCCGTCGACGAAACTAGCTTTTGAAATTTTGGAGTAATTTGATTTTGTAGTTTTAAAAAAAAGAAATATAGTGGAATATATTAATTTAAAGTCAATGTCATCACCACTGTAAGTAAATTATGTCCATACAATTCACAACAACACATCAGCAGTATCGGCAGCACATTCTGGACTCGAGTCTAGTACAGTAAAGTCAAAGTAAAGTCCTAGACCTTACGGGTGTAGACTTAGACTTTGACTCTGGCGATGTAGGCTAGACTGTAGTTGAATAGTAGGCTATCAAGTCAGTTACATTTGACTGGTTCCACTGGATTCTAGTATAATGGCTCTGCCCCAAGCGACAATTGTGGCTAAAGTATCCACACAAAAAAAATCAGCAACAGTTTCAAACGTACAGCAGTTGATCAAACAAGGACGAGCCGTCCACTTTAGTTGTCACAAGACGCTAGCAGTGTGCTGGCGTCTGGTTGAACTTGTCGTGGTCTAGGGTGATTCTGGAGGCCCGACTGTTGACGCTGGAGCTTTGGTGGCTTCAGCTCTGTCGCGATTTTGATGTTTGTCTATATAATTAAGATATAAAACTAAACACCTGAATATAGTTAGAAAAACGTAGGCGTATAACTTTATTTACATACAATATAGAATCTTCTAAATAAAACGTTTACATACAGGTACATCAACAAAACTGGCGACTAAACTAAGATCTCTAATGACTATGAACGTTAGATTTCACTATAAGTTTCTCGTACAATATTAGGAAGACAAACAGAAGCGCGAAATGCGACCGTCCGCTCGACAAAACCCACGATCTCTGTCCGTTCGTTTCAAGCGCAAAATCCCTCCCACGTGGACTACACCGCAACACAATGGTTACGTCCCCCTGCAATATCAGTGACGCATAACCTCAGTGGTTACGTCTACATGCATCATTGGAGATACAAAGCCTTCGCTATGACCAGGTGTTCTGCTACACACACACAAACGTGTGTGGGCTCACAACGATCAGTGACACCTGGTGTTTATTGCAACTATCTCCCCTATCACCTGGTATACCCTCTTTCATTTAATATTTACAAATGATTTAATTCAAGATTAGAGCGTGATGTAACATAAGATTCAAACGGGTTTAAATATCAATAAGTATAAAGATATTTTGTTCACACACTATGATTTCTGCTTAAAAATTGGATGGCCACCAACCCCTACCACCACAGAAGCGGCAAAGTTACCAGAAGGGGAATGACATAATATAAAGATTAGTTAAAATACATATCAATAAGTAGCTTATATCATATAGATAAGTAACTAACTGTCAATAAATTGTGATTTCTACAAAAAAAAAATTGAACCGCCCTCCCCACTCGAAAGTTAAGGGTTGGGGTGGCGGGATTGAGGCAAAGGCCCTCCACCCCCCAAAAAAAAATCAGCAAACATACTAGAAAAGGGAAGGGACGACAAAAAAAAAAGGTTTAAATATCAATAATTAGTATACATTCTTAACATAGGTAAAGAATTCGTATATATATAGTGTGATTTTACTAGGCCAAGTAGGGTAGGGGCCATCGTCCCCCCCCCCCCTAGTGGTATCAGTACACCATAGTAATCGGATTACAGATTGCCGATACGATAAGCATATATCCCTTACCCGAGCAGGAAGACTTTCTTGTCACCTAGGATAAATTTGTAATAATTTCCGAAAATTCGACCAACAATACCTTGCTATGGTTGACGGCTTTTCAAATTTTATAGAAGTGGAACATTTGCACAAGAAAGAACAAGAAAACTGAAAAACGTATTTGCAAGATATGAAGTGTCTAAAGTTTGCATCATTGATATTGAACCTCAGTTGTCATCTGTGGAATTTACCACTTTTATGGGATCATTGGATGTCTATCATTTAAAATACTCACCACGACATCGTCGGTCAAATTGTAATTCAGATGCAGTGGTTAAAATATTAAAGAATTTGATGAAAATAACAAAGAAAGAAAATTAGACTCTGATGAAGCCCTATTCGATTTCAGAAACACACCCAGGAAAAATATCAATTTAAGTCCGGCTCAGATGTTATTCGGAAGAACAACAAGGAAGCTATTGGCAAAAAAAAAAAGCACACTGCAAGAATTTCTAAAAAACAAGCCATAGTCAAACGAGAGAAGCGTCATAAAGTGTAAGAAGACACTATAACAAAACAGCTCGAGATATGAACCTTCTAAACATTAAGCAGTGTCACAGGTTTTGTTATTGAGATTGTTGAAATGTTATAAGATGCTACTGTGACATGCCGTGGATTATGTAAATATATCTCTAGATCTAAATAAATCTTAGAGATTCAATCAACGAAGATCCTTTTAATTCAAATACAGAACTTTAATTAAATAACTAGGATTCACTGTATGTACAGAATATACAAAATAGACTTTTCAAATAAATATCTTCTTTCAAAGCTCAATAATAAAATATATTCAGATTAATACTAGATGTAATAAAATATAAGACTTGTCACTGCAAGTTACAACTCAAAACTAAAATACGTCTTATCTCTATGAAATTTTCTCCACAGCTAAAGTCTCAAGATCCCGCGTTTTCTTAGCCCCTTCCCGCAGCCGCTTGCTTTAACCAATCAAATCATTCCCTGTCACATGTCACTCTATCACCAGGCGCGTGTCAGATTACGTCATTTTATTTCTGACACCTGCACGTGCGGACTTTCTCTACTGGCAACAAAATTATACTAAGTTTAATTACCCTAGGTTAGGTTTATTAAAGTTCATACGTGATATAATACCCCCCCCCCTTTTGTTCTCTTAAGCATTTTGTATGGAATTAAACAATTCATATATGCTACAATATTTATATGTAAACATAATACATGTGCTATGTCATAATCGGAAGTATGATAAATGATTCAGCTAGTATTGATATGTAAACGTTACTTGAAAATCATTTAAATAATAGTAACAAATTACAATATAGGTGAAATAAAATCACAATTATACTTTTATGTCATGTATCTGTAATTGCATAATAGGATAAAGATAAAATTATTTAAGTACATCATGATTAAGTGTCAGCCCATTCATGTGTCCTGGGATCGTCTTGACTTTGAACTGGTTATCAATGAGAAGCAAAGAGAGCCCTAAATCATGCGGTGTCAGGAACCCGAATTCCCTGCTCGGACCTGAGACAAAGTATTGCCTCTGCCACCTACCAAGAGTGGCAGGACCAATGGGAGGCTGAGACTCACAATAAACTCAGGCAGATTGTGGCGGATGTCAGGTGGCGGTCCACATCTAAGGGTCTGACAAGGCGTGGTAGCACGACCATGTCCAGACTTAGGATTGGCCACACCTACATCACGCACTCTTTTGTGCTGAAGAAAGAAGAGCCCCCACTTTGTGAGTATTGTGACTCTCGCCTCACCGCGGAACATATCCTCATCGACTGCCCCAGATACCAGGATGTCAGGGAAAAATATTTTAGAGCCACTAATTTAAAAACACTATTCAATAATGTCGACCCTGGGAAGGTACTGGGCTTTATCCGGGAAGTGGGGTTGTCTACGAAGATCTGATTTATGAATTCTGTAGACATGTACTATTTACATTAGATTTTTACCAAATTATTAAATTTTTACTACCTCTACTATTTTAACTGTGAATAGACCTTGATTTTAATGATCTGACTGTATGGAATTTGGCCTTTGTTGTGTGGAGGGAGAGTGGCCCTTGAGGGACTGCAGGCACGACATGGCCTAAATTGTGCCGATGTGCCCAAAATCACAAAATCACAAATCAATGAGCTGTAAACTCAAACTAGTCAATCGTCTGTTTGCCATCTTTTTCGAATTTAAGAGAGCTAATGGTGCATGATCAGTAAGTAATGTGAAGTGTGCACCCAGTAAGTATTTGTTAAATTTTGATATGGCCCAGATAATGGCCTAACATTCTTGTTCTATTGTTGAGTATCTGGTTTCAGCCTATGTGAGTTTCCTGCTGATGAAGAATACAGGATGTAAAGTCCCTTGGTAATCCTGCATGAGACATGCTCCTTTGGCTGTTGGTGAGGCGTCTGTAGCAAGGTGGAAAGGTCTATTTCTATTAGGAAGTTTCATTATACTGACTTTGGAAAATGTTGTTTTGATTTTCTCAATTGTTTCTTGTAGTTCCATAGACCATGGAATTTTGACAGGCTGACCTTTCTTGGTGAGGTTGATAAAGATTGATGTGAGGGCTGTGTAATTAGGAATGAAATTAGTATAAAAATTACACAATCCCAAAGTACTTTTGACTTGCTTCTTGGTTGCGGGCACTTTGTTGTCTAGGATCCGTTTGATGATATCTTCTTGTGGTCTTAATGAGTTATAACTAACTCGATGTCCTAGAAAAAACCTTCTGTCCTAGCTAATTCAACCTTACTAGGTTTGACTGTAAAGCCATGTTGTTTTATTATGTTGAATACTTCTTTTAGTCCCTTCATATGTTCTTTCCAGGTTTTATGAGATATACAAATGTCATCAATGTAGGAGACTGTGTCTTTTTGTTGTTCAAATATTCTATGGATAAATCTACCTTGGTAAAGAACTTTGCTTCAGAGAAGTATGACATGAGATCTTCTGGGTTGGGCATGAGGTAGGAATTAAGGCGAGTAATTTTGTTTAATTGTCTAAAATTGACACACATTCTTAGAGTTGTTTGTTGTAGTTTGACGAGTGCTGCGTATGGTGAATTGGAATGTTCAATAATGCCTTGGTCAAGAAGTTGGTTAATTTCTTGTTGAAAAAAATCTCTGTAGTGTATTGGTAAAGGATATCGTCGTGATTTTGCAGGCTTGTTGTCTGTTAGTATTATTTCGTGTTCAATAATTGAAGTCTTGCTTGGAACATCAGTGAATATTTCTGGATGCTCTATAAGAATGTTTGTTAATTCTTCTTTTCTTTGAGATGATAAGTTAGCAATTTGAATATCTTGCTAAGATTCAGTCTGCTTTATTGGTGTAGCTGGTAATATAAGATCATTGATGTCTTACATGTAAGGAATAACTGCTAAACATGACATGACTCTGTTTGTTCTGGACTTGTAGTGTCATCTGTATCATCGAAGTATTTCTGTAACATGTTGATGTGAAATACTTTCTTCTTATTGTTAATGTCAATTTCATAATCAACATCTGTAATTTTTCTGAGTACAGGAAATGGTCCTTGCCATGTTTGCTTCAGCTGTAGCTTCTTTAGCTTGTTCACGTGCTTTGATGACAATGTTCCTGGTATCCAAGACATGTTGGGACGCAGTTTTTCTGTCTGGTTGAGTTGAATCTGGTTGGAGAATGGATTCTTTGAGAATTGATTAGGTCCTCATGGATTAACTCCATAGAAAATCTCAATAGGAGAAAATCCTGAAGTTTCTTGTGACTTTCTCTATAAGCAAATAGTGCTGCAGGTAACAAAAATAAAACAATTTTGTGGATTGTTGTTTGCGATTTTGGAGATAATTCGCTTTTTAAATTACCGCTGAATCGTTCGCAAAGTCCATTGCTTTGGGTCGATAAGGCGTCGTGAACTTCATCTTGATGTTGTACATGTTCATAAAGGCTGTGGTAACTTTTGCAGTGAATTGTGTGCCCCTGTCAGATAAGATAACTTCTGGTAAATCTGTTGAGAATATTTCAGATCAAACTCTGGTAATGTCAAGTGCAGTCCAAAGGAACTGCTTTTGCCCATCTGGTATAGGTATCCACTAAGAAGGCCATTTTTTAAATAAGGTTCATTTGCAAGGTTTGGAAATTTGTTTAATTGTGCCTTCTAGTACATTCTTTTCAGTGTTGTGTCTAATTTCTGTTCAAATTTGAATTTAAAATTTTTGAACTCTTGCAGTACTTTGGTATTGTCATTTGGTAACCATTTCTTCTTCATTATGCATGTTTTGTACATTTGCATTTTCCATGGATTCTTTTGGGCTTAATTATTCTGTTTCTGTATGTTCTTGTGGTTACATCATTGACCTGGTAACGATAGCATAGCATTCTTGGCTTAGTTCAATTGTGTTAGCCCAGTCGATGAGATCTTGTGGAGTGCAGACCGGACACCTTCGGTGTTACCGATTATGAGATTTACCGGCAAGTTGCGAGCAACTAAAGCTTCTGTTTGACCACTAAAAATGGCGTTGTGATGTGTATCAAAGTTTCAGTCAGTCTGCTTACAGTACCATTAAATGCTGTGACTTCAATAAAGTTGCATGTGAGTTGATTTGACTTGACAAAGTTTTCAAGTATTACTATGTGTGTCTCCTAGTACTTGAATTTTCTGATTATCCAAAAGACCTGGATATAATTTAAGAACTTTTGTCTTGGCTACAACAGTCATTGTTGAATGTTTATTGTTCTCGTTTCTAGTAAAAACATTTTTCTTGTTTGCATATCGTGGTTGTCTTGAATTTTGTGAATGGCTTCTGTAATAAGGTCTGTCAGTGGATCTATGGTTTCTTAAAGTAGGCTTGTCGAAGAATTGATTTCTAGCATTGAATAGTTTCTTTCTGCATTCATGGGCATAGTGACATCTCATGTGACAAAATGTTCGTTCAATGATTGGTCTTCTTCTGCACTAGTTTGATTAATGTCTTTTAGAGTGACAAAATGTGCACTTTATGATTGGTCTCCTTCTGCACTCTTTTGTGGAATGTCCTTTTAGGTGACAAAATGTGCACTCAATGTCATTGGTGCGGCATTGTGAAGCACAATGACCTTTGTTATTGCACTGTAGCAAATTGTTTTTTTTATTCTTGGAATAATGTGGATAATCATTGACACAATTTTCTTCTGCAGCTGGTTTGACTGGCTTGTTTGGGTAGGCCTCTTTGTATTGTCTAATTATTTTTGTCAGAGTTTGGATATCTTTACGACTTCTCTATATGACTGTATGTCTTCAGCACGAGCATGAGTAATGCTGTCAATTATTAAATTTTTTCTTCATTTTTGAGAGAGATGTCCACCTGTCGAACCACATTGTCATGTTGGACACAAATTTTTGTGGATCATCTTCTTGTTTTGGTCTTTCGCTGTAAAAGTTTTTTCTGTAAATATCTTGAGTAGCACCATACTGGCTTAGTAAGTCTTCTTTAATGTCTTTGTAAAGATTGCGTTCATTTGAAGATAATTGAGTACAAATGTCAACTGCTTTGCCGGTAAGTAGACCAAGAAGTGAACTGGACTATTGTTCTTCTCGTAGACCAGATGCTGTAGCTAGTTCTTCAAATCTTAAAAGATATGAATCAATATTGTTCTTGGATTCTTGAAAAGATGCAATCTTGGACATATGTTTGTATTTGTCAAATACAGTGATACCTTCTTGATTTGTATTTTTTTCAAATTCTATTTGCTGTTCAGCCCATGTTCGTTGTTCGTATTTAGGGATTGCCAATGATTTTGCTACCTCAGTTAGTTCTAACCCTTTTTGTGTACTTGACGACATGTTGAAACAATTATTTGCTTGAAGAATATATGAGCTTGAATTTATGTAGAAATGTTGTATGATTTATAATGATGCCGTGCCACACGACCAAACTTTGAATAAACAGCGAAATATAACGTTATGTCGTATTAGTCGAAGAAACTTTATTTGAAAGTAAAAGTACTACTGGAGTCGTGGAGATGCAACGTAGACCCATGTGCCGTATCAGGCTAACAAAGTAGAGATATTATGATGATATGCCCTATCAGGCAAACGAGCTGTCTTTCTCAGAAGAGGTGCTACTTGAGATAATAAATAGTAGTAATTGAATACTATTTTCTTGTAGATCTAGTAATGTCGTGTCATACGACTAAACTTTCTAGTAGAAATGTTTCTACTGACTAATGCCAGCTTAATAATACTGGCCTGTCTTATCTACTGTGCCGATAATATATATTGTTATAAACCTGGTGGTGGCACAGATGGGGGTAGTGGTGTGTGTGTGTAGTCAGCCGACGCAAATCGCCCCAGGCCAGCGCTAGACGAGCGGTCAACAGTGACGAGTTACGACGATCGGCCGAGACGAGTGTCAAGGAAGGATTTGCAGCGAGCCTGGATAGGGAGATTCGTAACAACTGGTGTCAGAAGTGGGATCGGATCTGCTATGGCTACTACAAAAACGTTAGACCAACTCCTTGTGAAGGAACTGAAGGAAGAGCTCCGTGGTCGAGATCTGAAGACGAGAGGCAACAAAGAAACCTTACAAGCACGTCTTCGGGAAGAACGGACGAAGGAAAAAGAAGATCCGGACACATATCTTTTTGAAGTCGAACCGGACTTGCTGGAACAGATCACCAGTAGCATGGCAGCTATGCAGGAACAGATGGCAGCTATGCAGGAACAGATCGCCAGTAGCAAACAGGGGCAGATGGCAGCTATGCAAGGACAGATCGCCAGTAGCAAACAGGAGCAGATGGCAGCTATGAACTCGGGGCTAGAAAACACCAATTCCAAGATAGACACGATGGACTCGGGAATCAAAACGGAGTTATTGGCAATGAACCAACGCATACATGCTGTGGAGGAGAGAATCACCAACATTGACGAGCAGATGAATCAGAGGGTCGACGCAGTGGAGAAGGCCATCGTCGAAATGAAGATACAAGTCCAACGCAAGCACACAAATGTACCAGAAGCAGATATGACGTCATTTGTACCTGAAGTCTCCGGGAAAATGAAGCCCCCGGTATTTGATGGTTCCGTGTCCTGGTCAGTATACAAGGAGCAATTTGACGCAGCAGCCAAAGTTAACAAATGAAACAGTGAGGAGGAGAAAGCAACAGCCCTTGTGTTATCCCTAACAGGAAAAGCCTCCGAATTGCTACAGTCTCTACCGAACCAGCAAGACTTCGCCGCCCTTGTCGAGGCAATGGAACTCCGATACGGGGATGAACATCTGCAAGAAGTATATCGTGTTCAACTAAAGACCAGACAACAGCGCCCCGATGAAACACTACAGGAGATAGAGACAGACATCGAACGCCTCGCACATTTGGCCTACCCAACAGCCGCACAAGATTTTTTGGAAGTCATTATCACAGACGCCTTCATTGATGCGCTTCGAGACCAGAGTTAGTGGTAGACGTAAAGCCAGTGAAGCCCTCGTATACGCTCTCTCGTATGAAGCCGCTAAAGACGCATCTGAGAGCGTTCATCAAGGCCGAAAGTTGGAAGTCAAAGAGGAAGAATTCGCACAACTTGTTAGAAGGGTGACAGAGGCACTAGATGAACGATGAACAAACCAGACACCAGAAAATCAACAAAGGGCTCCTGTACGATGCTGGAATTGTGGTGAACTCGGTCATATACAAAGAAGCTGCACTAGAAGATTTCCACAAACTGGAACCCATTACAGATCAGAAAGGTATGCACGACCAAGTTCTCGGGGCTACCAGGGAAACTAGCACGCGCCGGCTTCAAGGGGCGGAACCCGGCGACACAGAGAATGAGAGCCCCTCCAACTATCATCCCGGTCGCCGTGCTAGGACAGAGTAAGAGTCTGAAAATCATCGGAAAAATCGAATGTCAAAATTATCACTTCCTCCTAGATACTGGTGCCTCACGATCAGTCATCCGAACGGATAAAGTGGACAGTAGCAAGAAAACGTCAGTTAGAGCCTACTCGTTGAAAACAGCCAGTGGAGAACTGATGCCCATGAAAGGCCTGATCGACATAACGGTCGAGATCGGGGATCAGTCATTCGAACACGAATTCCTGATTGCTGACGTCACAGATGACTGCATAATAGGGCTCGACTTCATGCTGTAATATGGCCTTTCCTTAAATATCGGCGGAGGCGTATGCGATACCAAACCAAGAAGCCACCACCATAGCGGAAACACTTGTAGAAAATTGGATTAGCCGATTCGGTGCTCCCATAGAGTTACACTCCGACCAGGGCCGAAACTTCGAATCCATGATCTTCCAAGAGATGTGCCAGGTACTCGGCATCGAGAAGACATGCACAACCCCTCTTCACCCCCAGTCAGACGGGATGGTAGAACGATTTAACCGAACACTGGAACAACACCTGTCGAAAGTCGTCGATGATCGTCAAGATGACTGGGACACATATATACCAATGTTCCTTATGGCATATAGAGGATCGATTCACAGCACCACTGGTTACACTCCAGCAAAGATGTTGTTCGGCCGAGAGCTGCAACTACCATGCGATTTGCTATTCGGGATCCCGGGAAATGTGCCAGCCTCTTCAACAGACTATGTCGCAAATCTCCGAAAACGGATGGAGAAAACTCACGCTCTTGCCCGCAGGAACATCAAGATCAACAGTGACCAGGTGAAGACAAGGTACGACAAACGGGCCAATGCCGTTGGGTTTCAGGAGAACGATCTGGTGTGGCTTTACAATCCACAAAGACGAAAAGGCAAGTCCCCAAAGCTTCAAAAGACTGGGAAGGACCCTACCGAGTGATAAAAAGAATCAACGATGTTGTGTATCGAATACAGAAGAGCCCAAGGTCGAAACTGAAGGTCGTTCACATCGACTATATGGTAGTACTATGGTGAAGCCGGATCTGCCGGGACGGACAGATCTAAGGAGGGGGCAGTGTTATAAACCTGGTGGTGGCACAGATGGGGGTAGTGGTGTGTGTGTGTAGTCAGCCGACGCAAATCGCCCCAGGCCAGCGCTAGACGAGCGGTCAACAGTGACGAGTTACGACGATCGGCCGAGACGAGTGTCAAGGAAGGATCGACGTCGTGAACAGAGCTCAGGAGTGTCACGAGGGATGTAGTCATCTGACCACCCAGAATAGTCGAGCGACGTTCTGTCCGGTTCTAGAAGGCCAGCAGGGACCCTATATAAGGAGTGAAGGTATCAGGGACGAGTGAGTCACAACTTCCCGATCTACAGTTCGTTACAACGGCTCAGTACAAGTCCGAGACGAGACAGAGAGACCAGTGCAAGAGTTGACACGGCTGAGAGATATTTGTACAGTCTTGTGTTACGTGCTGCCAATTGTACAGTATTGGCTGTTATTTATTGACATTAAACTATACCGTTATTTTGAAGCCCAGAGTTGTCAAGTTCTTTAAGTTGGTGGTGTCGTTTGGTGCAATTTGCAGCGAGCCTGGATAGAGAGATTCGTAACAATATATAATGTAGAGAGGCAAGATGATAGACTCGATCTTAGATCTATAATTTAGATTTGATATCGATACAACGATGTGTAAACTGACCTTATAACACAGTACATCTATGATTCTAACTTGAAGAAAATTGAAGAAAAAAATTAAAACATTTTCCGTGGGATCTTTAATGATTTTTTACTGTGACTCGAGTGACATTTTTAAACTGTGTTGGTCGTAGAAATACAGAAGGAACTATATAGTCAATACGGCGTAACACGAGCTAGAACTACACAGGGGACTATTTTCTAATACCATAGAGTAATATGTATTTTGTGGACACAAGTAGTTATTTTTAAAAGCTCTTACTCATCTCAGGTGACTATTCTACAAGTGTTGGTCTATTTTATTTGGTATCTTCGATTGCAACTATATTTTTTAATCATTTTTGGTAAAGCAAGATACTATAAGGCAAGTTTGAACATTTTACGGTATTCAAAAAATATTAAATTGATTCAAGTGACATTTTGACCTTTTGTCATTATGCTCAAAACTAAATATGAAAAATTATTGGATTGGATGACCTATATTGAACTGTAACACCTGAATAAATCGTCATATAGAAAGGTTTCAACACAGTCCATTTGCTTCTCCAATGGTGATATTAAAGAAAAAAAAACCAAGCGGTCAGAGTATACTGCGACAAGCAAGAACTTAATAGATGCACTTTACTGGACGCGGAACCGTTACACAGTACAGATAAAATACTAAACAAAATCAGGCATCAGTGTTCATAACAATCGACATCAACAGTGGACTCTGGCAAATTCAGATGGAGGAAGCGCCAAAGAAGTACACGCGTTTCAATGTACTCTACCTGGTATAGAAGGACTTTACACTTGGAATGTCATGCCTTTTGGTCTGGTAAGTAGCACGGCAACTTTCCAGAAATGCATTGGAAAACCACTCACGGGTATCCCCAACGTACTACCCTACGTTGATTTTTGTGCATTTACACAGAAACATGGGAAGATCACCTGAACACTTAGAGACTAAGGGAACATAGCATGACAGTATCATTTATCAATATCAATTTTTGCTGTTAAAAATTTTGGCTTCCATTTAATTGCCAATCCCTTGACCCAGTACACTAAAGTCCATGAACTCATCTCGTATGGCCTTCGTTCAAAATACCCCCCCCCCCCCCCGCCTCCAGCGAGGACGGTAGCGAAATAGGTATCTGCACCATCCCCTTCTCGGGTAGTACACGTCCGCCCATTGAAAGAATAACGTCCGCTGAACAATAGAGTCAGTTAATGACATCTTCTCTCTCCAAGCAGTTACTAGGGAAAGAGAACTTTGCAAATGGCCACCTTAGTTAACTCCTGACCTGATCACAAGTTTAGATAGCGCCCTTTAGTTAGATTAATAAAAATAAATTCACGGCTCAATTCGACTGGACGCGGGCAAGGTAGGAATTAGAAAGCTTTAATTTCAATGGATCCAGCATGAATGTGATTTTAAAATAAAATTCAAAATACACACCAAATCCATTAAATCCGGCACTAGTGGCTATGCTAATATATATATCTATATAAGATGGGAGCTTAAACTCTAACAGACGCTCACACCCACCAAACAGATTTCTGCATTTAATAGGCAAGGCTAAAACTTAGCTTCTATCTTATAGCCGCCTGTACTTTTGAACAATCGTACCTGGTTGTTATTGGTGGTGCAATATTACGCACACTATACGTGCAGTCTTTATCACCACTAGATCCGCACTGTCTACACCTGTCAGAACTTCAACATCGACTGGGTCTGCAGCGTCACCAAACCTGAGCCGACAACGCCAGATTCCCCCCCCCCCTCTGTCAGCGAAAAGGAATTTCTGTGGTGCCCTCCTCAAAGGTCTAAAGCCCAGTGCCCACTACCCATTGCTTACTGTCCAGTGCCAGATACTTGCTTAGTGTTCAGCGCCAGATACTTGCTTAGTGTTCAGCGCCTACTGTCCAGTGTCGACTTCCCAGGCCCCGGCTCCAGCTGTCCACTGCCCAATATCTACCGCGACGAGTTGCAACGGTCAGCCACGACGGTTCGGAAAGGTTTTGTGTTGTGAATAGAGCTCAGGAGCATCACGAGGGATATAATCATGTGATCGACCAGAAGGGTCGAGCGATGTTCCGTACTATTCTAGAAGACCAATAGGGACGAGTACGAGTCAAAATCAGAGTCAAGAACCAGTCTAGGTGAAATTGGTTCGGAAAAGAGAATCGAGTGCAAGTCTAGAAAGAGGCGGAGAGTTGATACAGTGTTACACAGTTGACATGTCGGAGTGTGAAGCTTTTGTACAGTCAGTGTTACGTTGTTGCCAATTGTACAGTATTGGCTGTGACTTATTGAACATTAAACCGTTACGTTATTTTGGAGCCTTGAGTTGTCAAGTTCTTTCAGTTGGTGATGTCGTGTGGAGCAATTTGCATAGAGCTGAATTGTGAGATTCGTTACACTTTTAACTGACGAATGCAGAAATAAACAATCTTTAAAATAAGTTGAATGAGAAGCCTGAGGTCCAGACCTCAATATTCATCCTTTTAATTTCATACTTATGCATCCAACACAGGAATAATCAAAAATCAATCAAAAAGCATCTTTAAAACCAATTATACATATACGCGGATCTTTAACAGAAACAGAAAAGAAATACTCAGTATAAAAAAGGAATGTTTAGCTATAGTTTGGGCAGTAGTGATTTCCATATATTTTGGTATCAAAATTATTTTATTTTTGAAGAGAGAAATTGGATATTACTCTCTTGAATTGAACATAAACATTTTGCAATATCATTCTAATTTATTTTTTTTACAATTGAGATATGATGATGATGTCATCATTTCTCACATTTATTACCTTCATCTGAATCAGTTTGTACTTAACTGATTTCAGATATTGTAAAACTCAACTGACAGATTTTTCCAGTTGAAATTTTTAAAAAATAAAAATATGTTTCATATCAAGCTTGCTTTTTTCACGACGATCAGACTACGAATTTTTTAAAAAATCGGTTAATGCTTAGATCTTTCTCTTTATACATATATGCACCAGTCAATAATTGGTGGTGTGGAAAAATATGATTATTACTAAAATATTAATAGATTATTAATAGATTACTGCTAATGCATAAATAAATTATTGCTATATTAGATTATTACATAAAAAAATGAATGTATTATTTCAGATTCTCACAGATGTCGGTATTGTCAGTTCTAACAATGCCTATAATGGAACATTTTACGTAGATTCAACCATTGGTGTAGAGACTTCGCTTACGTTTAGTTTCACTGAATTAATTGAGGTATCAGTTAAAGGACCTAAAGTTGTTTACACTGCAGACCGATTTCAGAAAAATTTCTATCTCGACAAATCTTCCAAAGTGCTTAGAGTTAGCATACCAGGAGAAGCTGATGTAAGTTTTTAAAAAATATATTTAAAAATACAATCATACAATATTACAAGAGAATACCACAAAATCACAACTCAGAGGCAGCCCTCGGAGAGTTTATTATTAATGAGTCATCACAGGTTTGGTAATTAAGGATGTAAAAGGCAGATTTTAATGTTTTCAGCTTAAATATCGTAGATTTACTGCTAATGACAACATGTCACGAAGGCTTAGGCATCCTTTAATGCTATGACAAGAAACTCTGCCGTTCAGCGTAGTGTCTTATAGCTTCTATACAGGTTTAGTGATACTGCAGATAAGCCATGGGCTTATCTTATGATAAGTTGATAAGCCCTCCGCAACTCCATGACACTAATACAAGACATGCACAACTCCATGACACTAATACAAGACATGCACAACTCCATGACACTAATACAAGACATGCAAAACTCCATAACACTAATACAAGACATGCACAGCTCCATGACACTAATACAAGACATGCACAACTCCATGACACTAATACAAGACATGCACAACTCCTTGGATCGTCTCGGTTTGGATGCGCATTTGCTGCTCTACATTTTCTCATGAACTCTCGGATAGCAGTCGTAGCTTGTTGAAACGTACCTAGGACCTCAAAAGCGTGTATGACCAGCACTCGCTATCATGCGAGAGCATCTGCCGCATCATTTCCCCCCAAGTCGTAGTTTTATGGAGTCCACTGCATGAAGTTCGATAAATCGGCTGATGTTATCTGCGGCACTAAGTGCCTCCTCTACCAAAAGTAACCCTTCCCCCATGCCACTCATGGCTTGACAGGACTGAAAATTATCGACCATTAAAACGGCTCGCTTGGTTCTTTTTTTAAACAATTTTTCAGCGATCTATTTTAATGCTTGTATTATCCCTTGAATTTCGGCATCGAAGCTTCATGTTATGCGCCAAAAAGCTGGTCATGTTCGAGATCCAGGCTGTCACGGAGTCATTCAGTACTGACAATTTGTGGAACAATAAGTGGAATGTAATCGAGATATTTATAGTGCGTCCAATGCCACTTGTTTAATTGTGGCCAGTGGCCACCTTCACTTCTCTAATATTAAATTTATGGGTAACCTGGGCATTCTTTTCCAGGTATGTCAGGTACTTATCCTCCAGATTGATACCCTTTCGTAGAGTGTCCTGCTTTAAAACTTCTTGCTACGTACATGTGCGATCTTATTCTGATCTTTTTCTCTATCGACTCACTGGCTGCCTCACTTTATAGGATTGTCACTATGTTACTAACCATATTTGTCTGTAGTCATGGTAGGGCTAAATTTAGAGTTTTTTTTTTACTCTACATCAGGTGTTGAAAGGTTGACCATGGCTTGCACGAAATGATGAGATCCTGGTCAAAAGTGTCAGGGTTGTGTTTAAGCCTTAGCTCGTTCGCCCGGGCCCCTGACATTCAAAACGCACCTTCGTGCTTACAATAAACAATCGACTCGATGTTAACAATATGTGTTTAATGGGATGAATGTACTTTATGATGACAAACTGATGAAATAATATCCTTGAAGTTAACAAATGTTATAATATAATTGTTACATTAATTAAGTAATCATTCTGCACCCTGCTGTCCCACAACTTAACACATTAGTATGCACAAGCACAACACAACTCACCGCTGACTCTACTTCTAGCCTTGAGTGTAGACTTCCTAATCCCAAAACGAACTGCGCAGCCCCAGCTGTGACCTGCATATTTTGCCACATCCAGGGCAAGCATAACCATTGTCCGCAGGTGGTCGATTTAGATTTTCTTTTCGTCTTCTGTGTTTGTCCTCGGCAGTAGATTTTCTTTTGGTCACAAATGTTATCTTGCGGCCTTCGTGGGTGACCTTCAGCTGTCTCGTTCTGAGGCTTCATACAACCAGGTGCTCTCTTCTATGTCAGCCAAGGAAAGTTCACGCCTAAGCTGGTCTTTGGAGCGTTTCCGTGGGGCGCCTCTGTTACGTCGACCATCTTTTAGCTCACCAAAAAAGACTGCCTTTGGCATACGTTCGTCTCCCATACGGGTACGTGCCCTGCCCAGCGTAGCTGTCGGACCATAAGAAGTCCCTCTATACTGTCCATACAGGCGATCGCTGTTTGTAGTGCGTCCTGCCACCGTATGTCCATGATGAAGCGCAAGCATCTTTAGTGAAAGCGCTCAAGAAGTCTTAGTTGTGTCCATATAGAAGGGTTGAGAGAACCACCGCCTGATAGACAATGATTTTTGTAAGCAAGCGGAGAGATTTGTTCTTCCAGACTCTCGCATGAAGGCGTCCAAAAGCGCTACTAGCCCTGGCCAGACGGTTATCAACTTCCCTTGAAAGTGAGGAGTCATTTGACACAATACTACCTAGATATGTGAAGTGGTCTACCACTTTGAGGGGCTGTCCGTTTATATATACATCCTAGATCTAAGATCTAAATTTTGAATAATTTGGATGTAATTTAGATAAGATTTACATAAAACAAAAAAGCCTAGATAATCTGTCAATAGACTGAATGCAACATTAAATTTAAAAATAGTAGATTAGTTTTAGTATATTATAAAACTGCAAAATAGATCTAGACATAAGGAAATAAAAATCTCTTATCTTATTGACTAGATCTTGATCTAGTCTATATAATTCTTACCTAGACCTAGAAAGTCTAGATCTAGAATCTACAATGATTTAAATTAAAATATAAATCTAGATTTATTGTAAAAAAAAATCTAGATTTAGTGATAAAAATCTAGATTTAGTATAAAAAACTCTAGATCAAGTAGAAATAATAGTATAAAAAATTCTTAAGGCTACGTCACACAACCTAGTTAGACTAAAATGTGTTTTTTTCTATACGAGAACGTTGGCGAGCTTTAAAAATCATTAGTGCACAAAGTTCTTATCAACATTTCATTTAAAGAATTTATTCCATATGACGTCAAAGGAAAAAAATCCTTTACGTCACACTTCCTAGTTAGACTAAGATTCTTTAACAATACGAGAACGTTGGCGAGCTTCAATAAACATTAGTGCACCGAGTTCTTATGAACATTTGATTTAAGGAATTCATTCCATGTGACTTCAAAGAACAAAAATACATGACGTCACACGGCTTATTATATAGTGAGACTAAAAATGTCTTTATTAACACGAGAGAGATAGCTAACGAGGGTACATAGATATGGAGGAAACTGAGTACTTATAGTATTTCATTTAAAGATGTAAGACCTATATTTATATATATTGTGTGCATTTTGTCTGTCAGTTTGTCTGTCGTCATGTTTATATCGAAAGAAAAGAAGACTAAAAGCTATTGAAATATGGCTAACCTTTAATTTTCCTTCCAAAACAAAGCAATAGTTTTAAGTATATACTAGTATTGTTCCTGATTTATATATATATAAGATTTGTACCAGACAGAGTGAGCTGTTTTGTAAAAGGTTTAAAGAAGTCTAGCACTCAATGTTAACTTCAAGAAAAGAAGAAGTATTCTCTTATATTTTTTTCTTTTATATATTTACTGGACAGATATTACCCGCTGCCCGCGGGTCTTAACTTGTGCATTGCTGATATAGTCACCTATAGTGTAGAAACAATTATACAAAATAATAATGTAAGTATAAGTAATAATATATAAAATATAAAATAAAAATAAGTAAAGCGAATGCATGAATTCATGAATAAAAAATATTATGAATGGAGCTAAAAATAGCTAATTGATCTGAATCCAATTTTATATGAAAACATTGGCTTGTGTATAGATCTATATTTAGAAGCACGCGATATCAAGAATAGATAAGCACTCAAGGCGTACGAATGTATGTAAAAAATGCTTTAGAAAAACAAATTTTTATGTTAATTTGATTAAAATATGAAATGAATGGACAATAATTAGTATGTTTATGTGTTTAATTATAAAACTATCTTTGCGAAGAGGAGTTCTATCATCTTAAAGTTGAATTATAGTTTTTAACCTAGGAATAGAGAGATGTGTAACATTTCGGGTAATGTCTAATGAAATAATGTACTTCGGGAATTCTAAATTCGCAGATATGAGGAACGCAAAGTGTACTTCTTGTAAAATTAGATATAGATCCTTTAGATATTTTCTCATGTAAACATGGCCTATATCGATTTTATAGAGTTGGTCAACTTTTTTTTGAGGGTTTTAAGTTTGTTTTAGGGCTACAATACATACTCTGCGGTCTAAGCTAGTACCCAAGGAACATTTCTGCCAAGTTTTATCCAGATTGGTCAAACGGTTTTGATTTCTATTCGGCAAATACATACATACGCCTTACTTTCTACTTTATAATATATATATATATATATATATGACAGTACATTTAGTTTCCTCATGAAAGCACTCAATGAACCTCAGTAGTTTGGGTGGGCAACCTATTTTCCTTAGGAGTTTGAAAAGCAACTTTGTTCATCTTCAGCTTATTCTCAACCATCCAGTTGCTTACTCTTGCAACAGTACCACTGATTTTTACTGCCAGAATATCTCTGAGGCTACTGAAGAATCGCATAACTGTAAGTAATCGGCAAAGAATTGGTAAAAGATGCCAGTTGGCTGTATGACACCGCTGAGAGTCTTGTTTCAAGCTCTCAACTACAACTGACATTTCAAAAACTTTTATCATCGTTGTTTGATATCCCCAGTATCGAAACTACTATTGTGAAGCACGTTCCTCTACTACCTCACAGGGGACGGGCTAGTTAGAGCCTAGCTCGTGGACGCCAACCAGTCCGCCCGACACAGCCCGCTAAGGCCGCGCCAGTCAGTCCAGTCTTTGTCCAAAGAGAGACCCGCGAATCAGCCGAGTTCCAGGAGAACCCCACCAACCCCCGAGTTGGTGTCCAGCGCTATCCGCTTTTCGGAGATCCCGTTAGGTCTCTTACTCACCGTTGCCCCGGGGCCCCACAGGGGGGGGGGGCTGGACATAACCCCTTTGATTGTCTTTTACACTTGCCGGCTGCTCAATCATCAGCGGCAAGCAACCAGTACCCTTGGCCACCCCTCTGAGGAGTGGGGTGTTCACTCGGCGACAACGATAAGGTGGTACTGGAACGCCGAGGCCGTTGCACCTAAACTTTTCAAGCCGCATCGCATTGTGAAATAATATTTTTGATATCTCTTCTAGTTTTCGAGATCTGAGTGTGACAGACGACATTTTGCACAAAACCTAAAAGCGGCTTTTCCCCTTACGGGGGGCCGCTAAAAAATACATAAGAATGTAGCTACACATTTGAAAGTCTATAGTAATCTTGAGCACAGATCAGCAAGCAGATTGTCCTCCCCTTTGACGTGAACAATATCAAAAAAATAATCCTGCAACATCAGTGCCCATCTTGTAATACGTGCATTGGTTAAGTTAGTGCTCCTAAGGTAAGATAAAACCTTGTGGTCAGTCTGGAGGGGAAATATTTTTTCCAGGTTAGATATCTGTCCTGTACTCTCTTCAATGTCTCCACACACTCACAGCTCCAGTCTACTTTCATGGATACTTACACAGACAAGCCTGCACTCTTTTCAATGTCTCCACACACTCAAAGCTCCAGTCTACTCTTATGGATACTTACACAGACAAGCCTACATTCTTTGCAATATCTCCGCACACTTACAGCTCCAGTCTACTCTCATGGATATTTACACAGAAATGCCTGTACTCTCTTCAATGCCTCCGTACACTTACAGCTCCAGTCTACTCTCATGGATACTTATACAGACAAGCCTTCACTCTCTTCAATGTCTCCACACACTCACAGCTCCAGTCTACTCTCATGGATACTTACACAGACAAACCTGTACTCTCTTCAATGTCTCCACACACTTACAGCTATAGTCTACTCTCATGGATACTTACACAGACAGGCCTGTATTCTCTTGAATGTCTCCGTACACTCACAGCTTCAGTTTACTCTCATGGATACTTACACAGACAAGCCTGTACTCTCTTTAATGCCTCCGCACACTCACAGCTCCAGTCTTCTCTTATGGATTTTTCATGACGTAATAATTACGTAAAAGGAACAACTAAATCCGTGTGTTTTGGTATAAACCTTCTATAGTAGTTAATTAACCCTATCAAACTACGAAGTTCCTTTTTTGTAGTTTGAGTCTTAAATTCCAAAAGCTTTTTCACATTACTATGATCAGGTTTGACAACTCCCTGTCCGACACTATGACCCAGAATTTTTAAATGAAATTCATTCTGTCTTAAAACACTAAAAACATTACAAACACTTTCAATGCGCTTGTCACAGTCCTAATTGAAAATACATATGTCATCAAAATAAAACTTAGTTTTCTAATTCTCTTAACATGCGCTTAACAATCTTGTTAAAGTGATTAGGAGCACCGCTTAATCCAAAGGTTAAACAATGGAACATATAATGTTCTCCCAAAACTCTAAACGCTGTAAATGGTTTGCTTGTTTCACAAACTGGAAATTGCCAGTAACCTTTTGTCAGATGCTGTAACGTAAAATACTTAGCTTTATATAGCATGTTGAACAAATCCTCTTGTTCGGGAATTACCTCAGCGGGTATTTCAGTAACATTATTTAATTTTCTAAAATCAATACAATGGCTCAAAGTTCCGTCTTTCTTTTTAATTATAACAACGGGCGCTGCATAAGGCGAGTCTGTTGGCCCTATAATTCCCAAATTCCAACATGCTGTCAATCTCTAGCTTCACTTTATCTCTCAAGTGGATAGGTACCGCATATGGTTTTAAAGTTATAGGTTTCGTCTCAACCAATTTAATTTTAAACTCTTCGACCTTGGCTCTACCAGGAATATCAAATATTATGTCTTTAAATTCACTCAAAATATCATCAACTTGTTTCTTTAGTATAGCATTCAAATCGGGATTAATTTTGACCTGCGTCAACACATTCCCGCCACTCATCTCTTCCGACCTAATCTCTAGCGTTGGGATTTTAGCCATTACATCTCCATTCTCCCCATCCCGCTCATCAACTTCTTCTTTCCCCACAACTGATACCATGTTAGCATGTAAAAGTTCATTTTTATCTTCAATTTCAACGTATGAAATTGCTTATTTCCTTTACACTACAGTGATATTTCATGAGTCGGTTTACGTGATACACCTTTATCTTATTTTCTTTCTCAACCACGTCATTAAACTTTGATATTTTATTCACAACCTTATACGGACAAACCACGGACAGCTTATTGTCTCTGTGTGGCTTGAGGACTAAAACACAGTCATCCTCATTAATGTCTCGTCTAGACGAATATTTGTCACATTGCATCTTGTACTTCTTTTTGCTAACATCGCTGCTAGATTTAGAAATAGTAGTCACCTCAGGTAATCTTTTTTAAAGTCCAGTAAATAAGTGAACACATTCTTATATTCAATTTCTTCTTCAGCATTTACAAATACTTGCTTCAAAATAGCCATACATATATTAAACATAAATGAATAACAGCACCAGGGACCAAGTTTTTAAGAGAGAAAGTAGTGAATTAAAATGCTGCGAAAATAAGGGCATGTGCCGACCGAGGCTCGAATCCGGATTCGACACCACCGCCTAGCGATAACGCACCAAGCGAAACTAACCTCTAGACCATCGGAATGTCCAAAAAAACATTCTTCTGATCCAGAGTCATTTCGCCCGTATGCAAATTACCACCCCAGTGGTCAAAGGTCACAAGCCCCAGCTAGCCCCTCCCCCACCCTCGCAGCATCCGTTCACTAACAATTTCGATAGAAGCCGACACAGACAGCCGTAAGGCATGTATTAGACAATCCATGGCTCTAACTAATTGTATATCTCTCACAAAGACACTTGTCTTTCAAAGACGGATCACTCAATTGTTCACGTAAAAATCATCACGCGTACCTAAAACATCACGACAATCTTCCAATATTCCACACTCACTTACAGCGCCACTATCATTCTCTCTATCTTTCGTTGACCTAGGTACTGCTGCGCAATCAAACTCCCGCCTCACATTAATTCCCAAGAATCAAATCTGCAACAGGATCTTTATGTGAGCTTGCGCTTCCAGAGCTATTTTTATATGTAATTTTAGCTATTTTTATATGTAATTTTATTTTTCTACTTTTATAGGTCAGAGCTATTTTATGTATTCTATTTTTTATAGGCTAGTGCCAGAATTAATATTTGTACTTTCGCTTTTTGTTATATGGGTTAGGGCGGGTAGTAAAAATAGTTAAATCCATGCTACATCCTGTACAATTGACCAGTGGTCAGTAAAGTATATCGCTGTCTGTGTGACAGTTGATGATCTTAGTGATCTGGCGAATGATTAAATTTAATCATTGCTATATTTCTGTACCTGGGACGGCCTGCTGAAATACATGCGGCTATTACCACTGCTGAATATAGCTGCTGAAATACATGCTGCTGTATCTAATATTGCTGCTATTACTCTGCTGTAGATCTAGTGTTATTTTGTTTCTGTAGTGTTGCCTTATGCTTAGTGGCTTATTTATATTAAGTTATAGTCTGTTCTTAGTGAGTACTAAGGATAAGGTGATCTTGTTTTAGTGATATGGGTTGGTTGTAGTAGTAGAATTTTGTAGATTTAGACTAGTTTATTGTAGTGTGTTTGTGTAGATCTAGGTCTAGTGTAGTAGTTCTAGTGATTTAGTTAGATAGTTGGTTTTATCAGTTTGTGTTAGTTGGTTTGGTTAGTTTGTTGGTTTTTGTAGTGGCGTAGATTTAGAGGGTTTTAGTTAGTTTCTGGGTTCAGTTGTAGTGGTTAGTGTATATATTATATTTTATTATTGATTTATTTTTATGTAAATAAAGTATCTTTTTGTATTATTTATCCTAAACTAAAGTTTGTTTCTTGCTTTAGTTAGTTAGTATTGTCAAGTATGTCTGGTTGCTTAGGCTACTCTAGCCCCTTGGTCGAATAGTGAGGTGTTTTAGTCTGTGTTACTGATAAGTGGAATAAATTTATTTTAGCTTTTTTGTTACTCTTAATAACTGACATTTTTCTGGGTGGAAAGACATTTTGATTCCCATTTCTGTAATTCATGTAATTCTCTATGTAAAATTATTTCTGTATCTTCTGTTGTTTTTATTGTTCTATATATTATTCAATCGTTTGCAAATAATCTGACTTTTGTTCCTGAAGTAATGCAATTTGGTAAATCGTTTATGTAAATTAAAAATAGTAGTGGACCTAAGACTGTTCCTTGAGGTACGCTTGAGTTTACTATTATTGATGTTGATTTAGAGCCATTTATTATTACATTTTGTTCTCTCCCTATCAGAAAATCTTTAATCCACTGATGCAATGAATCATCAATGCCAAAATAATTTAATTTTTTAAGCAAACTATGGTGGTGAACTTTGACCAAAGCCTTGGAAAAATCTAGTCAGATAGTATCTATTTGTTCACTATTATCTAAACCTTTTGAAAAGTCATGTGTTTCACATGATCTATATTTCCTAAAGCCATGGTTGTATGGAGTAAGGACATTATGTTTGTCTAAGTGGTTTATGATGTTGCTACATATTATGTGTTCTAGGATTTTACATGTGATGCTGGTAAATGATACTGGTCTGTAGTTTCCTGGGTCTGATTTTTCTCCTTTTTTAAATAGAGGGGTGACATTAACTTCTTTCCAGTCCCTTGGTACTCTTCCCTGGTTAAGAGATGCATGAAAAGTATTTTAAACACTTATGCTAGCTCATGGCTTAGTTCTTTGAGTAATCTAGCTGAAATACCATCAGGTCCAGGTGCTATGTTACCTACTTGGTTCAAATTAAGTAATATGTCTTTGTCTCCTGGGGCTGAGAATGCTGATGCAAAGTTTTTTGTAGGATGTTAGCTTTAGTTTCATTTTCATTATGTGTTAAGTTGTCTTCTCCTTTTAATGGCGCTATGTCAGTTGTTTCCATTTTCTTATGCTTCATGTATGGCCATAGGTTTTTGTTAATATCTTTAGATATTACATTGTTTATGATATCACTATGCAGCTGTCTGCTTACTTTTTGGGTTAGGTGTTTAATTTTTGTCTTTCTGCCTTAGTTTCTTTAAATTTTCTATATATGTTTTCCTTCTTTTTACAAAGCTTCTTTAATTTAGTATTAAACCAGCATTTATTTATTTTGTTTGATGTGTATTTAGTTGGTATATGATTTTCTATAATGGTTTAATATAGTTTTTTATGAAATTCCCGAAGTCATCAACTGGTTGGTTAATGTCTTTTTCTGATAAGAATGTTTGTTGGAAGTTTAATGCAGCTTGGTGTAGTTGTGTTAGGTTGCATTTGTTCCACAGTAAGATTTTTCTTTTGGGTTTTATACTGCTTTTATCTAACTGTGTATTTTTATGATCTCATGGTCTGATAGACCAGGGATAATATTATAATCTACTACTAATCCAGGTCTGTTGGTTAAGAAGAGATCTAATTTGTTTGTTTAATCTAATTGGCTTTTTAATGATTTGATCTAAACTTAGGTTGTGTAAAGTTTCTAATAAAAGCTCATTTATGTCCTTAAGGTTTTGGTGTTTATCTATGGTTATTGTTTTCCAATTTATATCAGGTAAGTTAAAATCACCCATAATCCAAAAAAAATTCATTTTTATTTGTCTCTTTAAGTGTAGTAAACTGATCACATAATTCCTGCATGTATTCTAAACTAGAAATTGGTGATCTGTAGGTACTGCCTATTATTAGGGATGTTGAGGTGGTATTGATTTTACAAAATGTTGATTTTATAGTTTTTGAGTTAGGTAAGGTAATTTCTTCTGCTATAAGAGTGTTTTTTATTGGTAAAAGAACTCCTTGATGATTATCAGCCCTATCTTTTCTAAAAATTTCATTATTACTATTGAAAATTCCTGCATTATAAATTTCAGGATATATCCATGTTTCCGATCCTATAATTATGTCTGGTTTCTCACATTCTTATGAAATTACTAAGTCTGCTGTTTTGTTCCTAATGCTTTGAAAATTTATTACTAAGGTTTTAAGGTATTTTGGTATTATTTCTTTAGTAGGTTTGTTTAATATGGTTGTTGTATTTGTTTTAGCAGATTTAACAGGAGTGGATCTGGTTAGTGGTTGGTGAGTTAGGTTTGGGATGGTGTTTAGGATGTTGTATGGGTTAGAATGTCTGCCTCAAAGGAATCAAACAGTCCTGATGTAAACTGAGGTAACCCACACGGTACACAGTGCCACGATGAGTCATTGTTGCCTAAGGCATAATGCATAGGTGTATTCATATGGAGACATGATGCGTGGTACCATTCATCACATTGAATGGCTTTCTGTTTTATGGTGCATACTTTTTTGCAGATGTTGCATCTATCTTTAGATCTAGGCCCTGGATTTGATTCTACATCTCCTGCTATTAATATTAAGAGTGATAGGTGTTTATTTCGGATGTGTCAAATTGAGAACTTCCACTTGTGATGTGTAATCTTCTTTAATGTTATGAATGTGTTTGTTAGATTATTTTTGAAGTTGCATTAATCTATAGTGTGATGATTGATAATGACTGTTGTTTCCTTTTTAAGTTTAGAGTTGACTGAGGTAGATCTAGATCTGTGTTCAGCTGGTGTGTATTTAGTAATTATCAGGATAAACAATAAATAGCCAGAGCAATTTCATGATGGCTGTAGTTCGGTTTTAGTTTTTAAAGGTCTAGTCTAAATCTAGTTAAGTTTACAATGCCTAAGCCTAAGTTAAGTCTAAAGTGAAAGAGAGAGTGATCCTTAAATGATTACGGGCACGACATGGCCTAAATTGTGCCGATGTACCTAAACTCAAAACTCAAAATATAGACCTAGATCTAGTCTAGATCTGTTTATGTCTATACAATCTAATGTACTTACGTGTATAACTATCTATACATATAATTCTCTTCTTCCTTCAAGAGTTTAAACGAGAAGTAAAGGAAAGATCACTCTCTTATTTCTGCGGTAAGTCCACGAGAAAACACAAGAGTAGTGTTCACACTAATGATGGCTGCCTGAGCGCTGGACTGTCGTTTAAATTTATCAAACCCTTGCTGCTCCCACCCCTCTTTGTTCTGCGGAAGGTTTGGACTAGAAAGTAAATTATCTTAAACTCTGACGGAACATTCGAAACATTGTAAAACATTTTACAAACACAAAACAGCAACGCCTGACTTAACCATTGTGACCAAGAATTCATGGAAAGAGATTAAGTAATCTACTATGACTATGTATATATATATATATATATATATATATATATATATATATATATATATATATATATATATATGTAAATAGCAGGGCCGTACTTAACCATTGTGGAGCCCTATGCGAAACGGATTTCACGGGGCCAAGCTTGGGTAGGGAAGTGGATAAGAAGTGAAATTTAAGAGTTTGTGAATAACTTCGTGAATGCATTTTATCCATTCTTTACTACGTACATAATTACTTTACGAGCCTTGCGTGTAGCGAAGTCATACAGTATATCATAATAATTCTGTTTCCTACATAGATCACGCTCAATAGCAAGAATTACCAATTATTTAAAACTATCTTTGAGAATTGTTGACATAAAGTAATTCTTCATTAGCTTGAAGCGCGAAAAGCTTCTTTCACCAGGTGACACAATTATGGCTGATGCATAATGCCTCGTGTAAGATTTGGCGTTTTCCATATTGAATGACACCCCAATATGACAATTTTTTTCTATATATTTTTCGTATATTTTAAGGACTTTTTTTTGTATATTTTGCGATTTCGGGAGATTTCCAGGAGCTCCTGGTAAATCGACAGGAGGGCGCTGGAAATATCTTTTAAGTTATACAATGGTTTAATTTAATAATGTATACACCTTGAAATAGATAGGTCCTATGAAAGATTTCCATGACTTTTTCATATATTTTGCTATTTCAGGAGATTTCCAGGAGCGCCTGGAAAATCAGGCGGCCGCGAGAAATCTGTTATAAGTTATAAAATGGTTTAATTTAATAATTTACACATAGAATTAGTGCGGGTCCTATGAAAGTGTGGGGCCCACTGCGGTCGGATAGGTTGCTGTGGCCTATGGCCGTCACTGCGAAATAGCGGCGTATGTTACGCCGCCGGTCAACTTTTATAGTATATTACTATTAGTTATTATTAGTAGTATTAGTAGAACTAAAGTCTAAATTAAAATCTAAAGTATAAGTCTAAGTAGTAAGTAATACTAAGTATTAGTATTTACAGAGATAAAGTAGTCCTAAACTGAACGTTGTTAATTTGAATTTATTAGTGGAAATAATGCTGAATTAAGTTAAATCTAGGTAATAGGCAATATTATGTCGCCCACGCCAGATCCGGTTCTTTCTGTGGCTTTACCGTAGACAATAGGCTCATAAACTGACCTTATCAAGAGTCTTATTGACACCCAGATGAGATCCACTGGTACCATTATGGATTTCCTGCAGCAACTCAGGCACTCTGATTTTAGGTAATCTAAGCTGGAGACGCCTTGATGTGCCGTCAACGGATTCCCAGACTGTAACAGCCTGGTTATCGTTACAGGTCTGGACGGTCTTGAGCTGGTCTGCCTTTGTGTGTTGTAGCTACCTCTTCTGGTACCACTATAAAGTTCTTTGCCTTAATAACTAAATGCCTTCTCACACGCACTATATTTGCTGGTGCGCAAGAACACTATCATGCTGAACTCTACAACCACAACATTCAGAATCATAAATAGACGCAGGGTCAGCAGACATGGTTTTATTACATGTAAAATAATTCATAAAAGATATTGGCAAGTCCAGCCATCAAGAAATATACACAAAACATAGTACATTAGAATCCAATGGAATACTTTAGATATCACACATGCTCCTTGCTCCCAGGAGTCCAAAAATCAACCTTAATATATATACATTACTACACTGGACAAGATATCCATAATATTCCTGTCTCTACGAGAGCCCAAGATCAACTGAGGTGTCCACCTCGTGGTCAGTCCCCAACCAGGAGAAATCTCGTGCTAACTGCACGGAATAGTTCAGTGACTACTAGTCACCAAATGTTGCAAGGGTTCTAAAACTGATATATGACACAGACCCTTTTTAGAACACCATTAATGATAGTTATTGAGTCCCATTGAGCCCAGTACGCTTTCGTGGCAGCCCCTTTATCAGAGATGTGCTGCCACTCGGGCCGTTGTCCATTCTCCTTCCATAGCAGAATGAGGGTTAGATCATCATTTTCCAACTGGTCCTGTAAAATCTTTTCATCTGACAAGGATCCCGAAACATCTACTCCTAGACGACGACACTCAATTTCTTTTTCTTCTGCCTTCACGCAGTGCCTGCACTCCATTTTGCATGGTGTTCGAGTCAATGCATCGGCATTCTGGTGAATCAGTCCATTCCTGTATTCAGTTTCAAATTCATAACTCTGCAGCCGTTCAACCTATCTCGCCAACTGTCCCTCTGGATTCTTGAAAGATAGTAGCCATTTCAAGGCTGCGTGGTCAGTTCTCAGTTTAAACCTTTGTCCATAGAGATATTTTTGAAAATGTTTAATCGAATCAACTACAGCCAACAATTCATGCCTCGTAACACAATAATTCATTTTACACTTTGACAACCTTCTACTAAAGTAAGCTACGACCCTTTCATTTCCAGCAATGCTCTGCGATAGTACAGCACCGATCCCTGTACCGCTTGCGTCTGTATCCACAATGAATGGTGTACCCGACAGTGGGTATGCTAACATCCGCGACGAAAGAAGAGCCTCTTTTAACTTTTCAAGTGCCTCCTGGCATTCTATTGTCTATATAAACCGTTTTTTCTGGTCTGTCAGTTGGTGAAGAACTCCCGCACTCCTAAAGAAACCAGGAACAAAGCGTCGGTAATAAGGGCAAAGACCCAGAAAACTTTTCAATTCCTATACACTTCCAGGGACAGGCCATTGCCAAACCGCTTCACTTTTGTCTGGATCCGTGCTTATACCCTCGCTTGAAACGACACGGCCCAAATATTTTACTTCCTTCTTGAATACGACACACTTGAGGTTGAGCTTCATACTCGCACTTCGAATCCTCTGAAACACTTCTCTCAAATTGTTCAGATGTTCATCAAATGTTCTTCCGAGTACGATACTGTCATCAAGATATACTAGACAAGTATTCCAGTTAAGACTTTTTAAAACTTGGTTCATCAATTTTTCAAAAGTAGCTGGTGCATTGCATAGGCCAAATGGCATCACCTTAAATTGCCACAGGCCATTTCCAGCTGAAAAGGCCGGGGTTTTTTTATCATTGGGATGCATCCCTATCTGCCAATATCCACTCTTGAGGTCTAGAGTACAGATGATTCGTGATCCAGCGAGTGTGTTCAATGTGTCATCAATGCGGGGAAGAGGATAACTGTCTTTCTGCGTGACATTATTCAATGCCCGGTAATTAACACAAAACCGCAAAGTCCCAACTTTCTTTTTAACCAACAAAACCGATGAACACCACGGGCTGTTGGATGGCTTGATGACCCCTTGTTGTTTCATGCGTTCCAGCATATCGAGGGCTTCTTGCTGTTTTGCCAACGGTAGACGACGCGGTGGTTGTCGAATTTCCCGTATCAATACGGTGTTGAACAAGGTTTGTCCACAAGGTTTTGTGCTATTGACTTCGCAATGTCCTTCAACCTTTCCCCATATTATACATTCCGATTGTGCTGGAATGGTCGTATCTTCTACCAACAAAAATTTTCTCGCTTGACCGTCTCTCATATCCTCCTCAAGAAGTGGAATCTCCAGGTTAGCATATTATAAAGTGCCATTAGCCATGTTTAAAGACAACCCGAATGCTTGCATAAAATTGAAGCCAAGGATACACTCGTCAGTCACGCTTGCGATCAGGAATTCATGATTGAATGGTTGGGTTTTAATTTCGAAGTTAAGTCTGACCTGTCCCAACACTGGTATTAGTTCGCCACTTGCTGTTTTCAGTGTATAACCGTTTGCTTCTGTTATTTCCTGATCTCCAATAAAATCGGGTCTAATTATCGACCGAGATGCCCCGGTGTCCAAAAGAAAAGCACAATACCCGCGGACGATCTTTCCTTGTACCTTTAAACTTCTATTACTTCCCAACACCGTGACAGAAATAACCATTTTTGGAGCCTCCGTATACCATTCTGCCTGTCTCCGCTCCTTGAAACCGGCAGATATTAGTTTTCCCGGTTGCCGTTCTGCCTTTCTTGTGATTGGCGTTCACGACCCTGGAACACTCTGGTACATGACCAGGGGTGTTACAATTCCAGCATCGAAGGGGTATTCTATTTTGTCTGATATAGGGTCGCCTTGCCTCTGAGTGCCAACACCAGACCAGTTGCTTTCTCTGCCTTAGTGTTCCATCTGTTGACTTTGGCAACTCCGCTTCTGACACTTATGACCTTGAAATGGGTGTACCCCAGGGCAGCATTCTGTCAGTCACATTGTTCAACATTAAAATAAACAGCATCATAAATGCTATGTCCTCTCTGGCATAGAGTGCTCTTTGTATGTTGATGACTGTCATTTTTACTTATGGGAAAAACATGAACACCTTAGAAAGAAAAAATAAAGTTATGTTTAAACAAAATTCAAAATTGTGCAAACGATAATGGTTTTAAATTTTCGGACTCCAAAACAGTTAGTATGCATTTTTGTAATTTAAGGGGATTCCACCCAGACCCTGAACTATTTGTACACAAAAAGAATATCCCTGTCGTAAAAACTACAAAATTTGTAGGCCTCAGCCTAGATTACAAATTTAATCCCCCCCCCCCCCCATTAAGGAACTTAAGAAGAAATCCTAAAAGTCATTAAACATACTTAGAGTACTCAGCCATACGGACTGGGGAGCTGACAGAGATACCTAAGCTTGCAATGCAGTATATAGTCAAGCTAAAATCCAACCCCACGAACCCTGCTTTCGACTCCATATTTAACCCTACAGAGGTAGAATTCTACAATCGAAAGCCTAACGTCATACAGCCGGTGGGCCTTCGAATGAGAGAACCCATCCAAAATTTAACCCCACCCATTGACTAAATCTCTAGAAAAGAAACCCCTCAGAATCCTCCTTGGCTAATGAATAAACCCAAATTAAATTTATCCCTCCTTAATTTCAAAAAAGAAAATACAGACCCAAGCATACTACAAGTCCACTTTAGGGAACTGCAGGAGAGCTACGGAGATTGTGGCATTATCTACACAGACGGATCCAAATGGATAGAAAGTTCGCGTGTGCCTGCTCCTTTCGGAACAAAACAATCTCCCGTAGACTCACCGATGGCTGCTTCATCTTTACGGCCGAATAGCATGCAATATCGCTTGCACTTATGGCCGTCAAAGCATCAGAAAGAAGGAAATTTATAATCTGCTCCGACTCCAAATCTGCATTGCAAGCTTTGGGGCGGATGAAGACTGGCATTCCATTGGTACATAAGAGCCTGAAGCTATTGGACCAAATAACAGCCGACCATAGGGATGTCACCTTCATCTGGGTCCCCTCCCATGTGGACATATTGGGAAACGAAGCCGCAGACAGAGAAGCAAAGAGAGCCCTAAATCATGCGGTGTCAGGAACCCAAATTCACTGCTCGGACCTGAGACAAAGTATTACCTCTGCAACCTATCGAGAATGGCAGGAACGATGGGAGGCTGAGACTCAGAATAAACAGGCAGATCGTGGCGGATGTCAGGTGGCGGCCCACATCTAAGGGTCTGACAAGGCGTGGTAGCACGACCATGTCCAGACTTAGGATTGGCCACACCTACATCACGCACTCTTTTGTGCTGAAGAAAGAAGATTGTGGCAGATTGTGGCGGATGTCAGGTGGTAGCACGACTATGTCCATACTTAGGATTGGCCACACCTACATCACGCACTCTTTTGTGCTGAAGAGAGAGGAGCCCCCACTTTGTGAGTACTGTGACTCTCGCCTCACCGTGGAACATATCCTTATTGATTGCCCCAGATACCAGGATGTCAGGGAGAAATATTTTAGAGTTACTAACTTAAAAACACTATTCGACAATGTCGACCCTGGGAAGGTACTGGGCTTTATCCGGGAAGTGGGGTTGTCTACGAAAATCTGATTTATGAATTTGTGAACATGTACTATTTACATTAGATTTTTTACTACCTTTACTATTTTAACTGTGAATAGACTTTAATTTTAATGATTTAACTGTATAGAATTTAGCCCTTGTTATGTAGAGAGAGAGTAGTCCTTAAGGGACTGCAGGCACGACATGGCCTAAATTGTGTCGATGTGCCTAAAATCAAAATCAAAATCAAATCAAATCAAACTGCAATCAGTACACCAACCAAGAAACAAAGCCATCAAACACCGGCGGTTTAGTCTTCCCCGTCATTCCAGTCCAGTAGCCACCGCATCTTGTTTCTTCTCTAGCTCCGCCTTCTTTTCATTTCGAATTTGTTGAATTTTAGAATCACCATCCCATTCCATCTGGGACCTGAGCTCAGTTACCTCATTTCTTAATTGCTGTTTGGAAACGTCCATATCCTTTTTCAATCATTATACAAAGGATTTTATAGAGCTCAGTTTATTACCTAAGTCAGTTTTAAGTTCATCCTTCACTAACTTCAGGTCTTCCTTTATTTGCTCTTTCATCGATTTCCAAAGCTCCCGCGTATCGGGTTCTATTTCAAACAAATAGGTGTCCGGATCTTGTTCATCATCTATGATGCTTTGCCTCAGACACTCCATGAGCGCCTCTTTGTTGCCGCTTACCTTCAGCTCTCTACCTCTGAGTTCTCGTTTACGTTCTTAAATGAAAGCTGACCAAGTGTTTTCATTGACGACATCAAGTATCTTTTTTAAGTTGGCCTACCAAAACTTACGTTGGATTATCCGAAAAAAAAAAAAAGTAATAACAACACTTGTTTACATCGACCATCTTTGACTTCCTCTCTCTCCTCATGCGACGCTCTGTCACAACCTTACTAATGTGTTGACTCCCAGTTCGGCATAGGATTTCCTTGATTGAGACCCTATCTCTATAACTAACTCTTAAAATCCGTCTTAGCCATCTTTGTTGAGCCACAGTTATTCTTTTTCAATTTTGGCAGATGACTAATCACTGCACTTTATTAACAGAGCCCAGCCACTGGAAGAAATTTGTAACCTCTCTTGGGCCACGCTCTTGGAATTAGGTGACTGTAGTTTGCTGTAGTTTGCTTTAGATTTTATATCGAAAAGGGAAGTTTTATCGTTGGGGGGTTTTTAAACTAAAATTATTTTTTTAACAAATTCACCCCCCCCCCCCTTTTAGATACGCTCATGGAATTTTGTGATTGTAGAGTGTAGTTTGCTTTAGAATAATACTGAAGAATGAGGTTTTAGGTTTGTGCAAAATGTCCGTCTGACCCTCTGTCACACTCAGATCTCGATAACTAGAAGAGATATCAAAAATATTATTTCACCATGCGATGTGGCTTGAAAAGTTTAGGTGTAACGACTACTTTTGGTTTTCTAAAGCAAACCGTTTAATTTATAGAATTAATTATGCAAGCAATTTTTTCATAAAAATACACCAATTCTAAATGTAAGGGAGGCAGTGTTACATTATGTTAACAAAGAAAGATAATTATTTGTTTTTATTTTCAGTATCACTAAGTGAAATCCTATACTCTTAAGCGAGCAATTCTTGTATGTAGGTATGTATATATATTTATATATACATTTTATTTCGAAAACGGCTCTAACGATTTTCTTTTAAATTTCACGGTATGTGCATAATAGTGAGAAAAAAATTCTCAACTCATTGGCCACATCGGGAAAATTCGAAGTCGACCGTTATATCGGTTTGAAAATGGCTCATTATCGAACAATTGATAATGGCTAGAATGTTTTATGAATGAAATTTTGTATATGACGTCAATGGGAAAAAAACTTTACACCGCTTACGTCACTAGGCTCACAGCAGTACACTAAGACATTTCTTCGCAAACAAGAAAAAGTTTTAATGATTCAATTGGCGTAATTAAACATTTGCGCACCATCTTATTGTACATTGATCCATTATGAAACTATGGAAGAAAAATAATGAAATTAAATATCTATATGTATGATTAGTTATTGTGTTTTAAAGGCTTTATAAATTGTTTACACTTCAATTGAGTATACCCGTAGGTAGCTTTTACTTTATTATTATTTTGCTGGTGAATTATTGCAATGTGTTTAAGCTTCTTAGTCTACTGTCCCATACCAAAACATAGGAAATGGTCATAACAAAACTTATCAATGCCTTACTTGCATAACCAGGGCCGGCCCTAACATTTGCGGGGCCCTATGTGAAATGGATTGCGCGCGGGTAAGGGTAGGGATAAGGATAATAAGTGAAAATAAAGATTTTGTATTAGAAAATAAATTCGTATTTGCATTACATTTTTATTAAATGAAAGCTGACGATGACGTTTTTTTTATATCACGCGTAGGACTGGCGTTTACCATATTGATTGACACCCCAAAATGACAATTTTGTCTTTTTTAAGGCCATTTTTATGAGTTTCAGGAGATTTCCAGGAGCTCCTTGAAAACAAGGAGACCACGGGAACCCTATGATAATTATAATGGTTTAATTTTATAATTTACACCTAGAATTAGCACGGGGCTTTTGAACCTTCGGGGTCCACTTCGGCTGCATAGGCCTAAGGGCTGCCCCTGATGATATCCTGCTCGCGGTCAACAAATTTTCATCACGATGATGCTTTTTTTGGTTAACCTATAAGCTCGGTAAAACAGAAGTCATGTTCCAGAAGTCACCCAATAAAACCCTACTCAGCCCAGAGTTCACCGCGAATAGACATCCCTTAAAGCGGTAGATAACTTCACATTATCTGGGAAGCATAGTATCAAATGACGCATTGCTTTAAAGAGAGGTTGATATGTGATCAGGGATAGTCGTGCTTTTGGACGCCTCCAAGCGAGAGTGTGGCGAAATAAATCGCTCTGCCTGACTACAGAAATCAGTGTCAACCAGTGATTCTCTCAACCCCTCTTTGTGGATCTGAGACATGAGTACTTTATATAAAGCAACTAGACTCCTTGAACGACTTCACCAAAGACCTCAAAACAAACAGCGATATTCTTGCAAAATGGTATAAACTTCTTATAATCCGACAGTCGCGCTTTGCAGGGCATTTTTTCTGTATGGGGGACGAACATATCTTTGGCAATCTTTTTTTTTTAGTAAACTGAAAGATTTTCGGAGTAACAGAGATGCCTCACAATAACGCTTTGTTTAGAATACTAACGCGATGTTTTTAAGTCTCTTAGAAAAAAAAAAGCGAATTTACTTTGTTACTAGGTGCACGTTTTACACTATAACGTAGAGATTTTGCATGACTTGATGATTCTTACTAAAGCCATAATAATAAGGCTTGTCTTTGAGTCATTTTCGTTATTACAACATTATTCCCAAAATGACTTCTGGTATGTATCGTTTCTTAGCAAATTATTCATCCGAGCGAGGCTCAACTGATATTATACTTATAAAATGTACAAGAAATATTCATAACAAATATAAATATTAGTTTAAGTTGTCTTTTTCTGGTCAACTAGCAGCTAAAATTAAAAGAAAACATTTATGTTTGTTTATAAGGGCTAAGAATGCACTTTGTATGTAAATATCACGCACATTGTTTAAAAAGGACTTTTTATGCAGTGTGTCTAGCATCTGAAAGACATGATGCTATCATTTCCCTCAAAATTTTAAAAATAATCAGATTTTATTTATGCTTAATGCCCCTATCAGAGTTTTGTAGGTCGGTCGGTCTGTCCGTCTCGTTTAAATAAAAAAAAGCAATTCTAAAAGCTATTGAAAATCTGATTTACCCTTTAATGTTCCTCCTGTAACATCTCAATAGTTTAAAGTATCTATAATTGATTGTTCCGGATGTTTTTGTGCAAAACTAATCAATGCCGACGCATGCTTGTTTGCTCTTCTAACCTATATTACATTTCAAACACATTATCAATAATATGTTGTTCCGGTTTTTTTTATGTAAATAGCATATAAATGCTAAATCAAAATCTATATACTGACTAAAATTAACTGTAAAAATATTCCGGATATTGTTTTATAAAAAAATAATTATGTCAAATGATTGTTTGAAATCGCATAATTGACTAATATTACACTTATATTCTTTGACAATCCTTGAAGGATTACGGGCACGACATGGCCTAAATTGTGCCTATGTGCCAAAAACTCAAAATCAAACTAAAATTGTTCCGTATTTTCATCTTTAAATAAATTTCTAAAATATTGACAATAGGTTGTTCAGGATTTTAAAATAAGAAAGTAATTTACTAGAAACAATTATTAAAAATCACTTTTTAGTCGTATTTTACATTTACTTTTCTTGCTGAAACATTATAAAAGTTTTTAAATCGATAAAGAATGTTCCGGATTTTGTTTTGAAAAGAAATCGACCTACATTACTTACATTTTCATTCAAATTGTCGCGAAAAATTTCCGAATTTTATATGAAAAATCTACTAACGCCAAATAATTATTTGAAATTCCTATTCTAATTAATAAAACAATTAATCTTCGCAATAATGAAAAAATGTTTTTCCGGATTTTAGAAAAAATATTTTAACTCTTTATTTTATGTAAAATCTCAGTTCTCTCTTACAGTACAATTAATTTTCGAGCTAAAACAAAATCTAATTATCGTTAATATTATGTTCCGATTTTTAAGGAAAACAACTTCCAAACACCAAAGTATGGTATGAAAATCTCTCCACAAGGCTGTGGTACATCTAAATTTTATACAAGACCATCCCAAAAACTTAATTAACGGTATTACATTTATCTGGAATTCTCTTTTTCTCTTACTATTTATACAAACATTTAGAATAATCTATTATATTTACTTAAATCTATCGCGTTCATACTTAAAACTTTTGCGATGTTTCGAAACAAAAATTTCGTCCCGAGACATGACGTTAAACTGCGCTCCTCTTTCCTCAGCACTTTTGGAGCTCAATAGTGCCCTACATCTTTTCTATCATTGTGTCTGCCTCCTCTTTTCCTCAGTCTGCCTTCATTGATCATCACTCTGTCTCCTTATCTCTAAAATCTCACTACGTCCTAGACCAGTCCGTTTGCCGTGGACTGCGACGGGTAAGGGGGGATAAAGAGATCCTGGTGTTTGAGTGGTGGCTATCTGAGGATAAACCACCACAACAAAATACTTTGGCTCCAAGTTCCCCTAGACCTGAGGCCCAGATGGCCCGCTCTGGGTCAACCGGCTGGTCATGCCGAGCTACCAGCATAGGTCTTCGAAGACCTATGTTGGAGGGCGGTGGCTGGAGGGCCAATCAGGGAGCTGCTGTATCGGACACATGTCCGATGCAGCAGCTGACTGAGTATAGCACCTGTGTAGCCCCTGCGGGCTCATTCTGGACTTCCGGTGGGGGTGGGGAGAACAGGTGCCGAAGAACATATATATGGACAAAAAAACCCCAATAAACTACTTGCTCTAGATTTAAGTCTGGGCAAGAGACGCCGTATTGAGGCAAAAAATGAGAAGGCCACAAAAAGCTGTACTACCTGGCCATCATTTTTGGTGGTCAGGTGCACAGAGGAGGGGAAAAGCCTGACAAAGCTGAGCCCTTTCCTTATCTATAAGGGACTCAAGTCCGTAGTGGGAGAGCCCAAAAGTGTGTCAAAGCTACACAAATCAATGGAACTTTTTGTAGAAGTAGATGGCAAGACACACTCTGATGGGCTTTTAAGATGCAGAAGACTCTGTGATCTCCAAGTGGAAGTCATGCCACACAAGAGTCTGAACATCAGCAGAGGTGTAATCAGCTCCAGGGACCTACTGGAATGTTCCGAGAAGGAAATAGTGCAGGGCATTGAAGGAGTCGCATTACCAGGCGCAGGGATGGTGAGGAGGTCAAAACCGCCACTATTATCCGCACATTCGGAACTAGGACACCGCCAAAGTATGTAAAGGCAGGATACCTACGAGTTCCAGTTAGGCCTACATACCTAACCCCATGAGGTGCTTCAAGAGTTATGAACACGGCACGGCAGTCTGCAAGAGGAACACTGTGTGTGCCAGATGTGCCGGAGAGGGTCATGAGGACAAGGGCTGCACATTCCAGTTTAAATGCCCAAACTGTCACGCTGGCCACTCAGCCTACTCCAAGGTCTGCCCTGTGTGGAAACAGGAGGTTGCCGTGCAGGAGTACAAGGCAAGAAATGGATGTACCTTTAGCCAGGCGATATCGGCTGTATTGGCCCTACCCAAGGGCCAATTCGGCTTGACAAAGACCTATGCCCAGGCTGTTGCTAAGATAGGAAGATCCATAGCCACACAGACGAACACATTGACCCCACCACCCCCTCCTCCTCCTCCAACCCATAAGAAAACACCGCCAAAGAACACACCTCCGAAGAAACAAGAAAGCCATGTTGTCATGCTAAAGAACAGGTTCTCTGTGCTCGCTGATGAGAGCATGGAGACTGAGCAGCATGTCAAAACCAACACTCCGGGAGAACCCGGAGACATCATGTCTGACACAGGTTCTCCTCAGAGAACCCAGCCAGACACCCCAACCTCTACCGAATTAGAGGTTGAACAACTCCCTATAAGGAGAAATCAAAGTGAAGAGGATGCCCGAGGTAAGAGAGGAGGAAATAACCTTCGCTCTAACAGGAGGGATCTCCCCTCTCCAGAAAGAAAGACTTCCCCCAAAAGGGGGTTGTCCTCCTCTCCATGCAAACCCAAGAATAAAAATACCAAGGTCACTGGAATAAAGGGAAACCCTCTCCGGGGGCCTCCCAAGGCCAAATAGCTCCAAGTAGGTCATTTAGAATAAGCCATGGATTCCAGAATTGTACAGTGGAATTGTAGAGGCCTCAAGGCCAATTATAAGGAACTGCAGCTACTGATGGACTCTGAGACTCCTGTAGCTGTCTGCTTACAGGAAACATTTCTGAAAGATAGCATCAGTTTCCGAAGCTACAGTAATTACAGCAAGGATGTTGAGAATGCAGAGAGAGCATCAGGTGGAGTCTGTATCATTGTGAAGGACAGCATCCCCCATGAGAGGGTAGAACTACAGAACACACTACAGGCCGTAGTAGCTAGGATAACCCTTCACAAGGTTATCACTTGCTGCAGCCTGTATCTACCACCAGGCGCTCCATTAAACCCAACAGAAATGGAGGACCTATTGAAACAACTCCCACGGCCTTATATAATCCTTGGGGATTTCAATGCCCATAACACCATGTGGGGATCCAACAATACCGACACAAGAGGTCGTATGGCGGAGGATATCTTCCTCCAATATGATTTATGCATACTTAATGATGCATTACCGACTTACTTGCACCCAGGAACTGAATCTCTCACATGCATTAACCTCACCGTATGCGTCCCTGGACTTCTGGACGACTTTAAATGGTCAGTTAGCAATGATCTACGGGGAAGTGATCACTTCCCAATCATCATTACTAACAATCTCCCGTCATTGGAACAACCTCAGCGGTGGAAACTGAATAAGGCCGATTGGGAACAATTCCAAAAAAGATGCTCCGAGGATATCACAGAAAATATCCTCGATGAACAGAACCCAGCTGATACCTTTGCTAGCAAGTTACTTAGTATAGCCAGGAAAGTTGTCCCCCTAACCTCCGCAAATCCAAAATGGCCTAGCAAACCATGGTTTGATACAGCTTGCAAAAGTGCTATTGACGATAGGAAAAAACGACTGGCTGCATTTATAAAGAATCCTTCCCAGGAAAATCTAAAGCTATTCAGGATAGCTAGAGCAAAGGCTAGACAAACCATACGGTCAGCCAAAAAAATTCCTGGAGAAGTTTTGTCGGCAGTCTGGATGCCAAAACTTCTGCTAGAGCGGTTTGGAAGGCAGTAAGGTGAATCAAAGGGAAAGAATCAAATGCAATAGGGCATTTGAAAAACCAAGGACGAACTGTCACGTCCCCCAGAGAAATAGCTGACTGCCTTGCATCCTCAATAGCAGAAAAGTCATCCACTGCACACTACACGCCAGAGTTCCAAAAAGTCAAAACCAGGGAGGAAAGACACCCCATTGATTTCAGGTCAGAGAACAATGAAGATTAGAATAAACCGTTCTCGCTTGAGGAACTGAGGGAATCGCTGGACAAGTCACATGACACAGCGCCTGGAGAAGATGAAATCCATTACCAGTTCCTCAAGCACCTTCCCGAACCTTCATTGGTAGTCCTGCTAGTGGTCTATAACTGTGTGTGGCAAACAGGCGCTTTCCCAAACAGCTGGAGGAAAGCCACAGTTATACCGATACCTAAACCGGGAAGAGACGTCTCTGACCCAGCTAACTATCGACCAATAGCACTAACAAGCTGCATCTGCAAAACAATGGAAAGAATGATTAACAGTAGGCTGGTCTGGTACCTGGAGAGAAACAAAGTGATCTCATACTACCAGTGCGGATTCCGGCAGGGGCGGACAACAACTGACCACCTGGTAAGGCTGGAAGCTTATATTAGAAATGCATTACTCAGAAGAGAACATCTAGTAGCTGTATTCTTCGATATAAAAAAGGCCAACGACACAACCTGGAAACATGGCATTCTACGTGACCTGGAGCTTAAGGGGCTTAAGGGACACCTCCCCCGTTTTGTGGGGGAATTCATGAAAGACCGAAAATTTCAGGTTCGAGTGGGCAACTCGCTTCTGACAGTCATGACCAGGAAATGGGTGTACCCCAGGGCAGCATTCTGTCAGTCACCCTGTTCAACATTAAAATAAATAGCATCATAAATGCTCTGTCCCATGGCATAGAGTGCTCTTTGTATGTTGATGACTTTGTCATTTTTACTTATGGGAAAAACATGAACACCTTAGAAAGAAAATTACAGTTATGTTTAAACAAAATTCAGGGTTGTGCAAACGATAATGGTTTTAAATTTTCAGACTCCAAAACAGTTAGTATGCATTTTTGTAGTTTAATGGGACTCCACCCAAACCCTGAACTATTTATACACAAAAAGAAGATCCCTGTCGTGAAAACTACAAAATTTTTAGGCCTCACCCTAGATTCCAAATTTAATTTTCTCCCCCACATTAAGGAACTTAAGAAGAAATGCCAAAAGTTATTAAACATACTTAGAGTACTCAGCCATACGGACTGGGGAGCTGACAGAGATACCTTGCTGCTGCTATGTCGGAGTCTAATTCTATCCAAGCTAGACTACGGATCCATAATATATGGAGCAGCAAGAAAGTCGTACCTAAAAATACTGGAACCAATACAAAATGCATTCTCTGTCTCGGCGCTTTTCGTACATCACCTATCCCAAGTCTCCATGTGGAGGCTGGAGAACTTCCCAAGGATATAAGAATGAAAAAGCTTGCAATGCAGTATATAGTCAAGCTAAAATCCAAGACAACGAACCCTGCTTTCGACTCCATATTTAACCCCACAGAGGTAGAATTCTACAATCGAAAGCCTAACGTCATACAGCCGGTGGGCCTTCAAATGAGAGAACCCATCCAAAATTTAACCCCACCCATTGACTAAATCTCTAGAAAAGAAACCCCTCAGAATCCTCCTTGGCTAAAGAATAAACCCAAATTAAATTTATCCCTCCTTAATTTCAAAAAGAAAATACCGACTCAAGCATACAACAAGTCCACTTTAGGGAACTGCAGAAGAGCTACGGAAATTGTGGCACTATCTACACAGACGGTTCCAAAATGGATGAAAAGGATGAGTGTGCCTGCTCCTTTCGGAACAAAACAATCTCCCGTAGACTCCCCTACGGCTGTTTCATCTTTACGGCCGAATTGCATGCAAAATGCACTTATGGCCGTCAAAGCATCAGAAAGAAGGAAATTTATAATCTGCTCCGACTCCAAATCTGCATTGCAAGCTTTGGGGCGGATGAAGACTGACATCCCATTGGTACATAAGAGCCTGAAGCTGTTGGACCAAATAACAGCCGACCGTAGGGATGTCACCTTCATCTGGGTCCCCACCCATGTGGGCATTGAGGGAAACGAAGCCGCAGACAGAGAAGCAAAGAGAGCCCTAAATCATGCGGTGTCAGGAACCCAGGTTCCCTGCTCGGACCTGAGACAAAGTATTGCCTCTGCCACCTATCGAGAGTGGCAGAACCGATGGGAGGCTGAGACTCACAATAAACAGGCAGATCGTGGCGGATGTCAGGTGGCGGCCCACATCTAAGGGTCTGACAAGGCGTGGTAGCACGACCATGTCCAGACTTAGGATTGGCCACACCTACACCACGCACTCTTTTGTGCTGAAGAAAGAAGAGCCCCCACTTTGTGAGTATTGTGACTCTCGCATCACCGTGGAACATATCCTCATCGACTGCCCCAGATACCAGGATGTCAGGGAGAAATATTTTAGAGCCTTTATTTAATAATGTCGACCCTGGGAAGGTCCTTGGCTTTATCCGGGAAGTGGGGTTGTCTACGAAGATCTGATTTATGAATTTGTAAACATGTACTATTTACATTAGAATTTTACCAAATTATTAAATTTTTACTACCTCTACTATTTTAACTGTGAATAGACCTTGATTTTAATGATTTGACTGTATGGAATTTGGCCCTTGTTGTGTGGAGAGAGAGTGGCTCTTGAGGGACTGCAGGCACAACATGGCCTAAATTGTGCCGATGTGCCCAAAATCAAATCAAAATCAAATCGAAACAAAAATTAAAGGTTAATCGAATTTTCAATAGCTTTTAGTTGTTTTTTTTTTATATTAACATGACAGACTGACAGACAAAACGCACAAAATCCTCTTGAAATAAATTCTATTAGAACTATTAGAACTCAGTGCACCAATGTTGTTAAATATCTCGTGTTAATAAAGACATTTTTTGGTACTAGCCCATTGTGACTAAACGGAATTTTTTTCTATTTCACGTCATATGAATGGATTCTTTAAATGTAATGCTAAAAAACTCGGTTCACCAATGGCTATGAACCATCGAAAAAGTTTTTGTATGATGAAGGCATTTTTTAGTCTGTCTAGGCCGTGTGACGTAGAGGATTGTTTTTCCTTTGACGTCATATGGAATTGATTCTTCAAATAAAATTTTAAAAGAGCTCACTCGATGCACCAATGTCTATGAACACTCGAAAACTGGTTATGATGAAGGCATTTTTTAGTCTAACTAGGCCGTGTGAAGGAGTGGATTTTTTCCTTTGACATTATATGGAAATAATTATTTAAATGAAATGCTAAATCAACTCGGTATAGTAATGTTTATTAAACCTCGTTATCTGACTTTTTTTTAAAAAGATATTATAGCTAGATTAAGATCTTAAGATTTTATCTAGATTTTTTAAACTAGATCTAGATTTTTTACAGTATATCTTAATTTGTACAGTATATCTAGATTTTTAAAACTAGATCTATATTTATATTCTAATTAAAATCATTCTAGGTCTAGTTTAAAATGATATAGACTAGATCAAGATATAGAATTTCAATTTCTAGACTTAAAGTGTAGGTTTTGATTTTCAAACTTTTAGATCAATATTGCCTTGCTATATATAGTCTAGTATACTAAAACTAATCTACTATTTTTATATTTTGTTTGGATCAAACCCGATAGAGGCTATAAAAAGAAAAGACCTGAAACTAGCGAGTGAAACTACACATTTATAGTACTTTATTTAATGAGTATTTTTGCCCAAGATCTGTTTTGTTTTTTCTAGGACTAGCTTATTTCAAGTACCCGGCATTTTCCGATTCACAAAATAATTGTTGACAAAAATTGTAGTGATTTTAAACTTTAAATGTTAGTTAAAATGGTGTTACTATAATCAATTTTGAATATTAGTTTGTTATGGATTGTCACTGTCTATTTTGTGTCTGTTCTAGTTTCTTAAATTTTTCTTGAGTAAAGGGGTCGTGTTTTCTCCTAATGGGTATACCTGATTTCTCCAAGCAGCCTTTGTAAATATTGGTCCTAAATAATGCTATGTTCATAAACGAAAAATCTAATGGCTTCTTTATGATGAATGTACGTATTAGTTCAATATATTCTATATTACTAACTTAAGATAACTGTATAAATAGACGTAAGTTCTCGTTTTTTTTTTCTTTTATATGACACATTTTTGTTTATATCCTATATAGTAAAAATAATCTCTAAGTTTTTTTTTTAATTCTTAATAGTTTTGAAAGTCTAACTGATAAGATTACAGAGAGAGTTTGTGTTTTTGCAAATGTACACAATGTACACTATGTGTCAGTCCATCTCTTCTAATTGTTTAGAAATGAGTGTAAAAATGTAGGCTTCGATATTTTTAGCCTGAATTTAAAAAGTTACAGAGTACCGGCACCTTTTTTCAATGTCGGGAAAAATTATTACTTTCTTGTATTTCAACGTTAATTGTTAATTAGTAGTTGAAAGTTAGGCAATCTATCACTGAGTACCGGCACCTATTTTTTTTTAAAAAAGCACTTTATACTTTGTATACAGCTTACTTTCAGCCGACATGCCGTATTATTAACAACACCTATATCTGAAAGTCTCAATCATCTCGAGTCTTAGACAGTCATTATTTTAGACTCGATTTAAGTAGAGTCTAGACCTAGATCTAGTAGGCCTATTACTATAAAAAAAAATCAGTCATTAGACATCATTAGCAATTTTAATATTATGTCTAGGCATTGAAAAGTTAATCTATTAATAAACTATAATAGATCTAAGTCTAAGTACTAACTTATTAAATAAGTAGAAGTAATATAATGAATATTGTATAGATCTAGATTGACTAGATTATAGATAGATCTATATATAATCTCTAGCCTAGTAGATTAAGTATAGAGTATGGTGAATGTATTACAGTGTTATTATATCTATGTCCTATGTCTATATCTAATAATCTAATCTTGTTTATATTGAAGGTGAATTGTTTGGCTTCAAACATTGCTGAAAGAGGGTTTAAACTCAAACCCCATTTAGGCTACACTCCTAGGATTTTGAGTTTGAGTTTTTGGCACATTGGCACAATTTTGAGTGCGTAATTTGCTTCTTTTATACAGTAGAGATATTTTTTAGCTTCAAACCCCGCTGAAGGGGAGTTTCAACACAAAACTCCTCTAGGCTACGCTAATAGCATCTGGTGACTGATGAAAGGATAATCATATACTGAAGAGGGGATTTTATGGTTAATTTCGGAGTGGGTTTTAAAATCAGAATTTTCCTTAGCTATGCTCTTGGAATTTGGGGATTGTACTCTGCATTTTTTTTTGTTTTGTTTTATAGAAGAGGGGGATTTAACTGCAAAACCTCATGGTAGGGGGTTTTAAACTCAAAATCTCTTGTCTGCACTGGGCAAGTGATGGTTTAGACTTAAAATCTCACCTAAAATAAACAAAATCAAACCAAACAAGATTACAAAGAGAGATTGTGTTATCACACAAACTCAGAGGTGGCCCCCGTCGGAGTCGGCTCACTGTCGGATATGCCTATTCGCAAGGAATATTCGAGAGGTAATTTAATTTTAATTGTCAAAAGTAACAATGTTTCAAAGATTCATTTGCCGTTGTAAAAAATGTTTTTTGTTTGTTTTACATGCTTCGGGTGTTCCTTCTAAGTTTAAAATAATTAACTTCTCGCTGGACGATGGAGGATGGCAACAAGCAGGATATGAACTCTGCCTGGTCGCTCAGTTTGCGTGCTAGACTGTCGTTCGGATTTATCGATGGTCCCTGGTTCAAACCCTGCATGCTCCCATCCCCCTTCGTTCTACCGGAGGTTTGGACTAGGAAGTAAACTATCTTCAACTCTGAAGGAACATTAAGAAACTGGAACAAACACAAAATAGAGCAGTGAGATTCATAACAAACGAATATTCACATTTGACTAGAGTAACACCATTAGTAAAATCACTAAATTTAGAAAGCCTTCAGGACAGAAGACTCAAAAGTAAAGTAGCAATTATACATAAAACACTGAACCATAATCTTCAAATACAAAAACAAAACTTAATAAAATACTCTGAAAGACACAAAAATAAAGGCACATTCCTTGTCCCCTATGCTAGGACAAATTTGTACAAATACTTTTTCTTCCCTAGTGCTATTAGAGCATGGAATGGGTTGCCTGAGCTAGCCAGAAAAACCAGTGACTTGGCAGAATTTAAGTCATTGGTTAATATGCATGACTAAATGCATGACGTGTATGACGTAATCATCTTCTTTTTTGAAGTAACGTCTGTATTATATAAGATAAGATAAGATAAGAAACATGTAAAACAAAGAAACAACCCCGGACCTTAGAGATAATTAGTTCATCACGACCAGGCATTGCTTTTAACTTAATAATAAAATAATAGCCTATTATTGATAAAAAGATATATTACACATTACGGCATGACAACTATCGGATATGTACATTAGTCCAATGTCAGACGAGCAATTTTAGATAATCTTTCAGCATTGATTTGTAATTAAAAAACAAAAAAAGAAAATATGGCAGATATATCGTGCTTGTACTTTGATGTCTCAGCACAGTTAGGCCTATCAACAGAGATATCGGCATTTTTATTTAAATGGAACTAGAATGAGGATGTAGATCTACCTAAATTAAACTTCTGATTTAGCACTCTTAAGATATATATCTACTAGATCAATATCTCAAATATGAACTTGGAATAATGTAGCTGTAGACAAGATAAGATTTATGTAAAAAAGATATCATAGATAATCAATCAATAGACTGAATGCAACATTAAATTTAAAAATAGTAGATTAGTTTTAGTATATTATAACATTGCAATATTGATCAAAACGTTTGGAAATCAAAATATACACTTTAAGTCTAGAAATTGAAATTCTACATCTTAATCGAGTCTATATGAGTCTAAACTAGATCTAGAAATTCTAGATCTAGACTCTAAAATAATTTTTATTAGAATATAAATCCAGATGTAGATATACAGTAATAAAAATCTAGATCTAGTTTAAAAAATCTAGATTAGATCTAAATCAAGATATCATTCCTTTTGTAAACGCGAGTCACATAACGAGGCTTAATAAACATTACTATACCGAGTTCTTTTAGCATTTCATTTGAAGAATTAACTTCATATGACGTGAAAGGAATAAAAAACACTACGTCACACTGCCTAGCTAGACTAAAAATCGCTTTCATCAATACGAGCCATTTATCGAGTGTTCATAGACATTGGTGCACCGAGTGCGTTCTTTTAGTCCATTTATATGACGTCAAAGAAAAAAAAAATTCCATTACCTCCCAATAGGCTAGTACGGTACCATAAAAAATGTCTTTATTTACACGAGATATTTAACGAGGGTTTATAGACATTGGTGCACTGAATTCTAATAGAATTTATTTAAAGAGGATCAAAGCCGCGTTGTTTTTGCGTTTTGTCTGTCAATCGGTCTGTCCGTCATCTTAATATAAAAGAAAAACTAAAGAAAAGGTATTTGAATATAATTTAACCTTTATTTTACGTTTCAAAACATCGCAATAATTTTAGGTATGAACACAATTAATTTAAGTTTATAAAATAGATTGTTCCGGATGTTTGTATAAATAGTAAAAGAAAAAGAGAATTCCAGATTAATGTAACACCGTTAATTAAATTTTTTGGATGGTCTCGTATAAAAATTAAATGTACTACAGCCATGTGGAGAGATTTTCATACCATACTTTAGAGTTTGGATGTTGTTTTCTTTAAAAATCGGAACCTAATATTAACGATAATAAGATTTTGTAATGTTTTAGCTAAAAAATTAAATGTATTGTTAGAGAGAAGTGATGTTAAAATATTTTTCGTAAAAATCAGGAACAACATTTTTTCGTAAATGACAAGATTATTTGTTTATTAATTTGATGTCTCAGCACAGTTAGGCCTATCAACAGAGATATCGGCATTTTTATTTAAATGGAACTAGAATGAGGATGTAGATCAACCTAAATTAAACTTCTGATTTAGCACTCTTAAGAAATATATCTACTAGATCTATATCTCAAATATGAGGGAGTTCAAACAGTTATTTGGCGTTAGTAGATTTTTAAATAAATTTGGAAATTTTTGGCGACAATTTGTAAGAAAATGTAAGTAATATAAGTCGATTTCTTTTCAAAACAAAATCCTGAACATTCTTTATCGATTACTAAACTTGTATGTTATGTTTCAGCAAGAAAATTAATTGTCTAAAAAGTGATTTTCAGTAATCAATTCTAGTAAATTACTTTTTTTAAAGCCCTGAACAACTTATTGTCGATGTTTTTTAAATTTGTTTAAAGATGAAAATAAGGAACAATTTGATATCGATAATCAAATTATAGTGACGCATTGTCAAATAATATATGTAATATTAGTCAATTATGCGATTTCAAACAATCATTAGACATAATTCATTTTTTATAAAACAATATCCGGAACATTTTTACACTTAATGAAATATAAGTTAATATTGCAATTTTGATTTAGCATTAATATGCTATTTACATAAAAAACGGAACAACATTTTATTGATAATGTGTTTTTGCATCGTTTAAGCATGGAAATTGAATGTAATATAGGTTAGAAAAGCAAACAAACATTAGTTGGCGTTGATTAGTTTTGCGCGAAAAAAATCCGGAACAATCAATTTTAGGTACTTAAAACTATTGAGATATTACTGGAGGAACATTAAAGGGTAAATCAGATTTTCAATAGCTTTTAGAGTTGTTGTTTTTTTATCTAAACGTGAAGGACAGACCTAATGACAGACAAAAGGCACAAAAAAAACTTTTTTATTCTGATGGGGGCACTAAACAAAAAATAAATAAAATTTGATTTTTTAAAAAGTTTAAGAAATTAGTTTCGCACTATGTCAGAGCCGGGCTATACGCTACTACACGAAAGGCGCTGCCTAAAAAGTCCATTTTAAAAAATGTGCGTTATATTTACATACAAAGTGCATTCTTAGCCTTTATAAACAAACATAAATGCTTTCTTTTAATTTTAGCAGCTAGTTGACCAGAAAAAACACCCTTAATTAATATTTATATTTGTTGTAAACATTTCTAGTACATTTTATAAAAATATTTGACCTGGTGATACTGAAGATACACATAGTTTGTCCATCTTTAATAGCATATTGTAACATTGCCTCCCTTACATTTACGTTATTGTTTTAGAATTGGTGTATTTTTAGGAAAAATCGCTTGCATAATTAATGTTATAAATTAAACGGTTTGCTTTTAGAAAACCAAAAGTAGCCGCTGCACCTAAACCTTTCAAGCCGCATTTAATGGTGAAATAATATTTTTCATATCTTTTCTAGTTTTCGAGATCTGAGTGTGACAGACGGACATTTTGCACAAACCTAATAGCGGCTAACCCTTACGGGGGCCGCTACAAATTAGTCACTAAACTCCGACCCCCCCCCCCCCCCCAATCGGGGGGATTTCATTTGGGGAGGTTGAACACCACCACCACCCTGGCTACGCCCATGCATAACAGCTTTATCGTGGTTTAACTGGCTGTTCATTATAGAGGTTCTTCATTGTATTCTCGAGTAATGCTATATCGTCTGTTAAGTCCAGTCCGTCAATCGGTTTGGTTCACTCCATGGGATACCGATTGCACCCTGATTCTGTTTTGTTTTTTTAATGACATAGTCTATGACTAGCAGAAAGAGAAATTTGGATAAGATACACCATTGTCTAACAGCCATCTTAATGTCCTACTATCATCTTTTCTGACATAACATCTATGTTGCTATAAAGACGTCGCAGAATCAAGACAAATAATTGTGTGATTCCATATTCTCTTGTTATTTGCCAGAGTGATTTGCGATGGACCATATTATTTTTTTTTTTGAAAATTATAAAACTGATCATCCGTATTGTTTGGTATTCATGGCTATGCTTGATGATGGTTTGCAGGATAAAAATCTTTTCAGTGTTTTATGTGCCTCTTCAGAATCCTGACTGCTTTTGTCTAAGCCTGCGGCGTGTTATAGTCGTTCTTACATGACTCAAAATTTGCTTTACCGATTGCTGCATTCCACCAAGTTGCTCTTATTTTGTGGCTATTCAGTTATCACTCTGTCTCGCCAGTCTACACAAACTTCTAGTCAACACAGATTTAGATCATTTATTCTATCAACAATGTATTGTTCAATTTAATTTAGCATTTTTGTTGACACTAGGTCTAGAATTGATGTTTTGTTATTTCTTAGTAGCGCTATAGCTTCGGAAACCTGATCTCAAAGTCATCGACAGGGAATGGATCTTCGAATATACAGATCAGGCTCAGAGGCGGTTAGTTTTTGAGAAAAGGCCGTTTAATGCAATTAGGGCATGCGGCAAACTGTATCAGTTCTGTCGCATCCTTTTCTGTGTTACCGATGGAGTCGCATGCTTTTAGAGAAAAATAAATCAAATAATTGAGAATGAAAAGTTGAAGGACACCTTTGCATATGTATGTGGTCATAATAAAGAGTCTCACGATGAGAATCTGTAAAGATTTCTACATGCTTCTAAAAAGTATGGAATCACGTTTAATGAATACAAAAGTACGATAGCCACTGCCCAATTTTGCTTATTCAGATACGAAAATTCTAAAGACCCTACTGAAATCAACCTAACATTTTGCCCCCACTCCAAGAGAGGAATAATCAGAAGTGTATCAATATATAGAACATGAAGATAACATTAAAATAAATTATTACTAGATAACATTTCCTGTCCTAAACGCTGAGTGTCTCACCATCTAGATAACATTTCCTGTTCTAAGAGCTGAGTGTCTTACCATTTAGACAAAATTTCCTTTCCTGTTCTAAGAGCTGAGTGTCTCACCATCTAGATAACATTTCCTTTCCTGTTCTAAGAGCTGAGTGTCTCACCATCTAGATAACATTTCCTGTTCTAAGACCTGAGTGTCTCACCATCTAGATAATATTTCCTTTCCTATTCTAAGAGCTGAATGTCTCACCATTTAGATAACATTTCCTTTCCTGTTCTAAAAGCTGAGTGTCTCACCATCTAGATAAACATTTCCTGTTCTAAGAGCTGAGTGTCTCACCATCTAGACAACATTTCCTATTCTAAGAGCTGTGTCTCACCATTTAGATAACAATCTTAAACAAAAAATATACGTTTTGTTATAGCCCAGAGCCAGGTTTAAATAATCGATTTGACTAAGATGAAGTGAACTTTATCCAGTTATAGAACTAGTAAGGGCAACATACATTTTAAATTTGAAACAACATTTTGGTTTGTGCACTTAATTATTCTCCAAATGTTTCGCTCAGTTAGCTTTATTTTATACTAGTACACTTACACTCCTCATTATTATAGTATACTATTGCATAATATTCGCTTTTTTGGATTTTGTTTCCCCTTTAGGTTGGACAATGGACTTACCTTGTTTCAACTAGTTCAATGCAATCTATGATTACAATCAGCATACAATCAAGACCACGTGATCAAAATATTGATGTGTTACAGGTAGGTAAATTATCAAATTATGTTTTAATTGTCAAAAACATGGAAGGAGCCAAAGGGAATAATTTATTATAACGCACTATAGTTAGTATCGAAAACATTATTTTTGTAATTAAAATAAGTACCAGGTGACCAAGCCTCACTCGTTTGAATAATTTGTTACGGAAAAATATTTACTTTTTTTGGATCAAGTAAAAACTCCCAATTCGAAAAGTTTAGTGTTTTTTTTAGTTCTAAATGTCAATGTAAATGGCAATTAGTAAAGAGTGTAGACATATCCATTGTCTTCCTGATAGCAGAAGCCTTATACAAACAAATAAAAACACGTTAAACACGAAACAAGCAATGGAATTGATGAAGGCATTTTTTAGTCTAACTAAGCCGTGTGACGTAGTGTTTTTTTTTCCTTTGACGTCGTATGGAATTAATTTTTTAAATGAAATGCTAAAAGAACTCACTCGGTACACCAATGTCTATGAACACTCGATAACTGGCTCGTATTGATGAAGGCGTTTTTTAGTCTAACTAGGCCGTGTGACGTAGTGGTTTTTTTCCTTTGACGTCATATGGAATTAAGGTATGAATTCTTCAAATGAAATGCTAAAACAACTCGGTTTCGTAATGTTTATTAAGCCTCGTTATGTTACTCGTTTTTTAAAAAGGAATGATAGCTAGATTTCGATCTAATGTAGATTTTTAAAACTAGATCTAGATTTTTTTTACAGTATATCTAGATCTGGATTTATATTCTAATTAAAATCATTGTAGAGTCAAGATCTAGAATTTCTAGATCTAGTTTAGACTGATATAGACTAGATCAAGATGTAGAGTAGATTTTGATTTCTAAACGTCCTGATCAATATTGTACTGAAACTAATCTACTATTTAAAAATTTAATGTTGCATTCAGTCTATTAAATGATTTTCTAGGATTTTTTAAAAATACATCTTATCTAAATTACATCTACATTATTCCAAATTTATATTTTAGATCTAGATCTAGTATCTATATATCTTTAGAGTGCTAAATCAGAAGTTTAATTTAGCTACATCTCATTCTAGTTCCATTTAAATAAAAATGCCAATATCTCTGTTGATAACTATGCTGAGACATCACAAGCACGATATATCTGTTCTTTTCTTTTCTTTTTTAATTACAAATCAATGCTGAAAGATTATCTAAAATCGCTCGTCTGACATTGTCCTATTGTACATATCCGATAGTTGTCATGCCGTAATGTGTAATATATCTCTTTATCAATAATAGGCTATTAGTTTATTATTAAGTTAAAAGCAATGCCTGGTGGTGCTGTAAGCGTGCTGAAATAATTATCTCTACGGTCCGGGGTTGTTTCTTTGTTTGTTTTACATGTTTCGGATGTTCCTTCAGAGTTGAAGATAGTTTACTTCCTAGTCCAAACCTCCGGTAGAACGAAGGGGGATGGGAGCATGCAGGGTTTGAACCAGGGACCATCGATAAATCCGAACGACAGTCTAGCACGCAAACTGAACGACCAGGCAGAGTTCATATCCTGCTTGTTGCCATCCTCCATCGTCCAGCGAGAAGTTAATTATTTTAAACTTAGAAGGAACACCCGAAGCATGTGATAAGATCTTAATCTAGCTATAATATCTTTTTAAAAAAAAGTCAGATAACGAGGTTTAATAAACATTACTATACCGAGTTGATTTAGCATTTCATTTAAATAATTAATTCCATATAATGTCAAAGGAAAAAATCCACTCCTGACATGGCCTAAATTGTGCCGATGTGCCAAAACTCAAACTCAAACATATTGTACATATCTGATATCTTTATCAATAATAGCCTATTAGTTTGTAACCAGTTTATTATTAAGTTAAGAGCAATGCCTGGTCGTGCGGTTAGCGTGCTGAACTATATGTCTCGACGGTCCCGGGTTGTTTGTTTGTTTGTATTCCATGTTTCGGATGTTCCTTCAGAGTTTATTTCCCAGCCCAAACGAAGGGGATGGGATCAGGCAGGGTTTGAACCAGGGACCATCGATAAATCCGAACGACAGTCCAGCGCGCAAACTGCACAACCAGGCAGGGTAAATACCCTGCTCGCTGCCATGCTTCATCGTCCAGTGTGAACACCCGAAACATGTAAAACAGAAAATAAAATCATTTTTTACATCAGCAAATGAATCTTTGAAACATTATTACTTTTGACCAACAAAATTAAATCACGTTTTCAATATTCCTTGCGAATAGGCAGATCCGACTCCGACGGGGGCCGCCTCTGTGTTTGTGTGATAACACAAACCCTCTTTGTAATCTTGTTATCTATTATGTTTGACAACCCTTAATTATTAATAGTTGATTAAATTAGAATTATTTTTCCTAAAAATGTTTTGTGAGCTCCTATGACGAAATACCCAAGGAAATTGCAATCAGAGAGTCATATGTAGGTTTTTGATATTAGTGAGAGCCAGAAGTCTTCAGCAATGGCTGAACAAATACTCCAAGAAATTCAAAATCACCAGCTATCTTTAAATTACTTGCGAGTCAAGGGCAATGATGGTTTTCCAACATGAGCGGAAAATCAAAATAGCCTTCTGGCACTGTTTCAACAAAAGCAGCCGCTTGTGCTTGTTCACTGTGCTAAGCATTACTTACACATGTTCTTCAATGATTTTGTCAGCTGTGTTCATGAAATTGCCTTAGAATGTCTTTTAGTAAATGCACCTATACATACAAACCACTCGATTTTTTGTTGTCTCTCACAAATTTGTCATATAGGGGAAAGGGGAGGGGCCCATCAACATATTATTGAACAAGGGCTCACAGATACATTGCTACGCCACCTGCAACCATGTGTTTCTTCTATGTCAATTAAGGCAAAGTGACGCCTAAGCTGGTCTTTAAGCATTTTCTCACCTTTGAGCTCACCATGACTTGTGGTGAAAGCTAAAAAATTCTAAATCTAAATCTTTTTAAACATTATCATTTTTTTAAGAATTAAATTGTTTCTAAATTTTAAAATGTTCTTATTTTAGGTCAACTCTTGGATACCACAACAAGAGGAAATAGATTTTAACCCTAGCAAAAAATTTGCTGTATATGCTGAAATTGTGAAAGGAAAAGCTCCAGTTCTAAATGCAAGTGTAATGGCTACTGTTGAACGCCCCCAGAAATCGCCAATAGATATTTATTTATATGACAATGGTGTGGGTAAGTAAAATGATTCTTTACCCATCTTATAGCCAAACAAGCTATGTAGGGCACCATGCATTTAAAAGAAATATCTAAAAAATGAAAAGCATATTACAAGAACTAAAGAATAAAATCACGTATCAAACAGCTTCTTTTCTACCAATAAAATGAACATACATCAATGAAATGCGAAACTTGTGTGTTTGTTCCAACACTCTTTGGAGCAATGCTAAATAAAATGAGACGATGCCTGCTTGAAGACATCCAATGGTCGCTTATTAAATATATGAAATAAAAAGACGATTGTTACAGATCTGATTGCTCCTTCTTGTACACACGAGCTGAAGCTTCAACTTATCGTCAATGAATTTGCAAAGGCTACTGTCTCGTTTGGTCTGACTGTCAACGTAAAATAAAATTGAGCTATTGCTTTAGAAGTCCCCGAATGGAACTAACCCATTTCCAAAATTTATGTTTTCTACCACTTTACGAACATGGGCAGCAGTGTCAAAATAACGCTTTTACATCTATTCTAGGTCTGGTATTTAAATCTGTTAAAACATAAACACACAAATGTCTTTATTTAAGTAAAAATAGATTCACATTTTTGTGTAAACGGAAGTTTTTTTTAAGAAAACATAAGCTCCTCATTAACATTGAATTCATCAAACTAACATACATAGCTAAGTAACAATTAATAATGATCACTCATCTATTTGTAAAGATAATTTTCTGCTTGTTCCTGTAATCTGGGTCTATAAAGTTTTTGTTGATTAGAAGATTGTGTTAATTAAGATCTAGATTCACAGTCAGTAATAAACGAACAATTACCATCAGCTCCATGGCGGAAAACATTTTATTATCTTGAACGAGGTTTCCATATCAACATCTCCCTTCTTTAAAAAAAATGTGTTATAATGCGTCCCCGACACATACACGCTCTAATAGTTTGGGCCCGTTAATATTAGTAGCACTTTTGCTTATCCACCTCCTCCCCCCCCCCCCCCGGCCGACAACAAAAAGTTCAATTTGGTTTTATTAATTGTAATTGTTTATTTGACCCATTTGAATGTAGCGAAATGACAATAGATCTAGATTTATCTTTTCAATGCTATTAGGATTAATTGTTTTTCTTTTATTTTTTTTTTGACAATGTAACAAAGTACCATTTTTCTCTCTCTCTCTCTCTTTCTCTCTCTAAAAAAAAAGAAAAAGACTCTAGATGTATCTTTTTAATGCTATTAGTATCTAATTTTAAGCTTGACATTTATTATCTATTAGTATCTTCTTTTTTTTTACACAATATCTAAAAGGGAGTGGCAATGACGAAAGTTAGATTATATATATACATTTCTCATTTCCTATGGACTCGAAGATGACTGTAAAGTCGAATGCACGCTTTAAAAAGCCGGCCGCATACGTGGCATGGGTAGATTTGGTCAGTTGCAGATAGACCTGTTTCTTCTCCCAGCTTTTTGTTGGTTCGGCGCTCTTTCACCCTGGCCACTCTTCTTGCTTCAAATCTCAAGACTCCGACACTCACAGTTTCAAACTATGAGAAGCGATCAAGAGCTAGTCCTTCCCGGCTGTGAAAGTTGATATCGCATTCCTTGAAGGAGTTCTTGAGAGTGTCTTTATAGCGCTTGTATTGACCTCCCTGGGAGGCTTTCCTGCACACAACTCCCCGTACAGACGTCGTTTGAGAAGGCGATATTAAAAATAAGTAGACTACAGACCTATATATATTATATCTAGACTTGAAAATGGAAACATTCTTATCCGCTAATGATCAGATCACAGACCTATATACATAGATTGTTATGTACGTAACTCTTTTTCAAGCTGTAAATGAAGTCTAAGAAAATAAATCTTTCCTGTCTCAGTCGCGGATAAGAATTTATCTCCTGTTTCCAGTCTATTAGTATATATAAGTCTATGGGGCTATTATATTATTAATCACAGAACTATATATTTACGCAAATGTATGAAATAAAGCCATTTCTTGTTAGTTTCCATTGACATAATGTTTCAAAAATCCTAGATCGAAATAATTTAAGCCTATTGATTTTAATTATCTTATGGTTTTAGATTGTACATTTAAATAGATTTGATTAGCTAGATCTTTCTAAATCTAGATTATGTATCTAGAAACTGCAAAATAATAATTAGAAGATGAGACTGCTCTTATTTTCGTTGTTTAATTACATAGGCTAGGGTTGCAAAAAAAAAACTTCTGTTAACTACTTTACAAAACAACGCCTTGTTTCAGATTTTTAAAAGTTTTTCACCACATTTTGTTTAGTTATGAGATCTTCATGTCAAGTTTAATAGTCTTAGGTTAGTGTGATTTTTCATCTCTAATTCATGCAAATACATTTGTCATTATCTTGTTGTTTAAATTGTTCCTTATATTATAGGTGCTGACATAATTAAAGATGATGGCGTTTATGCTGCCAGTATTATGCCTTCTGACCTACTTGGAGATGGTAGATATAATATCAAAGTTAAAGTAGTTGGCCAAGCTGGTGAGACTTCCGTTATCGTTGGTGCTACTGGAAGCTCGAGCAGAGCTCTTGAAGCTCAAGGCTCAGGTAATTTAACATCATAAGACAGATGTAACAACTAACATACACTAAATAACCAAGTGAAAAAGAATGTGGCTTTTCATTTACATTCGGAAATCAGTGATAAGGTTACTGACATTCTAAAACAGTACCAGGTGACCTAGCCTCGCTCAGTTTAATAATTTCTTAAGGAAGTCATTTTGGGAATATTTGTGTAATTACGAAAATGAACAATCGGATAAAGACTATCAATCGGAAGAGTTGCTTTTGTGTTCTGTTAGTTCTTAATGTAATTGTACATGGCGATTAGAATAGAAAGTCTCTTAAGTCCCCCAACAGTTTAGAAAACCACAGCACACATCGTGTCGTTTTACATTGCATCTATTGGGTAAAACTATAGGCCTATTATTGGTTTGGAAGAACGTCGTCACAGTGTAGCTTCTCAAATCGTTAAAATCAGACATTTAATATTGCAATTATTATATTCGTTATGGCTTTAGTACGAAACATCAAGTGAGGCAAAATATCTACGTTATAGAATAAAACATGCACTTTGTAACAAAGTAAAATGTCACATTTTTTCTTAGTCTTAAAAACATTGCGTTAGTACATCTGTTCTACCCTGGCACAGGTCTCGTTCTGTAAGTCACACTTGAACACATTCTAAAAGTCAGCCAACATCTGTTATTTTAAGGTAATCAATAGCTCTACTACATCGGGTTCTAACTCGAACAGGTAGGTGTCCGGATCTTCACCTTCTTCAGTTAGTTCTTCTCGGAGGCGTGCTTGCAAGGTTTCCTTGTTTCCGATTACCTTCAGCCCTCGGTCACGGAGTTGTCGCCTCAGTTCTTTCTATTCAAGTTCATACAGCAGTTTCAGACGAGCCATAGTAGATCCGATCCCAATTCTTAACGCCAGTTGTTATGTTTCTTCTACTCTCTTCAAACTGCACCACACGACACAACGAACTTAAAGAACCTCACAACTCAGGGCTCCGAAGTAACAGTAACAATTTCATTTCAAATACATCGCAATTGGCAACAACATTAACACTGACTACCCAAAAACCTAGACTTGCTAGGACTGACTTCACAAACCGTGCTGTTTCTGACTTCGCCTCGTACTTGTCACATTGCGAGGTAACGTGAAGTGTCTTAACTCTAACACACACTCGCTCTTATATAGGATACCTACTGGCCTTCTAGAATCGGATGGAACGTCGCTTGATCAGCATGTGGATGGCTGCCTGGTCGTGCGGTTTGGACTGTCGTTCGGATTTATCGATGGTCGAGGGTTCAAATCCTGCCCGCTCCCATCCCCAGTCGTCATGCGGGAGGTTTGGACTAGGAAGTAAACTATCTTCAACTCTGAAGGAACATCCGAAACATGTAAAACATTTTACAAACATTTTACAAGTATAAATCTTTGCGTTAATGTGTTAAAGTATAAATCTTTGCGAAGAGTAAAATCTATCATCTTAGACTTGAATTAGATGTAGTAGATATAGGATTCGAGAAATATTAAGCTCTGCGCATGCGTAACCTTTCGGTCTTGTCTAATGAAAGAAGCACGAGATGAATGGGATATAAAGTACGTCAGGACTTCTAAATTCGCAGAAATAAGGAACGAATTTGTGTAAAAATGCTTTTGTTACACAAATTTAAAGGTTAGTTTTATGAAATAATGAGATCGCTGGACTATATTTTATATTTTCATGTGTCAAAATAAAAAAAACTATCTTTGCAAAGTGTAGTTCTTAGAATTAGATATACGTTCTTTCGGTCTTGTCTCATGTAAACATGGCTATATGATCTAGATCCATGAAATAGTCATACTTTCATAGAGTTGGGCAACTTTTTTAGGGTCTTAAGCTTATTTTAGTTCTACTTTACACACGTTACTGTTCCATTTATTACCTAAGTAACATTTATGCCAAGTTTAACAAGATTGTTCAAATGGTTTTGATTTCTTTTCGGGACATACTTTCTGCTTTATATTATAAATATAGATATTATTATGGCTGAATTCACAAAAAATTAAATTAAGCAACTGGGAACCTTGTGCCTCCTGCAGTCTGACAATATTAGAAATGTCAAGCTTTATATTAACCTAAAGAAGACAACAGTCGAATCTAGTGGCTACATCCAGTCTATTTCTTTGCCTACAGATTAAGTTTGATACGGCACTAATTCCAGTTGAACCATGTATGGTGACGGAAAAGCTAAAAACTTTCATTGCTGACCCACAGTTTTGGAATGTTACAGAAACATCTATTTTTTCCTGCAACTCAGTTGAAACATCAGTAACAGATGTTTATAAATTATCATTTATATTTAGTAATAATAATAATAATTTAATGTATAGAGCACTGTTAACAGCATGATGTAGGCTCAAGGCGCTGTGATAACATTACAAACATAAACACTTGAACTAAAATGACAAACTAATCTAAAAAAGTTTGGCATCACTATAAGCGTTGAGTCCATTGAGCGCAGGGCTCTCTGAGGGACATATGTAGGGATAAGTTCACTTAGGTACATGGGCATTTCTTTATTGTAGATGCACTGATGTCAAAGTGTGGCCACCTTGTATTCGATTATTGCTTCACTGAAAGCCAATGGAGTGTGTGCAAGAGAGCAGTATCAGAATCTCGTCTTATTTTCCGTAGGACTTTTCGTGCAGCGTTGTTCTAAATTCACTGCAGTTTGTCGATTTGTCATCAGGTAAGCCTGCTAGCACGGTAATGCATTAGTCAAGGCAAGAGTCAAGAGTTTGAATGCTACAGCTAACTTTTTTGTTGACTCTGTCGTCAAATATGGTCGGATCAGACCTAATCTGCGCAGTTGCATATAAAGACCCTTGCAGATCTGAATTACGTGTGAGTCGAAAGATAGTGTCAAAGAAAACTCCAAGATTGCGATCTACATGAACAAAAGTAACCTGGCAGTTCGTAATAAAAAGGAAATCCGTGCTTTCGACTTCTGTGATGTTGTTCCGAGTGCCAATCTTAATTATTTCTGTCTTGTCTTCGTTCATCTTCAGCTTATTCTCAACCATCCAGTTGCTCACTCTTGCAACAGTACCACTTATTTTTACTGCCAGAAGAGATATCTCTGAGGCTACTGAGGAATCGCATAACTGTAAGTCATCGGCAAAGAATTGGTAAAAGATGCCAGTTGGCTGTATGACACCGCTGAGTGGATGTCTTGGTTTAAGCTCTCAACTACAACTGACATTTCAAAAACTTGTATCATCTACCTCGTACTATATTTAGAAACAATCAATCTCGCTCCTTTTATGGAATTAACTTACCACTTCTGTTCCAAGAAAGCAAGCTTGTTCCAAGAACTCGTCGACAATTAACCATGACCTTGCTTTGCAGGTGCTTGCAGAAAAATAAAAATAAACAGCTGCTTTATGCTACTTGAAACATAATAAAGATCACAAAGTACTCAGAATGACAAAATACTAAGAATTCTTCTTTCGAATTGGAGACCATCGAAAACTGAGAAGCGCGGAGACATATCCTCAGATGGAGCCATTCAAAAGGAAGGGATGGAGATCATAAAGATATTGTTGTTTGTAGTGTGGATCATGGGCGAAGCTAGTTTTTTTTAAAGACCCCTGCCCACCACCCGCACCGATCTTTCGTCACACCGCACCGATCTTTCGTCACACCGCACCGATCTTTCGTCACAACGCACCGATCTTTCGTCACACCGCACTAGTCTCGAGTCACATCGAACCAATCTTTCGTCACATCGCACCAATCTTTCGTCACACCGCACACCGATCTTTCGTCACACCGCACCGATCTTTCGGCACATCGCACCGATCTTTCGGCACATCGCACCAATCTTTCGTCACACTGCACCAATCTTTCGTCACATCACACCAATCTTGAGTCGCACCGCACCAATGTTTAGTCATACCGTATCACTTTATATTCTTATGATATTGTAATGGCTCTTAACCGCTCTACTTTCATTGTTTAGCAAATGACTATTAGATACTTCACATCAAGAAGAAATGTGTGCGTTTTACAGTTGCAGAAAAAACAAGGTTACAAAGACAGTTTGTGTGGAAACACAAACTCAAAATCGGCCCCCGAAGTAGTCTACCCAGGCAGACTTCCATATTTTCAGAAAGAACATCCGAATGAAATTATATCAATAACAAATGAGAGATAGGAATGGAGAAAGAAGGTTGACAGATCTTGTGTGGTGCCCCAACGGTACAGCAGATCAAAGGATAGGTGCAAAGTTAGATGTGAACCTGGCCTAACTAGTTCCCCTTTCAGACCTTGTGGTCTATAGGGCAGATGATGTAAAGTTTATCTGTTTTTGTGGCCTACGGTTAACGAGGGTGTCATGTAGCCAGCACAACGACCAAACGCCTTTACTTTTCCCCAACTGATGTCAGGTACCCATTAGAGCTGGGTGGACTCAGAGGCGCCTAAGGATTCCAATGTTGAAAGTCCCAGTCTTCACCAGGATTCGAACCCAAGACCCGGTTCTGAAGCCAAGCGCTTTACCGTGCCTCTCCTGGCCTAACTGAAGTCTTACAATTGATTTAATTGTTTTGAATAGGCTCAATCTCTTTTTTTTTTGGTGAAGAAATTACAATTCATTTAATATCTACTAATTTGTAGTCATTTTAAAAAATAAAAAAATAAAACATGAGTGTTCAAGAAATTACAATTCATTTAATATTCACTAATTTGTAGACATTTTCGGTTAAGAAATTACAATTCATTTAATATCTACTAATTTGACAACGCTGAGGTTGTCAATTGTAGTCAAACTGAATGTAAGTTATCTTATCTTGTAGACATTAAAAAAAAAAATTAAACGAAGCAAAAAGAACTCTGTAGTGTAATTGTATCCAATTAGTTTATGTTTCCTTTTAAGCACTTGGCATTTGTCATTTTAGGGCTAAAGGGGACATAATGTATTGAACTTGGTGTTAGTACGAAGAGGAAAAAGTGACTGATTTCACCCTAAGCCTCCATTCTGTCTCGTCAAATAGTATTTTAGACATATAATAATATTTAATTTTAAACAACAGAAACACATCTTTTATATGAAGTAATACAGAGAAAAAGGACTTCCTTGATAAGTATACTCAGTATTATTGTTTTAAAAGTAACAATCTTCAACATAAATGAGTTCATTAACAAAGTTGCAAAGCAACATTTACAATCTTTCAGGAAATTGACTCTGAAGTAATGCTATGTTCCCAGGTAGTAGCAAGTAATTAGGTAAGGAAAGCCAATATAGGGTTTTATACAGCTGCCATGTATGCCTTATGTATTTAAAAAAGACAGGGAACAGGTTAATCCCTCTCACGACAATTTTTTAAAGGTCTCCTTGAGATGTAAGAGGGCTACTCTAGCATCATCAAGGTGGCCCCTGAGTCTGTTGGAGTCATACCGGAATAGTTAACCAAGCAAAGGCACTGCTGTATCACAATTGTTCAGGGTTCTGTTAGGGTCATGTGTAAATTATTTCAGGATAGGGGTGTCGATTAAAGATTCTTTTTCCTCTCATTACGAGGGGTTTAAAAAAAAATAAAAAATTAATTAAATAAAAAATAGTTAATTTGTCTTAAATTATTACATTATTCATAAAAGATTCTTGACTTTCAATTGTCTGCCCTTGTCTATATTCTTTAGGATTATTGGTTTTGGTTAGTTTTGTTTCTAGTCTCTTCGCAGGCTCCATTCAGTTACGTCTTGTTTTCTTGTTCCTTTGTTTCCCAGTATGTTTAGGATGAGGCTGCTGCTAAGATACAGACATTGCCATAGTGTTCTTGTTACGTTTCTAAGGGCTTGCCGTGTTCTGTGAGTGTAATACAGACACACTTGATGTTGACTTGTGACATGCTCTCCGATTATGTGATCAAAGACGACGTAACCGCGAGGGAGAAATAATTCTTCAAAAGTGTTGACTTCCCTTTAAAAGACAGTTCTTGAGTAGTTTTCCATAGATAAATAAAGTTCAATTTGATTCCTATCCTCATCCCAAACTCTCTTTAACCCAGGTACATACACACTCTCACACACTCGCATAACCACTTAAACTAATTGACATAATACCAATAGAGTAACTTTACATATTGATTACAGTATTTAGATTTTTATCTCTGAGGTCTGACAATTTAGTCAAGGACAATAAATTATACAATAATTACAATTTCTATCTAACCAGTATAGTTATCAATTCTATATTCAATTATTTTTCTAAATATTAACTCTAGATTATAAGGATGTAAAGATACATTGTTATTAACAACTTTAATTCTACTGTGCCACACAAGACTTCTGTATTCACTCACTCACTCACATTAAATTTATGAATCATCTTACTTTTGATTTTAGGCAATTTATTTAAAACAATAGCTAGGTTAAGATTAACATTGGTGTTACAGTTTGCCTGTAGTAGGTCTTTCATAGTGCATCTAACATTATCAAATATTTTACATTTTAAAAACATATGGCTTTCATTCTTACCATTATCTATGTGACATAAAACACATGTGTGTACATTTCTTTTCTTAATTCCTACAGGGGTCATCCCGAATATTAGTCTATGTTATTTCTCTAGCTTTGGGTGTAATGTGTTTGCTGTGTAGATTTATAAAAGTGTCTCTGAAATTTATTACACCTAACTCTCTACTCCATTTGATCCTATTAAATAATCTTTCTAGTATCTGTTTCTTAAGTGTTGTATATGTGTCTTTTAATTTACTGTGTAATAGATGTTCATTGCTAGGGAGTATTCTTGATATAGATCTGTAAAATGGATGTGTGTTTGTACCAAAGTGGTGTGGGGTGTCATTTTTTATTGGAATTATTTTATTTAACCTTAAGCCGTATTAGTATATTGTTAATGGAAAATTGTTTGGGTTCTTGGCTACTTGTCCTATGTATTTTAATCTAAGTGCTTGTATTTTGGTTCTGATGTCCTGTAAGTTTATCCCCCCATCCTCTTTGCTTTGTATAAGTGTTGTGTGTTTAATGTTTTTGATAGTGCTTTTGAATATAAAATTCCTAATGATTGTGTTTATGCTTGGTATAAAAGTTGGTGGAGGTTCTGTGATGTTTGCTAAATAAACTATCTTCGGGATGACCAGGTTGTTTACTAGTATTGCTCTACCAAATATAGTAGTTGAAGCATAATGAAATCTTTCAAGTGTGTTTTTGGTTTTCTTTAAAATATTTTCGCACTGCTGTGTGTGGTAATATGTTGGGTTGCTTGTCCACGTGATTCCGCATATTTTAATTTCCTTCTCTATTTTAAGGCTAAAAGGGATGTTTGAGGGGATTTCCCACCTGCCCAATCCCATAATACAAGATTTATTTATGTTGATTTTTGACCCGCTTCCCCCCCCCCCCCCCCCCAATTGAATAATCTATGATTGCGGCTATGTCTTTTCCTGAGGAGGGAAAAAGGGTGGTGTCATCAGCGTATGCTTTAACTTTAACTACGGGCGTGGGGCCTGGGATTCTTATCCCCGTGATTCCACTATCTAGCTTGATGGTTTCTAAAAGGGGTTCTAGGCAAAGGGTGTATAAAAAGGGAAAAATGGGACACCCTTGTCTAACAGATCTTCTAATAGGGATACTGCCACTAAGGGTTTGGTTTATTATGAGTTTGCTTGTGGCATCAGTGTAAACTAGCTTTATGTATTTCTTCATTCTTCCATCTGTCTTCGTCTTGTCCTGTATTTTGAAAAGGTAGTCATGGTCTATTCTGTCAAAGGCTTTTTCCTGGTCAATAGAAAGGAGGGTTGCTTTCAAGTCTTTGTCTTTACAGTAATATGTAATGTCTCTTTAAAAATGGTTAAGTTCGTCGATATTTTTGTCTGGGTTGCTACAGTATTGGTCCTGTCCTATTAAGTGTGGTATGAGGGGTTTTAGTCTTAGAAAAATCATTTTCGTCAGGAGTTTGTAATCGGTGTTTAGAAGTGAGATCGGTCGAAAGTCGCCAGGTGTGGTGTTGTTTTCTTGTTTTTTTTTGGTAGCAGTGTGATGTATGCTAAGTTGAAATCTCTAGGTAACTGTTCTGTCACTAACATGTCGCTGTATAGATTTAATAGTAGGGATCCTATTTGGGGAAAAAAGGCTTTGTAAAATTCAAACGTCAGACCGTCTGGGCTAGGGGATTTGTTGTTTTGAGTTGTATCTAAAGCAGCCCTCAGTTCGTCTAGCGTAAAGGGAGCGTCTGTCTCTATCTGTTCTGTCATTGGTATTTCTTTGCAGTTCTGTAAAAATACTTTTGTGCGTTGTCGTCCGTCTGTTCCTTGTCATACAAATTAGTAAAGTATTTCGTAAATATGTCTGTTATTTTGTCCAGGTCGTGTATAGTTTCTCCTTTACTATCAATTATGTTGTCAATAGTTCTGTCAATTTGAATGTTTTGTTCTGCTGATAAAAAAGTTTGTTAGGCCCTTCGGTTATTTTTTTACTTTTGCACCTCAATTCCGCTCCTTTGTATTGATAGTTAAATAGTTCTTCTAGTTGTGTTAGTATATGTGTTTTGGCTGCTTCGTCTTCTTCGTGTGTTAGTAAATTTTAAAGTCTTTCCTCTTCTTTTTTCCTTTTTGAGTTGACTAGTGTGGCCAGTATTTGGCTTTGCTGCTTAATGGAGCTTTTAATTAGCGTCCATATTTGTGTGACTTTGAAATGGGGTGTGTTTGAGTCATGTATTATATTTTTTCAGGAGGTTTGCGATTGTTTTTAAATAGAGCTGGTCATTTAGGAGGTCGTTGTTAAGTTTCCAGATCGGTGTTTTTTGTTTTTTTATTTTTTAGTCTTGGGTTCAGCAGTTCCACTAAGACTCCTTTGTGGTCTGTATATTGTAACGTCTCTACGAGATGTGTTACACTTTTTGTTTCGCACGCCCTTGGCACATACACTCTTATCTATCCGTGATTCTATGTGCCTTGTCCCTGAACGTGGTGACCCGGCCCGTGACCTCTACTTCTCTATAGGCATCTACTAACCGGAAAGCCTTGATGACTCCCCCCAAATAGTCATGCGTTTTAATTGTTACATGAAGAGCAGGACAAACTGTGTTTGTGTTTTGCTTTTCTAATTGGGAATCAATGTAATTTAAATCACCCCCTACTATAAAAATTTTCTCCTGCGTACTGAGTGTGTAGAATGTCACTTAGCATTCCAAAAAACTCGTGCTTCTCTTTTTTTTTTAGCGGGTGCATAAATGTTGACTAACGTGTATGTGTGTTTTTGTGAGCTTGTCCTAATTATTACTATCCTCCCGCTATTGCCTTGATATGAGTGTGTGATTGAAAACCTATTGGATGTTTCTAAAATGGCTGTCCCTCGTGGCTTTCTACTTAAACTAAAATAACCCTCCCGGAGGTCCATAAGAGAGACTGCTTTTTTGGCCTTGTACTCTAACTGTGTGTTGGTTTCTTGCAGAAAGATAAAATCTGGCTTGTATTTCATTGTGAGGTGTGCTATGTATGTGTGTTTATTGTTAAGCCCTCTGATGTTGAGTGTCAAAATTGTGATGTCTGCCACGAGTGTGTGAGATTGGTTTGCGTGTTTGTTATTCTATTGTGTGTGTATGCGTTTTATCTTTAAGAGTTGCTTTGTTGTTTATGTGTTTGAATGTGTGTTAGGGTACTCGCCCTCATCTATGACTAGCACTGACGGGGAGTCTGGAAAGTTCAGCTCGAGCTTGAACTGTTCTTCCTCTCTTTTCTACCCGGGGATCCTCGTTTAGATCCTCTGATGAGGAAGAGAGAGAGAGGGCCCTCTTTCTTGTTATTTTGGTTGGGGTGGTGGGTGCTGAACTTGCCCCTCCGGATGTTTTAATTTTTTTACTTTGCTTAGATTTGTTTTCAGGGTTTTCGGATAGTCCTCGTATTGTAACTGAATATAATGGGAGAGTTCAGTCTGTTTGCGGATTTTTATCCAAGCCGCCCACTTATCTGAGTTGCCTAGTTTTATTGGCTCTATCTTGGAGCCTTCTTCTGCAAAGGCTCCAAAGATTTCTCCTATCTTTGATTTGTTTATGGTTGGTGCTACCCAGTGAAGGGTAACCCTGATTTTTTCGTCTTCTAAGGTACAGACATCTACCTTGAAGTCCTTCTCATTCCCAAATGATTTCCCTAGTATACGGGTTCTCACTCGGGCGGATGTTGGGACCAGGAACCAGACAAAGGGGTTCTCGAAGCGATAGAGAGAACTCCCTGATCTGGAAACCACTGCGCATTTCATCTCATGTATTGGTCTACTCATCTGAACACTCCAACATAATCAATGAGAACGAAGAAGAAGAACTTCGTCCGGTGTTAGTTTCAGGCACTCTATTGGTCTAGCCCCCTGGCCTAACAGCTTTAGAAGCAAGGTACCTTGGGCGTGGAGAATTCCACCTTCCTGGTCCTTTTTTTCAATAAAAAATGTCTTAACTGACATTTTTAAAAGGGGTTTATTACAAGTACAGAGACAGAAAAGAAACGATAACGACGTTACAAACTACACAACCCTCGCGCCGTCCACTCTAAACAGTAACACACAAAAATCCACAGAATCGCAAAGAAAAACCACAGAAACACAAGTAATCGACAGAATAAATCCTCAAGTGTTAGCTACTTATTCGATTTCTTATTCGAATCCCCATTATAAAATTCCCATTGTCACTATACACCAAAGGTAAAGAAAATTAAATTTACAAGATAACTATTCGTTTTAAATTAGGTCTAACTTATAATGCATACTAATTAGCTTTTTCTCTTTAAAAAACTGCTTGCATAAGTGATTTTAAAAATTAGATTTTTCGCTTTCAGAAAAAAAAAAGTAGCCGTTGCATCAGAACTTTGAATGGTCTAAAATATTGTGAAGTCGGATTTTCATTATCTTTTCTAGATTACGAGACAGACATTTCACACAAAACTAATAGCTTCTTTTCCCCTTGTGAGTTATAAATGCATATGCAATGCACTTTATATAAAAAAAAAACGCTATATATTTCTTTTTATTTTTTTATCATAATAAAATTTATATTTTAAGATTATTCTTTTAACAGGTCAGTATTTAAGTACAGAAACAGAGGCTGTAGAAAACTTTCAGAGAGTTACCTCCGCTGGTGAATTTAGATTACGAGGCTTTCCGCCTTTAGAAGCGATGAACGATAAAATGCCACCATCTAGAATAACTGATCTTCGTGTTATTTCCTTCAATCTTGAGACCTCCGTTGCTATACTGCAATGGACCGCTGTTGGTGGAGATATGGAAAGAGGAAAAGGTAAAATAATTATTGACATAATCATTAGGATTCATTTAAGATTGAAATGTAATCAGTTTTTTTACATTAATACTAATTTTTTTAGTGCATACATCAAGGAAAATTTTTTTTATACATGAACTCAGATAAATAATATACATAACGTGATATCTGAAAGTCATTGTAAATAACAGGTTTTCATATGAAGAACATCTTGAAAACATGGCAAAGAAAGCGGCTTCTTATACAATTTTAATAGCCTTACATTACAAAAGAAAATCTTTGCTAATTTTGACTTTCCGACAATGCAAAACCTATATTATATTAATTATAAGCGTAAATACCACTGACTGATTGATTGATTAATTAGTGAATGTATCAAGAGATGTCAGCAGCTGCCAAACAGATTCCTTCTACTTCCTTGCTTTTTTATAAGAAACGGTTTTGACAGATACCAGGATGTCAGGGAGAAATTTTTTAGAACGCACACCTTAAAACACTATTCTACAATGTCGACTACGGGAAGGTACTGGGCTTTGTCCAGGAGGTGGGGTTGTCTACGAAGATCTGATTTTTGAACTGTGAACATATCATATTTACATAAGATTTTTACCAAATTATTAAATTTTTACTACCTTTACTATTTAAACTGTGAATAGACCTTGTTTTTAATGATTTAACTGTATAGAATTTAGCCCTTGTTATGTAAAGGGAGAGTGATCCTCAAAGGAATACGGGCACGACATGGCTCAAATTGTGCCGATGTGCCTAAACTCAAAACTCAAACTCAAACTTTCTATTAAATCTTTGTATTTTATTGTGGGTATTTCCCCAAAACACCGCATATCAAGCATAAATGAATGAGTGATTGGCAATGTATTCAATTCCAAAGCTTAAGGATGAATGCAGTGTTTCACATGGCCACGCATGCGATCTGCATATTTTCCCTAGATGCAGACAATGTAGTTGTCGTCGGAGGTCTAAATGTTCTTTTCTCTTCTGACCATTTCTTCTACAAGGGCTTATCTTTGGGCCTCTAATGTATGTACCGCGGCATTCGCAAGAGCTCTCTGTCTCTTTCAGATGCCATCTGCTGCCAGATACTTTCCTCTTTGCCAGTGGGGGCAAAATAGTATCTGAGTTATCAGTATAGTACTTATGGGAGGCACTGCTGTTGCGCCGTCCTCTTTAAAGCTCGCCCCCCCCCCCTAAAATCGCCTGCAACATGCGGTCGTCCCCAAAGCGGGATAGGTGTCCGACCCAGAACGGCTGTCAAATACAAATGTTCAATAACGTATTTTTATCGGCCGCTATTAGTTCTGTGTGGTCTGTCTGTCCATCCCGTTTAGATTGAACAAACTAAAAAGATACTCAAAGCATGGATACTCCTGTCAGTAAATGAAATTCTACCTAAGGCAGGGGTGGGCAGCCTTTTCCTATCGAGCGCCGCATTACAAAACTTAACGAGGGGATTGAACTGTTCAAGAGCTCGCCAAAGAGTGCAGACTTCTCTGGATCACCTACATGGTTGACGTTAATTTGCCTAGTTCTGGGTTGAGTGGAAGTATAAGCCTTCTTGAGAAGTAGTTTGATCTAGCTTAGCACTAGTGAATGGTCTGAGTTGCAGTCCGCACTATGGTATGAGTGGGTGTGGATGACACCTTTCAGATCCATCCTTGGGGGGGGGGGGGTGAAGAGGCCAAGCCGGTGCCACCTTTTTTAGCGTGGGTGCTGCCAAGAGACTTTGTGTCGTTCCTTGCCAGAGAAGAATGTATTTGTTACTCACAGTTCATGAGAGCTACAGAACTCGACTAGCCTTTGGCCATTGTCGTTGATTTTGCCAACACCATGAGGTCTAAAGCATTTTGGCCATGCATCATTTCCATCACCAACACGTGCATTAAAGTCTCCATTTATATAGAGGTGCTCGGACTTTGGAATACTTTTAATTACGTCCTCTAGAGCTTGAAAGGATCTGTCTTTGTCCTCTTCCGGTGCAGCAAGGGTTGGTGAGTAAGCACAGATTATATTAACTTTGCCTTGCGGTAATGCAAATTTCATGTGTGCTACTCTTTCATTGCCAATGGGAAACATCGCAATGCAGGGGACGAGACTGTTTCTTATTGCGAAGCCGACGCCATGTGTTCTGGTTTCCCTTGCCAGTAGAATGTATAGTTGCTTTCTGTAAGAGATCCACTGCCTGCCAGTCTGGTTTCTTGCAGACAGGCCACATCTTACTAGATTTTTCCAAGGCTTTTAACAAAGTTTACCACCATAGTTTGCTTAAAAAATTGAAATATTTCGGCATTAATGGTCCACTGCATCAGTGGATTAAAGATTTACTGATAGGGAGAGAACAAACTGTAATAATAAATGGCTCTAAATCAACACCGATAACAGTAAACCTCAGAGTACTTAAGGAACAGTCTTAGGTCCCCTACTATTTTTAATTTACATAAATGATTTACCAAATTGCATTACTTCAGGAACAAAAGTCAGATTATTTGCAGACGATTGCATAATATATAGAACAATAAAAACAAAACAAGACACAGATATTTTACAAAGAGAATTAGATGAATTACAGAAATGGGAATCAAATTGGAGCATGTCTTTCCACCCAGAAAAATGTCAGTTGTTAAGAGTAACAAAAAAACTAAAACAAATTAATTCCACTTATCTTATTCATGGTAAACCAGTAACACAGACTAAAAACGCAAAATACTGTTAGGAATCTCCCTATCCAGGCTCGCTGCAAATTGGACCGAACGACACCACCATCTTAAAGAACTTGAGAACTCTGGGCTTCAAAATAACGTAATAGTTTAATGTCAATAAATAACAGCCAACACTGTACAATTGGCAGCACGTAACACAAGACTGTACAAATATCTCTCCGCCGTATCAACTCTGCACTGGTCTCTCTGTCTCGTCTCGGACTTGTACTGAGCCGTTGTAACGAACTGTAGATCGGGAAGTTGTGACTGACTCGTCTCTGGTACTTCAAGAAAAGGGGTGGGACGACTCGATATAAGAATTTAATATGTAACATTTATAAAGTATATTAATGACAGATTTTTTTAAAATTTTGTAATGTCTTAATTATAATACAAAAAGAAAAAGTATTGATTTGTCCGATGGAGGAAAGGCGATTGTATGTATCGCCCCTCCCACCTGGTACAACCCTTTTTTATTTTATATTTACTAATAAAAAAAATTGAGATTAGAGTTTGGTGCGACATAATATAAAATGGGTTCACATATCAACACGTAGATTATTTTATATAGATATTCAACTAATTGTGTTCCCAAACTATGATTTCTCCATAAAAGTAGGACCGCCCCCCCCCCACTCAAAGGGTTTAGATGGAAAGGACAGTAGAGTTATTCGTCCCCCCCCCCCCACACCAATTCGGCCAACAGGGGAGCCACATAATATAAAGATTGGTTAAAATATCAATAACAAATTTTAATCATATACATATTTAATTGATTCTGTTAGCAAGCTGTGATATCTACAAATAAATTGGACCGCCCCCTCCCCACTCAAAAGTTTATGGGGTAGGCGGGATTGATGCCATCACCCCCTCCCGATCCCACCAAATCGGCCAACATACTAGAGGGGGAGGCGAAATAATATAAAAATAGGTTGAAATATAAATAATTAGTATATATTTTTAACATAAGTAATAAATTCGTATACAAATTGTGTGAATTTTATACTAAAATTCGTCGAGGGGGGGGCGATCGCCCCTACTTCCCACCCCCTAGTTCCGCCACTGTATCCCTAATATATTAACAGAAAGTAAGGCGTATGTATGTATGAGTGTATGTCCTTCATAGAAATCAAAACCGTATGACCTATCTTGATAAAACTTGCCATAAATATTCCTTAGAGTTTGCGTTTACGTTTTTGACTGTGGTTAGCAGGTTATCGTGGGTACAATTGCTGTGTTAATCCTGTTTATAATCTCTTCATTGTGATGCGCTATTTGTAAGTGACACCTATGATTTAACTATATCATTATAACTATAAGTTCATTGAATTTTCTGTAGAGGATCATTCCTATCGGTAAGCTTTCTATGGCATCTTTGCTTAGGAGTAATCATAATTTCTATATGTGGGCATTAGTCAGACTTGTCAAAGTCATTGCACTAGTGTATACTTTGTGTATTGGCTAAGTGTGAAATTTCGTGGCTTAAGTAATGATTTAAAAGGAGATGAAGTGATGTTTGCTACCCATCTGGTAGCAAACATCACATATGAAAGCTGTTTATGTTTAGGCTATATATTCAAGTATGCTGATCAATTCTTATTGCTATAAGCTAGCAAAAGAGTTCATCCATCCATCTAGAAGTATTTCTATGACGACCTGTACAATAATTTTTCACATACAGTAGCCAAAGCACTAAAAAGACTGTAATTTTGCTTGCATATGGGCATTGTTTGCAACATTGTCGGCAAACACATATACATTGTTTTTGTTTGTAGCCTTTCAACACTTTGCTACACTATGTAACTGAAGATTGACAGCTTTATAAGAGGGAGTGTACAAGCATGACAGCTGTATAAGAGGAAGTACAAGCATGACAGCTGTATAAGAGGAAGTACAAGCATGACAGCTGTATAAGAGGAAGTACAAGCATGACAGCTGTATAAGAGGAAGTACAAGCATGACAGCTGTATAAGAGGAAGTACAAGCATAACAGCTTGGTCCTTTTTTGGTTATAGCATGTATTTTTTAACCCCTTAATAATGTTTACTGTTATATAATTTTCAATATGTGATTTATTCCTAAATATTTTTTATCGTAGCTGTTGACGCATCGTCTTGGGAATGTTCGGCTGTTCTCACATAGAAAGTTGGTTTTTGTACAGGGTTCCGCACAATAGCCAAATATTTCTCAGCGTCTGTTGTCCGCTTATATAGAAAAAATTCCCACTTGCCCACAACACCAGTCACCAATTTTTGCCTTTATTTCGTCCTAGATTGCTAATCCCTAGTCATTTACACTACATATATTTAAATTATTGAGTAACCTAATCATGCAACTCTGAAAATAAAACAGCATGAATAGAATTGTAGAATTCAAGATTTAATTGATTATTATTTAAGACTTTTTTTTTACTTTCTTTGGTTTCAGCCTCGCAGTACTTTATTCACATGTCGAATGATTTTGAGAAGCTTTTGACTGATTACAAATCAACATCTTTGCTACAAAATAAACATATTATCAGAGGAAGTCTGAATTCACCAAAGGCTTCTGGAACTGTAGAAGAATTGATTGTTACACTCAATGAGACTGCTCTAAAGGACAACCTCACACTTTTTATGAATATTCATGCCATGGACGAGAACGGAAATAAGGGGGATGCTTCTAATATCATTTCAATTTCGTTTGCTAATGAAACCGCAGTCTTGCGCAGAAATGTAGAGAAACCGTTATCTCCTATAATCTATTTGGCAGTCTGTTTGCCCCTTGCACTAGTTGGCATCATCATTTTGATTTTTGCCATTTCACTAATGGTTTCTCGGGCTAAAAAAAGCAAGTCCGAAGATTTTGAACAAGCTGAACAATGTACAACTCACTCTGTCCATTCTCTAGATATTGAAAATATGAACTATATGTTTGATGGTGAGTACAGAAAAAGACTGCCCGAAGAAATGGACACATGGAGCCGTGGAAGTATCTAGAACCTTTTTAAGTTGAACATAACATGTAGTCTCTTTCAAAGCAATATCGTAAATTAGACAATATCTTCATAGGTATAGCTTGTAGTATTGTTTAAATAAAGTATACTATAGATAAAATAAGTGCTAATTTGTAGTAAGATATTTTTCAAAATATTATAATCATACTTTTAATAACCTTAGATTGAGTAAGAGAAACTTTTGGTGACAATACATATCTACCTAGGTAGCGTGGAATAAAAAGATGAATACAAAATTATAATCTATTCAGGATCTTTTTTACTATGTATATATATTATAGATCGAAATTAAAATAACAGAAATGCCATAACCTTTAGAATAGACGCATTGATGAATTCCTGCAAATATCTCTAATATATCCACACAAAAATAGGACAACTCATTCTTTTATTCATTCATGCATTCATTTGGAAGCTTGCGCAGTTTTGGAATTTAATAGCTGCAAATGAATGTTTTTTTTTTACAAAGTTTATATAAAACTCTCGCTATCTGTCTGCATAGTACAGATTTTGAACACATTATTTCTCCCACTTCCCATTCTCAGATCAAGTCTGCACAATTGTATATTGTTCCTAACAAAACAAGAATCATTTAAAAAATAAATTAGTCGTAATTAATTAACTTTGTTTGATATCAAAAAGGGGAAATAAATTTAACAGTATTGAGATGTATAGATCTAAGTATGGATTTCTTCCGCTTAGATAAGCTTTGTTAAAATAAAAGTTTAAGTTTTTTTTATATTTTGTTTGTTTTCATCTTTTAATCTTTCCCACTTTTTCAAATCTTGAATACATTCGTCAGTGTGTTATCGATCTTAAACACAGTAAACTCGTGTTCTGACATTGGTAGTTTTCTTCAACTATAGAATAGGAAGGGTAAGAATGGCACTAAAATGCTAACAAATACTAAGAGTTATACCACATGATTAGATATTGAAAGACTTATATACTTCCACAAAATATATTTCAGAAGATTAAAGTGGTATGTGAAGTGTGTGACTTTGTACCAGTTGTGGACCTATGAAAAAAAGAAGATAATTACGTCCTACGCGTCAAGCATATTAACCAATGCTCTATTTTTTGTCTGTTCCAGTTTCTTAATGTTTTCTTGAGTTGAGGGATTTTCGAATTTCACTAAACGGACCACATTTTAACGATCAGCCTAACATACCTTTTTAGCCCGTACTTTTTCTTTTAAAAATGTCTTTTATTTCGATAGCGCAGGGACTTATGATAGAAAGGAAGAGAAAATAAAAGCATATATGATCAAATATAAAAAAAAAAGAGCTGAATTAAACATTAAATATTTTATCGAAAGAAAGCAAATAAAAAAGTATAAGGAAAAATTGGAATTAGCAGCTGTTTCCCATTTAGGGAAAAAATAAATATGCTTTAAAAATAGACGAAGTCTGTTTTTTGTGCTAAAAATGTAGGGAATTTCCAAAAATTAAATACAAAGGCTTAATTGAATGCTTACATTTGTTTCGCGAATTGTTGCATTCAGACTGCGAATCTATCAAACAGTATTTAAGCATGTAACCATGGAACTATACTAAAGGAACGCTGACTTCAAAACAGGTCTTTGCGCATCCTGTCTGCGAATCCTATCTGCGCATCCTGCACTATATGTAAAAAAAAAATACAGAGACAAAGAAGGATTTTACGCCTCGAACGCGCGAGATTTACCCGTGTTGATTAGAAAATGTTTTTTACTCTCTTTATAAACAGATTCTTAAAAACATTTTCAGACAATCTGTTATGGTAGATATATTTTTTAGAGTAAAAGATCATCACAAAATTAGTTTATTCCTCAGGGATTTCCAACGTTGATTTTTTTTTACCAGATCTGGTGCATTTTTATGTGCTACTTGCAGATGAGCCTACCGTTCCGCATTAAGCAGAACCGTCCCACTAAAACATAAAAAAATAAATTAAAACTCACATGTTACGCCGTTCCTCATTGGCACTTTTATTTTGTTCCTCAAAGTCCGAATTCCGACAAAATAAATAGTCATTATTTTTTTTAATTAATATAATAAAAAAATATTGAATACGAAGTTCATTAATTGTTTACAATTCGTCTTATTATGGCCTACATTTTGTTAAGCTAAGCGCTAATGCTTCGTTTATTCAATAACAAGGGTCATTTATAAACTTGCCAAATCATTTTTCTGATATGTCTCTAGCACATTGATTTCTAAGAAAAGAATAGAATTTAATTTAATAAGGACAAGAGTATGACTATTCTAGACTGTCTAAATTCTAGTACAGACTTATTTGAAAGCTTTGTCTTGAATGTAGATTCAGATCTACTGCCTATTTGATGTTCTAGGTCTAGATCTAGATTCACGCTGTAGTCTTGAATTAAATATTGATCTAGATCTATCTATACATTTAAATCTATTCTAGATTAGATTTACATCTAAATCTACACAGCGTTCCTTTAGTATAGTAAATTTAGGTTGAATCTAGATATTAGATTGTTATCTAGATCTAGATTATATTTAGAATATAATCTATAGTGGATCTAGAGTCCTAAAGTGTCTAATATATATATTTAATTATTATATGTCTGTATTGATATTCTAGATCTATTTCTGTAATTTGTAATGTTTGTATAGATTCTAGATCTAGCCAATAATGACTACGTTAGATATAGATGTATATGTAAAATGATTTTTTAAAACTATTAGGCCTAATTGCGGTGGTCAAACTGAAAACTCATCATTTAGATTTAAGCATTTATGGGACATAATTATGATACTTATATTACAGAAAAACATATATTAGAATTTTTTCCATTTGTTTCTAATTCATGATATATATATATATTATAGTATTTGAAGTTTTAATTTTTTCGCGCAACGTGGTAAATAAGTGGAAACACGTATGCCTTAATTGTGCCGATGTGCCAAAAAGTCAAAACTCAAACTCAACATGTGCATTCCTCACTCGTGTAATTATTTTTTTGTCGACAAAAAAAAAAAAAAGAAAGAGAAGTGCTTATAAATTAAATACCTTCCTTCTTAAAAAGATAATTATGCCTTACATGTATCCGTGTAGGATTGTAGGCCTTTAAGTTTAGTACATGATTATGTGAATGTTTAGCCTACTTTTCTAGTTTAAAAAAAATGGTAGAAAAGCCCTTTAAACGGTGACTGAAAATTACAAAGGCATAAGATCTAGAGCTAGGTTCCTCACATTAAGTGTAGCCTACATTTAAATATTTATAATTGAGTGTAAGCAGTATGTATGTAACTATGTATGTATGTCTTCGATAGAAATTAAAAGCAGTTGACCAATCTTGATGAGACTTAGGATAAACGCTCCTTTGATACTTGCGGTAAACCTAAAATATGTTAAGTAGCCCTACCATAAAGTAAAGATCCTAAAAATAATATAAAAATTTGCCCAACTCGGTCGACATAATATTGAATGAAGACCAAATGATCTGCTTGACATCGATAGCTCCATTCATAATATCTCACGCAGCTTACATGAGCAGCATGGAGATACAAATCAAATAAGCATGAAAGGCCAAAAACAAACAAAATATTAAAGACGTATTATTAAACATGTTAGCCTTTAATAAACTAGCTTATACAGTACAATTATGACACCTTTCCCTAGATAAGTAAATAGCACATCGTTTGCATCTTTCTGATTGGCCATGGCTATATCTATTCACTCTAATCTTCAAAAAGATAACTTTTTAGTTTGAGAAGTGAACCTACAAAATATAGTCTATCCAATTGATTATTTAAGCAAATTTAATTTAAATCGATGTTTTAAAAACATTTTTAGAACTACACATCACTGTAGCTGTAAGTCTTTATTTTAGACAGTGTTTGGAAAAAAAAACACTTTCAAATTACAATTAGAGGCCCACTTAGGTATATTTTTTTTTATTTTCAACTATTAAGTATATTTCAAGTAGATATACGTGTATAATCTATTATGTTCACTAATTATACTTAAAAGTACATCAGCACACACGTATGTATAACAAATAAAACAAAAAAAGATTCTGTACCAATCTCAATGAAACTTGCCATGAATTTAAGAAAACAAAAACATTGACATAAATATATAAAAACATAACAAAAACATATAAGATTACACACTCAGAAATCTATGAGCGTAGCCAAAGGGGTTTTGAGTTTAAACGGGGTTTGAAGCTAAAAAATACATCTTCAATGTAAGAAAAAAAGCAAATTACGCACTCAAAATGCTATGAGCATTGCCTAAAGGAGTTTTGAGTTTAAACCTTCCTTCAGAGTGGTTTGATGCTAAAAAATTCCTCTTCAATATAAAAAAAATCAAATTACACAATAAAATTATTCAAGCGCAGCCAAGACAATTGGGGGTTTTGAGTTTAAATCCCTCTCCTACAGATGGCCTTTTTAAAAAGTTTAACCCCCCCCCCCCCCCAGATAGTTTTGAGTTTAAAATCTCCCTACAGAGCGTTTTGAGGTGGAAAACGTCTATCTTCAATATTATTCTAAAGCAAACTACTGTTATTAAATTATATTACCGTAGCTAAATGGGGTTTTGAATTATAAAAAAACATAACTCCAGATATTTTTTTTAGTTTAAAACCCCCAACAGATGATTTTGACGCTAAAACCTTTTCAATATAAAATCTAAAGCAAACTACAGTCACTTATTTCCAAGAGCGTATTCAAGAGAGGTTACACATTTCTACCAGTTGCATGGCTCAATTAATAAAGTGCAGTGAACAGTCATCTGCCGAAATTGAAAAACACTAAATATGGCTCAACAAAGATGGCTAAAACAGATTTTAGAAGTCAGTTATAGAGATCGAGTGTAAATCAAGGAAATCCTATGCCGAACAGGGAGTCGACCCCTTAGTAAGATTGTGACAGAGCGTCGCATGAGGTTTGAGGGGCATGTTCTCCGACAAAATAACTTAGGCATAAGAAGAGTTGCGATGACATCCTAGTACAACTTGGCGCCACACTTTCATGGAGGTCCTCAGAGCAGGTGAGAAGAGGCTTCCGACATTACCAGTGACATATTTTTGTGGAAACACTTGACGGCAAATGCGCCGAACGGCGTAAGAGGGTGTAAGAATAGCACATTAGATTTTTGAAATAAAACTTTTTAATAGCAGGAAAATGCACTGTAGATACATCAGAATATGCATTTTGTTGGCTTTCAATATCAGAAATAGTACTTGGAGGCGCGGCTCCACCCCGCCCTGGGGGAGCTCCTAGCGCCTTCCAGACCTCCTTGCTGGCAATGGCGGGGGGTCTACAATTTTCCCATTAACTCCAGGAAGAACCTATTCTAGGGCACAATAAGCGTCTTCCGAAAGAATGATGGGTCAGAATGTAATAAAGATTATGTACACATACATACATATAAATATATTTTTTTCGCGGGGGGGGGGAAAGAAAAAAATCCCCCCCAACCCCCCCCCCCCCGAAAAAAAATCCTGGCTACGCCCATGATATATATATATATATATATATGTATGGTTTCATTCAGTTGCAAAGCGACTATTTCAATGACAATAGTTGCATGAATGGGCATTGGCTATGGTCTGACGATGTCGCTTACACAGCAGTTCCCGTCTCTCCACGTACGTAGCTGATGTATCCTAAGGAATGGCAAGTGCCGATACAATTTGGAATCAGCAATTATTATTGGATGTCTAGTGTGACAAATACGTGTATGCTATTTCACTATGTTGATAAAGTTGCTCTACGTTGACCCTAACCCTACATTTTCGCTTCTTCTAATGGAACATGTCGCATTATTGTTTTACTCAAGATCATAACATTTGGTTTATTCGCCATTGAAGTAAAATGAAATAGAAATTCACTTGAGAGTTAACGCGCCTTCAAGAAATGATAGCATACGCTATGACCTATATATATATAGGTCTGTGATCTAGACTGAACATGGACATCTTTTAACGCTACAAAAAATGTGAAAATTTTCAACAAAAAAAGGTAAAACAAGGCGTTGTTTTGTAAAGTAGTTATAAGAAGTAAAATTTTTAAAAAATCCTAACCTATGTAACATAAATGTTTAGATCTAAATCTAGTAATGGAACATCGAAAAGCACTCTCGTCTCATAATTATTATTTTGCATTTTAGATAAAGGTAATCAATCTATTTTACCGTACATCTGATGATTAAAATCAACAGAGTTGAAATATTTCGATCTAGGATTTTTTAAACATTATCTCAATGGAAACTAACAGAAAATGGCTTTATTTCATAGATTTGCGTGAATATATAGTTTTGTGATTAATAGCCCAATCTATTTACAATCCGTAAAATGGTATTGCATTATTTCTACTTTTATTTCTAAACTTTGAAAACTAAAGATCATTACTTTTCTAAGAAAGAAAAGAGCGATGTTCCTAGATTCGGGGAGACTTCACTTACAGCAAGGAAAAATATAGGTCTGTGACCTGATCATTATTGGATAAGAATTTGTTTCCGTTTTTCAGTCTAGGTATAATATATATATATAGTTCTGTGATTTAGCCTTTAAAACGAGATTTTAAATAACACTCGTGATTTCTAGTTCGAAAACTGACCAGAAAAGTGCTTAGGCCTACTTGTAATTAATAACTGGGTAAAATTTAAATTTTTGGATAATAAGATGAATTAGTGATGAATAACTGAGCTTTTCTAGAAAGAGACAATGTCATTAGCACACTTCGCTTCAAGTATTTGGAAACAACAAGAAAGAACAAAAAGAAAAATATATTGAAATTCAGAAGTGTGTCCACAACCATCACCCAAGGAAATATGATTTCATACCTAACTAACCGACTTGTTGGTGTCTACAGTGTCCACACTAAAGTGTTGATCAGCTCTTCTCCTTTAATCGAGCTGGTAATTTGGAAGTTCAATTTAGTGTGCTTGACATTTGTTTCGGGTTTCTCAAGAGAATCTCCACTGTCTCTAATTAAAAATCTTTCACATTTTCTTGCAAACGTTCGAAAGCTAATGAGTTTGATCAGTCAAATGATAGAAACCTTTAATATTCGAACAATATATTTATACAATAGAAAATAAAGAGCGAATTTTTTTGAAAATAAAAAAGTGTAGATGATATTTATGTTATTGTACCAGTTTGATGCACCAATCGAGTTTGGTTCTTAGATGTGCTATAGAAACCATATGCCAAAGAAAAGCGAAAAGGAAAAAAATATGTGCGTTCCAGACTCATTCATTAAATTTGAATCTAAGTTTTCTTTCCAATTGAATCAAAACAATTCTTACAATATGTGATAAAGTATACACATTATATTCAGCGGAATTAAACAAACATTATCATTAAATGTAGAGTACAGTTCTGTTTTAGAAGTGGCATATTCCAGACCTGAATGCATTCCATCACTAGATCCTTTGGTTCATATAGGAGATGGGCATGGGGATTGAGACGCTAAAACCTGCTCAACACTCATACCTTTAATTAGATATTTACACAAAATACAACTGATTGCTAGATGTACTAACCTGTTGTATGATTGGAGCACACGTTTAGACTCAAGGTTAACTCTATCAATATGTCTGTGGCATTTTGCGTCTTGAGAGACGATCTTTTTCTTTTGCAACTTCTTATGTGACTAAAATAAGTAAGTAGAAAATATAATTTAGATTATTAACAAACTAATTGTGTAATTTCTCTGCAAAATTACAAAGTTCAAGGGCCTTCTCCACTACCATAGTATTTGCTTATGCTATCATCGTAAATCACCTATCAACCTTTGAACAGGACTGAACTAACAGTTATTAACAATAAGTTTTATTTTGCCTATGGAATTTTATCTCATAAATTTAGCTTTCATTAGAAACTGATGTGCTTGAATGATTCTTGTCCATGTGCATTAACTGATGTGCTTGAATGATTCTTTGTTCATGTACATTAACTGATGTGCTTGAATGAGTGTTGTTCATGTGTATTTTCAACTTTTTTTCATAAACGACATTGAATTTCCTTAATCTTATTGGTGCGTCTTTGGTCAAACTTCGACTCACCCTGCGGGGAGGAAGAGGAAACCGTATCTCATTTCTTCTTCTATTGCCCCCGACTTGCTGACCTTCGCCTCGACAGGTCTGGGAAACCACTAAATCTCGACCTATATTTTGATATATGTGCACTACGCATAAAAGCAGGATTTCTTTCTAGAGCTTTTGCAAGAGAGGATTTGAACCTCTCAAGACCTGACTCTAATTGAATTTGATGATGATAAGGATGATAATCATTCTAACTGTCGGAAGGTCACATGGATGTAACAGTAGTGATGGGCGAAAGTTAACTAAAAAATTAGAAACTTTTAGTTTAACTAAAAAAATTAGTTAAGGCCATTGTTTAACTAGAAAAAAAAGTTTAGTTAAAATCGTAGTTTAATTAATTTTTTTTAGGTACTAACTAAAAAGTTTAATTAAAATTTTGTAAAACTTTTCAACATGTGGTCAGGGTTGAAACGCGCTCCCTGTTTTCTGGTCATTTGATATCAATAACTTTGATTATCAAAAGAAATGATGCAGTTAACAACTATTTAGACAGTCTGCACTTGAAGAGGGTAAAGTAAGATCCTGGTAGAAGTTATTGGAGTAAATATTTGCTCTTGAAAGTAGCAGTATTATAAAATGTTTAACATTTTTTGCCAAAAGCTTCTATGCAGTAATATGAATGAGGTTGTTCCGAATTTTTTTGTGAGCCAAGTGGAGGTGTTTAATTTCTTTTTCTAGTGGGAATCTGATTAGTGAGTTAGGTCAATATTTAGTGGTTTTAATCAGTTTATTTGCGGCAAACAATATTTTTTTAACTGCAGGAACATCAAGTACACCCTTTTATAGTCTTAAGACTTATTATTGAGATCTATTAAGTCTAAATCAACAGCTAGGCCTATATAGGTCTAAAAGCATTATGGTAACCATAAAAAATCTTCATCCACACCCTCTCTGACCATAAAGTAAATAGACATCCAGCTGATTTTAACAACCTGGTCAGCTATACATACACATGACACATCTTTACACTAAAATAGTTATACACCGTCCCTGCCGGGAAAGTAAATAGACAGTGTGTCCGACTGATTTTAACAGCTTGGCCATATAGATGTACACGTGTAGGTCTATATAGTGTACTGAGTGTGCAGTCCATATTGACAAGATCACCCAGTTTTTTCCCTTGCGCGTTTAACGGTTATGCAATAGTGTTAGTTGTAATTTTAGTGGTCAGACAAGAAAATAGCACATCGGCATAGTTCGTTTGGTGTGTATTCTACACTACAAAATAGTTATACAGGTAAAATGTTTAAAACGATTTCGTTTCTATTTCTTTGCATACTAGATCAATATTTGAAATTCTAAATATATGTTATTTAATGATATTTTAAACTTTACCAGTATAAGTAAGATTTTCCGTTATATAATAAGTTAATATAATTTTAAAAAAATAGTACCATTATTTTCTAAAGGTTTTAATTCAAGGCAAAAATTCAAGCACACATATTTATTTAGACATTTTATTTTATTGTGCATTAACGTTTATGTAAGAAACATATTCCTTAATACTGATTTTATTATAGAATATCAGGTGACCGAGGCGAGGCTCGGATGAATAATTTGTTAAGGAAGGATATATACCCGAAGTCATTTTGGAATAAAGTCTTTGCAGTGTAACTTCTAAAATGGTTACTTTCTGACATTTAATATTGCAATTAATATATTCATTATGGCTCTGAGACATGCACACTTTACAGAAAACAACTAAGACTTCTTGAGTGCTTTCACCAAAGATGCTTGCGCTCCATCATGGACATACGGTGGCAGGACCGCACTACAAACAGCGATGTCAACACCGGTATGGACAGAATAGAGGGACTTCTTATGGTCCGACAGTTGCACTTGGTAGGGCACTTATCCCGTATTGGAGACAAACGTATGCCAAAGGCAGTCTTTTTTGGTGAGCTAAAAGGTGGTCGACGTAACAGAGGCGCCCCACGGAAACGCTTCAAAGATCAATGGTTATTCTTGTCCTGGATGTGGCAAAATATGAAGGTCACAGCTGGGGCTGTGCAGCCATGAGAAATACTGCATTCCTCACTAATTTTCGGACTCGAAGACAAGCCTTATTATTATGGCTTTAGTAAGAATCATCAAGTGATGCAAAGTCTCTACGTTATAGTGTAAAACGTGCACCTAGTAACAAAGTAAAATCGCGCTTTTTTTCCTAAGAGACTTAAAAACATCGCGTTAGTATTCTAAAGAAGCGTTATTGTGAGGCATCTCTTTTACTCCGACAACCTTTCAGCTTACTAAAAAAAAAAAGATTGCCAAAAATATGTTCGTCCCCCATACGGAATAAGTGCCCTGCTAAGCGTGACTGTCGGTTTATAAGAAGTTCATACCATTTTGCAAGAATATCGCTGTTTGTATTGCGGTCTTTGGTGAAGTCGTTCAAGAAGTCTTAGTTACTTTTTATAAAGTACTCATGTCTCAGATTGACATAGAGGGGTTATACATACATACATACAAGAATTGCTCGCTAAAGAGTATAGGATAAATATTATTCCTATACTCTTAAGCGAGCAATTCTTGTATGTATGTATGTATGTATGTATATATTTATATATATATAAATTTTATTTCCAAAACGGCTCTAACGATTTTCTTTAAAATTTCACGGTATGTGCATAATAGTGAGAAGAAAAAATCTCAGCTCATTGGCCACATCGGGAAAACTCGAGGTCGATCGTTTTATCGGTTTGAAAATGGCTCATTATCGAAAAATTAATTTTGGCTAGATGTTTTGTGAATGAAATTTGATATATGACGTCAATGGGAAAAAAAACTTGACACCGCTTACGTCACTAGGCTCACAGCAGTACACTAAGACATTTCTTCGTAAACAAGAAAAAGTTTTAATGATTCAATTGGCGTAATTAAACATTTGCGCACCATCTATTGTACATTGATCCATTATGAATTTATGGAAGAAAAATAATAAATTAAATATCTTTATGTATGTATGTAAGCTTTATAAATTGTTTACACTTTAATTGCGTACACCCGTAGGTAGCTTTTACTTTGTTATTATTTTGCTGGTGAATTATTGCAATCTGTTTAAGCTTCGAAGTCTACTGTCCCATACCAAAACATAGGAATAGGAAATGGTCATTACACAGCTTATCTATGCCTTACTTGCACAACCAGGGCCGGCCCTAACATTTGCGGGGCTAAGGATAATAAGTGAAAATAAAGATTTTGTATTAGAAAATAAATTCGTATTTGCAGTACATTTTTATTAAATGAAACCTAACGATGCCGTAGTTTTATATCACGGGTAGGACTGGCGTTTACCATATTGATTGACACCCCTTTTGTCTTTTTAAGACATTTTTATGAGTTTCAGGAGATTTCCAGGAGCTCCTTGAAAACAAGAAGACCACGGGAACCCTATTATAAATTATAATGGTTTAATTTAATAATTTACACCTAGAATTAGCGCGGGGCTTTTGAAACTTCGGGGTCCACTGTGGCAGCATAGGTCTAGGGCTGGCCCTGATGATATCCAGCTCGCGGTCAACGAATTTTCATCACGCTGCTGCCTTTTTTTTTTTGTTAACCTATAAACCTCGGTAAAACAGAAGTCATGTTCCAAAAGTTACCCAATAAAACCTATTCAGCCCAAAGATTACCGCGCATAGACATCCCTTAAAGTGGTAGATAACTTCACATTATCTGGGAAGCATAGTATCAAATGACCCATTGCTTTAAAGAGAGGTTGATATGTGAACAGGGATAGTCGTGCTATTGGACGCCTCCAAGCGTCAGTGTGGCGAAATAAATCGCTCCGCCTGTCTACAAAAATCAGTGTCAACCAGTGATTCTCTCAACCCTTCTATGTGGATCTTACACATGAGTACTTTATAGAAAGCAACTAAGACTTCTTGAAAGACTTCACCAAAGACCGCAATACAAACAGCGATATTCTTGCAAAATGGTATGAACTTCTAGTCCGAAGATTAGTGAGGAATGCAGTATTTCCGGTGGCTGCGCAGCCCCAGCTGTGACCTGCATATTTTGCCACATGCAGGGCAAGCATAACTATTGTCCGCAGGTGGTCGATTTAGATTTTCTTTTCGCCGTTTGCGTTTGTTCTCGGCAGCAGATTTTCTTTTGGTCTCAAATGTGTATCCCGCGGCCTTCGTGAGAGATCTCCAGCTGTCTCGTTCGGAGGCCTCATACAACCAGGTGCTCTCTTTTATGTCAGCCAAGGAAAGTTGACGTCTAAGCTGGTCTTTGAAGAATTTCCGTGGAGCCCCTCTGTTACGTCGACCACCTTTTAGCTGACCAAAAAAGACTGCCTTTGGCATACGTTCGTCTCCCATACGAGATACGTGCCCTACCAATGCAACTGTCGCACAATAAGAAGTCCCACTATACTGTCCATACCGGCGTTGGCAAGGACATCGCTGTTTGTAGTGCGGTCCTGCCACCGTATGTCCATGATGGAGCGCAAGCATCATTGGTGAAATCTCTCAAGAAGTCTTAGTTGTTTACTGTAAAGTGTCCATGTCTCAGAGCCATATTGAATATATTAATTGCAATATTAAATGTCATAAAGTAACCATTTTAGAAGTTATACTACAAAGATTTTCTTCCAAGCCTATAATAGCCCAATAGTTTTACGCGAAAGAAGCAATGTGAAACGTTAAGACGTGAGCTGTGGTTTTCTATAGGCCTACTGTTGGGGGGGGGGGGACTTTCTATTCTAATCGCCAAGTACAATTACATTGAGAACTGGCAGAATGAAAAAGCAACTCTTCGGATCCCGATCGTTCATTTTCGTAATTACAACAATATTTCCAAAATGACTTCGGGTATACATCCTTCCTTAACAAATTATTCATCCGAGCGAGGCTCGGTCACCTGATATTAGAATGTTAAAAGAATAAGATCGAACCGTAGGTATACAGTCGGATGATTATATCTATATAGGTGTAGTTCAACCCCGCCCGCCCACCCCCCACCCCCCCAAAAAAATTTGTTATAGTTTAATTAACTTTCTTTAGTTTAGTTTAACTATCTTTTGAAATTCATGATAAACTAATAGTTTAACTACCTTATTTTAGTTGAAAACTAGTTTTAGTTTAACTTTTAATAGTTAGTTTAGTTCCCATCACTATGTAACAGTAATTGACATCGGACTCACTGTTGCCAATACAAGCTACATATTGCTATAAATTGTAGAGCTTAGACATTGCGTTGTGCTTTAAGTCGTATAGCTTAGAAATTATCTTTATGATTTCGATTTCCCCGTTTTATATCTATCAGACAGTTAATATAGCTATTCTTTCCAATAAATATCAACGCTTGAAATGGACATACTATATGAAAAGTTTGTTCGAATGATGCTCTGTTGAATGCGCATGAGCCCTTTTGTTAAATTATAGTGTTTTTTTTTGCAAAGTTTACATAGTAAGTCAACAAAATCTTATTTATACTAACATCTTGATTGGTGCTGCAGAGATCATCACTTCATTCCGCATACAGAGAGAGAAAGAGATGTCTAGCTCTAATTTTTACATTAATGTTTTCTGATTTAAGTATACGTTCATTCTACAAAACAAAGTATATATTCTCGTTAACAAACTTGAAAAAGAAACACAGCACTCCTACTTAGGTTTTCTAGCCTATTCTTTTGTCATTCCGTTGCTCATTTTATTCATTACAAAATATTCTTTCCTCTTTTTAAAAATTTCCTCCTAATTTCTTGCAAACTCTTCATGAGTTTCAAAATGACCCTGGACGGATAGTTCGTAAATGGATATCCCTAGAAATGTGAAAGTTTGTGTATATCTTAAAGAAAATCTGCCACACTTTGATTTTACCGTTCTAATTGTTCAAAATATAATCATCTGAAAATGAAATTTGGCTAACGTCTTTTTAAAAATATTTTGAATACTTTAAACACGCTTGCTGTGGATATTCTCGCACTGAAGTTGATATACAGAGCTCAGTGAAAAGACTCCTTGCAATATTGAAGCATAAAACAAAATGAATAGAATGAGAACTTCTAGAGTGCTAATATCTTCATAAAGAAGGAATTGATTCCAAAAAACGTTCTTAATTTTACTTATATATGGACGATATGGTATACATGTACACACACACACACATTATATTAATAAGTAAACTAGTCTGTAATAATAAATAAATAAATTCATTCATTCAGGTGTCTATAGCTGTTAGGAGATTTTTTAAAATTTGGTTTCAAACCAGAATGTCCTGAAAAATAAAAATTAATCATTTGTAATGTTATAAACTTAATGAATGCTTAGATAAATTTCCCTTGGCGCAAGTTTTACCAAATTTTTTTTGCTTTAAGGAACATTTAGAAAAAAATAATTTCTGTATCGGAGAACTATAATGATTGATTTGTGGATTCTTGAAAGTTGCAGATTAAAAAAAAAAATGTAATGCCAAAATATAATCGTGTTACAAAATATAGATTGTTTTATTTTGTTCTGGAGTATCATGTTTAACAGTAATATACTCATATACTTGACTATTTTCTTATCGTTAAAATGTACATAAATGTTCATTCCACATTATAATAAAATATATTTGATTGCTTAATTTGTTGACCTTTTTAAAAGTGTTTGTAGTGTCATATTTGTTAGGCACAAAATTCCATCTTATACATCGGTCAAAGTTAAGACGTTGATCCTAGACATAAGTATATAAAGAAACCTATAATAGATTTCAGAAAGAATAAACAAATGATACACGAACTGCATATAAAGATACAACAAGTGTGTTGTACTTAATAATAATACCATGTTACATTCAAAGCTTTATATTACTGAATGACAAACAATTACACACATAGTAGAGTTCACAACACGGACTACGAAATACGTCAGTACATAGGTTAACAAATGTAAACAAGCACTAAGAGGCGACAATCCAAATAAGCAAATTCACGACATTCAGCCTACGTTTAAATTTTATACTTATAACACAACATCAAGTAGTCAAAGCAAATACAAAGATTAATAAAACATAAGCATCTAAACACATCTGCAATACTGGTTAATAGCAAACTGTTTATCAAACACATTAGTCTGTTAAACCCGGTAGTCGGGTCTTGATTTTCTTTCTCTTAGGTTTTATCGGCAGTTTGGATCGGTAGCATTAGTACTATCAGTATCAGTACTAACAACATTACTTGGTGACTCGATGGTCGGGGCTTCAACCGGGTCCACTTCCCCCGATAGGGGCGGTTTGGTTGTTCGGTTAACAGGAGGGTTCAGAGAAGAGTTCTCTGCGTTGTTTTCTGTTTCGCTTTGAAGTGAGGGTGTCGCATTCCTAAACGAACCGTCTCTCAGCACAGGGGGTCTCACATTCTCTATGAAACAGTCTTTTTCTTTGGGCGCCAACAATCTTAAAGAAACTGTTTCTTCCCGGCCCGTAGATGTTTTGATAAGAGCGTATTGAGGGTTGCTGTTCACAAGCTCTACCTACTCTGTTAAAGGGTCATACTTAGAGGATCTATTATTTCTTTTTAACAACACGGGGCCAGGGGATGTTAACCACGTTTGTAGGGATGTTCCAGAAGTACTTCTGCGATAGAGTCTCGTGTGGAGTTTTATTCGTCGCCTTACACAGAAGTGACCGAATTGAGTGCAACGCGTCTTGCAATACTAGTTCCCACTGAGACGTACTCAAGTCCTGGGAGTGTAAAGCTAAGGTTATAGCTTTCCAAAGGGTACTGTTCAGTTTCTTTATTTGACCATTTCCTCTAGGATTGTAAGCTGTGGTCCTGCTCGTAGCAACTCCTCTTTCGTTAAGGTAGTTCTGTACTTCAGCAGACATAAAAGAAGTACCTCTGTTGGTATGGACATAGGAAGGTAGCCCGAATAAGGAGAACAACTCATTTAGGCATTTAACAACAGTAGCAGATGACATATCTGGGCATGCAAAGGCAAAAGGAAACCTAGAGAATTCGTCGATCATGGTAAGGAGATATTTATTGCGTACGTTGGAAGGGTGAGGTCCCTTACAATCCATGCTTATTCTTTCGAATGGCTGAGTGGCTTTGATTAATTGTCCTATTGGTGGCCTGAAGAATCGAGGTTTAAGTTCAGCACATGACTGGCACTGGTCGATCAATGTTCTGACGTCATCGGTGGAAAAAGGTAGATTTTTTGATCTCACAAAATGTAGCATTCTTGTTACACCAGGGTGACACAAACAATTGTGGAGTAATTTTAGGTCGTTACGTGACACTGCGGATAAGTAGCGATTTCTGCTGAAAGTGTCAGCAGCAGTGTTCTGTGTACCTGGTCTGTAAACGACGTCGTAGTGAAAGCAGGATAGCTCTAACCTCCACCTTTGGATCTTCTCATTCTTGATCTTGCCTTTATTTTGTCTACAATACATAAAGGACACAGATCGCTGGTCTGTGACAAGGATAAAGAATCTTCCAATAAGAAAGTGTTTCCACTTTCTCAAAGATTCTACTATTGCATACGCTTCTTTTTCCAATGATGAGTGCCTTCTTTCGCTTTGCGATAGTGTCCGGGAAAAGAAAGCCACAGGCCGGCCATCTTGATTAAGTGTAGCTGCTATAGATATGTCAGACGCATCTGTCTCCACTGTTAGCGGGCGAGTGTAATCAATGGTGTACACGGAATGCTTGTTTGACTTCCTCAGGGACAGGAAATCGTGTATTTCTAGCTAAGAGTCTGTATTTCGTCTGAGAAGTTAGGAATCCATAGAGAATAAAAAGTCAGCCAACTATTCGTTTCTTTTCTCGCAGGTTCGACGGAGCATTTAATTCCCGCAAGGCTGTGAATCTTTTAGGGTCAGGCTTGAGCTGACCTTTAGATATTTCGTATCCCAGCAGTCTGACACTATGTGTTCCAATCTTTTAGCTTCGTTGAAGGTAATACCATACTTCTGAGCTACTTTGAAGAATCTCTGCAGGTTTCTATCATGAGATTCGGTATCATGTCCACAGATGGTCACATTGTCCACATAAGCGAATGTATTTTCTAGTTGCTCATCTTCGATTATTTTATCTATGGTTCGCTGGAAACAAATCACTCCTTTTGTAACTCCAAATGGAATTCTTCGAAACTGGTAAAGTCTACCCCCAGCCTCGAAAGCTGTATATGGCCTTTCTTCTTCTTTAATCGGGATCTGATGATAAGCTTTTTTGAGGTCCAGAGTGCTGAAGACAGAAAACTGTGATATCTTCTCTGCTAATGTATCCATTCTTGGCATGGGATAGGCGTCTAGCAGCGTAAATCTGTTTATCGTCTGACTTTGTCAATAACCATACGTCTTTTGTGCCTCTCATTGGCTGTTATTAGAAGCTGTGCCCGCCAAGGGGTCTTTGAGGGTTCTATTACTTCTTCTTTGAGTAGTCTCTGAATCTCAGCATTTATAAACTGTAGTGAGTGTCTGCGTGACTTAGTTGCCACTGGGGTGCAGTTTGGAGATAAGTTTCCAAAAGACTAGGCGCCTCTACTTTAGCTGGTCTAAGGGTACTTACGCACAGAGGTGGTCTCTTTCCACTAAAGGGAATCTGTAGATTTCGTGCTTATGAAATCCAAGACTAGAATAACATCTGAAAACAATCCATCTAAAATTGACAGTTTAATATTTTCATATGTTTCATCTTTGAGTTGAATGGTAGCAAAGATATGGCCTTCAGTAACTCGAGACAGGTGAGTAGAAGCCATAAATGTTCTGTCCACGGAGGTTTTTATCGGCCATTTGTGACTCCTGGCAACTCGAGCTGATACGTAACTCTCACAGCTTCCAGTGTCTATCAAGGCTTTAAGTGGCACCCCATTGAGAAGAATCAAGGAGGTTGATTTTCCTAGTCCTAAAGAGTGCGACGTAGCGAGGGCAAACGCTGTCGATTTTCTTGACTTGCAAGATCTCTGAAAATGTCCCTTCTTGCCACACACATTACATGTTGCTTCACGTGCGGGGCACTCATTTCGAGGGTGTCTTCCTCTGCCACAGAAGTAACACTTGATAGATATAGCGCTTACCTCTTGCTTTGTTGCTTTGTTTGAGTCGAATTAATCGAGGCTCGTAGATCAGGCAACGGCAGCAGAATGTTCTCTTACAGCATTTGTAGTAGCCCCACTAGTGGTTTCTGGCTGTGACTCGTACAACAACGAATGTTGATAGGCGTGTTCAAGTACTCTGGCTTCCTCAAATGCATCCTTTAACTTTAAATCTCTTTTTCTCTAGGAGGCGTTTTCTAATGCTGTTGGAGGCAATCCCTCTGATGAATGCATCGCGTATGGATTCTTCACGATGTTGCTCAGCTGTCACGGCTTTGAAATTGCAATCCTTGGATAGACTGCGGAGTTTTTGAAGAAAGGAGTCAACGCTTTGACCCTGTTCTTGTCTGCACGTGGCTAACTTGTGCCTTGCGAAGACCTCATTATTGGACTGTACATAGATGTTGGTTAGTGACTGGATCGCTTCCTCATATGTTTCCTTGTCACTAATCATCTGGTACACCGATGGCGAAATGTAGTTAATTATGAGTTTCTTGTCTACATTTTCTATAGTAACTACAGACAGAAAGTTTTTAAATGTTTCGTACCAGTGCAGCCACTTTTTTGTGCTTGAGGTGCGGTAGGTTCCACATCGAACCTTTCAGGCCGAAATAGTCTATCCATGTTTAGACAGATTCAGTGTTATAAATTGTTGTACTTAATAATAACAATACCATGTTACATTCAAAGCTTTATTTCACTGAATGACAAACAACTACACACATAGTAGAGTTCACAACACGGACTACGAAGTACGGTCAGTACACAGGTTAACAAATGTAAACAAACACTAAGAGGCGACAATTCAAATAAGCAAATTCACGACAAAGTGAAATCATATAAATATCTAGGCGTCATCATTGATAAAAGGTGGTACTATGACAAAGAAAACAGCCCAGCGACTATTTTTCATATACAAACTCAATAGCTTTAAATTAAATAAGAAGATCCTAAGTCATTCTTACGGCGTGACTATGCAAAATCTGCTAACATAGGGAATAACTTGTTTGCAAACTGTTGCGCCGCCTAGAAAACATTATATAAAAGGGCATCAAAAATCACACGCACAACACTACCACATTTAAATGAACTTTCTGAACAAAAATTCTATTTAAAAAAAAAAACGGAAAAATTTTGGAAGACAACAGCCATCCGCTCTATCATAACTACGTCAAGTCGTCGCGAAGTGTGCGACTACTGTCAATCAAGATAAGAACAGCGGTACAAAAACTCGTTCGTTCCTTACTCGGTCAGACTATATCAACGCCACTCGTAGATCCGGAAACCTGAAAAGAACAGTACCAAGATGCCTGTGTGTAGTATCTGAATGAAATTTTTATGTTGTGTCTGTGCTATTTATGTGTATGTTTCTATTGTGTTTTCTTTATATGAGAAAAGAGTCCGTGTAATCACAACAAATTTCCATAAGGATCAATAAAGCAGTCCTAGTCTTATATTTCTTTCTCTCTCTCTCTGTATATATATATATATATATATATATATATATATATATATATATATATATATATATATATATATATATATATATATATATATAATTTTCTTCTTCCCTCAACAGTTTAAACGAGAAGTAAAGGAAAGATCACTCTCTTATTTCTGCGGATAGTCCACGAGAAAACAAGAGTAGTATTCACACTGCGGATGGCTGACTTCGCGCTACACTGTCGTTTAAATTTATCAAATCCTGTCCGCTCCCAACCCTTTGTCTTGTGTAGGTTTGGACTAGGAACTAATCTAAGTAGTTGTGACAATCATCAATGGTCATAAGATAGATGTCACGTTGAAGATTATCTTGATCTATATTGCACAATCAATGATCGTGGTTGCCGAGGATTTAGAAATCGTCAGTTGATAAGATGATCATTTAGAAGTTGCTAGTTGATAAGACGATCTAAGTATGTTATTATTAAATTCAATGAAGAAACTTTTCTTCAACAAATACAAATACTTTAATTCAGAACTTGAAAAAGCTATTCACAAATAATTACAATGGTTAAATGTACTTGAATAAAACATGAAATATATTTCTATTAGAATAAATGATCTACACAATAATAAGATCATGTCATCTGGCGGTCTTTCAGAGCTTTGGGCGTTTTGCCATGTGACTAATATGTCTTTGCCGCTTGGTTAATCAATCTGACCAATAAATACAGCTCAACATACAATAATTAATATTTCTAACCAATCACATTTATTCCAAAACATAAGTTTGCTGCATGCTGGAAATTCCCGAGGTAGCTAAAATTTTGCCGACAACCTTGGGCTAAATATGGACAAAGCGTACGTGACAGTAGTCTACTATGTAAATTGCAGGGCCGGACTTAACCATTGTGGGGCCCTATGTGAAACGGATTTCGCGGGGCCAAGTTTGAGTAGGGAAGCGGATAATAAGTGAAATTTAAGAGTTTTGTATTAGAAAATAAATTCGCTATTTATTCATTCTTTACAACGAACAGAAATACTTTACGAGTCTTGCGTGTAGCAAAGTCATACAGTATATCATAATAATTCTGTTTCCTACATAGATCACGCTCAATAGCAAGAATTACCAAATGTTTCAATCTATCTTTGAGAGTTGTTGACCTCAACTAATTCTTCACTACCTTGAGGCGCGAGAAGCTTCTTTCACCAAATTAAACAATTACAGCTGATGCATAATGTCGCGCGTACGATTGGGGTTTTCCATATTGAATGACACCCAAAATAACAATTTTCGTGTATATATTTCCCTATATTTTAAGGACTTTTTCGTATGTTTTTCGATTTCGGGATATTTCCAGGAGCTCCTGGTAAATCGTCAGGAGGGCGCGGGAAATCTGTTTTAAGATATAACAGGGTTGAATTTAATAATTTATAAACCTTGAATTAGAGCGGGTCCTATGAAAATGCGGGACCTATGAAAATGCGGGGCCCACTGTTGTCGAATAGGTTGCAGTGGCCTAAGGCCGGCCCTGCAAAATAACGGCGTATGCTACGCCGCCGGCCGACTAGTATTGTTATAAACCTGGTGGTGGCACAGATGGGGGTAGTAGTGTGGGTGTGTAGTATGCCGACGCAAATCGACCCAGGCCAGCGATAGACGAGCGGTCAACCGTGACGAAATACGACGGTCAGCCGAGACGAGTGTCAACATGACTGTTCGAGAGGGATCGGCGTCGTAAACAGAGCTCAGGAGCGTAACGAGTGATATAGTCATCTGACTACACAAAATGGTCGAGCGACGTTCTGTCCGGTTCTATAAGGCCAGCAGGGACCCTATATAAAGAGAGAAGGTATCAGAGACGAGGTGTGACAACTTCCCGATCTACAGTTCGTTACGACGGCTCAGTACAAGTCCGAGACGAGACGGAGAGACCAGTGCAAGAGTCGATACGGCGGTACACTATTAACGAAGAGATATTTGTACAGTCTTGTGTTACGTGCTGCCAATTGTACAATATTGGCTGTTATTTATTGACATTAAACTGTTACGTTATTTGAAGCCCGGAGTTGTCAAGTTCTTTCAGTTGGTGGTGTCGTGTGGTGCAGTTTACAGAGAGCCTGGATAGGGAGATTCGTAACAACTGGTGTCAGAAGTGAGATCTGCCATTGCTACTACGAAAACGCTAGACCAACTCCTTGTGAAGGAACTGAGGCAAGAGCTCCGTGATCGAGATCTGAAGACGAGCGGAAATAAAGAAACCTTACAAGCACGCCTTAGGGAAGAGCTGATGAAGGAAAAAGAAGATCCGGACACATATCTTTTTGAAGTCGAATCGGATTTGCGAGAACAGATCACCAGGAGCATGCAGGAACAGATCACCAGTATCATGCCGGAACAGATGGCAGCTATGCAGGAACAGATGGCAGCTATGCAGGAACAGATGGCAACTGTTCATGAGGAGATCGGTTCTATGCAAGAACATATGAACTCGGGGCTAGAAAACACCAACGACAAGATAGAAGCGATGGACTCGGGAATCAAAACCGAGTTTGTGGCCATGAACCAACGCATACATGCTGTGGAGGAAAGAATCACCAATATTGATGAGCAGATGAATCAGAGGGTCGACGCAGTGGAGAAGGCAATCGAAGAAATAAAAACGCAAGTTCACTGTAAGCACACTAATGCACCGGAGGCAAATAAGACGTCATTTGTGCCTGAAGTCTTCGGGAAAATGAAGCCCCCCGTATTTGATGGTTCCGTGTCCTGGTCAGTGTACAAGAAGCAATTTGACGCTGCGGCTAAAGTTAACAAATGGAACAGAGAGGAGGAGAAAGCAACTGCCCTTGTGTTATCTTTAAGGGGAAAGGCCTCCGAATTGCTTCAGTCCTTACCAAACCAGCAAGACTTCGCCGCTCTGGTACAGGCTATGGAATTCCGATACGGGGATGAACATCTGCGAGAAGTTTATCGAGTGCATCTGAAGACCCGACAACAGCGCCCCGATGAAACAATACAGGAGCTAGAGACAGACATCGACCGCCTTGCACATTTGGCCTACCCAACCGCCGAACACGATTTTCTTAAAGTCATAATTCAGACGCTTTCATTGATGGGCTTCTTCCAAGACCCTGAATTAAAGAAAGCCACCAGAGTTAGTGGTAGAGCATCGCATGAGATTTGCGGGACATGTTCTCCGACAAAAAGAATTACGCATAAGTGTTGCGAGACATCCTTGTAAAACTTGGCGCCACACTTTCATGGAGGTCCTCAGAGCAGATGGAAAGAGGCTTCAGACATTGCCAGTGACAGATTTTTGTGGAAACAGCTTGCCAGCAAATGCGCCTAACGGAGGGTCTAAGTCAGTAAGAATAGCACATTAGGTTTTTGAAATAAAACTTTTTAATAGCAAAATAATGCACTGTAGGTAGGCTACCTCAGAATGTGCATTTAGTTGGCTTTGAATACCAGAAAGAGTGCTTGGCGGCGGGGCTCTCAGCGCTCCCCCAGACCCCTTGCAAGGACGAGGAGTCTACAATTTTTTCACTAACTCCAGGAAGAACCTATTCTTGGACAAAAGGGTCAGAATGTAATAGAGATTAATTATGTACACACACACATCCATCCATACAAACATATATATATATATTTTTCGGGGGAGGGTGGCGGGGGGAGAAAAAAATCCCACCTTCGGAACAAAAATCCTGGCTACGCCCATGATATATATTGATAGTAAAGTCTATGATATATATATATATATATATATATATATATATATATCATGGGCGTAGCCGGGAGGGGTTGAGGTTCAAACCTCCACCCCCACGAAATGACTGATTTTTTGCTTTGATTTTGTTTATTTTTGGTGAGATTTTAATACTAAACCATCACTTGCCCCAGCACAACTAAGGGGGTTTTGAGTTTAAAACCCCCTACCGGGGGGGGGGGTTCGAGTTTAAAACCCTCTACCAGGGGGGTTCGAGTTTAAACCCCGGATAAAAAAAAACAAAGCAAATAATACACTCAAAATGTTATGAGTGTAGTCATAGGGGGTTTGAGTTAAAACTCCACTCCAGTGGAGTTTAAAGCTAAAAAATAACCTCTTCAATATAAAAAAAAAAGTAAATTACTCACTCTAAAATCTATGAGCGTAGCCAAAAGGGTTTTAAACTTAAACCCCCGCCAGTGGGGTTAGAAGCTAAAAAATATATCTTCAGTGCAATCAAAATGCTATGAGCGTTGCCAAGAGGGGTTTGATGCTAAAAAAAAAAATACCTCTTCAATATAAAAACAGCAAATTACACACTAAAATTATTTGAGCGTAGCCAATCCTATTGGGGGTATTGAGTTTAAACCCCTCTTCTACAGATGGCTTTTTTTTTAAAAAGTTTAAAACCTCTCCAGATGGTTTTGAATTTAAAATCCCCCTACAGAGCTTTTTGAGGAGGAAAACCTCTATCTTCAATATTATTCTAAAGCAAACTACAGTTACTAAATTCTGTTACGTAGCTAAATGGGGTTTTGAATTTAAAAAACAACAACTCCAGAGATTTTTTTTAGTTTAAAACCCCCAAAAGATGATTTTGACGATAAAACTTCGCTTTTCGATATAAAATCTAAAGCAAACTACAGTCACTTAATTCCAAGAGCATATTCAAGAGAGGTTACATATTTCTACCAGTGGCGGTGCTCCATTAATAAAGTGCAGTGAATAGTCATCTGCCGAAATTGAAAAACACTAAATGTGGCTCAACAAAGATGGCTAAGTCAGATTTTAGGGGTCAGTTATAGAGATCGGGTCTAAATCAAGGAAATCCTATGCCGAATTGGGAGGGGACACCTTAGTAAGATTGTGACAGAGCTTCGCATTAGGTTTGCGGGACATGTTCTCTGACAAAAAGAATTACGCATAAGAAGAGTTGCGATGAAATCATAGTACAACTTGGCGCCACACATTCATGGAGGTCCTCAGAGCAGGGGGGAAGAGGCTTCAGAAATTACTAGTGACAGATTTGTGCGGAAACAGCTAGACGGCAAATGCCCCGATTTTCGCGGGAGGGTCTAAGACAGTAAGATATAGATATAATATCACATTAGGTTTTTGAAATAAAACTTTTCAATAGCAGGAAAAATGCATTGTAGATACCTCAGATACCTCAGAATATGCATTTTGTTGGCTTTCAATACCAGAAATATTGCTTGGCGGCGGGGCTTTGCCCCGCGCTGGGGGAGCTCCTAATGCTCCCCCAGACCCCTTACTGGTGATGGCGGAGAATCTACACTTTTTTCCAGGAAGAACCTATTCTAGGACACAATAAACGTCTTCCGAAAGAATCAAGGGTCAGAATGTAATAAAGATTATGTACACACACACACACACACATAAATACATATACATTTTTTTGGGGGGAAAAATCCCCCCCATACCCCCTCCCCGAAAAAAAATCCTGGCTACGCCCATGATATATATATCTATATAGATTTAGATATATAGATATATATTGATATAGGCCTATATAGATATATATCTGGTAAATAAATAAATAAATATATATATATATATATATATATATATATATATATATATATATATATATATATATATATATATATATATATATATATATATATATATATATATAGGCACTGGATCAAGAACATGAACTTTAAAGGGGGAGGGAATAACCTCTAGTTGATTCGAATAACTGAGTGATCTAGATCCAGATCTATTAAATCTATAGATCTATATAGACGACAATATTGCAATATAGATTCTAGAGATCTAATGCTACTGTGAATCTACATTCTGCATCTAGATTTAGTGTTCTATTTTAGATTTTACTAGACTAGATCTAGAGTCTAAGTCTAGATCAGATATAATATATTTTATATAAAAAAAATATATTCTATCTAATACAGATCTACATTTACAATGATTGAATTTGACTAGCCCTAGCCGCCCTAAGTCCTAGGTTATCTAGATCTACTACTGATGATCATGATCATCTAGTCTACTTCATTGACTTCAAGTAGTACTTCTAAATAATTTATTTTATATTAATACTAATCTACTAGTTTAGTAGCTAGAATAACTAGATCATTAGATCTATTCTATATTAGTATATTAGATCTATATACATGATATAGAGAGTCTAATCTATATTCATAATATATTGAAGTAGTGTAGAGTCTATATTGTAGTAGTAAGGGCATTGTAGTATATTATATATAGTGTCATAATAAATTCTAGTTACTAGAGATCTAGATATCTATATTCAGGTGCGGACTGGCTATATGGGCTAACGGGCTAATGCCCGGTGGGCTGGTACCAAATGTGCCGGTCTTGTCGCGATTAAAGAAAAAAATAATTTTCCAATGCAGACAACTTAAAAAAAAAAGTAACAGCAGCGAAACACAGATGCCCGAACATGTTTTCTTTTCTTTTTATTTATTTCTAATACTTAATTTTGTTTGAAATTGAAGTAGAACATAAAAAAATGTACACTATACACTGTAGTCTGTACGTTAAACCGTACTTTTTGCTATGCACGAGCGGCATGAACTTCAACACTGCTTTGATGTCTTCAAGGTTGTATTTGGCCTGATCATTTTTTTGGTCAGCACCAGTTTGATAGCACTCTCTTTTGTTTTCACGCCTTCCCTCCCCCGTGTTTTGATGGTTCCATTGTCAGTTAGCGAAAAAGAGGGATGAGAGAGGTTAAGTTAGAAAACAAACATATAGAACTAGAAGGAAATGAGAAGGGTGACACACTCGCCAGGAGAGGGAGAAAAAACTCACAATTAAACATTGCACTCTATCCAGATGAAATGAAGAAACTAATAGTAAATAAAATAAATGAGAAATTGACAAGCTCTCGTCCGAATCACAAGAAAGATAATGCCTATTATAAGCTATCCCTAAAAGATCAACGTCTAATCTTACTACCCAAGACTGGACACAACAGAATGAGACATGTACTTAAAAACCGTTCTCTTTATGTGAGGCCCGTACAAGACACTGCCCCAATACGCATGAATTGCGTAGGATGTAACTATCTTATGCTTTAAAGAAACGTCTGTAATCTAGTAGTAATACCAAAAAGTTTCAAACTCATTAAGGCTGCTATTATATTGTTTATAGTTTTCAGACTACATACATGTATAAATAAAATACATTATTTAATCTTACGCAAGCATACATCCAGTTTTTGATGCGTTATCAAACTGTTTACATTTTGAAGAGAATTAGTCTTAGCCTACACCTATAATATGACACATTGGCTTGGCCTGGAGGAGGGGGGGTTCAAATCATTATTTGCCTCAGACCTCTTTGTCTGATAAGCCAGTGCAGCCAACTTAAGCAAACTACAGTCACCTAATTTCCTAAGTGTTGCCAAAAAGGGGTTTTGTGGTTATCCTCCCCTTCCAATACAAAAACTAAAGCTAAACTATAGTTATCACTTTCTACCAGTCGCTGGACTCCATTAATTAAGTGCAGTGAATAGCAGATTTGGTTTATGAATTTTTTAGCGGAAGAGCAGCAAGCAAATTGCACTGTCAATACATCAGAATGCATTTTTTAAAGCTTAAAATAACGGAAATAATGCTTCGCTCGGACCCAGCTGGAAGAGCTCACAGCGCTCTCCCCAGACCCCGTAGCTGTCCTTGGTTGTGTGTACTGTCTTTCCACTAATTAAAAGAAGAACCTATTCTAGGCTAAAAAAAATGCCTGAAAGGTCAGAATGTAATGAAGATTAATTACATACATATAATGCAGAAGGGGTAGAAAAAAATCACCCCACACCTAAAAACTCCTAGCTACTCCCATGATATGACATGCCATTCATCTGTGAGCCAGTTTATATGGTAATGCTCGGGCCAATTTTGATATCCAGTCCGCCCCTGTCTATATTATACTATTTTATTTTTACTTTATACTTTATAGAGTCTAGATCAGGCATGTCAAACTCGTTAAGGTGTATGGGCCGCATAAAAAACTTACTATGGCCTGAGGGGCCGCAGCCAAAAATCAGTTGCAAAACAGCTTACTAGTTTTATGTAAATTAGAAACAATACAATAGAATACAATAATTAATGGCATACCTGTCCCTTATTTAGCTAAATTTGTAGTATAATTCGTTAGTTAAAAATTACTATGATTGCACATTTTTTTCTTTGTCCTGATGCTTGACATCTTTCTGGGATACAAATTTATTAATATCGGGTGAAAGTGAAGTTTGTTTGCCACTGACTACAAATTTTGATCAGATAATCTCGAGCTGATTTGTAGCTTTCATTATAGAAAAGAACTGCTCACAGAGATCAGTGCTTGCAAAAATAGTTAGAATTCTGGCTGCAAATTTCCGCAATTTAACATATCGTTTAGGTAAATAACTAAATTTTTGTGTAGCCACTTCTTTTTATACTTCGCTTTCAATGAAGAATCTAACTGCTATTCTATCAGCTCTAGTTGCACATTACCAGCAGCATTTTCAGAAGCAAATGCAAATGGAGATAAAAACAATGAAAATTCTTGCTCTTATGAAACGATGTCATGAAAACGGCCAGTACTAGCGATTCCAGGTGTAAGACATATTTACCAAATGTTGTAGCCGTATTTAATCTTTTTAGTTCCTGACACGTTGAGAAGTCAACAAGATTTTCTCTTCATATTTGGTCTATCCACTGTCATAATTTTGCTTGAAAGCACTTCACATGATCACATGCAGTTGTGACAATTAAGTGTTTACTTTGAAGTTTCAAATTCAAGTCTTGCAAGTGACCAAATTTAAAATTAGCATTAGTCTCTCTTATTTTTGCAAGTAGCTTTGCATCAAAACTATTTCATAATGGTTAGTGCGCCATCAATTGTTAGACTAGCTAGCTTTACCAAAGGTAAATTGTACTGCAATATCACCTGTTATTTCTCAAAAACATCCTCGCTTGTTGTGGCGTTATGCATAGAACAAGTAGCTCCTCATGTATCTCAAAATTCCTGTCACAGGCCCTTTAGAATATACCAACTGTGCTACACCTGTTACATCAATTGACTCATTACGTCAATGAAAATAATTCAAAATCTATTTTTTTCTTTAATTGTTCACACGAGCTGATTGACATGACATAAATTCTATCTGCCACAGTGTTCCTAGTTAACGCTATTACTTTGAATACTTTCATCTTTTCTGGACAAATTACTTCAGCAGCTTTAACGATAATAAGGCTTGTCTTCAAGTCGGAAGATTAGTGAGGAGTGCAGTATTTCCCGTGACTTCGCAGCCCCGGCTATGACCTACATATTTTGCCACATCCAGGGCAAGCATATCCATTGTCCGCAGGTGGTTGATATAGATTTACTTTTCGCCCTCTGCGTTTGTCCTCGACAGCGAATATTCTTTTGGTCTCAAATGTGTATCCCGTGGCCTTTGTAAGTGACCTCCATCTGTCCCGTTCTGAGGCCGCATGCAACCAGGTGCTCTCTTCTATGTCAGCCAAGGAAAGTTGATGCCTAAGCTGGTCTTTGAAGCGTTTCCGTGGGGCGCCTCTGTTACGTCTACCACCTTTTAGCTCACCAAAAAAGACTGACTTTGGCATACGTTCGTCTCCCATACGAGATACGTGCCCTACCCAGCGTAACTGCCGGACCATAAGAAGTCCCTCTATACTGTCCATACCCGCATTCGCAAGGACATTGCTGTTTGTATTGCAGTTTTGCCACCATATGTCCTTTAACGATACACTCCTTCATAAAATCGCTTTCACTGAATGATTTGCTATGGCTTGCAATTAAGTTTGAAAAATGTAGCTGGCTTTCACTGCAGACTCAATCCCGTTGTTCAGTTTAACAAATACTATTTTTCAATTCAAGTAGCTTGTCATCTTTTATTCTCCAGCATAATAGTTTAACATTATTTTGATAATTTTTGAGGTGTCTTGTGGAGTTGTGGTCAGTGTTAAGACTAGATAAAATAGCAGGTTAAACACATCCACCAGTTTACGATGGCAGAGGATAAAAAGAGGATAAAAGAAAGTTCTTCACGAGCATCATCATCATGAATTATGAATTAACTGCATTTGCTGGGTATTTTGGTGATGAAACTGCAGATATCTAAGGCTCTGTTTTTGGGCATTTTGTTTGTTGATGGCGATTGTATTCGAGAAGACTACATTGTTTTTTTTCTTGTTGTTAAGAGAGATGCACTGTCTGTGTCTGACATCATTGTCAGCAAATACATAATGTGCAGTATAGACAAACTACTTGGCCAAGGCTACAACAGCTGTCCCATGATGGCAAGCATTCAAAACTGTGTTTAGGCAAGGATTTGTAAAAAATATCCAAAAGCAGCCTTTGTTCATCTCACAAACGTATTATCAATAGCCTGAATGATGTTTCAGATATAAGCGAGAGTGTTGGTTCTAAATTTACCTTGAACCAGTTTCCCAGATTTTGCAGTTTGTCCAACTTTGCATAGCGGCCACTCAATAGCACATCAGCAGTCTCATTGACATTATCAAAACCAACTTGACCATGCTGAGGAACTCTTCAGGGATGGCATGCTGAGGAAGGCAAGACTGCTAGTATTGAGTTGGTACTGCCCAGAATTTGCAGTTGACAGAAAAACAGAGATAAAAGATTATTATTATTTCTTGTTAAAGATTAGATAGTCTTGTTAGGGTGTGGAAAAAAATCACGCCCTCCCCGTTTAAAAGTTCTGGATCTGTTAGTGTATATAGTATATAGATCTAGATATATATTATTATTTGTAACCTCTATATAATATATAGAGCTAGTCTAGAGACAATAAATGTAGATGTGTATAATAATATTATGTTTATTTTAATATATATGTAAGTATATATTTATTTAATAATAATGTGTGTCTAATCTTGTATGTAAATGTATGTATATATATATATATTATATGTGTGTGTGTATATAAATATATATATGTATATATATGTATATGTGCATGTGTGTGTATATGTATATATATATATATGTGTGTGTATATATATATATGTATATGGTGTACATGTATACATATATATATATATATATTTATACACACACATATATATACACATATATATATATATATATATACTTATATACACACACACACATATATATATATATTTATACACACACACACACACATATATATATATACATACATTATAGATCTGTAAACTAGTAACATCTAGTCCTAGACTTCTATATATGATTACAATCTAGTGATTACAATCTATAGGTGAATGTCAACAGATTTATGTAATTAATAATGCATAGTCATATTAATTATATGATCATGGAAAGTGCATTAAGTATAATGCTGTTCTATACTATTACATGTAGTATTATATACTGTACTACTACAAGTAGTAGTAGTAGTAGTACTTATTTTGAAATTGAATCTGGAAAAAAGGCAAAGACAAAGGTAAATATATCTATTTAGACTTAGAATTAGATTATAATACATACTGATATTGATAGATCTAGGTCTAAACCTCATCTATAAAATCCGGAGATCCTGACAAAGACAAAGGAGGTGTCCTGACAAAGAGGGTGTAAAGCAGAGATTAGAATCAAACCCATCTTATAAAATTCTGGTTCAGTTTGGTTCTATTTAAGTTCAAATTTGATTCAGTTCAACCTATAGTTCAATTCAATTTATTAATTACTTGAAACATTACATAAATAAAGATAAAATACAAATAATGTGTTACTTACTAGCTATTGGGATGCGGTGGCTGAATGGTTAAGTGCTTGGCTTCCGAACCTGGGGTACTAGGTTTGAATTTCAGTGAAGACTGGGATTTTGAATTTTGGGATTTTTAAGGTGCCCCTGAGTCCACCCATCTCTAATGGGTACCTGCTTTAGTAAAGGCGGTTGATGATTATGCAGGCCACATGGCACCTTGCTTGTTAACCATTGGCCATAGAAACAGATGACCTTAACATCATCTGCCCCTTAGATTGTAAGGTCTGAAAGGGGAAACTTTACTTTTTTACTTTACTACTAGCTTTTGGAATTTTAAACATTCAAATTACAAATTGCTGGAGTTAAAGAAAATGTAAAGTAAATGTAATGACTAATGATATGGTAGCATAAGTTGCATGTTTTAATTGAGAAATGTCAGCATTTATAATGTTTTTGGGTTTAGCCTACATTTGGGATCATTCATTGTCACTCCACACATTGCTTAAACATGGCAAACTCTTTGGCAGTCTTTTGAGTGAGATTACGCAACATAATTAGGCACTGCTGGCAATATTTGCATCAGCAATAGCCAACAATTTTTTAGAAATCATGTCGTAAGCTTATGTTAAAAATCATACTCTTTCCAAATATGGAATGCATCACAGTCAGTTCGGGCAGTACCAAGTATTTTTAAGTTTGTGTCTTGTCTCATTACTAACAGCATTAGTCTGCCATGATTCAGGATAAACTTTATTAATTTTATTATTTGAAGAAACTGTCTATATATGTGCTTTGTTACTAACTATTGTGTTAAAGACTTAATTTTGTCTATCATACTACACATTCTGAATAAATAAATTCAGATCTTCTGCATTCACAAAAAAAAACAAATATTTATAACAAGGCAATATAAAAGTTGAAAGTTGGTGCAACTGATGAATAATATATCTTTCTTCCAAGCTGAATAGCTTCCTTTAAGTAAAACATTTAGGTCAGTGTCTGAACCATTGATCTTACAGATTGACTGAATTTTCTGTATAAAGCTTATCATTTTAAATTGTCCAGGTTCTGCATTAATCGCTTTTATTTGTGATGTATTATATCTTTGCAGAGTTGTAGTTGGTACTGGTAACCATAATCCACATTGCTTTAACACGGCAAACTCTTTGGTAGTCTTTTGCAGTCTTTTGAATGAGATTAGACTACATAATTACACTCAGTTTTACAAAATTCAAATATATTTGTCTATTAAATTGTTATTATTGCTTTACTTAGTAAGCAATTACAGTACAGGAAGTGATGTGAAATTTATTGGAAATCTCAAATCCCTTTAGTTACAGTGAGGACAGTTTGTTTGTTCATATTGATAGTATTAAAGTTTGGGTTTGGTGAGGTTTGGGTTCATTTTGGTTTATTACCCATCTCAAGTGCCCAAGGCATTCAATTTGTTTTTTTAAGGACAATTAATTATTTGCATTCTAGTCTATATATAGAACATCAATTATCCAAATTAATTAGGAATGAGGTCTGTTGGGATATTCAATTACTCGGATAACTGAATATGGAATGGATAACTGAATTAGGAATAGTGACAATTTTACAGAGAGTATAAAGAAAATTCTTATGGGGTATTGTGCCATATGTATATATAAAATTATACAGAGGAAAGTTTTAAACGTAGTAGCAGCCCTTTATTGATATAAATAATCCCTTACCAACGTGCATCATCATGCTAGAGCACTTAGATATTGTACTGTAAAACAACAAAAACTCCAGTCCGGATATTTGACACTCTGGTTAAATGACGTCAAGATAAACAATGTTCTACTGTATTACTCAATTAAAAATTACATTATTACCCATGTTTAAACAAAAACAAATTAAATTAAGCACCTCTAATTTAACTCGCAATATATATAATAATTGCAAGTGCTGTCTTCTTCTTTGACTTTTCTCCAGCTTAGAATGCAGTAGAAGGCTTCAATATTGTTTATTCCATCCATTACTTACTTCAATGGTATTTAACCTGCACTTTTTTACTATGAAAAAAAAGTGCGTTAGAGGCACCTGGAAAATAAATTTCTGAACTTCAGAATGCAGAAAAAAAATGACAGCACCTTCTCAAAACCCCCTGGCTGGCAGGGGATGGATAACCATGTCATTCCACTACTAACTTACAAAAGAACCTTTTCAATGTACAAAATGAATGAAAGTTGATGACATTTTTTAAATTTTATAGCTTCATAATGTGTAAACCTAAAAAAAACCAAACAACTTTAAACATCGAGTTATCAAATGTGAACTCTTGATTCTCCCTATTTGCCACTAATTATCTTCTTTGTAAATTTCCCATTCAGCCCTTCTTTTTAGTCTTTTCTGGTTAAAAAAAGTTATAAGATTATTATTAAGTCTTGTTAAAGATTAAATAGTCTTGTTTTAATAGAAAATACTAACTAAAGAAAAATCTTGATTAAAAAAAGATGAAAATGTTGATTACAATATGTAAAGAAACATTTCATTATTTGTATTTATTTTTGTCATTATCTTGTACAAATTTTTTTATCATTTTGTCATTATTTTTTCTAGGCATTCAATAAAGAAGATGACAGTTTAACCAAATGTAAAGCCCAAATACCAAAATCTTTGATGTTTAACTATTATTACCACTACCAGGCAATCAATTTTGATATCAGCATTAGTGATATAAAATATATTGAAGTTGAGCCAACTCAAAGACATGAAACCTTAATGTTTAGTGATGATATAAGTAAAAATTGTGAAACCTGTAAAAAAGATGCACTGTCCAATGTGCCAATTGACAGTTTATATACACGTAGCATAGAAGGAATTGAAGAAATGTTGGGTCAAGTTGAACATTCAGGCTCTAAAGTCCTAGAAAGACTAAGTGGTGTTATGACTCATGTAAGTACATTTTAATCTATTAAAATTTATGTCATACTTCTTAAGGCCCCTTTAAGTCCTAGCAGAGTTTTCTTGTGTAATAGTCTCTTATTGTAAATCAGAATCATGAATGCTGTTCAAATAATAGTTAAGTGGCCCTGTAAATTTTCCAGGTATTTTGATAACAACTGAGTATTACAACTAATTAAAGTGAAACTAACAGAATCTGCTTTAATTGGAAACTTAAAATTTCACACATAAATTGTAAAAAAAATGTTTTTGTGCAAGATGATACAGAATAACTCAAGGAGGCATTCTGTAGGACTGGTGTCTTCTCCATCCTGTGCGATGATGATATAATTTTGTAGACAAAAAGTGATTAGTTGGCAGACACAATTTCATTTAAGTTTATAAAATATATAAGTAGTTTGTGTGTCAGTATATTTAAATTTTTCACCTACCAAGTCAAAATAAACGTAATGTAATATCATTAGAATTATCATTGCTTGAATTACAAAAAGTACAAATATTTGCATAAATCAGTAGAGTCCTCAAAACTCAGCACCTGATAATTGAGCAGTCTGATATATATATATACTTCGTCCATTGTGGTTCGATGATGACCACTTTGTCATCCAGGGGGCTGAGGGCTTTGCACTGGGGTTTTATGGGGTTTATATCATGTCCATTTATCTTGATGCTTGGATCCAAGTAGGCTTTCGCAGGAGCATAGGGTGCCATAGGGTATTTTGCTATACGCAGGTTGATTTCATTATCAATCTTTTTGTTTCTGGAGAGTGTGCTGCCAAGATATGTGAATCTGTCCACTGCGTTTATATCATATCCATTTATCTTGATGCTTGGATCCAAGTAGGCTTTCGCAGGAGCAGGTAAATATAAGACTTCAGTCTTATTTGTGTTAATGGTAAGGCCAAAGTCACTGACAATGCTTTGGCAGATCATTTTCAGAGCAGGCATTTAGGACACAGCAAATAGCAAGTCCCTGATTACTGCTGAATTTATTTTTGATTTTGCTTTGAGCGCCTCGGGTTGAAAAGGGCACCATCAAATCTGTATGTTGTATTTATCCCGTTGTTTTCTCTATCTGTAAATGCATCTGTCAGCATAGCAGAGAACATGATACTGAACAGTGTAGTTGCTAGGAAACTGCCTTGTTTTACCCCGTTTGATACTTTGAAGGGCTCTGATGGTTCTCCACTTTCTTGGAGACGAGCCTTCATGCCATCATGAAATAATCTCACCATGGTTATGGTAATTGTAATTTTCGTGGACAGCCATACTTTGACATAATCTTCCAGAGTCCTTCTCTGCTAACAGTGTGGAATGCTTTTGTTAGGTCGACATATATTGGGAAGAGGTCAGCATTTTGTTCTTGATATTTTTCCTGGAGCTGCCTTGCCACAAAGATCATGTCAATGGTACCACGCTCTTTTCTGAAGCCGCACTGGCTTTCTGGTAGTAGACCATGTTCTATATGTTGCATGAGCGGATTTAGTAGGATGTGTGCAAGGATTTTCCAAGCAATAGAGAGAAGAGATATTCCTCTGTGGTTGTTGCAGATTTGGCGGTTTCCTTTTCACTTATATTGTGGCATCTTTAAAGTCTTGTGGTATTGACTCTTGTTCCCACATAATTAAGAACAGCTCATGAAGTCTTTCAATCAGGGCAAATCCACCTTTTTTGCAGACCTCTGCGGTAATGGAGTCAGCTCCTGAGACTTTTCCGCTTGCGAGCTGTTGAATGGCAAGATCGGTTTCCTTTTGCGTAGGGGGGTCATCTATTTTTTCATTTATTGGTAACTTGACAACAAAATAGTAGGTAAAAATAACAACCTGCACTTATGCCAGAAAATAAAGAAATTAAGAAACTGACGTTAAGAACTTTACCATACAAGTACCAAATAATAAATAATAATGAAGCATTGTCTTTGAGTTCCAAGATTAAGAATGAATCAAGAATTAAGAATATTACATGCAACCCTGCATATTTTGTCACACCAGACTTAGCCAAAGCTGTTGTTCACCCAGATAATCAACTTCTCTTTCCATCATTGATGCTTGTCTTTGCCAGCAGCTTTTATTTATTTATTTAAATTCTGGTCGAATCAGGCTGTTTTGGCAAATCCGTTATAACGTTGGATGTTTAGGTGCTAAATTTTGTAGACATATATTATAAATTACTTTTATTGCATCTTTCAAAAGATTAATACATGTGTTTTTGTTTTTTAATGTGTACGTCTCTTCCATTTATGTATATTTTTTACAATTCCTCTATTCAGCTTTCATATTAATGGGTGGGCGAACACAGTTATCAAAAAGCTCAAACCATTTTCCTAGAAATTTGACGGTTTATGGAAAAATTCTACTTTGACCATTATAATACTTTTGAAATATTATATTCTAATATTAATTTGGTCTTGAAAACATTTGTTTTCCATTTTTAGGAGTTTTTTAAAGTATTTTTTGTATTTTACTTGTTATGCATAAATTTATTTCTGAATATTTTGAATTATACTTTGTTATACCATCACTTGTCTCTAAAATTGTTTATGTTATGTGGGAAAAAATGTAGTTCATAAAGAATCTGGCTTTTAATTTGGTTTGTGTGTTTATGTGTTTTATATTCATTTTCTTTAGTCAGACTGAAATGTTTTTATAAAATTATACTTAGTAGATTATTATTGTTTTAAATCTTTCTGAAATGTAATGTAATTTATAAACAAACTATACCAAAATGAAACAATTGTAGAGAAAATCTATACAATTATTTTCTTTCACCACAAAAATACTTAAGTAATTCAAATAATCATCAGATTTTAAAGAGGATCTTTTACAGTTATAAGTATTAATAGGTAAATTTCCTCAATTAACTTACTGATTTTGTCAATATCAGCCTTACTTTTATTTGGCTGGTCCCCTGGTAAAACCTGGTCATATAAAAGATACTGGGACCTAGGTAAGGTCACACTTGCACCTGATCTAAGCTTATATGAGAAAAGAGTCCTTGTAATCACAACAAATTTCCATAAGGATCAATAAAGTAGTCTTAGTCTTAGTAATGTGATACTGTGGAAGTACTATTGCTCCACCTGAAAATGTCCATTGGACTTATGGGTTTTCCATTTATTGTGTTCTCAGGTACTAATCTGACTTTTTATATATTGATTTATTTATTTTTACCTGTAATTAAAACTTTTTCTTATTATTTAATAAAGTGATTTATTCTATTTTTCTTTTTTTTTTTTTTGACAATCAGGGCTTTATCATTAAAAAAAAATGTTTAGTATAAAAAGTTGTCTTTTCTATAATATCAATAAACTTCTTAACCAAAATTCCTAACCAAAATCTGGTACCCTTGGTCTACTTTAGATGAGTTTTCATGACTCTAATTTATAGAATAAAGGATTTCAGATCTCAGATACTATTTATAAAATAAAGGATTTCAGATCTCAGAATTGTATCAACATCACAGATTAAAAAAAAAATCTACAATTTTAACTTTTGTATTCATTAAATTTTATGTTTGCAGATGGTGCATTCCAAAGATCAGATGTTGAAACGCCTTGATAAAGTCATGGACAGGGTTTCGGAGTCTGTGCTTGAGTCCAAAGACAGAGTTATTAAAGGGCTTGATTCTGTAATGGATAAGATGTCAGAGTCTAAGAGCATGATGATGGAAGAAATAGATTATGTCCTTGATAATTTGGCTCATTCAAAGGTTATTACAGATATAAAGGCCTTGCCTGGAGGTAAAACTAATTATTAGTTCTGTCCTATCAAATGCAGACGTGTCCGAGACATGACATTAAACTGCGCTCCTCTTTGCTTAGCACTATTGGAGCTCAAAAATGTCCTACTTCTTCTCTATCATTGTGTCTGCCTCCTCTTTTCCTCAGTCTGTCTTCATTACCCATCACACTGTCTCCTTCTCGTAAAAATCTCCCTACGTCTTAGACCAGTCTGTTTACAGTGGACTGCAACGGGTAAGGGGGGAGATCCTGGTATTTGAGTAGGTGCCTATCCGAGGATAAGTTACTACATCACAGTACTTTGGATTTAAGTTCCTCTAGACTTGAGGACCAGATGGCCCTCTCTGAGTCAACCAGCTGGTCACTCTTTCCCAAACAACTGGAGGAAAGCCACAGTTATACCAATACCTAAACAAGGAAGAGATGTGTCTGACCCAGCTAACTGTTATGCCCAATAGCATTAACAAGCTGCATCTACAAAACCATGGAAAGGATGATAAATAATAGGCTGATATGGTTTCTTGAGAGAAATAAATTAATCTCTAGCTACCATTGTGGATTCCAGCAGGGGTGGACAACAACTGACCACCTGTTCAGGCTGGAATCTTTCATCAGCAACGCATTATTAGACGAGAACATTTAGTAGCTGTATTTTTCGAGATCGAAAAGGCCTATCTATGACACAACCAGGAAACATGGAATTCTGTGGGACCTGGGGCTGCTTAGTGAGGGAATTTCTAAGGATTGGAATTTACAGGTTCTAGTGGGCAACTCCACTCTAGGGAACTGAAGAAGAGCTACGTAGATTGCGGCATCATTTACACTGAACGATCCAAGTTGGATGGAAAGGTCGCATGTGCCTGCTCTTTTAGGAACAAAACTATTTTCTGTAGACATCCCAATGGATGTTCCATCTTCACTGCCGAGTTACATGTAATCTCACTTGCACTTACGACTGTAAAAGTATCAGACTGGAGAAAATTCCTCATATGCTCTGACTCCAAATCTGCATTGCCAACTTTTGGGCGGATGTAGACTGACATTCCATTGGTGCATAAAAGCCTAAAGCTTTTAGAGCAAATTACATCTGACCATAGGATGTCACTTTCATCTGGGCCCGCTCCCATGTGGGCATAGAGGGAAATGAAAAGACAGACAGAGAAGCAAAGAGAGCCCTAAATGAAGTGGTGTCAGGAACACTAATTCCCTGCTCAGTCCTGAGACAGAGTATAACCTTTACCATCTACAGAGAGTGGCATGATCTGTGGGAGGTGGAGACCAATAACAAGCTAAGACTAATTGTGATGGATGTCAGGTGCTGTGATGGGTGTCAGGTGCAGGTCCACATCTAAGGGTCTGGCATGGCATGGAAGCACATCCATGTCTAGACTAAGGATTGGCCACACCTGCATCACACACTTCTTTGTGCTAAAGGGAGAGGAACCCCCCACTCTGTGAGTAGTGTGACTCCTATCTCACCCTAGAACACATCTTCGATGATTGCCCCAGATACCAGGATATTAGAGGGAAATATTTTGGAACAGACAACCTCAAAACACTGTTTGTTTGTGTTGATCTTGGAAAAATACTGGGCTTTATCCAGGAGGTGGGATCGACTACTAAAATTTGAGTTGAGATTGGGCAAAGTACTTGTAAATATTACAACAGATTTTTATGAGATTATAAATTTTTTTAATTTTTGAGTTGTGAGTGAATCTTATTTTTAATAACTCAGGTTTGTAACTTTTAGCACTTGACCTCTAAAGTGGAAGTAACCCTTGAGGGATTATGGGCACCACATTGCCTAAATTGTGCTGATGTGCAAAAAACAACAACAGAATACGAAATGCAGACAATTTCAACTGTATTACTTTTTTGTTCATATTGCAGTAGTTGTTGATCCTGGAATGGGAACAAATGTAAATAACACTAAGTTTCAGTTTATAATAACCTGATCTAGATTTTTGTCAATTAATTTTAACTAAAAGTTTAAATTTATATATATATTTAATTTTTTTTTCTTCATATCACTGGGTTATGTTATGCCAAATCTTGATTCTGTAGACTAGGTAAGAAAAAGAAAGTCACAATAAAGTAAAAATAAACTTGATGAAATTTACCTATTTAAATATACGTTTATATGCAGACATGATCCAAAGGAACACTTCGCGTTACATTTGGCACCAACTCAGTTGCAGAAGTTGCTGGATGAAATTTCATAGTTGAATCTCCCAATGCCCAAGGTGCTTCAGTCCTGATGTTTCCTTGGTTGTCTTCTGAAGCCTTATTACCGCAAGGCAGCAGGGATTTGAAGTCTGAGTACCCCTCTCCTAGATTAATTGCCTTACTAAGTTGATGAGCTCCATCAGCCCATAGACACGTGGGCTTAGAGGGAAATGAATCGGCAGACAGTGAAGCAAAGAGCCCTAAATGGAGCGGTTGAGACGCATGGGCCAACCATAACCCCTTTATCTAAGGCCCAGGAATGCACTACGGAGAGGAAACTCTTGTGCTGCTGTAAAGCGGCTAAAACAACCCGGGAGACTTCAGTTAAGGATTATAAGTCCAACTTGATTGGCGTAAGGTATGGACACCACAGGTTATCTCTGGCGGTAGGAGAAGTCTTCTCACCTCAATCAACCAGGCAGTCCCCAGACGTGTGCTGATCCGCCACAGCCTGCCTGCTCTAATGGGTGCTTAGAGCTTAGTTTAGCACCAAGAAACAAAAGAAGAAAAAGGAAAAAGAAAATTTGACTGGCCACATGGAACGTCAGGACAATGTGTCTCACAGATGACCTACGGAAGGTTATGATGCAAGGAAGATGGCAGTCATAAACAACAAGCTGAAAAGACTACGCATTGACATTGCAGCTCTCCAAAGATGGCATGCTCAGCAAGGCTAATTACACTTTCTTTTGGAAAGGAAAAGCACAGGATCAGACGCGAATGCATGTCAAGAACAGCCCCTCCAGTTGGTGGCTCCGAACGGCTACTAAGCATATTTATGATGACAACATCTGGAAAAGTCATTCTAATTAGTGCCTATGCCCCCACACTATGTTCGCTTCAGGAGGACAAAGACAAGTTCCATGAAGACCTTAAGGAAGCCATTGAGATCATTCATCAAAAAGAGCACATGGTTTTTCTAGGTGACCACACTACCTGGCTAGACTCCTTGGACTTTTTGAAATGAGAATGGACAAAAACTGCTTGAATTCTGCGCATACCATAAGCTTCAGGACAAAACCGCAGCACTTTGTCTCATGGAGGCATCCTAGGTCTGGGCAATGGCACCAGCTGGACATGATACTGACACGGAAAAGGGACACATACTGCTGACATGTAGCTTTCAAAGTGAGGACTATGATACTGATCACACTTTAGTGTCCTGCCAGATATGACTGCTGTCTGCTAAGATGCACACATCTTAAGGAAAAAGAAAACCACGCTGAATACTGCAAGCACAAAAAAATCCTGATCTTTGCATCGAATTTACAAACAAATTAGAGGAAGCTTTTAAAAACTTCTCAGTGACTGAGGTAGAAAAAAAGTTGGACCTTCAGGGACATGATGCTATGTACCAAACATTATCACTGGTCTTTGGGAACAAAACAAAGAAAAATGAGGACGGGTTTGAAGCAAGTCTGCCAGAAATGGAAACTGCCACCAGAAACAAGTAGCCATGCTAAGCTACAAGATGGAGCCCCCCCCCCTCCCAAGCAACTTACAAGCGTTCATATCTACAAGAAAAAATGCCCAAAGAATAGCGAGACAGTGCAAAAAAATACAGCAGGACCTATGTTAAAACTTCCAATCGTTCTGACTGTGGTAACATACAAGGGCATGAAAAAAGTCTTTGGACTTCACACCAGCAAGTGTGCCCCGCTCAAATAAAAGATGGTTCAATCATCAGTGATCGTGCACTGCAAAAGGAGCGATGGGTAGAGCACTATGCAGAACTCTACCAGATTGAAAATGCCATCTCACCTATTGCTTTGTCTAACTTTCCATCACTTTCAGTTTTGAAGGAATTAGACGAAACGCCCTCTGTAAAGGAACTGAGTACAGCCATTGACATACTTGCACCCGTGAAAGCACCTGGATGAGATGGTATTCCTGCAGAAGCCATTCAGGCTGGAAAGCACGCCCTAATCAAACCACTCTGTGAACTGCTAAGCTTGTTCTGGGAGCAAGGAATGGCCACCCAAGAATTGAAGGATTCAAACATAGTAACTATTTACAAAAATAAAGGTGACCACTCCAATTGTAACAGTTATAGAGGCAATTTCTTTTCTTAGCATAGTTGGAAAGGCTTATGCTAGAGTAATAATGAAGCTGCTGCAGATCTTGGCAGAACGAGTTTACCCAGAATCTCAGTGTGACTTTAGGGCTGGTAGATCCACAATAGATATGATTTTCTCCCTACAGCAGCTATTGGAGAGCAAAAGCAGTCCTTCTGTATAGCTTTTATTGACTTGACCAAGGCGTTTGACCTTATCAGCAGAACTGGTCTGTTTGGCGTATTAGAGTGAGAATCGGCTGTCCAAATAAGCTACTGAAAATAGTATTAGTGTTACGAGCTGATGAGACTCTTAATTATGTACAACAAACTCATATATATATATATATACTTTAATGTTGAGAAACAATTAATAATATATCAAAAATAACTTAGTTTACATTATTATATCTTGGATTCCTCTCTCCCTAACCCTTTCAACACGCATTCGCACCATTCCACATTCACGCTATGGTGCGCACGTAACCCCCCCCCCCCCCACCTGTTCAACAAGTTCGATGTATATCGAACTTCTATCAGCCCTTTTTCCAAACATAATAGTTAGCACTTTGAAATTCTAACTTCTCAGTAACATTTACTACGAAACACAAGAACCCTAACAAAGTTCATATTAATTATACCAACATCTACATTCCAGCCGCAATCCAATAGTTAACAAACCTAGTCTATCTTGCTCTATACATATCCTAACCCCAACAACATGACCCTGTATATAATTAACTCACCACACTCATAATACCATAGATTTAAACCCAATGTCTATTTACTTCTTAGTATCATCAGGATTATATATAATGATTCTAGTCTTGACATTTGTTTTAGGTATTTCTATCACACCAATTTGATAATTTTCTTACAAAAGTAATTATATAATTATAATCACACAAAATCAAAACAAAATAAAATACATTGTACAAATTCTGCGTATCTACTTTCTACTACTTTTACTTTTTTACATTTCCTATGTAGCCTTTACAAAACTTCTATCATCTAGTTGCCTTAACATATATGTATAAGCAACAATGATACATAATTCATTACAAATGTATTTAGTCAGTGTAGATTAGAACAATAATTAGTATCCATCATTACCCCTTTCTTATTATCTCTATATAATTCTAACATTATGTATATGCCATCCATTCCGTTTTCCCCCTTTGCAATAATGTCCCATTGTGATCCCACTACAGAATGGTCTATCTGTACTGTTTCTTAGCCTGCTAATATCCCTTTCATGGCGAAACCAAAGCCAGTGGCTCATCAGGGCGCATCCATTGTCTTCGGAGACAGAAGGAGCCATATACACTATGTATACATGCAGAGACAAATCTAAAGGAGTATGCACATTTAAGTCAACATAAAGATGATAGAACCCTTACAAAATACTGCTCCAATCCCACCACACCATGTACCCATAAGCCTCAGAGCAAAAAATTTGCAAAGTATTGGGGCCAACATCCCATAAACCCTGCTTTGCTCCATTTTTCACCATATTTATATTGTACCTATTTAAAATTTGGTATCCGGTCACTTTATCCCCAATTAATTTTTTTGCCATTATGCTGTTAAAACTTTGACTTTAATTATAAATACTGGGATCCACAGGTTACTATTTTGTTTAAGTGTGAACATATGTATATACTTTACAATTACATGAATACTATTAGGATTTATCGTAGCTACAGTCAAATGACTAAGTCAGTGTTAGTCACTGTTTTCCCCTTATTGGATCGCTTAACAATATTAAAGTTCACTTCCATGGTGATGGCTTTCCTCTTCTTTGACACACTGCCATCAGAAGAGATTGCCTACGCTTGGTAGACATAATGAAAAGTAAAGGTTAACAAAATCAGAACACACATAAAAGAAAGAAAGATGAAGCAACAAGCCAAAATGGGGTACAATGCAACTTCCTCAGTCCACACCCGCATCACTGCGTATTCTTCTGCCATTCACAACTAATTACCACACATGAAGTTTACGTTTAGGGCTCAAAATCACTTGTAAAAACAACATTTTATATAGTACATCAACATGGGAGATGTGCGGTAAGCACAAAACACTGTAACTTGGGACTGACGTAATCCGAGCTTATTTATTATTCTTGTTGATGCGGTTTATCTGTGATTTGTTTTCCCAACAACCTCTTTGTTGTAATAAAATTATGTTTTCCTTTTTTTCAGAAATAAAAGAATCATTCCTTTTGAGTGTGAGAAATAAAAGCTACATAGCTGCTGGGGTGCTGGTAGCAACAACAACAGCTGTATTAATTGCAGGGGCTCTATATTATGCCTGGTGCCATCAGGATACTTGGAATTACAGCATTGTTCCTATTGAAGAGTTACCTCATTCAAAAAGCAATGTTATTACTCATGTTGGGATTCAATTTGCAGATGGTAGTGCTGTTAGTAAAGGCATCACTTCTTGTTTTGTCAGTAAAAGTTCAAATATAATAAATATGAACAATAAACATATTTAATCATATGTTTTACTGTTTTATTTACTGGCGCTGAATTTAAAATATGTTTTCATCACAATCCATGATAAGCAAGTTTACTGTGATATTTCTATAATTTTTTTACTTCAGTTTTAGTTAATTTCTTAGAAAAGAAATATGATTATATTTACATCTTAAAAGTTAGAAATATAGCCATACTACTTTGCTCTAATAAAGTCTAATATCAAACTTGCTCGTCATATCAAATTGTAGTGGTATATCCCTATTTATATATATATACATATATGTTATTTCCTCTCATTACTTGTTTACAGTTTATATATATTTGAAAGTTTGTATTAATTGGACTATCAATGCAGTTTAAATGAAAAGAAGTTAAAATAAAGTTCCCCTTTAAGACAAATAGGGCATTTGCCACCAGTGCCATAGGCCATCAGGATACTTTGTATTTTATTTCCTTGTAAAACTTAAATAGTTCTCTTATCTGTTTATTTTATTTCCTTGTTAAATTTAATTAGTTCTCTGGTCTGTTTATATTTTTCTCTAGTGCTCACTACACCACTTTACATATCTTTACTGTAACATGTTCTGCCTATTTTACTGAAAATATGATGTTATTTATTAATCTTTGACATTATCTGTGACATTTTATGTCTTGAGAAGCAATGTGTTCCCTTTGCAACTTTAAGTGTGACTAAAGAGGCCAATCCTTGATACATAGCTGTGGTCGCAGGTTGGGCATATGTAATGACCAGGCCCTGTTGCATTTTCACCCTTCTTTCTGCTTCTGTTATGTATGGAGTCTGCAATCCGAGACCCTTTATGCTCTCTCTCCATGTGGATCTATCCAGTGCCACTTTTTCCCAGCTGCTAGTGTCGATTTTGAAGAGCTTCTTGTCGCGTTAGCATGCATCCGTATACCGTAAAAGTGGGCGACCAGGGGCTCTCCTGCCTTCTATTAGATCACCATACAGAATGTCTTGAGGAAGTCGACCTACTGGCATTCTACGAACGTGGCCAAGCCAGCCAAGGCGTCTGCTGCTGATAACAGAGCGAATGTCATGGCACCCTGCTCTTCGTAGCACTTCCTCATTGGTTATTTTATCTTGCCACCTTATTTTAAAGATCCGCCTTAGGCACCGGAGATGAAAGACATTCAGCTTTTTTCCTGCCATGACAAGGTTGACCATGTTTCACTTCCGTATAGCAAAGTGCTCATCACACAGGTTCGGTAGACTAAGGCTTTAGTATTGTTAGTCAGCAATATGTTGTCCCACACTCTTTTTTCTGCAACCGTGACATGGTGCCCATTGCTTTGGATATCCTGTTGTTAATGTCTTTATCCAGTACAGCATTGTTAGATATGATGGAGCCAAGATAACAAAAGTGATCAACAAGTTCTATTTAATGTTTACATGAGGTGCAGTATTTGTGTTCTAAACTAGTATCTTAGTCTTGCTTTGACTAATATTTAAAGCCGAACTTATGGCAAGCAGCAGATAGTTTGTCAACCAGGGACTGAAGCTGAATACCAGAATCAGCTGCATCATCTGCATACAGGAGTTCCCTGATAAGTATCTTCCTAACCTTGGTTTTTGCCCGCAGCCTTGATACATTAAATTGTTTTCCAGAGGATCTTGTATGGAGAAATACATCTTCGTTGATGTCGTTATACGCTTAATGCAGTAGACAGGAGAAGAATATGCCAGAGTAGGTGCGAGCACATATCCATGCTTGACACCACTGCTAACCTCAAAAGGTGCTGATTGGGCTCCATTGAATTTGACAGTACATTTCGTTTCCTCGTGGAAGCACCCAATGATCTTCAGTAGTTTGGGAGGGCAACCTATTTTCCTTAGGAGTTTGAAAAGGCCACTTCTGCTGACCATGTTAAAAGCTCTGGTCAGATCAACAAAAAAGATGTAGAGGGGTCTTTCTCTCTCTCTCTCTGAATTTCTCCTGCAGTAGTCGTAGAGAGGATATCATGTCTATGGTGGATCTACCACTCCTGAATCCTGAGACTCTGGGTAGACTCTAGAAGCTACCTCTCGCAGCCTGGATAGTGCCACTCTAGCAAAGATTTTGCCAACTATGCTGAGAAGAGAGATACCCCTATAATTGTTGCAGTCACTCCGAGCCCCTTTGTTCTTATATATTGTGACTGTGAGACATGACCTGCTTCCCAGCAGCGGCAGAGGAGATTATAGAGTTCAGGGAGTATGAGGGATTTGTTGACCTTAACTACTTCCGCTGGGATGCCATCACTCCCTGGAAATTTTCTATTTTTCATGCACTTTATAGCTTTTTTGAGATCACCAAGGCTCGGAAGCTCATCTAGGCATTCCAATACTGGAAGATCTTATAAAGAAGCCACGGTGACATCGTCTACTGTATTCTGTGTGGCATTGTCTAACCATTTGTTTTGCCTCTTTATTAGCTGTTTTGATGGCTTGCAAAGATTTAGGACTAGGCTTTGTTTTGTGAGCGAGGTGTGCAGATCGCTTTTTCTCGTGCAGATCGCTTTTTCTCGAATCAAGGTTCCATTCTCTTCAAACCAGTCTACAATTTTGTGCTTTTGAGTCCCAAAGGCAGTAATTGCTGAACTATAGATTTATCTCTTAATTTCTCCCTTCTTCATCACTTATTGGGGGGATTGAACTGTTCAAGAGCTCGCCAAAGAGTGCAGACTTCTCTGGGTCACCTACATGGTTGACGTTAATTCGCCTAGTTCTAGGTTGAATGGAAGTATAAGCCTTCTTGAGAAGTAGTTTGATCTTGCTTAGCACTAGTGAATGGTCTGAGTTGCAGTCCGCACTATGGTATGAGAGGGTGTGGAAGACACTTTTCAATTCCATCCTTCGAGTGATACAGAGGTCAAGCTGGTGCCACCTTTGTTAGCGTGATTGCTGCCAAGAGACTTTGTGGCGTTCCTTGCCAGGGAAGTATGTATTTGTCACACATAGTTCATGAGAGCTACAGAACTCGAGTAGCCTTTGGCCATTGTCGTTGATTTTGCCCACACCATGAGGTCCCAAGCATTTTGGCCACGCATCATTTTCATTAAAGTCTCCATTTATATAGAGGTGCTCGGACTTTGGAATGTTTTTAATTACGTCTTCCAGAGCTTGAAAGAATCTGTCTTTGTCCTCTTCTGGTGCTGTAAGGGTTGGTGAGTAAGCACAGATTATATTAACTTTGCCTTGCGGTGATGCAAATTTCATGTGTGCTACTCTTTCATTGCCAATGGGGAATATCGCAATGCCGGGGAAGAGACTGTTTCTTATTGCAAAGCCGACGCCATGTATTCTGGGGCTTTGTTCTGTTTTTTTTTGGCAGTAAAATGTATACTTTATTTCTGTAAGAGGTCCACTATCTGCCAGTCTGGTTTCTTGCAATGTTTAGTTTGCTGAGTTCTTTGTCGATGTTAGCTGTTTGACGCATGTCGGTGACGAGTTCAGGGTCAGTATGGAAGCCAGGACACATTGTCCGTATGTTCCAGCTTGCAAAATGCATTAATGTTGAGAATTTTCTTTTGATTGTATTGGCAGGTGCGGGTGAGTAGCTTGCTTTTTGATAGAGTCTTAGCACCAAGCACCCAGTGGTGCGGCAAGCTGTGGCGGGATAGTACTTATTGTCCTAGAGCTGCTCGGGCAGGCAGTATCTATCCAGTGAGGCTAAAAAAGCCTCTCCTACCATCAAGATTGGTCTCTGGCGTTCCAACTTACGCCAATTAGCTAGGAACTTATCACCGGTAACTACCACTCTCCGTGTTTTTTTCTTCAGAGGCATTACAGTCAGAGATGGAGTGACCTCTCCATTGCTGGGGGAAAGCCTAGGCGGTAAATTTGCGAGTTCTGGGCAAAGGCACTTGTTTCGTAATAAAACTAAAAAAAAATAATTTTTGGGGGGCTAGAATGTGAAACTAGATTCCATTGAGTAAACCATGAACTTTACTCTATTTCCGCAATGTTTCATATTGTTTATAAAAAAATTGTTTGAATTGTTTACAAGTGTTGAAAAGTATTACTGCAATCCAGTTTCAACTTTTCTTCCATATGGCGTATGACGCATCATTTCAGTGCTCTCTTAAAGTTGACAATCTCTGAATTTATGACTTGTGTTGAGTCCCTGTCTCTTCTATTCCTTAATTAGTACTACCATAATATTTGGAACAAAATGTCTGTAAAGTTATTGCATTTTTAAAAAACCATTTTAGTTTCATTTATGATAGTACTTTTAATATCTTATTTTCCTATAATTCCGTTAATAGATATTCAAATTTTCATTTTTGTTTTGACTAAATTTTCATTTTAAATGAAAAATATTGTTTGAATAGACATAGACTAATTCTATTTTTAGCCTTAATTTTTTTTTTACACCTGTATTTTTTAAAATTTTTTAATATGAAAGTATAATAAAAATTCTCTTATGTTTATTCTGTATTGATGTAATTAAAAATATAAAGAACAAAGAATTATATTAATATTTTTTGTTGTTGCTAAAAACATTTTCTTAGTTTAGGTTATAACATAAGTTGTGCTCTATCCATTTTAAACCATCCAAAGTAAAGTTTTGTAATATATATATGACATAAAAAAAATTGTTTTAAACGTGTTTTAAAAAACAGCAAACATTTCAAAACGTTTGCAAGTTTTATTTAACATCCTACTTATAAATATGATTTAATTTAATTAAAAATTACATTTTAAGTAAACTCCTTTAAATATACATATTTTTTAAATAGCAGTCTAATTGCCTTAGGTAAAAAACATACATCAATATTTTTGAAAAGCCATTAGTCTAATAGTTAGCCAACTAACTATACAATTATACCTCAAATATTTCTCAGTAATGCTCAATAATATGTGTAACATATGCTTTCAATATTGAAATTTTCTTAAGTAATTGATTACTGCTATTGAAAATATATTTGTGTCTAAATCCATAGTTTCCTTGCTATCAGCAAATTCTTTTCTCACAAACCAAATCAAAAGTGTGAAAGATGCAGTGTTTATAATCGAAGAAAAACAAAAAAACTAATGAGTGAGTGCCTTTTTCTTGTACAAAATGCATTGAGTGTCTTGTCAGACATGCATTTTGATCTCCTATGCAATATTATTAGGTGATAATGATGTTTGAAAAGACAAATTTGGAACAGACCTTTACCTGCTTGAGACCCCCATTTCCATTTTATATTTAAATTGGTATATGATACAGATTGGTTGTGATAGTTGTGTGTAAAATAATCGTATAAAAAAATTTACTGTCTTAATTTGAATCAATGCTGGCTGGAGTTATTATTTCGGATTTTTAGACGTCTTTGAGATTGTGTCTATTACCATTTGTTCAAAACTTCCAAACTATTCTTGAAGAACTAGTCCCAGTCATGTGAAAATCAATCATTTGTTACTAAAAGAATGTTAATGTACTTTCTTTTAATGTCACCCTATGTATTTTAAATTGTAAACAAACTTTTAAGTATTTACTGTACTTTTTTTTTATATATGTTAAGAGAGACTGTTGTACCATTGTGATATATTGTTACAAAATAAAATTTGTTATAAAACTATTTCACCCTAAAAGCTCATTTGTTATTATTTTATATTTTGTATACTTCAATTTTAAGAATATTTAAAAATAAAATTGAATTTCCACTTTAAACACTGAGAGGAGTTATATGTATGGAACCAGAGGCGTTTTGGGGGGTGTATGATGCCTCGTTATACGTAGAGGGGCGCTAAAGAATTTTAAAAAAACATGATTTTCTAGAAAATTTTTCTTTTGAAAATTATTTTAACTAACCATTACTTCCCACTCGGGTTAAATCTGATGTATTCACCGTGTTGAATACAATGCACTGTGTTTTTGACAATATGTCAATTGCAGAGATAACTATATGCAAAAATGGAAATGCGTATTCCCAGACCTGGAAATGCGTATTCCCAGACCTGGAAATGCGTATTCCCAGACCTGGAAATGCGTATTCCCAGACCTGGAAATGCGTATTTTGAGGGGCAAATGCGAATTTTCCTTATTATCAAGAAATATACCCAGGAAAGACTAAAATTAAATCATTCAAGCCCATAACATACATGAAAGGCAGCTATCCTAAAGTTAACACAGCATGAGAGCTCTCAGACTTTTGTAGACTATGTTAGAATGATAACGTTCTTGTCACTTGGCAATGATCTTATGATTATAATGCCTGTTGTGTACTTTGCATTCCATAATAGCGACAACGGAACATTTAGCTGGATCAGTGGTATCTAGTTTTATAAAGTAATTTTGTTTATAGGCAATTTCTTTAGAAGGTATCCAGCCACTGGAAATATTTTATATCACTCAGATTTTCTTCTTCCAGACCTTTTTTGCTGTTAGCAATGAAAGCTTTGGCATCCTCTACAATCACTAATAACAAACATTTTAAATATGTTTTTCAGGCCGATAATTAGTCATTGAACTTGTTTCTAATATATAAAAGCTTTGCTATTGAGTCTGCCTTAAAAGCCCCTGATTTCATTCTTTGAACCTAGGTTTTCATAAGTAATGGAACCTATCTAGTCGCTAGTGAATATAACAGTAGCCACCACAGAAGACACCACAGACGATACATTCTGCAAGTTATGGTTATGGAACATCATTTTGATTCCCTTTATCATGCTAAAAGAGAGATTAAACGAACCCAATGTTTCTTCTATGAAAACCTCTGCCCTTCTCACTTTCATCTAAAAAAAAATCTAATCCGAATCTAGAATAGATCTAGATCTGTAAGCAGCTACATTAACATTTGATTGTTGGAAATATTCCAGATGTAAAGGATATGGTAAATTGGAAGAAGTGTTACGGAATGAGTATTGAATATTACTCGATTTAAATATAAGGACTTCGATGCAGGAGGTTTAAAACAATTATTCCAGTTACCAGATAAGGAAAAAAAAGGAAGAAGGATTAGCAGAAAACTCAGACACATTAGAACTTAATGATGTAGTATACAACAAGCAAAGGTTTAGTGTGGAATAAAAAAATGACCAAGAACTGCGTCATTTGGCCCAGAAAGGAGGTAGAGGAGGAAGATTTTATATAAAAAGAGGAATTTTGGTAAGAGAAGTTGAGTCATGAGAAAGAAAAATTATTCAGGTTGTTGTACCAGCTGAATTTAGAAATGCTATAATGAAGAATGGGCATGATGAAGCATATGCAGGCCATATGGGGATCCACAAAACAAAACAAAGAATATTTAAGGATTTTTATTGGCCATCTATTAGTAAAGACATAATAAATTGTGTAATGTCGTGCAAAGTATGTCAAATGAAAGTCACTGAAAAAAATCAGCACCATTCCAAAAGGTATATATATAGTTCGTCCATCGTGGTTCGATGATGACCACTTTGTCATCCAGGGGGCTGAGGGCTTTGCACTGGGGTTTTATGCCTCCTCGTGTGGCTGGTGAATCTATGTGAGCCCGGAATGCACACTGGGCAGGTTATTCCAGCTGGAGCTAGTGTCGTGGGCCTTGCTTTTCTTCTCTGGCGTTTTTCTTCTGCCAGCGTTGTTCTCTTTTCCTCAGCAACCTGTGCGCCAGTTTTCACAGCGCGACGCCATGATGCTCTGTCAAGTGCTTTTGTCTCCCAGGTGGCTGGGTCTATGCTGAACGCCTTCAGAGAAGCTTTGAGGGTGTCCCTGTCTTTGACCACCTTCTGAGCGCTTTCCTTCGCTTATTTGGCCAAACAAGAGTCGTTTAGGGATGCAGTGGTCTTCCATTCTGCAGACGTGTCCTGTCTATCACACTTGGGACTGCATCAGGATTGTATGGATGCTTTGCAGACAAGCTCTTCGAAGTATCTGGTATTTCTTCTTGCCATTTGACATTCAGTATTTTTCTTAGACATGTCATGTGGAAGTGATTCAGTTTCTTTACATGTTTTCTGTACACTGTCCACGTTTCTGAGGGATAGAGCAATGACGTCTCGATAGATCCTTAGCTTTGTATTGTGGTGATACCACGTCAGTTCCAGACAGTTTTAGACAGTCTGCCATATTTTGCGATATGCTGGTCGATTTCATTATCATTTTTTCCGTTTCTGGAGAGTGTGCTGCCAAGATATGTGAATCTGTTCACTGCGTTTATATCATGTCCATTTATCTTGATGCTTGGATCCGAGTAGGCTTTCCCAGGAGCAGGTAAATATAAGACTTCAGTATTATTTGTGTTAATGGTAAGGCCAAAGTCTAGCATGCTCTTGAGAAGTCACTGACAATGCTTTGCAGATCATTTTCAGAGCAGGCATTTAGGGCACAGTCGTCAGCAAATAGCAAGTTCCTGATTACTGCTGAATTTGTTTTTGATTTTGCTTTGAGCCGCCTCGGGTTGAAAAGGCCACCATAAAATCTGTATGTTGTATTTATCCCGATGTTTTCTCTACCTGTGAATGCATCTGTCAGCATAGCAGAGAACATGATACTGAATAGTGTAGATGTTTGGAAACAACCATGTTTTACCCCGTGTGATACTTCGAAATGCTCCGATGGTTCTCCACTTTCTTGGACATGAGCCTTTATACCATTATGGTGAGACTATTTTCATGATGGCATGAAGGCTGGTGTCCAAGAAAGTGGAGAACTATCAGTGCCCTTCGAAGTATCAAACGGGGTTACAAAAGGTAGATATACAAGAAAGACCATTTATTAAGATTGCAATTGATTTGATTGTCGGTCATATCAAATAGGGGTCATCGATTTATTCTAACTGTGATAGACGTGTGCTCAAGATGGCCAGAAGCTATTCCACTAAAAAGAATTGAAGCCAGGGCTATAGTACAAGCATTATATACATTATTTACAAGGTTTGGATTTTCTGAAGAGGTACTGTCATGGGGAACACAGTTCCAATGCCAACTAACATCATGTTTGGAATTTGGCAAAGGTTTACAGTCCCGTACCCGCGTAGAGCAACGGTATTTGTGAACGTTTTAACGGCACTATAAAGAAAGCGTTATCGAAAGTAGCAGATGACAATCCTTTTCGCATACAGAGAGAGCCGTAACGAAACCACGGGTTTTTCGCCATTTCAAATGATTTATGGAGGAAATCCACGAGGCCCAATGGCAATACTAAAAGAACTAATACTCCCACAAAAACATGTTGTAAATAAGGAAAGTTACGATATCGTCACAAAAACCAGAAATCAGGTTTGTGATGAAGGCTTATGAAGAAGCGAGTAAAAATATACTAGATAAAAATGAATAAACGCAGTCTAGATCAGGGGTCGGCAACCTGCGGCTCTTTGGATGTGAAACTGCGGCTCTTTATTATTTATTTTATCGAATTTTTAAAAAAATAGTTCTAAATCGTTTAAATAAGATTAGGCACCGATTCTATCTCTCAGCCACTTTTATTCGCTTTTCACCACACCCAATTACACGCGTCGTCACTGTCGTCAGTCCGTCGGAATCTCTCGAATGACGCCATCGTCGGATGTTCTATGTAGCTTTTAATTCGCTTTCGACTCAGGACAAATTAGCGTCTTCACCACTCGCTTTGGCTGTGACGCATAGTTTGTTGTCTCAAGTACATAAAGTAGAAGCGAATTATCTTCTCAAAGTTAGAGTAATCTAAAAGTAATTCTAATCTTGCAAGGTTTTCGGTACCACATGAAATTGCTCAAAAAGTCAAATCATTCACAGATTGTGAGAATGTCAAAGACTGATTTCTACGTGCATCTGAAGAACTATTTCGTGATTTTAAAAGAAAAATAAAAAAAAAACAGAAATTAAAAAAAAAAACAAGATTACAAAGTGAGTTTGTGTTGCCACACAAACTCAGAGGCGGCCCGTGGGAGACGGATCCCTGTCGGATACGTATATTTGCAAGGAATATTCAAGACGTGATTTTGTTTTGATTGTTAAAAGTAATAATGTTTCAAATATTCATTTACTTAGACTTACTTAGGTTCTCCCGCGCCGTTCGGCGCATTGGGCGGCAAGCTGTCTCCATAAAGATCTGTCAGTGGCAATGTCTGAAGCCTCCTCCCACCTGGTGTCCACTGTTCTGAGGTCCTCCATGAAGGTGTGTCGCCAAGTAATAGGAGGACGTCCCTGTTTGCGCTTTCCTTGTTTTGGCTTTCATGTTATCGCAACTCTTGGTGTGCGTAATTCATTTTGACGTAGAACATGTCCCGCAAACCTCATGCGACGCTCAGTCACAACCTCACCAAGTGTTCGACTCCCAGTTCGGCATAGGATTTCCTTGTTTGAGACCCGATCTGTGTAACTGACTTCCAAAATCCGTCTCAGCCATCTCTGTTGAGCCACATTTAGTCTTTTCTCAATTTCGACAGATGACTTCCACGTCTCACATGCATATGTAGCAGTTGGAATGACGATTGTGTTGAGAAGGTGTATTTTTGTCTCGAGTCCAATGGCTTGGCTAGTCCAAATAGGCTGAAGCCTTTGGAAAATGCTCCCTGCCTTTCCTATTCGACACTCTACATCATGGTAAGCATCTCCATCATTTGTTATGATGCTGCCAAGGTACGTGAACTTGTCCAGCTCTTCAAGCTTTGACTCGCCAAGTCTGACGGGGACACCCTTTGCCTTATATCCCACTCGCATAATTTTAGTCTTATCCAAGTTTATGCGGAGGCCAATTTTGGGTGCCTCTCTGTCCAGGTTCTCCGTCATATCTTGAATGCATTTATTTGTAGCCCCGAGTAGTGCAACATCATCAGCAAAGTCCAAGTCCGTCAATCGGAGCTGTTCATGCCATGGAATACCAAAGGCAGTCTGGTTCATTGCTCTCCTCATTATGTAGTCGATGGCTAGGAGGAAAAGGAAGGGAGATAAGATGCACCCCTGTCTCGATTGTAAAAAACTCTGTTGTTCCCTCTTCTGTTTTAATGCAGCAACTAGATTGACTGTAAAGGTGGCGTAGGATCTGGACGAATTTTTCTGGGATACCGTATTCTCTAACTATTTTCCATAGTGATTCTCTGTGGACACTATCAAACGCTTTTTTTGAAGTTCACGAAACTTCAAGTTTCGTGGAAATATTCATTTGGCATTGTAAAAAAAAAATTCATGTAAAATCTCCTGCTGGTCGAACCGCACGACCATTCATTGCTCTTAACCTAATGACAAACTGGTTACAAATTAATAGCCTATTATTTATTATATACCTACACATTACGGAATGACAATTACCGGATATGTACAATATGTCAGAAGAGCGATTTTATATAATCTTTTGGTATTGAGCATTTTCATTTAAATGGAACTAGAATGAGGATGTAGATCTACCTAAATTAAACTTCTAATTTAGCACTCTCAATATCTATAAGATCTAAATATAAAATATATATTTGGTATTTGTAGATGTAATTTAGATAAGATTTATGTAAAAAAAACACTAGATAATCAATAATAGACTAATTGCAATATTAAATTTTAAAATAGTAGATTAGCTTTTGTTGATATGGTGCGCAAAGGTGCACGCGTTCAATATAATAAAGCATTATTCTCCGCCATGACACTAATGGTTGTTGTTTGTTTATTGCTGATTGTGAATCTAGATCTTAATTAACATGGTGGCAGCGGTATATTAATGATCAGAGGTATTCATTAATCAGTATATAAAGGTTTATTGTTTGCAATAATAAATAGGCAACAATTCAAGGCTACGCCGTGCAATGGCAGCTAGAAATTTTCTTCCTGTACCCGAGCCGCTCGAGGTAGAAGGAAACATGGTCGATAATTGGCAAAAGTTTCACCGAAGCTGGCGAAACTATGAGTTAGCCATTAAATTGTCGGAGGAGGTCAGAGTGGCCACCTTTCTAACAATTATAGGAACAAAAGCGATGGACATATATGAAGGTCTTGAAATTGAGAAGGGAAAAGAAAGAAAGATGGAAGAAATAGTGAACAAATTTGAAAGTTTTTTGCATTGGAAAAACGAATGAAACTTATGAGAGCTATGTTTTCAATACTCGTGAACAGCAAGAAGGCGAGGACATTTAAAAGTACATAACAAATCTGAGAAGACTAGCAAAAAACGTGTAGTTTTGAACTCCTGGAAGATGGCTTGATTAGAGACAGAGTAGTTCTTGGTGTTAGACATGAATGCCTCAAAATGAAATTGTTGCAAGATAGTAGTCTCACATTAGAAAGGTGCAGAGATATTTGCAGAGCATACGAGGCCGCCAACAAACAGTTGAGACAAATACAAGCCGACCTTCCAATCATTGAGAAAGTATCAACACCCTCAAGAACAAACATTCAGAAAGGTAAATGCAGGTATTGTGGAAAGATTCACGAATACATTAAGGAAAAGCGCCCTGCATGGGGTAAAACGTGCCTAGAGACATCATTTTGCTGTGATGTGCAAAAAGAAAATTCAGCAGGTGTCAGATGATATGTCTAACGATGAAGGACAGCTGCAGTCGGACACAAGAGATGATGTCATGATGATAAAAAAAAGAATGGGTGATGTCTTTGGAGAACCACAAAACGAAAAGGATGACAGCAGTTATAACAGTAAATGGTCACCGTGTAAGGTTTCAAATGGATATTGGAGCTGATGTAAATACCAACCAGGAAAAATAAGTAAATAAGAATCAGATAGAAAAGACAACGCAAAGATTACTAATGTGGAATAAGACTGAAATGAGCCCCATAGGGAAAGCCACTCTAACGACGAGAAATGAGAAAACTAACGAAACATTTGAGGTGGAATATATAGTTGTACCAAATAATCTAGCATGCCTTCTAGGTCATGAAACTTTAACAAGAATGAAGTTAATCAAAGTCAATAAAGAGAGGTTTAAAGCATCAGTAGTGAATAACCAGGAAGAAGACTGTAGTCCGAAATTTACTGGTGATTTGGGTGATTTAGGAGAAGTGTCTTTAAAGATTGATAGCAGCATTAAGCACAAGGTTCTGCCGTGTAGAAAGATCCTTTACAAGAAAGAGTTAAGGAGGAGTTAAAGACCCTAGTGCAGAGAGGAATTATAGAACCAGTGATAGAGCCTATAGAGTGGGTGAGTCAGATGGCAATTGTGGAAAACGCTAATGGAAAAATTAGGATTTGCATAGATCCACAAGCCCTGAATAAAGTTTTACTAAGGGAATTCTATAATCTTGCTACTTTAGATGACATATTGGCAGATTTGAACGATGCCAAAATATTCAGCAAATTGGATGTGCAAGAAGCTTTCTGGCATGTCAGACTAGACACAGTGTCATCTAATTAGACAGCAATGATAACCCCTTTTGGTAGATACAAATGGAAACGATTACCATTTGGTCTGAAAGTGACGGACTGAAAGGTTGTTTCAATTACGTTTTTGATATTATAGTGGTAAGAAGAGGAAGAACGAAAGAAGAGGCAGTCAGAAATCATGATATTAACCTAAGAGAGCTGATGAAGAGATGTCAAGAAAGGAAGATTAAACTGAACCACGAAAAAAGTCTGTTTTTAGAACAGCTGAGTTTAATTTTTTGGGTCATATTATTACAGAAGCAGGAATAAAACCAGACCCGAACAAAGTATCTGCGATTTTGAGTTTGAATGCTCCAAAAGATATTTCATCAGTTCGAAGATTCTGTGGCATGGTTCAATATCTTGCAAGATTTGTTCCAGACTTGTCGACAGATTTACAGCCCATAACAGAGTTGATAAGAAAGAACACACCATTTGTTTGGTCTGATCAATGCACACGAGCTTTCATCAAGATAAAACAGAAAATATCGACTCATGGCACACTGATATATTTTTACCCTAACAAAGAGCAACAATATCTAGCTATAGTGGACTATTATTCAAATGTCATAGATGTAGAAAACATGCAGTTGACAACAACACACGCAATTATAAAAAAACTGAAAGTTTTATTTGCAAGATATGGGATGCCCAAAGTCTGTATATCTGATAGCGGACCTCAGTTCACATCGGAATATTTTTCCAAATTTATGATGGAATGGGGAGTGACTCATTTGAAATCCTTTCCAGGACACCATCAATCCAATGGAAAAGCTGAGTCAGCAGTTAAAATTTTGAAGAACATAATGAAGAAATCTAGAGAATCAAAGTCAGATGATTATGAAGCTCTTCTGGAATTTAAAAATACTCCAAGGCAAGACACAAATCTAAGCCCAGTTCAGATGTTTTTTGGTCGGATGACTCGAACACTGATACCACACAAAAGGAGTAACATTAAGATTTCTACATGTCAAGAGAACATTATGAAAAGGAAAGAAAAACGTCAGATGAGTGTAAAAACATCTTATAATAAGAGGTCAAGAAATTTAAGTCAGCTGAGAACTATTGATGGTCTATTTCCAATCTCCTAATGACCCTACATGGAGACAAGGAAGAATCCTGCCTCAAGTCAATCAGAGAGCTTACATTTTTCGAGGTGACAATGGTGCAGTGTACCAAAGAAACAGAGTGCATATTAACCCGAACAGAGAAACAGAAGAAGATATATTTCCCGATACTGATGACAACATACAGGACAATAGAATTCATGATCAACACATTCGCCACTCATCAACTCATCATTCCCTGCGACCAAGGGATCAGTTGAAGAAACCGACAAGATTCAATGACTATGTGTCTTAATGAACTATTGAATGTTGATTTTTAAATGTGATATGTTTCATATTCATTGAAGCGTATATGTGTATCTTATGTTTTGTTGTTTATGTATGTTATGTTTTTTCTATCATACTCCCCGAAAAGTTTTGTTTTTTTAATTTTTTTTTTAAAGAAAAGGGGATGTTGATATGGTGCGCAAAGGTGCACGCGTTCAATATAATAAAGTATTATTCTCCGCCATGACACTAATGGTTGTTGTTTGTTTATTGCTGAATGTGAATCTAGATCTTAATTAACAACTTTAGTATTTTATAACATTGCAATATTGACATATTGACAATCTAGACTTTAGAAATAAAAATCTACACTTTAAGTCTAGAAAAAAATTATAGATCTTGATCTAGTCTAAATCATGGCTGTCTGGTAGTGCGGTTTGCGCGCTGGACTATCGTTTGGATTCATCGATGGTCCTAGGTTCAAACCCTGCCCGCTCTCATCCCTCGTCGTCCTGCGGGAGGTTTGGACTACAACTCTGAAGGAACATCCGAAACATGCAAAATATCAAATATTCTAAACTAGACCAAGAAATTCTAGATCTAGATTCTACAATGATTTTAATTAGAACTTAAATATTAATCTAGTTGTGATCAGATCAGGAGGCGCTGAGTGAGAGAGACCTTTTATCTGCTCAACATTTATTCATTTTTTAAAGTAGGCAGATGGTAGCTCTACTGGGTTGACCCAATCTGTGCACCTCGGTCTACGACCAAGGGACTAGAGTCGCCTAAGCAACCAGACAGCACAATTAAACTAAACTAAACCAATCTAGCTTACTAAAAGAACAAACTAAAAATAAAATAACCAACTGAATTTATAAAATGAACTTATATACAGTAATATACACTTTATTTACAACAAAGCAATAAAAATATAGGGGCATACGAAAATAAACTTTACGGAAACAACTAAACCAAAAAAACTAAAAAAACTAAATAAATAAAAACTAAACAACTAATCAACCCTACTTAATCTATACTATTACAACTACAAACACTATCCAACAAACCAAACCCAAGTAAAACCACTAGTTACCCCGATTCACAATAATACAATACACCAAAATACCCTACAAAACAATAAACCACTAATATAACCTACAAACAAAAAATTTTGTAACTGACTTTTTAAAAATCTAAACCTCACAACTACTAGATCAACAGGGCAGAATTATGTGTGAGCTTGCGCTCACAGAGCTATTTTTTTGAGTGTGTATTTTTAAAGGCTAAGAGTTATTTTTATGTATTCTATTTTTTATAAGCTAGTGCGCTTTTTGTTATATGGGTTAGGGCGGGTAGTATAAATAGTTAAATCCATGCTACATCCTGTACAGTTGACCAGCAGTCAGTAAAGTATATCACTGTCTGTGTGACAGCTGAAGATCTTTGTGGTCTGTCGTGTAATTATTTTATTATTCTGTACCTGGGACGGCCTGTAAGTGTAGAAATATTTTATATTTTCTTGTACTAGACCTATGTCACACTGTGTAAATATGCTAGATATATTTTAATTTAGTTTTATTTTCTAGTTGGCAGCTTTTGTTTTGAGCATATTGATTTAAAGATAGCGGCGCCCATTAGTCCCGCTATGAGTGTTCTAGATCTAATAGAATATATGATTTTGTATTTATAGTTTTGCATTTATGTATTGCAGGCTATTGTTACTGCTGAATATAGCTGCTGAAATACATGCTGCTGTTTTAACGGCTGTATCTAATATTGCTGCTTTAAGTTGCTGCTGTAGATCTAGACTAGTCACGAGGTTTTAGAGGTTTTTAGTTAGTTTCTGGGTTCAGTTGTAGTGGTTAGTGTGTATATATATTATATTTTATTATTGATTTATTTTTATGTAAAAAAGTATCTTTTTGTTTTATTTATCCTAAACTAAAGTTTGTTTCTTGCTTTAGTTAGTTAGTTTAGTCTAGTTGTTTGGTTGCTTAGGCGACTCTAGCCCCTTGGTCGTTGACTGAGGTGTCACAGATGAAACCCACCCAGTAGCGCTAACATCTGCCTACTGTATAAAATTTAATGTTGAGCAGAGAAAAGGTCTCACTCAGCGCCTCGTGACCTGTTCACACTAGGTCTAGGCATCATGGAGCGATTGGGTAGGGCAGGTAGGGCGCAGCCATCTTTTATACTGGTATTAAAAATTAAAATTAGAAACATGCCAACTTGTTAGAGCAGTTGTCCTAACATTATAATGTTAATGGAAATACTTTTAGAAAAAAAAGATAATAAAATATAGTATAGAAAAGCAATAAGGGGATCATTAAGAATGGCGCAGGGGGGGGGGGGGGATGACGCTATCCAGATTAATGGAGCTTCCGGTTCCATCATAGACAATGACTCACTAATAGCCAGTGCGTTTGGAGTTCTGTCTATCTTCGGATCGACATATTCGTGCGAGCAAGCGTTCTCTTGCACAACTATAATTAAATGTAAAATAAGAAGCCAACTATCAAATGAAAATTTAAAGTCGTGTTTGAAACTGAAACCAGCTAAATGTATTCAAACTTTCTAAAACGATGCAAAGCCAACGCTCCGATTGAATTTAACTCAATTGTTTGTTATTATATATATGTACAATAAAAAAACTTTCTACTATTCAATCAAGATTTTAAAAAACAAGATTACAAACTCAGAGGCGGCCCCCGTGGTAGACGGATCACTGTCGGATCCGCATATTCGCTGGTTGACTGAGGATGGCATCGAGCAGGGTATGAAACCGAGACCGTAGAAATAATCAGTTCTGCGCGCTAACCGCACGACCATGCATTGCTTTTAATCTAATGACAAACTGGTTACAAACTAATAGCCTACTATTGATAATATACCTACACATTACGGAATGACAACTACCGGATATGTACAATATGTCAGAAGAGCGATTTTAGATAATCTTTTGGTATTGAGCATTTTCATTTAGGCCTAAATGGAACTAGAATGAGGATGTAGATCTACCTAAATTAAACTATTAAACTATTTAGCACTCTCAGTATCTAAATTTACTAGATCTAGATCTAAAACATATATTTGGGATAATGTAGATGTAATTTAGATAAGATTTATATAAAAAAAACACTAGATAATCAATTAATAGACTAATTGCAAATCTAAATATTAAAATAGTAGATTAGTTTTAGTATTTTATAACATTGCAATATTGACATATTGACAATGTAGACTTTAGAAAAAAATCAACACTTTAAGCCTAGAAATTAAAATTATAGATCTTGATCTAGTCTAAATGATGGCTGTCTGGTAGTGCGGTTTGAGCGCTGGACTGTCGTTTGGATTCATCGATGGTCCCAGGTTCAAACCCTGCCCGCTCCCATCCCGTGACGGGATGTTTGGACTACAACTCTGAAGGAACATCCGAAACATGTAAAACAACAAACATTCTAAACTAGACCAAGAAATTCTAGATCTAGATTCTACAATGATTTTAATTAGAACTTAAATCTAAATATAGTTTTAAAAATCTAGCTCGTGTAAGAATAAAAATCTAGATCTAGTGTAAAAAATCTAGCTCTAGTGTAAAAAAAAAAAAGATCTAGTGTAAAAAATCTAGCTCTAGTGTAAAAGAAAATCTTAATCTAGTGTAAAAAATCTAGATTAGATCTAAATCTATTGTCTTTTTAAAATGCAAGTCACATTGCGAGGTTTAATAAACATTACTATACCGAGTTGTTTTAGCATTTAAAGAATTTATTCCATATGACGTCAAAGGAAAAAAATCCACTACGTCACACGGTCTAGTTAGACTAAAACATATCATCTATACGAGCAGCTTGTTGAGTGTTCATAGACATTGGTGCACCGAGTGATTTCTTTTCGCATTTCATTTAACCCTTAAAGTGCTGAGCTGTTTTTCAGTGAGTGCAAACAAAATGGAATTACAATTCTGATGTTTAGAGTCTAATCTACCACACGCGTTTTAAGGGTTAAAGAATAACTCCATATGACGTCAAAGGAAAAAAATCCAATACGTCACCCGGCCTAGTTAAACTAAAAATGTCATCTATACGAGCAGCTTGTCGAGTGTTCATGGACATTGGTGCACCGAGTGATTTCTTTTAGCATTTCATTTAACCCTTAAAGTGCTGAGCTGTTTTTCAGTGAGTGCAAACAAAATGGAATTACAATTCTGATGTTTAGAGGCTAATCTACCACACGCGTTTTAAGGGTTAAAGAATAACTCCATATGACGTCAAAGGAAAAAAATCCAATACGTCACCCGGCCTAGTTAAACTAAAAATGTCATCTATACGAGCAGCTTGTCGAGTGTTCATGGACATTGGTGCACCGAGTGATTTCTTTTAGCATTTCATTTAAAGAATAACTCCATATGACGTCAAAAGAAAAAGATTCCATTACGTCACACGTCCTAGTTAGACTAAATAATGTCATCTATACGAGCAGCTTGTCGAGGGATCATAGACATTGGTGCACCGAGTTTGTTCTATTAGCATTTCATTTGATGGGCTATTTAGACTTAATATATATATATTAATATATATATAAAGGATTAAAGACGCTTTTTTGTTTGTTTTGTCTGTCAGTCTGTCTGTCCGTTATGTTAATAGCGAGAAAAAAAAAGACTAAAAGCTATTGAAAATCTGATTAAAATTAATTTCCCTTCCGAAACATCGCATTAGTTTTAAGTTTCTATAATAGATTGTTCCGGATGTTTATATATTTATAGTGAGAAAAAAATTAAGAATTCCAGATTAATCGAATGTCGTTAATTAAATTTCTCGGGTGGTCTGTTATGAAAATTAAATGTACCATACCCTTATGGAGATTTTATCAAACCATACTTTGGAGTTAGGAAGTTGTTTTCCTTAAAAATCAGAACATAATATTAACGATAATTAGATTTTTTAACGCTTTAGATAGAAAGTTAAATGCAGTGTAAGAGAGAAGTGCGATTTTACATAAATAGAGTTAAACGATTTTTCATTAAAAAATCCGGAACAACCGATTTCGTAAATGAGAAAATTATTTGTTTTATTTATTAGAAGAGGGATTTCAAACATTTATTAGCGTTATTAGATTTTTCATATAAAATTCGGATCATTTTTGGCGACGATTTGTAAGAAAATTAAGGTAATGTAGGTCGATTTCTTTTTCGAAACAAAATCAAAACATTCTTTACCGATTAAACAACTTTTATTATGTTTCGGCAAGAAAATTAACTGTAAAATAAGTCTAAAAAGTGATTTTCAACAATCGTTTCTAGTAAATTACTTTCTTATTTTAAAATCCTGAATAACCTATTGTCGATATTTTTGAAAAAAATATAACTATTTGACATAAATTTGTTTTTTATAAAACAATATCCGGAAAAACTTTATAGTTAATGAAATGTAAATCAGTATATATGCTATCTACATTAAAAAACCGGAACAATATATTAAAGATCATGTGTTTCTTGCAACGTTTAAGCATGGAAATAAAATCTACTATAACTTAGAAGAGCAAACAAATATTCATCGGCATTTATTTGTTTTTTTCACAAAACATCCGGAACAATCTATTATAGATACTTTAAACTATTGCAATATTTCTGAATGAAAAATTGAAGGTTAAATCAGATTACAATAGCCTCTAGTGTTATTTGTTAATCTAATCGTGAGGGACAAACCGACCAACAGACAAAACGCACAAAAATAAGCTTCTTTTATTCGGATGGGAGCACTAAACAAAAAAATAAAGAAAATCTCATTTTTTAAAAAAGTTTAAGGAATTTGCTTACGGAATGTATATGTTGCGACGTCACGCTATTGCACGAAAGTCGCTGCTTAAAAAGTCCATTTAAAAAATGTGCATGATATTTACATACGAAGTGCATTATTAGCCTTTATAAACAAATAGAAATGTTTTCTTTAAATTTTAGCAGCTAGTTAACCAGAAAAAACATCTTTAAGTATTATTTATATTTGTTGTAAACATTTCCTGTACATTTTATAAATATATTTGACAGTGATACTGAAAATACACGTTTATTGTTCATCTTTGGTAGCATATTGTAACATTGCCTCCCTTACATTTACGTAATTGTTTTAGAATTGGTGTATTTTTATGAAAAAATCGCTTGCATAATTAATTTTATAAATTAAATGGTTTGCTTTTAGAAAACCAAAAGTAGCCGTTGCACCTAAACTTTTCAAGCCGGATTTAATGATGAAATAATATTTTTCATATCTCTTCTAGTTTTCGAGATCTGAGTGTGACAGACGGACAGACAGACGGGCATTTTGCACAAACCTAATAGCGGCTTTTTCCCCTTACGGGGGCCGCTAAAAAACAACGGCAAAGCAGAATATGTTTGAGTGGTTTATTAGCAAATTGTATAGCTTTTTTTTTTTTTGATAAAAAATAAAAATAAAATAATAATAATAATTTAAAAATCAAATTTTTAAGTATTATGATGTTGTTTGAAAATTGATTAAAACTAAAAATTAAATAGTTAAAAACGTATGTTTCTCAAAAAGACTTTTTTTTAGGTAAATTATTTCTAATTGTGAAGTTATGTAGCTTTTTTTTTAATATTTGGGACACAATCAGTGGTTGGACGCTACAAATGCTTCATAAGTAATACAGAATAAAAAAAACCCAGATCTATCCACTATGCACCTGATGAGTTGGCAACTGTCACGTGTTTATTATGTTTGCAAGACTTGATGAGATAAACTTGTAACATGTGTGGATTCGGAGGTGCCGTAATTATAGTTCAAACACTTTAAGAAACAATGAAATAACAAAGTGCTGTTATACTTTTCTAGAGTTTAAATCTTTTAAAACAGTAAATGTATGTACAGATAACGCGTGACCTAATTTGAGCTAGGTAAACTGTCCTCATTTTGGGAACAATAAGGTGTCACCAGGAACTTGACAACACCTTTGTCAGGACTTTGATTCTGTATTATAAGATATTTAAATGTCTAGGTAAAAGTATAACTTTTATTACAATGTTAGAATAATTATTTTCTTTTTACTAGTTCCGAAGTTCAGCCTAACCGACACACCAGACACACACTCAGTTGGACATAAATTAATAAACGATGTGTATGATGATTTAAAAATAAATTATGAATTTAATACAATTATATTTATACCGTGATATGGAAATTAGTAATGTGAATAATAGGTAATCACAAATAAATATGAAGATAATAAATTAAATTCAGTCCAAGTAATTTCTTAAATAGTAGAGGCCTATAACTAAAGTAAGCACCTTATATTATGTTGCTTGATAACAACATCACAGTTTCATAACATATGCCAAAGATTCGTTACTGTATAAAGTACTGTATAACTGTCTTTAAATATCAATCTTGATAGTAGAATACTACTAGATACTGTCATTAGCCTTCTCTATATATTATTATCTTCTATATTATAAAGTAGAATGTGAGGTGTATATATGTATGTATGTTACTTATAGACATCAAAACCGCTTGACCAATCTTGATAAAACTAGGCAGGAATGTTCCTTGGGTACTAGCTTAGACCGTAGTGTATGTATTGTAGCCCTAAAACAAACTTAAGACCCTCAAAAAAAAAAAAACGTTGTCCGACTCTATTACAGCTATACTATTTTATGGATCTAGGCCATGGTTAACAATGTTGACATGAGAAAAGATCGAAAGGATTTAGGCCTAGATCTAATTTTAAGAAATACACTTTGCGCAGATAGTTTTTTACTTTGACACATGAAAATACAAAAGAAGATCCATTGATTTCATTATATCATAAAATTAACCTTCAATTTTGTGTTTCAAAAGCATTTTTTACATAAATTAGTTCCTGATATCTGTGACTACAGATTTCCTGGCGAACATTCTTTCATTAGACATTACCAATTGGTTACACATTAACACATCTCTCTACGGAATCTATTCCTAGGTCTAGGTCTAAAACTCTTATTGAACTCTATGATAAAACTTCTTTTCGCAAAGATAGTTTTGTGCTTTAACACATAAACATACTAATTATTGTCCATTCATTTGATATTTTAATCAATTTAACATTCAAATTTGTTTTTCTAAAGCATTTTTAATACATTCGTTCGCTGTTCGCTAAAGTTGCGTAGCCGTGTAGGCCTATATTCATTTATGAAAAAAGGTCACGCATGCGCAACACAGAATGAACTCTATAAAAGCCAATTTTTAACTCTAGATTAGTGTAGATTTAGATCTATGTCTACCTCAAGATCTACTTTATACTTTAAAACATGAACATACAAAATTAAGTCTATTCATCTCAAATTTTAATCAAATATATGTAGGCTTACAAGCAAATGTTTTAATTTGAAAAAATGGATTTAAGCCTATTAGCTATTTTTATTTTATAGCTTCATTCACACTATTTTTACATTGACACATTCGCTTTACTTATTACATTATTATTTCGTTTAATTGTGACTATATCGACAGTAATGCGCCAATAAAGACCCGCGGGTCGCGGGTAACATGTCTAGTACAGTATAAAGTAGAAAGAAAGGCATATGTATGGATGCATGTCCTGCATAGAAATCAAAACCGTTTCACCAATCTTGATAAAACTTGGCATAATTGTTCCTTGGCTACTAACTGGAACCGTAACAAACTAAAGATCCTAAAAAAAAAGTTGCTCAACTCTATTGTTGGCCTCCTTCAGTCGTAGAACCAGTATGGTTCATCTCGCACACTTCCTCATGTGGCTGTGGAGCCTTATTTTGGAGAGACACTCCCGTCCACAAATATCGCAGGTTAAGCTGGCTTTTGCTTCGGTGGTAGAGGAACTGGCCATTTTTCGTATTGTACGTTTTTCTTCCTGAGCTGTGACCCATGTACTTTCACTGTCCATAGCTTTCTTGGTCACTGTCTCTCTCCATCTGGTGCGGTCCAGAGCTATGTCTTCCCAATGGTCAGTATTGATGTTCACTTATTTGAGGTCTCGTTTTATTACATATATGTAACGGAGGTGTGGGCGACCAGTTTTTCTTGAGCCAGTAGCGAGTTGTCCGTAGAGGATGACTTTCGGGATGCGATTGTCCTCCATTCGGCGAACTTGTCCAAGCCAGCGGCTGTAAAGATGCTGGGAATATCTTTTCGCGCAAGGATCACAGAATTGCACACTTTTTCTTTCCATGTGATTTTCAAGATCCTACGGAGACATCGCAAATGGAACGAGTTTAGTTTTCTCTCTTGCTTTGCGTAGGTGGTCCATGATTCACTGCCATACAGTAGTGTACTCATAACGCATGCCTTGTAGACACTTCCATTTTGGTCACTGTAGTGAGCTTCTGGTCCCAGAACGTTTGTTTTCTTCGTGCTAATAGTTAAGCCATATTCTTTACAGGCCTGAGAGAAGCGTAACTAGTGACTGAAGTTCCTCTTGTGTGTGTGCCACTACCGCTGCGTCATTCGCGAATAATATATCTCTTACGAGGGTGGTTCTGATTTTAGTTGTGGCCCTCAGTCTGGCAATATTTAGGAGTTTGCCATCAAATTTGAAATGAAGATTGATGCCTTCGGTGGATTTGTCAAACGCGTTGTGGATTAGCAGTGAAAATAGTATTCCAAAGAGGGTTGAGGCCAGGACACATTCTTGTTTAACTCCGCTGTTTATACTGAAACTTTCGGAGCTGGCACCGTTAAATTGCACTGTACCCATCATATTTTGGTGGAAAGATACGATTACATTTAGTAGCTTTAGTAGCCTATTGTCTGTAAAATTTTAAAGAGGCCATCTCTGCTGACTAGATCTATTAAAGCATTAGTATTTTATGGATCTAAGCAATGTTTACCATGTCTATATGATGAGACAGGGCAGAGACGTCACGCATGCGCAGAGATAAAAATCCCTCTTATCTTATAGGCCTATAATACAGACGTAACTTCAAACTTTTTTTTTTACTTTTACATATGAACATACAAAATCTAGTCTATTCATTTCATTATTTAATGATAATTAACCTTCCCATTTGTGTTTCCAAAACATTTTAAAATAAATTCGTTCGCTCTAAATACTTTTCCATAACTCGCGCACACCATTATATGCGCCGCGTAGTGATACAAATGAAATTAACGCATTATAAAGGCATATGATTTAATTAATAAACTACTTACATTATACAGTTTCCATTGTATTATTTATAGCATTTAAGCCTACAACTACCGATTCGGTTTAATTTTAAGTCTTCATTTTCAATTAGACCTGTTAACAACATAGCTACAAATATACATTAGCCGTTTTGACAAATATTTCTGACGTATCCAGTGTATAACTGTCTTAAGGTTTTCTTTTCATCTCTCCAGAATGTTCCTGCTAGGTGTTTTGTTATGTTTAATCTTTGTGATGCCTTTTCTTTTAAATCTGCCATGAAGTGTTTTAGAGACAGCCTTTGGTCTAGTTTTACACCAAGATATGTTGGATTTTCCTCTTTATTTATTGGCTGAGAGTCTATTTTTAGGATGTAGTTTCTTTGTGCTGTTTTGTTGCTGTGGCTAAAGATTGAAAAAACTTGATCCAGCTGTACATTTTTCCATGGATGCCCATTTTTTTTCATCTTCAAAAATAGACCTTTTCTCCACACTCTATCATAGGCTTGCTGCAAATCTATAAATACTGCTGTAGTGTTCTTGTTTTCATGAAACACTACTATTGCTCTGTTCTACTTGCTTTCCTGAAGCCAGCTTGTGCTTGGAGTGAGCAAGTACTTTCTAGCCACCAATAAAGTCGGTTATTGATCATTTTTTCTGCCATTTTGCCAACGTTGGATGTTAGAGATATTGGTCTATAACTATCTGGGTCTCCAGGTGGTTTATATAAGCATAGTATCGAATGAGTCCTCGCTTTCAAGGAAATTGATAACCGTCTGGCTATGGCCAGTCAAGCTTTTGGACGCCTCCTGAATTGAGTTGGCGGAATAGATCGCTTCGCCTGCCTACAAAACAAAAGTGTCTACCAAGCAGTGGTTCTCTCAACCCTTCTATATGGTACTGAGACATGGGTATTATAAAAAAAGCAACTACTTGAACGCTTTCATCAAAGATGCTTGAGCTCCATCATGGACATACGGTGGCAAGACAGCACTACAAACAGCGATGTCCTTGCAAACGCCGGTATGGACAGTATAGACTAGTATAGAGGAACTTCTTATGGTCCAACAGTTACGCTGGGCAGGGCACGTATCCCGTATGGAGGACGAAAGAGTGCCAAAAGCAGTCACAGATACGCTTTAAATACCAGCTTAGGCTCTTACTTGCCTTAGCAAACATAGAAGACAGTACATGTTTGTGGTCTCAGAACGGTTATGGGAAAATATGTAGGTCAAAGCTGGGGCTGCGTAACCACGGGAAATATTGCATTCTTCATTAATCTTCGGACCCGATGACAACCCTTATTATTATTAGAACATTATATTTGGCATTGGCGTTGAAAGTAGATCTATAAGTAGAAGTATATTCAATATTATATAGATAGTAGATCAACTGAATCTGATCTAGACTAGCTTTAGAATTTTTCTAGATCTAAATATTGACTCTATATAGAATAATCTAGAAAGTAGATGTAAACCTATCCTAATTAATAAACTTTCGTCAGGTAGAGCTAGATCTAGACTAGTGAAAATCTTGTCTCAAGATAGAATCCAGATTTCTAAACTAGATTCGATCTGAAATGTAGATCTAGATTTATAGACTCTACTTAATGACAATATCGTTGATTATGATTGATTCCGAAGATTAATGATGAGTGCAGTGTTTACTATTTTTAAAAAATCTTTCACGAATCACATGTGCCCATGTGGTGATATGACCAATGGCGTTACTACGCAGGTGCGGGGGGGGGGGTGACACCCACCAGGGGGTGACACCCAAGTGGGAAAAAAATTACTGGCTCGAATTTCTCAAAATTTAGTATCCAGATGTCCCAACCCTTCTTAATTTAATTCTATTTGACTTTACTATGTGTTGTAGACGACAGGAGAAAGAGTTTCTGAAGCTCAGAAATGTAGAAAAGGCTTGGCGCCCAGGGTGAACAACTTTGAGTGAATTTAAGGCACTCCCCTAACATCTGACCCGTTGAGTGGTGAACGTAACATATTTTGTTGCGATGTCTTGAAAAACACATAGGCGTAAACCTCACGCACGCCATTCGAAGTATAAGGCTATATCCACGGAAATCAGTCTAAAGCAGGTGCCCACGAAATTCAGGACTTCTACAAAGGTGTGACGCCAGGCTAGACGTGGATGGCCATGTTTTTTATTTCCTCTTTTCGACTTTCATGTTAAGGCTGACTTTGGTAAACGTGTTTCGTTTTGTCTAATGATATGTATTACAAATGTCAATGGACGTTCAGTCGCCTCTTCCCTTAGATGGTGAATGCCTGTGTGCGAAAAGATTTCTCTATTGGTAAAGTTATCTCGGGAGGGATTGTCAACCATCACTACTCAGCCTCTTTTCAACCTTCCACGATTTGAACCGTGGGACAATGATTTTATTGAGCAGGTGGATTTTAATCTCCAAGCTAATTGATTTGTTTGTTCAGATAGGCCGTACTTATTGAAAGACGGCTCCTGCTTTCCAATCCGACATGCAACACCATGATATATATCTCCATCGCTTGAGATAACACTGTCTAAATAGGTTAACTTTACTATTTGTTCAAGATCTGTAGGACCAGTGTTGATCGGGAACTGGGTAACCTGCACCCTATATGTATAACTTTGTGGGCGTCTTTATCCGTCATCTCGTGTATACATTTAATTGTATTACAAAGTAATGCTATGTCTTCTGCAAAATTCAACTCGGTTTTGTTCACGCCATGGGAATCGGAATGCAGCCTGTTTAATGACATCGTCGAGGGATACAAGAAAGAGAAATGGGGATAAGATATCAGTATCGATGTTGAAGAATTCCACCTTCTGTTGTGAGACAACAGCTTGATTTGCTTTAGACATGTCGCTGAATCTGAACAAATTGTTGCAAGATGCCTTACTCTCTTGCTATTTTCCAGAGTGATTCCGATGGACGTTATCAAACTTTTTTTGAAATTTTGTCCTTTGTTGGTATTCTGGGCTTTTTTTTTTACGAAGTTTCGCAGGATGTAAACTTGTTCAGTGCTTGATTTGTCTATTCGGAAGCAGCTGAGAAACACTAGTATAATTTAAGACCTTTTCCTTAAAGAACTCTTAAATAATCTCTAGTAAAAAATATGTTCAACTCAAGGTTTCTCAATTCTATGATAGTACATTTTTAATTTATACAATAACATTTGATAAGCTCTCACCCGAATCACAAGAAAGATGATACCTACTATGGGCTATCCCGACAGGATCAGCGTCTGTTCTTTCGACTCGAGACCGGACGCAGCAGAGTGGGGCAACATATGTACCGGAAGCTCAAAATTGGAACCAGAGAATGATGACCATGTCCTCCAGGAATGATCTCTTTACCCGTACAAGACTCTGGCCCCAAAACACCCCAATACAAAGAAAACTATATGGAGAGCTCCCTGATTTGGGAACCACTGTGCAGTTCATCTCATATATTGGTTTAGTCATCTGAACACTCCAGCATAAAAATGAGAACGAAGAAGAAGAAGAAAATTTGATAAAATGTGAAAAACAACAGACATTTTAAAATAGAATCGAAAACCATTTTTTCGAGTCTAAACAATTTATTAATTAGCTTACAGTTTCATTGTTCAAAATAAAGAAAGATGTTTGTTTTTGAGGGGAAGATTATTTTTTCCAAGGGGGGGGGGGGGGTGACACCCCGAGCTTACCGCACCGGGTGACACCGACCCTAGTGACGCCACTGGATACAATTACACCAACGGTATACACAGAACCGTGAATGGTGTAGCCTATACGCAGAACCTATTGCGACTTGACGGCTTTTGTAAGTTTTTCTGCTGTGCTGTACTAGATGCAAGAAAACATGTTGTTTCTAAAATTCTAGAACAATGGGTCTATTCCACTTAATTTATTAACATAAATCTATTAATCTCATGTATAATATGTAGCTCTAGATCTACTATATTACCAATGCATTCATACAGATTTTAATATATAGATTTAATTATATTAATAAGGTCTGGTTTTTCTAAACTCTGATACTTGTCTGTAATAGTAAAACAGCACCTACCTAAATAAATCATAAATAGAGAGTAAATGCCTATATTCTTTTGTAGTATATATAGGTCTGTGGTTTTATATTATAAAGCTTTCGTAACTTTTTCTATAGAGAAATTACTTTTGTAACTTCTTTTACTGAAAATTTGGGTTATTCGCGTCTGACACATATATAATTTTTATGTGCAACAACAAAGCCCATTCATAAAGCACATAAAACACAATAGCAAATTTAATTTCATTATGTCTCTTCCATAGTTTCATAATATATCAATCTACTTTGTTAGCAGAAGCGGTCTGTTTGCAGTATTAGAGAGATTCGGATGTCCAAACAAGCTACGTTAACTAGTGTCAGCATTTCATAAAACTATGCAGGGCATTGTACAGTTTGACAGCATTCTCCATCAAGAGCGGAGTAAAACAAGGATGTGTTCTGGCTCCAACACTATTTGACATCTTCTTTTCAGTTGTAATCCCTGGAAGATGGAATATATATATATCCACAGTAGATCCAATGGAAAGCTCTTTAACCTGGCACTCCTTAAAGCCAAAACGAAGACACGGCGTATCTTGATTAGGGAACTGCTGTTTGAAGACGATGCTGCATTCACATCTCATTGATAATAAGGATTACAAAGGCTTGTGAATGCTTTGGCAGTTGCTTGTCAATGGTTTAGTCTTACAATAAGCGTCTGCAAAACAAAAATCCTGGCACAAGTATGCCGCAGAAATACCCGCGATATATATTAGAAACCACACTCACTCTTACGGTGGTGCAGGAATTTACCAACTTGCGATCAACAATCGCCAGCAACCTAAATTTAGACACTGAGCTCGAAAATATAAGTGGACACTGGACAGGTAGTTTGAAAGCGGCTCTAACGATATCTTTAGGAAAAACTAACTGGCCACACAGAAAAAATTAAATGACTACTTGAATACAGCTCTTCGTGCATTCACGCATTCGACTCAAAGTTTCTTCGTATTTATTAAATAGTTGAAAATTACAAATAGATGTGTATAGTAACATGTAAGTATGTTTCATAATTAAGAAGTTAATTTATTTGAAATAAAACCTACCTTTTTTTGTTACTGGTTCATAGTTTATTAGGCTAATAATATTTCTACAATCGAATAAAGTTCAATAGTTATTTGCTCGACTGGGTTTAACGAGATATATACCCAGCATAGTTAATTCAAGGTGTTTTTATATTTTCCCCTTTGTTTTTAATGATGTAAAATGTTCACTTTTCTATTCAAAATGATTTGACTATGTTCTCTTATGTTCCTGCAGTTGATGTTCCGGTTGATGCCTGTGGGGAAAAAAGTCTACTTTATTTTGTTTCCAGTGTAACATATTTGTAGCATTCATTTCTTTTGTTTGTTTGGGGATTTAGCCTTATAGTGACGGGAACTAAATTATACACAATTAAAGAAAAACTAGGTTTAAACTAAACTAAATTATACACAATTAAAGAAAAACTAAGTTTAAACTAAACTAAATCATACAGAATTGAACTAAAACTAAGTTTAAACTAAACTAAATTATACAGAATTAAAATAAAACTAAGTTTAAACTAAACTAAATTACACACAATTAAACTAAAACTAAGTTTAAACTAAACTAAATTACACACAATTAAACTAAAACTAAGTTTAAACTAAACTAACTTATGCACAATTAAACTAAAACTAAGTTTAAACTAAACTAAATCATACAGAATTGAACTAAAACTAAGTTTAAACTAAACTAAATTATACAGAATTAAACTAAAACTAAGTTTAAACTAAAATAAATTAGTTTAACTAAAAGTTTATCATCAATTAAAAAAACATTTAAAGTAAACTAAAAATAAAATCAAACTGTGAGAATTTTTTTCAGAATTTTCTTAGGGGCAATCATTAGCTAAATATCAGGCATAATTTAAATCATTATGTTCATTGAAAACTTTTAGTGAAGTGAAGAGTTGGATATTCTTTTTGGCAACAACTACATTGCACAATAGATCTAGAATCTGGTCCGAGCCCCTTCAACCCATGCCGGCTTAGCCACCGAATGGAGCCTGAAGAAAAACGTAAAAAAAAATGGGAAAGAAGAAGATTGGAAAGGATTCTGAAATAAAGAAATAAAACTCTAAGACGTCACGTGATCAATATTACAAACTAAATAATATCTCACAGAGGTCAAGAAAGACATTCGTTCTTGCTAAGCCTAAGTCCGATGCGCTAACATCAACTACATGGTCATTTAATCACATTCTTTTTTGGGGGGTTTTGACCCGTAAAATCTCATAGTTGACCAATGTTTTGTAGAGTGGTCATTTGTCTAACTAGTGCTAGGAAATTAAATTATTGTGTTGTAACTTATTGTTCATATAAAGTAATTGCACAGACGTACCCTTGGAATACCCAGCAAATGAATAACTTGAGTCGAAGGTTTAGAAACATCTTCTTTGGTTATTACATCCATCTCTGATTGTCTTAACACTGAAAGACAATGTGAAACACACTAAATATTTATCTTACATTGAATTGAATTATAAATGCTAAAAAATAATTTTCAATCTAATAACTTTTATTGCCTTTTTCCCCGTAAATCTTTCAGAATGTACCCGATCAATTGTTTACTACCTAGTTTTCAATAAGAACTCCGAGTAATCAGTTATCTAGTTGGGGATTTTCAGAATACATTTTAAACAACGCTGCTATATTAACACTAATGGTTAGCAGACAATTATCAAGTTCTATTAAAATTTGATACGTACTTCCCAGATATGTAGATAAAATCATTAAGAAGAAACTACTTCTTTTTCTTGAAATTGTCAGTGTTACGGTTGTAGCGCAGCATGGTGTGCATGAATAATGGGGCAAATTGGTGTAATGAATGGAAGGGATATTAAAAAGGGGAAGCCGGGGAGAAAGTGACAGGAAGAGAGATGAAATGCTGATGTTTACATAAATTGTTATAATATTAAAGTATTGCTAGAATAACCCTGAGAGTGTATTATTATTTTGAAGAGTCTTGTGTCGTAACAAGGGGCGCCCAACGGAAAAGGCAAGACCTGCGTTATATCGGTATCTAATTCCTGTCTATTGAGGTATTACTAGTACTACAAAGTGTAACAAAATCTCTAGATCTATTAAGATTGAGAGAGTTAGCGTCATCTAAATCTCTAAAGTATGTACAAGACTCACTGGTAAACATGGACCTTTGGTTGAAACTTAACTAAAAACATTATTGCTGAATTAATCAATTGGATTAACATTTAAATTTAGATTTATACCACTGTAATTATTATGACGGTCAATTCTCTACATTCACCAATGTGAAAACGTCAGGGATTACCCACTGTATTTGGATGCGCTATGAATTTATTGGAAAAAAAAATTATAAAAAAAAATCATGTCAGTGGCTGCTGAGGTACATGTTCATTATTCTGGCTGGTCATAGTTCTCAACAATGACCTTTAACATTCAATATTGATGGAAATGTGTTCGATTATTAGTACTGCTGTGGGCAACACTAGTGAATTGTGACTACGGTGGAGAACAGTGCCCATTTAAGAACAACGAAATACACTAACTACGGCATATAGACAAACAACGAAAGACACATATCACCGGCGGAGAATATACTCTAGCATTGGAAGTTATACCAACAGGAAGAAGAAGAGTATTCCGGGAAGTAGATACATATTTGTATTCGAATAACATTAAACGTTTGTTTCATTACATTACATTTAGATATAAACATTGTTTTGGGTCCAGGCATTAAGTATATGAGAATCAAATATATTTAATTGATATGGTCAGATAACTCTATAAAGAAAAATTACAAATGGCGGATAAAGCTGAGATAGTTGCTTTGAAAGAAGAAGGGAGACTATTGGAATTAGAAGGAGCAGAGCTGAGAAAATATGTACAAAAAAGATTAATAGAAAGAGAGAAACTAGTCAAGGAAAAGGAAATAGAGAAAGAGAAGTTAGCCATGGAAAAGGAAATAGAGAAAGAGAAGTTAGCCATGGAAAAGGAAATAGAGAAAGAGAAGTTAGTCACGGAAAAGGAAAGAGAGAAAGAGAAGTTAACTATAGATAAAGATAAATTAGCAATGGATAAATAAATAGAGAAAGAGAAGTTGGCTATCAGTAAAGAGAAATTAGTTACGGATAAAGAAATTGAGAAAGAGAAGCTAGCTATGGAGAAAGAAAGGTTAGCCATAGAGAAAGAAAAGTTGGCAATAAAAAAAGAAAAAGCTAAAGAGGAAGGTACTGGAAAGAAAAATGACGTGTCTGGAAATAAATTGGCAAAATATAAAGGTACAATGTTTGATGAGAATAAAATAGAAGTTTGAAATTAAAATGAAAGAATTGGCTTTTCCTGAAGATAATCACAATAATTACCAAATAGTAATGGAGCAATTACTAGGAACATTTGGAAAAACTGAGGCGTTTTATCGTCAACAATATGTTAATGGCACCATTGAAACCAACGAGGATCTCCAAACATTTTTAGACAAGATGAATAGCTACTTTGACAATTCAAAAATAGAGAAGACGTTTGATGGACTAAAAGTATTTCTTATGCTGGATAAAGTCATTTATAAGAGTCAGGACGAACTAAAAATATTCCTGCTGGAGCCAAAATCTGTAGATGAGATTGTAAAAGTTATAAGGGCTCACAAAGTGGCACATCCTGAAAAAAAGGTTAAACAGAGTTAGCGATATTGAAGAAATAGTAGCATTTAATAGAGCTAGAGAAACACAAGACAGTTATAGCAACAATAGAAGATTTAGATAGGTTTAGCGGACAAGGAAGGACCAAATAGATAGTAGACAAGGCCAGTATAATAGCTACAGAGGGAGATATCAAGGAAAGATAAGAAGATAAGGGAAGATAAGACGGCAGAAGAAATGGAAGAGATAAAAGTTTGTCGTTATTGTCGAGTTCAGAAAGTCTAGATTGTTTTCAAACATTTGTAGGAAATAAGTCTGCAAGAACGATAAGGGACACTGGGAGCACTATTGTTGGAATAAACCGAAAATTGGTTGAAGATCATGAATATACTGGAAAAAAAAAAGCATGTATTATGTTTGATGGTAAAACAGTTCGATTACCCGTGGCCCAAGTGAACATTAAAACACCGTATTATACAGGGAGCGTAGAGGCATGTGTTATAGATCATGATCAAATTGATTTGATTATTTGCAATATTACAAACATAAAGAAGTGCACGGAAAATGAGATAGAAGTTTGGAAAAATTGTTGTGGAATGGCCACTACTCGATCCTGTAGTAAAGATGTAGAGGAAGGAGATTTAGCAAAATTGTTCGAGTTATCAACTAAGGAAAAAGAGCGAGATGAAGAACAACATGAAAACACAGAAACTGAAATCAAAGACATAGGATTTAACATAGAAAAAATTTATCACAAAACAAAAAAAATGATCCAGAATTACGCCAACTAGCAAAGAAAGGAGGTAGAGGAGGAAGATTCTATGTAGAAAGAGGAACTCTTGTTTGAGAGATTGAATAGCATGGAAAAAAAGTAATCCAGTTTGTGGTACCCAGAGAATTCAGGCAGCTTGTAATGGAAAATGGACACGATATAGCACACACAGAACAAAACGAAACAAAGAATATTTCAGAATTTTTATTGGCCATCAATTAGTAAGGACATAAAAAGTTATGTGACTTCGTGCCAACTATGTTCTAGAAAAGGAGCAAGAAACATAAAAGCACCATCACAAAGGGTGGATGTACCAGATAGACCATTTAGTAAAATAGCGATTGATTTAATCGCTCCAATGCCAATGGTATCAAATAGGGGTCACCGTTATATCCTAACTGTGATAGACGTGTGCTCCAGATGGCCGGAAGCTATCCCACTCAAACGAATTGAAGCCAGAGACATAATACAAGCATTATATACGTTATTTACAAGATTTGGATTTCCTAAAGAAATATTGTCAGATAGGGGCACTCAATTCAACTGTCAATTGGCTACAACATTCTTGAACATGTTTGGGATCCAGCAAAGGTTTACAACCTCGTATTATCCACAGAGCACTTGTGAATGTTTTAATGTCAATCTAAAGAAAGCATTATCTAAAGTAGGAGATGATAAACCCAAAGAGTGGGATATGGCAATACCGTCAATACTATTTGCATACAGGGAGAGTCGTAATGAAACAACAGGGTTTTCACCATTTCAATTGATTTATGGAGAAAATCCACGAGGTCCAATGACAATATTGGACGATTTGATAATCCCACATGAGCATGTAGTAACTAATGACAGTTACGATATTGTGACAGAAACTAGAAATGAGGTTATAAAGGCATGTGAAGAAGCGGATAGATAGGTGCTAGAGAGAAATAAATTAACACGTTCTAGAGTGAATGAACATAAAAAAATGACGGAATTAGAGGCAGGACAAGATGTTTTGGTCTTACATAAAGATAACAATAATGCTTTGGGCACAAATTGGCTAGGACCATACAAAGTAGCAAAGAAAATTAGCGATATGGATTATAAAATAGACATTGATTCGATGTTAAAAATATTTCATGTGGATTTGTTAAAAGAGTTCGGAACAAGATAAAGAAGTGAAGAAAGGAGTAAAGAGGAGTCAATGACAATGGGTGCCTGTGTGACAGAAGAAACGGAGACAGAGGAAAAGTTTAGATCAATAGAGACAGTGGCAACAGAATATAGGCAAACATGGAAGGATGTCTCGGTGAATGGAGTTTCTCTTGAAAGAGCTAAAGAAATCAAGGCACTAATTGAGGATTATAAGAATATTTTTACGGATTTACCCGGTAAAACAAGTATTATAGAACATGACATCAAGTTAACTGGCAAAGTTCCAAATAAACTGCCACAATATACGATCCCATTACACCATAGAGAAGCATTACAGAAGGAAATTGATGAGCTACTAACACTGGGAGTGATAGAACCATCATGGGCTGCACCAGTCAAGCTTGTTAAAATTTGTTAAGATTGTGTGTGGATTATAGACAGTTGAATAAATTCACAGAATTTGATCCATTTCCAATGTCACAATCACAAGAAATGTTTACTAAGCTAAAAAATGCAAAGATTTTTAGCACGTTGGCTCTGTCTAGAGGATACTGGCAAGTACCTCTAAAACAAGAAGCTAAACCTTTATCGGCATTTAAGATACCTTCGGGCATATATCAATGGAATGTGATGAGCTTTGACTTGGTAAATGCTCCAGCCACGTTTAACAGAATGATGGCCAAATTATTCAGCCATAGAAGAGACACAATTTGTTATTTAGATAATATATGCATTTTTAGTGAGCAATGGGATGAGCCTTGGAGAGGTTTTTAAAATTATCAAAGAAAACCATTTATTCAAACCAACAAAGATAAAAATTGGCCTCAGTGAAATTTCATTTTTGGGGTATAAGATTAAAAATGAGTACATTACACCACTGGAAGAAACAGTATAAAAAATATTGGACATTAAGGTACCAAAGGCAAAGAAGCAAATTAGAAGCCTTTTGAGTCTATGCAACTTTTATAGAAAATTTATCTCAAATTTTGCAGAAATAATTGAACCACTAACAAATCTAACAAAGAAAGGAAAACCTAACACTATAGTGTGGACGGAAGAATGTCAAGAAGCACTGGACATAATTAAAACTTTCTTTTCTGGAGCACCGATTTTGAAATTACCTGACAATACTAAGGAATTTATTTATAATGTCATTTAAATCATTTTGGTGAGAAGACAATGAATAGCAGTGTAATGAATAGACATCTATAACAGATTGGAACATTTTGTAGATATACACACATTACATGTATATGTAATCGAAGACTGTATGGATTGACGAAGCTTTGTTACATGTGTGAGGTGTCAAGATATTAATATATGGTGTTATATTGAGAATTTGATGAAACCATTGTTAGAAATGTAAAATAGAGTATTACAGTTACATAGTTAATTATAGTTTATAATTGTGAATTATGAGATTTACTCTGATTGGTTCGTTGGGGAAGTCTGGACATTATACATTGGGATGGATGTAAGTAATTTTGAACCTAAAATAATAAGGTAGTGAATGGTGATATTTAATGTTGCTGTTGGAGTTGTTTTTTGTTGTTGTTGGTTTTTACCTGGTTTAAAAGAATGAGAATTAATGAAGATAATATAATTATATTGTACAGTGGGTTATAATTTTATTTGATATTTAAAAGACGTTCGATGTACATCGAATTTGGCAAAAAAGGGGGGGTGTTACGGTCGTAGCGCAGCACGGTGTGCATGAATATTGGTACGAATTGGTGTAATGAATGGAAGGGATATTTAAAAGAGGAAGCCGGGGAGAAAGTGACAGGAAGAGAGATGAAATGCTGATGTTTACATAAATTGTTATAATATTAAAGTATTGCTAGAATAACCCTGAGAGTGTATTATTATTTTGAAGAGTGTTGTGTCGTAACAGTCAGGTAGAGTTGAGCCTTCGGATCTTGGAGCTCTAGGCCAGCAAAAGTGAACAAGAGCTCGCTCTCACCGGCATGAATTAGAACAGTTAAAACTGTTATGTCTGGCGGGTGGGTCAGACTCGCGGCAAGAGACCGCGTACACTAAGACCCCTGCCATTTATGTAACGGCCCCTTGAGGAACAGCGCCTGGATTGTGACAAGGTTGTGGGAGCTTTTTTTACAACTCCACGCAGTGCATTGGGCACCCCCACGGGAATCTTGTTATGCTACCCTTTAGCCTAATCGTTTCCTCCTACGATCGTTTCCACCCGGGCGCCAACATGAGGCAGGGTAGCATGCCCGGGAAAAAGAAACTACAAAAGTAAAGGAAAAGCGCAGTTCAATTACTGCCAAATCTCACAATATCTCAAGATTCATCACCCTTTTATTCTATGTAAAACAAAATTAACTAATTGATTAAATAATTGGTTAATTTTTGTTATTGATTCATGTAGTCATCGACAATTGATAATTATGCAAAATTTCAACCTGATCCGAGAATGGGCAATGTGTTAAAGAATCCACCCAAACAAACAGACAGACGGAGTGAGTTTGTATAAGCTTTAGCTCTACTATGAGTATCACTTTCCAGTATAGAGCTTTAGAAATGCTGTCACCATGTTATATTATCATGTATTATTTCAATCACAGACTCAGGTTCCAAATACGACATTCTATTTGCACGTGAACTTACAGAACTTTAGGTTTCTTTATGTTGAATAATAAAACTGTAAGCTAATTATATGATTGGTTACACCCGAAAATGGTTTTCGATTCTATAAGCCGCCCCCGAAAGGGGAAAAGACACTATAAGTTTTGTGTGGAATGTCTGTCCGTGCGTCTGTCTGTCTGTATGTTCGTCCCGTTTAGATCTCGTAAACTAGAAAAGATAGTGAAAATCCGGCATCATAATATTTTAGACCATTCAAAGTTCTGATGCAAAAAGAATCTTTTCAAAGACGACGTGTTGCACTGTTTGTTTTTATGTGAAAAATAACGCCAAATAATTTTTTTAATTACCTAAAATTCTTTCTGGTCCATCGGTAAATTTGATGGGAGCCGTCTCTGGGATTGTGTGATAACACAAACTCTCCTTTTAATCTTGTTTAAATGGATTTTCAAAAAAAAGGTTGGGTCGAAATCGCGAATAAAAATCGTTTACGGTAAATTTAACCACTGCGGTTTCAATTATCGTGCTTAGTTGTTAAATACACACGGAAAGTATTAACTGTTTAAATTGTCTTATTTTTTCGTCCAAGGAGAGTGGTAAAATTAGTGATATGTTATTCAGTCCGTACATAAATGAATCAATCAAGACCCTTTGCGCTTAAAGTAGAGATAAAGTGATACTGAAAATGCTGTTAGAACTCTGGTGGTGATGCGGATAGGGGTATTTATGTGTGTGTTGTCAACTGTCACAAACTACACAGGCCAGCGCTAGACGAGCTGTTAACCGTGAAGAGAGGCGACGGTCATGGTAACGAGTGATGGTACGGAAATGTTTCAGGAAAGATGTGTGTTATGAACTGTACTCAGGTCGGTTACGTCGTATATGGTCTTGTGATCACCCAGAAAAGACAAGTGAAGTTCTGTCGTTTTTTTTATTTTGTGTCTTTATTTTGTATCAATTCTAAATTGATATCTAAACCGTAGCGAAGGCTCTGCTCATTTTATTGGTCATTTTTATTAATGCCATTAATTGTATGCCTGTATTTATAATTATAATATAATAAAACTACCTGTATAATGCCTGTAATAGTTGTTAAAGTTTGCGACAATGACAGGAACTGGTAATGCTATGACCAAAACACCAGATAACACACACAAGCCACCGATCAGTTTTCCTAAAGTTCCTACTGGTACGTAATCTCCATAACCCACGGTTGTCATAGTGACGATAGCCCACCAAAAAGCATCAGGTATTGACATGAACATACAATCTGGATTATTCAGTTCCACAAAATAAATAGCACCTGAAAAAATAATTGTTGCAAGAGCAAGGAATAAAAGAAACATTGTTAGTTCTCTTATACTGGTTTTTAAAGTCATTCCTAGAATTCTTAATCCGTGAGAATGTTTGCTTAACTTAAGTATCCGCACAACCCGTAGTACTCTTAATACAGTTAGCGCAGAACCTTTATGTTTGTCTCCACAATGTCCAGACATGAGGTTTGAACCTGAAACAACATAAAAAAGAAACAGTTTAATAGTATAATAGTATAGTTGGCTTTTAGTATGCATAAACACGGAGAATTTTATCAACACTTTTTGTTTGTTTACGTAATAAACAAGAAATGCGCATTTACATTTATGCACATGCTGACGGGATGGACAGACACATCTTGTGTATCTACGGATTGTCTCCTTTCAGAAGTCTACTTATTGTAAGCATTCTATTCTGAGTATTTATGACAAGATTGCACTTCCTATTCTTCAACGTATCTTAATCATCCCGAACGTTAGAAAGCTAGAATCTCCTTTTATTCGGCTCGAATAGATTTACTTTGTCTGGTACATGGACAATTGTTTTGCTTATCAGGTGTAGCCTTAACGCTTATTAACTCCCTTTTAAGGCTCAAAATTATTTGATAATCATACAGACTAGCCTTCTAATTAAAAGAATGTCGGAAATTAGAAAACAAATTAAGAACATTTAATAAGTGTGAATAGTGTTTATAATTGATTAACTCAGTGTGTTAATCTTACTCTAGCATTTTAATTCCAGACTTAAACTGTTACGTCATTGTCTTAAGAATACATTTTATATGACTACATTAAACGCTAATAATAATAATAATGGCAATGTCTTCGATTCCAAAGATTAATGATCAGTGCAGTGTTTCACACGACTAGGTAAACCTAGTTGGGCAGTACAAAATGTTTCCGTATCCCGGGCCGTTGTGTCTAGTTCGAAGAGGGTTAATAAACATGAGCGCACGAGTTCTTCTAGTATTTCATTTCATAAAATCATTCCAAATGACGTCAAAGTTTTTAAAAATCCACTACATTATGTGAGCAGGTCAGGAGGCGCTGAGTGAGAGGACCTATTCTCTGCTCAACATTAAATTATTAACAGTAGGCAGATGTTTGCGCTACTGAGTGGGTTTCATCTGTGACACCTCAGTCTACGACCAAGGGGCTAGAGTCACCTAAGTAACCAGACATACTTACCTATACTAAATGAAAGCAAGATTAACGAAACTTTAGTTTAGGATAAATAAACAAAACGAAACTTTATTTACATACAAAAAATAAATCAATAATAAAATATAATATATATATACACACTAACCACTACAACTGAATAAAATAACTATCTAAATACTCTAAATCTACGCCACTACAAACACCAACAAACTAACCAAACCTGCTATCTAAAATCTAACACAAACTGATAAAATCAAGTATCTAACTAAATCACTACAATAAACTAGTCTAGATCTACAATATTCTACTACTACAACCAACCCATAACTAAAACTAAAACAAGAACATCTTAACCTAAGGCCTAAGTACCTTAGTATTAGTATTCACTAAGAACAGAAACAGACTATTACTAAGCCACTAAGGCTACACAACAAAAACAAAATAACAATAGATCTATAGCAGCAATATTAGATACAGCAGCATGTATTTCAGCAGTAATAATAGCCTGCAATACATAAATGTAAAACTATAAATACAAAACCATATATTCTATTAGGACTGATGGACGCCGCCATCTTTAATACAGCATGTTGACAACTATTATGACAAATAGCCCAAGTAGAAAATAAAATAACTACATTACACACAGTGTGACATAGATCTAATACAAGAAAATATAAAATAGTTACAAACTTACAGGCCGTCCCAGGTACAGAATAATAAAATAATTACACGACAGACCACAAATATTATCAGCTGTCACACAGACAATACGTACTGACCACTCGTCAAATGTACATCCAACTGTTTTAAAACAGCATGTACTTTACTTTTTATACTATCCCGCAACAACCTATATAACAATATGGGGAAGTACAAATAATAAATTTGGCACTAGCCTATAAAAATAGAATACACAAAAATAGCTAAAATTACATATAAAAAAGGCTCTGGGAGCGCAAGCTCACAGTCACATGGCCAAGTTAGAGTAAAAATGTCGTTTTCAACATGTTAATTAAAAGACATAGGCGCACGAGTTCTTATAGCATTTTCTTTAATAAGATCATTGTAAAGGACGTCAAAGAAATAAATTACGTCACACGGCCTAGTTAGACTAACAAAGTGTCTTTATCCACACTACAGAGTTGAAGAGTGTTACGAGACATTGGCGCACGAGTTCTTACAGCATTTAAAGAAATACTTTTTACGAAGGACTCAAAGGATAAAAAAAACAAACTTTTCATTCTGTCACATGGCCTAGTTAGACCATGAACTCCATCCAAGCCAATATTTAACTCTAGATTAGTGTAGATCTAGACCTATGTGTAACTCAAGATCTACTTTATACTTTAACACATGAACATTCAAAATTAAGTCTATTCATTTCAAATTTTAATCAAATATATGTAGGCCAATTAGCTATTTTGATAGCTCCATTCCTACTATTTTTACATTTACGTATTTCGCATTCGTTCGCTTTACTTATAAAATAATTATTTCGTTTAATTGTTTACAAAACACTCTCAGTGGGCATGGGTGTACTATATGTCTAGTATGTATGTATATATATATATATATATATATATATATATATAACTTAAGGGAGGCGACTCAACGAGGCAACTATGTTTATTTACAGGGAGACATGACAAACACATAGGACATATGCCTTGAACACAGCATCTTCATTTAGGCTCTCGACTTGGGTGGAAATCGTTATTATCCTAATGTCAACATCCTTTTTTGTCTAGTTTCTGGCAGTGCGCACCTTCTGCACTATCTTGAATGGCGGTGCGTATGGCGGGGTTATAACAATATATATTAGGGCTGCACCGGATAGTAGCCTCGACTCGGGTCAAAAATTCATGGATATAAACCTCAATTAGTAAGCTGACTAAAGATCACATACCTAAACGAGTGATCTTTTGCTACACAGAGCACAAACCGATTTCATAGCCCAGCAAGCCAGTAACTAATTATTTTGAAGAAAAAAATGCAAGGCTCAGACTTGTGTATATTAGCGTAAAAGACACAGCCAGGCCTATCTTAAAAGGGAGAGCTAAACAACCATACTCTTTATTTAAGTGTTTAGTCATTGACACTCAATTTATTGATAGAGATTGACAATTTTTAAGTCAAATAGGATAAACATAACATGCTAAGACAGCATACTACACTGTAAATAAATATTACGTTTGAATTACTTTTCCTAACGTGTTAGCTTGAATATTGCTCTTGCATAAAGTGCCTTGATTTGATAAAGATATTCTTAATAATTTGAGAATATTGTTATAACTCTGCCATGCGCACTGCCATCCAGGCTAGTGCAGAAGGTGCGCACTTCAAGAAACCAGACTAAGAAAGATGTTTACACTAGAGAAAGAAGAGAACGATTTCCGCCCAAGTCTAGAGCTGATATGAAGATGCTGTGTTCAAGGCAGATGTTTTATGTGTTTGTCATGTCTCCATGTAAATATATCTCGTTGAGTTGCCTCCCTTAAGTTATTACTTTGGGGTCAGAAGTGGGATTATAGGCGACTCAATGAGAGGAGGTAGGATTCGATAACAATGACATCTTTGAAACAACTAGACCAACTCTCGATTATAGAGCTAAGGCAGGAACTTCATTACCGACGTTTCAAGCTTAGTGGTACCAAGGAGGTGCTTACAGCTCGTCTCCGGCAAGCCCTGATCGATGAAAATGAAGATCCGGATACTTACTGATTTGAAATTGAACCGGAGATTTATGAGCTCATTGACAAGATACATGAAGGTATTGATGCAATGTGTGAACAAATTAACAGTATGAGGAACAAGGTAGATAACATGGTATCTCAAACGAAAGAAGGAATAGACTCGTTGGTGAAGGAGCAGTTGCCCGTAGACTCGTTGGTGAAGACGTTGCATGGTCAGGACTGTGGCTGCACAAACAGTGGTGACTGAGACGCTGGGGATTGGAGCGCCGTCTGTGGCTATGTTGTGGGCAAGTCTTGTGGGCGTGACTTTCCAGACGAGAAAAGTAACAATGATTGCTGCGACGATCCCAACGGGATGTACCGGATTGAAAGGAAAGAGACAAATAAAGAAACTGAAGTCTATTATGTCACTGAAGCGTTTGTTCCTGTTGTACCTGTTACGAGTATCTCAATGAGCTGGACAGACCAAGACAAAGTTGGGTCTGCGTCCAAGCCTAATGCTATGGACCTTAAAGACCTCTGCCTATCTGCCGGTGCTCACGTTGGAAATTTGAAGCTCGACAACTGCATCCAGAAGTCTAGTATGAACTGTACTTGCGGCACTTCACACAGAGAATGTGGATGCCAAGAAAACAATCAACAAAGCATTTGTACTTTTGCCATCATAATCGACATCGGCATAGACAAATGTCAGTCAGTCCAGACTAAATCTTCAACTTGAACTTGAAGAGACCTATCTCCTGGACGTTAGACAGCTGAGGGTGACCGCGACGCATCGGACTTCGTTTGCAACGTGGCTGCATGTGAACCTGAAGCTCCCTTGAGAGGCGTCTGTCGGGAGGGTCTGCTGAAACAGCGTGTCCGAACAACGGCTGTGTTGAAGAAAACAGTGCTGGACACTATCTCTTTGTGTGCCAAACGGCCACGTCATCGTATCAAGAACAGCCTGATCAATAGGAGAAAGAGAAAGCGGCACCGAGGAAAACAGTGCTGATGGCTTCGTCGTCAACAGGCACCCTACTATCTGTGGTTCCCATGATCGACCTCCACCTGAACTGTCAAACCTCCACTGCACTGTTTCTTTTCGGGACGAAAAGCTCTAAGAAGGGGGCAATGTTATAACTCTGCCATGTGCACTCCCATCCAGGCTAGTGCAGAAGGTACGCACTTCTAAAAACCAGACTAGGAAGGATGTTTACACTAGAGAAAGAAGAGAACGATTTCCGCCCACGTCTAGAGCCGATATGAAGATGCTGTGTTCAAGGCAGATGTCCTATGTGTTTGTCATGTCTCCATGTAAATAAACATCTATATCTCGTTGAGTTGCCTCCCTTAAGTTATTGCAATATCAAGTAACTCCTCGTTAATACTGTTGTTGTTTATTTTTACTTACGATGCATACTTAGCCTCTGACATTGTGTAGCAGGCCACAACGACTTTTTACACATCTGACACCAATAGGCTTAATACGGTGAACTCTTTTTACAGAAACTACGATAAAAACAGTAGGCCTAATTATTCAGAAAGATGTTTCTTACATACATTGCACAATAAAATAAAACAAATATGTGCATGTGTGTGTGTGTATATATTTTTCTTTGTATTAAAACATTTAGAAAGAGAGCTAATTTCATTGTTTAATTCTACTGACTTATAACGGAAAACCAAACAACATAGTTTACGATCGCATAAAAGAAATTGATTTAAAGAGCAGCAATTAGATCTAGCAAACAAAGAAAAATATGCTGGAGCATAGGCGTAGCAAAAGGGGTTGGGGTTAAGCCCCCCGAAATAAAATCCAACCTCTGGAGGGGGATCGGAATTTAATGACCTATTTTTTGCATTGATTCTGTTTATTTTAGATGAGATTTTAATACTAAACTATCACTTGCCCCAGCCAGCTTGGGGGTTTTAAGTTTAAGTCGAATCCTCCTCTTCTATTAAACAACCCCCCCCCCCAAAGAATGCAAACGACAATCCCAAAATTCCAAAAGCATAGCTAAGGAAGATTTTGATTTTAAAACCACCTCCAAAATTTACGATAAAACCCCTCTCTTTAATATAAGACTATCCATACATCAGTTACCAGATGAGCGTAGCCAAGAGGGTTTATTAGTTTAAGCCCTCCTTCAGCGGGGTCTGAAGCTAAAAAAAACCTCTTCAATTTTATAAAAAAAGCACACTCAAAAAAATCTATGAGCGTAGCCAAAGGAGTTTGAGTTTAAACCCCTCTTGAGCGGGATTTGAAGCTAAAAAATACCTCTTCAATATAAAAAAGCAAGTTACACACTCAAAATGCTATTATCGTAGCCAAAGGGTTTTTTGAGCTTAAAACCCCCTTTAGCGGTTTTTGAAACTAAAAAAATACCTCTTGAATATAAAAAAAAAGCCAAGCCAAGAGAGTGGGTGAGTTTAAATCCCCTCCTCCAGAGGGCTTTTTTTTAAAGTTTAAAACCCCTCCTGATGGTTTTGAGTTTAAATACCCCATACAGAGAGTTTTGAGGTTGAAAAACTTTCTCTTCAATTTTATTCTAAAGCAAACTAGTCACCGAATTCTATGAACGTTGTTTTTTTTAGTTTAAAACCCCTCAAAAAATTATTTTGACGATAAAACTTCCCTTTTCGATATAAAATCTAAGGCACACTAATTCACCTAATTCCAAGAGTGTAGCCAATAAAGGTTTACAAATTTCTACCAGTGGCTGGGCTCCATTAATAAAGTGGGAAAAGAAGGAAAATGATATTGTTTCTTTAGCTAGAGAGACTATTGAAATAGTGCAAACCTTTAAATACCTTCGTACTATCCTAGACAATATACTAAATTTTACTGCTAATACTGATTATATCAGCAAAAAAGGGCAGCAAAGATTACGATTACTAAGAAAACTGTCCTCGTTTAATGTTAGCGAAAAGGCCTTGGCTATGTTTTATCACGCTCATATCTGCAATATTTTAAGTTTCAATATCACTGCCTGGTATGGCAATCTGAGCATTAAAAATAAAAATAAACTTTATAGAATCCTAAATGCTGCTGGTAAAATCATTGGCAAAAAACAAACCCCATTTGGGCAGTTGTTTGCGACAAACATCTATAAAAAAGCTAATAAGATCCTCGAAATAAAGAATCATCCTTTGTGTCAGGATTTTGTGATTTTACCATCACAAAAGAGATACAAGACACCGATAGCAAAGACAAACAGACACAAACACTCTTTTGTTCCGCTGGCAATCAAATAATTAGATAAGAACAATCTGATATAAACTTTGTCACATGTAAATTATGAGTGAGTCTGGTGTGAATGTACACTTTGGTTTCTTATAGTTATAATGTTTTTTTTGTTTCGTGTAATGCACAAATTGTAAGACAAATTTCCATATGGACAATAAAGATTATTATTATTATTATTATTATTAAAAGAACTCGGTATAGTAATGTTTATTAAGCCTTGATATGTGACTCGCGTATAAAAAAGGAATGATATCTTGATTTAGATCTAATCTAGACTTTTTAAAACTAGATCTAGATTTTTATTACAGTATATCTAGATGGATTTGTATTCTAATTAAAATTATTTTAGAGTCTAGATCTAGAATTTAAGATTTGCCAAACAGTCAAGAATCTCTATGTTGAGACTTAAAGCTCGATTGAATTCGTATTTTTCAGTTCATTGTGTCTCACACAAAAGAGGTAAATTTAGCACCAACGCTGTCACTAGGGACAGTTACGGAAAAAGAATGCTAGCCATCACGGGGCAGCCATGGCCGAGTAGTTTATCCATGTCTAGCCTGTACAATGAAGTTAGACACATGCAGCGCGTCTCTCTGAACAACAGGAACTCCAATGAAGTCGAATACAATCGCAATGAACAAACCAAACACTCAAACACTTCTGCTCCGTGCCTTCGCGCTAATGCAGTTAATTTATAATGCTGCTGCTCGTATTGTTTGGTTTCTTGCCGCTCCGTTGATCCAACGTTTTGACTCCAACGATGGCATGTGAAGAACTTTCTTGTATCTCTTCTATTGTAAACTAGTAGATGTGTTTAACATGCTATTTTATCGAGCGCTTACACCGACGGAAACTTTAAAAGACTCTTTACTTTTGTTCAAAGAAAATATTTAACATTTATCACATCGAAAGATAATTGGCAAAATTTATTCTAGACCTTAACTAAATATTATAAAAATTTATTGTGGCATTTTACGTCTCGAGACGATTTTTTTCCCTTTGCAACTTCTTGTGTGTCTAAAGATGTCAATCCTTTGTACTTTCACCCTTCTTTTTACAACTGTTGTGTATGGCATCTGCAATCCAGGACTTTCCTTTAATGCTCGTTCTTCATGTGTATCTATCCAGTGCCACTTTTTCCCCACCTGTTAGTGTCGATTTTGAAGAGTTTTATGTCGCGTTTGCATACATCAGTATACCTTAGCAGTGGACGACCAGCGAATCTCCTACCTTCTGTTAAATCACCATACAGAATGTCTTGTGAAAGTCGAATTTGTGGCATTCATAATAACTATAGCTATGTGCAAATATAAACAAATCGTCACGACTAACATGCTATAGAATATAGTGCCAAGAATTGCAAGCCTGTAATAAATCATACATGGTCGGACATGAACTACAGATTTGCCTGTTCTAGTTACAATGATAGCATATCTTTACAACTGTACACCAGTGAAAGCACTACTTGTTAAGTTACTACACTTTATACTATTCCAATGATAGGCCTTTACATTTAGACTTAGAAGACGATGCGCAAAGTTTTCCTGAACATTATTTTATTAAATTACGTTGCACATGCACCCCCCTGAATTCCGACTAAATCTACAACTACTTATTTAAAAAAACGATCTGGAAGATGTATTTTATTGTAAAATTTTTAAAAAAAATGGCTAAAATTGGCTACTCAGAATTCAGAGGCGCGCTAGTACATGGTTGGCCTTCCATCCATTCCATACGCCTAGGCTAATCTACTACTACATTAACCAGTGGAAGCACTACTTGTTCAGTTGCTACTTAGAAGTTAATTGATTTGATGGTGCGAAAAAATGGCTAGAATTCGGCATCTCAAAATCCAGAAGGGTGCAAGTGCACCCCTTTCGGGCGCCCATGCATAGCTACATTAAACTACACACTGGCCCAAAATGCCGACTTCGACCTCATTCCATTATACGAGGACTGTATTTGTTCACTATTATTAACGACCCCCGAAAGGGGAAAAGACGCTATTAGTTTTGTGTGAAATGTCTGTCCGTCTGTCCGTCCGTCCTGTTTAGATCTTGTAAACTAAAAAAGATAGTGAAAATCCGACAACACAATATTTTAGACCATTCAAAGTTCTGATGCAACGGCTACTTTTTTTCTTTTCTGAAAGCGAAAAATCTAATTTTTTAAATCACTTATGCAAGCAATTTTTTTCATAAAAATACACAACTTTTACAACTATTAACTATTAAACACTCAAACACTTGAGGCTCTTTATTAGGAGAGACCATCGTTTTCCATATTTTTAACACATTTATGCAAACGGTTGTAGATTTTTTATCAAAAATTTTTGTTTTTATATTTGTATTGTTAAGTTATGTAAGTTCTGTTGTACTAAGTACTATATTTACACAAGAGTAAATGTTTACTATTTTTTCAAAGAGAAAAAAATATATTTAGTATGCATTATAAATTAGACATAATTTAAAACGAATAGTAATCTTGTAAACTACATTTTTTTTAATCAGATGATAAAGGCGCAATAAAGAAATTCCACAAAATAATTAGATCATAGATCAATTATAAGACATCAGTTAGGCCAGGGGGAGGCGCGGTGGCTGAGCGGCAAAGAGTTTGGCTTTCGAACCGGGGGTCCCGGATTCGAATCCTGGCGAAGACTGGGATTTTCAACTTCGGAATCTTTGGGCGCCTCTGAGTCCACCCAGCTGTAATGGGTACCTGACATTAGTTGGGGAAACGTAAATGAGGTAGGTCGTTGTGCTGGCTACATGACACCCTCGTTAACCGTAGGCCACAAAAACATATGAACTTTACATCATCTGCCCTATAGACCAAAAGGTCTGAAAGGGGAACTAGTTAGGCCAGGTTCACATCTAACTTTACATTCACTTTCACCTATCCTTTGATCTGCTGGACCGTTGGGGCACTACACAAAATCTGTCAACCTTCTCTCTCCATTCTTATCTGTCATTTGTCTTTGATATAATTTCATTCGGATGTTCTTTTTGAAAATATTGAAGCCTGCCAGGATGGACCACCAGGGGGTCGAACTGTCTTTGTAACCTTCTTAATACTATTCCTGATCCTATTAGTCTAGTAATTCTAAGATTAAACTCGTAAAGTAAGAGATACGATAGGGTTTTCTTATGTTATTTAATCATCTGTATTTATTAATACATCTACTTCTAGATCTAGATGTTTTAAACTTCTATATAGATCTATATCTAGTCATTCTAGGTTTAGATTATAGATCTAGAATTTCAAGGACTACATCTAGATCTTGTCTAGATCTAGATATATCTAGTGATCTAGAATACAATTCTAGATCTTGTCTACATCTAAGTTCTTGATCTAGAATTTTTAGTACTAGGTCTTCATTTAGATCTAGAATTCTGGATCTAGTCTACATTATAGTTCTAGATTTTCTAGGACTATATGTAGATCTTAGCTATTAGATATTAGTCTAATTCAGTTTAGGTAGATTAAGTTTCAAACAATGAAGTGATATAAATTATAAAAATTAAAAATTTAGAAACTCTAGATTAACATCTGTACTCAGCTATACTGACTATAATGGTAAGCTACACCGACTAAAGGGGTTCGAAACTCAATTGGGAAGTGGAAAGTAGAACAGTAGATTTTTTTCCCTTTTGTAAAAGCAACACGAAAAGGAACTATTTTCTAAATATCTATATATAAAATTCTCTTCATGACTCAACCATTGCTGACACCACCATGAAGTCATGGAAAGATCACTCTTTTATATCTGTGTCTAAAAAAAGAGGTGGGGGGAAACAAGTATTATTCACCCGTCACTAAATAGCAGATCTTAACCATTGTGAGGCCCTATGCGAAACGAATTTCGCGGGATCCAGTTTGGGCAAGGATACGGATAATAAGTGAAAATTAAGAGTTAATATTATGAAATTAATTCGCCTTTGCATTTTTTAAATATTCTTTACTATCCCTACAGAATTGCTTTACGAGCCTTGCGTGTAGCGAAGTCATAGAGCATATTATAAAAATTATGTTTCCTACGTAGATCACGCTCAGTAGCAAGAATTACCAAATGTATCAATCTATCTATAATTCTTTATTAGTTTGAGGCGCGAGAAGCTTCTTTCACCAGATTCCACAATTACGGGTATTGTATTATACTTTTCTATCGCTCGTAGGATTAGCGTTTTCCATATTGAATGACATCCCAAAATGACAATTGTGTCTATATTTCATGAGATTTTTATTAGCTTTCAAAATATGTTAATAATTTCCGGAGATTTCCAGGACTTTTTCGTATATTTTGCAATTTCAGAGTTCCAGGAGCTCCTGGTAAATCAAGAGGCCGCGGAAAATCTGTCATAAGTTATAAAATGGTTTAATTTAATACTTTACACCTAGGATTAGCGTGGGGCCTATGAAAGTGTGGTTGCATAGGTTGCAGTGCCTTAAGGCAGGCCCTGCAAAATAGTGTATTGTAAAGTAGTTTGTGCAGTGGCGTGCTTTCAGTGACTATTCTTGTTGATATATGATGCTATGTTGTGTGAGTTAGTTCCCTTGGGGAATAGGAAGTGTGTGTTGCTGTTCGTTATCTAATATGGTTGAATAAACTAAGCCTGTGTGTGTTTTGTATCAACATGGTGGCAGCGGAAACACCTAAATTTAGTTAGAACTGTATTAATTATCATTTACGAAATCAGAGTAGATCTAGTTTTATTATAATGTTACAGGAAATTTTGTTAAATCCACCAAAAGAGTTGAATGTGGTAGATGGTAATATTGCCGAAAATTACCGTATATGGCGAAGATGGAGATTTATCTACTAGCGTCAGGCGCCGACAAAAAACGCAAATTCAACAAGAGGCCATTATACGTCATTGTGCTGGACCACAGGTTCAAGAAGAATGTCAGCATTGTGTTTATAAAGAAAATGAAGATAGCAATGATCCAGATATTTTGTTACAAAAGCTACATGAATACTGTCATTCAATGAAGAACGAAGTACTTGAAGCTTATAGGTTCTGGAACATGAATCGTGTCTCTTCTTATGATTTGTTTATTACTAATTTGAGGACACGGGCTGAGATGTGCAATTTTAAAGACATGGTTAGAGAAAAAGTAGCTTTTCTGCTAATCAACGTTTACAATAGAAACTACGAATATGTTCAGATTTGACTCTAGAAAAAGATATAGAAATCTGCCAAGTCTAGGAACAAACGTCCAATAGTCTCAAGGAAATGAAGGAAATGAGTCTTGTTAAATTGATTATGCTCTGAAGCTTGAAGAAGCAGATAGCTACAAAGCTCCACAAAGAAAGTTTATCAAGGACTGCAGATTTTATGGAGGCAGACATGAATGTAACAGACTGTCAAGATTGGGGGTGTGTAAGATGTGAGATTGTTGTGTGTTTTGTTTATTTTGTTGGTTGGTGTGTGAATTGTTTTTATCACGAGATTTTCAAGGGGGGACAATTAGGTTTCTAGCGGTCAGTCTAGCAGATGGAGAGCTGACCTGGTCTGAGTAGGGTGCTTGTTTTGTTTACCAGTTTTATGCCTAGCGTAAGGAGATGTTATAACTTATATTTCTATTCATTGTTATGTATGAGAACTGACTATTTGTGGGTGATATTATGTATGGCATTGATAGATTTTGTTCAATGAATCTAGTCTAAGCGCCCTGTTATATGTCAGTTGGGCTCATTTTAGTATTTCAGTTATTGATGATTACGCATTCAATATTATATGTGTACTTGCTGTTGACTGTAAATAAATACTAATTTTATACTCCTTTGTTGAGTGATACTTTGTAATATTTACACATGTTAAGGTCTGCATGCGACAATCATACCCTAGATAATCGAGCCATATGTATGTAGTAAATAACTCAACCCCAGACTTGTCCATCTGTGACAAGTCAAAAGCTTGCTGTCAGTGTCACTCAAACTTATCACAGCATTAATTATATTTTATCATTATTTATTTATTTTATTTTATTATTTCCTCGTCCTTGATCGGGGGAAGATAAACACACAGTCTCTTTGGTCCTACCCGCCGGATGTCTGACGGTCGCAGTTGACATCACCTTGGGTGGGATGCAAGTCACTCTTTCTCCCCCCCCCCCCTCTCCTACGTCTCTCTTTGATCAAAGAGATTACTCGGGTCAACACGCCTCGACACTCCAAGGTCTGACTCCCATCTCGAGTCCAATTCACCCACGTGAGAGATAATCTTAAGCCTAGGACATTTCCTGTTTTCGCCCACCTCTTTCAGGACCTTAATAAAGTAGAATAGATCAAGCCAGACTCTATCATTTCTCGTTCTAGCTGAGCAATCGAGTCTGGACTATTTCATACATTCTTACTCTTAGAGGAATACCTGGTGCCTCCCTCAGGTGTCTGCCTATTTATTTGGCATTGTCTGCCTAGTCAACTGCCTATTGTCTATGTACTTAGTGCTATTCAGCACTGCACTACAGCCTACTTGCTATTGAGTATCATCTCCTGCCTACGTGGATCTACTCAACTCTACTACTTGGCGCTATCGGCTCTACTTGCCTGCCTATTCGACAGCCCACCTGTCAACTGATTAGGTACGACGTCCCTATATGTATTCTATGTAAATATTTATGTAAATAAATATTCTTCATTTTAATTTTGTATCTTTCTTTTATTGCTTGTCTCGTTGCGTGCCTGCTCCCGATTTATATGCTGACGGGTTGGTGTGTGATAATTTCAAAAATAATCATCCCCTAGACATTAAACGCGCCAAACACACGTCACTTTCGCCAATGTGTCACAACATCTTGGGACAAAATTTGTTTCAACTGTCAAAAGATTAACCATTTTGCAGTGAAATACAAGTCACAGAAGATTAACACTAAGAAGAAATCGTCAACATTTAATCAAGACACTTTTATCAGCTCTATAACTAGAAGTTGGAGATCGAGGTTCAAACGTTTCAGAAACAAACTAAGGACAGTAAACTTCCAGAATGTAGATGCTGTGGCAAGTATCACGCCAATAGAAATGCTGTTTGTCCAGCCTGGGGTAAAGAATGCTATACGTGCCATAGACTGAATCAGTGTACGAGACGGAATCATAAACAAAGAAAACATGTTGCTGTGAAGAATATGAAAAACTTGTGAAAGAACTCTGGTGGAGGTAAAAATGATTCGAAAACCGCATCGGACACTGAATGGAAAAGTGACATTACAGAAACTCAGGAGTCTGAGGGATGCTGTGGTATAAAGGAGAGTCATCGTTGAAACACTCTGACTTACTATCTAACCCTTCAGATGGATGGCTCTGCTGATTGTGTTGACACAGATACTTTGACTTTTTTTTTCATTTCTACTTGTTTGTTTCTTTAAATCATGACTTATATATTGTTGTAACCCTGCCTTGCACCAGTGCTTGAGGTGCGCACTAGTGAACGTAAACAGGAAGACACTAGAAGAGAGAGAATAACAGTGCATCAGGGATTGTGAAGAGTCTGGATGTTTGGAAACTAAGAGGCCAACTTTTGTGCTGCCTGTAGGTTGTAGTAGGGACCTGGAGCGAAGCGAGGAAGGTTGTCGTTGGTCCACATTCGGGTTAAGTAGCAAAGGACTGGTATACTTAGTAGTAAGACTCTGAGGAAGCTGAAGGATGTTATGTGTTTACACTAGTGAATAAACACAACTATTTATTTCCTGTTAAACTGTGTTGAGTTGCATGCCTTTTCGTTGAGTGCCTAACCTAGAGAGTTGCAACAATATGTAATATTATTGTTTGAAAGAGGGGAAGATATGTCGTTCTATTTTATAGAGTATGTGAGCAGGTGATATTTTGTAGAGATAGAATGATGTTGATATATGATGTAATGTTGTGTGAGAGTAAGTTCCCTTAGTGGATTAGGGAGTGTGTGTGTTGCTGTTCGTTATCCAATATGGTTGAATAAATCCTGTGCATGTTTTGTAAATCGGCCTTGGCGTTGATCTGTTACTACTTGTATTTTATAGTATATCAACAATTCTTTTCAGTGGCGATCATAAACAGTTCATAACAGTCTCCATTTTGTCCATGTTCTGTAATCACAGAGATTAAATTTTTGTAGACAGTTAAGCATAAGGATTAAATGACAGAGACTTCGTCTTGATAAAAGTAGACATTAAAACTATTTTTTTACTACGTCACATGCTTTTAAGTACTTTTCACATTGATATTTAAAGTTTAATGATGCATTTTTAATTTAAAAAAGGATTTGCAAAATGCAAGTCACCTATGAAGAAAGTCTCAATGTGCGTAGAAAAAAAATGCAAAGAGAAGATAATCGTGTAGCAACATTGACCACGAATTATAGTTAAGTTACTATTACACAATTTCTTCACAAGAAAGTAACGGTCGGGTTGATAAAGGGATCGATCGCCACAAATGGGTTCTGGGTCTGGTCTTGATTGAAAAGCTTAAAATTTAAATCGACTTTACAGGAAGTGTCTAGACGTGAGCTTAAATTTTTGTTGAATAAATATTTACAGAGTAAATATTTGTTGAATAAATATTTACAGAGTAAATATTTGTTGAGTAAATATTTGTTGATGTATTTTTATGTGTATGATACTTACCTAACAAAAGAAAAAATGGTGCTATTGAAGCAAGGTCTATCCAGTTGATTAAAGTCTTCAAAAATTTAACTTTTCCTGGAGTAACAAAAAAGCGTAGAGCTAGCTCAGTGGAAAAAAACAGAACACAGCACGTTTCAATAATGAACAAGGGAGATGATAAATGAATCACTTGTTGGTAAGTTGTATTAGCCCAGCTATCTATTGAAGATATATTTCTACACTCAAGATCTTTTAGCTGCGGCAATGTTTCTACACAAAATGTCACAACAGATGTTAAGATCATAAAGACTGAAATCATGGCATACACCTTCGAGGTTCTCGAATGATTGGGATATTCCATGACAAGAAATATACTTTGAGCGAATTTTGTTTTGGGAAGTAGCTGCTTAGCATTATCATTTGTCATTATAAAACCTTCATTACATTTAAAGCCATCAATGGCTTTGTCACCAAGTTCATAGAAATACAACTCGCTTAGAAAAATATCTATTGGAACTTCTAAAGGCTTTTTAAGCCTTCCACCACTTTGGTAGTAATATAAAATTGCTTGAAATGAGGGTCGATGTCTGTCTAGAAAATATTCATTCCTCTTTTCATCCCAAAACTGTTTACGTTTCTCTGGGTTGCCAAGTAAAGTTTCAGGAAACCTGTTCAGTGTTCGAACTTGAGTTTCAAATGGAAGTCCACTGACGTTAATAACAACACGTTCACAACCCAGAGACCGGCAATTATGTTCTTCTGGAAGGTCCTCTAACAATGATTTACCGTAGGAAGAGGCTCTTTCATTCTCATTTTCGTCAACACGGAGAAAATTTTTAATGGCAATGAGTGGTGTACTTGTGGACGGCTCTTCTTCTTCAGACAGGTTTTGTAAATCAAAGCTACTTTCTAGGGTTTTGGGCAAACTAAAGCGTCTTCTTTGTTCCTGGTAAGGTATTATTTCAGACGCATCCTTTTGGCTTTTTAACATCTTTACTTGCCATTTGACATCTCCATAAGTATGTCTTCTACTGAGATTTGGCGTTTGATTGTTGTCATGTCTTGGAGTTCCGAGACTTAGTTGAGAGATGAAATTCATTCGAGTGTTTTATGAATCTAAAACTCAAAGAAGATAAAAATAAGATGATTAAGATAAATTGCTTATGTGTGATGTAAATTTATGACTAAACATGACATGTAACATACAATAATGACACTTAGGTACCAAGGTTTTGAGAGAAGGTGAAGTAAATAAGATGAAACATAGATAAGCTCCGAGAACCTCCGATCCGGCCCCATCGTCTACCAGAAACCTGTCTAACATCTACCTCTAGACCATTCAGGTCGCCCCCAAATAAAAAACATTTCAAGTCAATTATCTGATCTCCGTATCGCTATCATTGTCAACGTAGTAAAAGCACCTAATCACGGTGAAATGCGTGTCGGCCTCCTTCAGTCCTAGAATGACTGTGCTTCATCTCAAACACTTTTTCATGTGACTGTGGAGCCCTATTTTGGAGAGACACTACCGTCCACATATATCGCAGGTTAAGGCGGCTTTCGCTTTGGTGGAGAGGCCATATTCTGTATGGCACGCTTTTCTTCCAGAGCTGATGCCCATGTTTTTTCATTATCCATAGCTTTCTCGGTCACCGTCTCTCTACAACTAGTGCGGTCTAGGGCTGTCTTTTCAGTGGTCAGTATCAATGTTCACTCTTTTGAGGTCCCGTTTTACTACATCTACGTAAACGGAGGTGGGCGAGACCAGTTTTTCTTGAGCCAGAAACGAGTTGCCCATAAAGAATGACTTTCGAGATGCGATTGTCCTCCATCCGGTGAACATGTCCGAGCCATTGCAGATGGCGTTTTCTTAGACCCGTTCGCGCAAAGATCTCAACATTGTACACTCTCTCTTGACATGTGATTTTCAAAATCCATCGGAGGCAGCGCAGGTAGGTAGTAGGTAGTCAACGACTCACTGCCGTATAGTAACGTACTCAGAACGCATGCCCTGTAGACCTCCATTTTGGTTCGCTGCAGTGAGTTTCTGGTTTTCCCAAACTCTGGGCCTGAGTCTAGCCAAGATCGGTGCAGCCTTACCAACGCGTTTTTTAAATCTCTTCTTCTAGAGACAGGTCATCTTGAATTGTGGATCCAAGGTAACAGAATTTATTTACGGCATCCAGCTTGTTATCGTCAATGAGAAGGGAGGCTGGTGTTGTAGCAGGTGGTCCCATAACATTAGTTTTCTTTGTGGTAATGGTTAGTCCATACTCTTTGCAGACCTAAGAGAAGTGACTGAAGCTCCTCTTGTGAGTGTGCCACTACCGCTGCATCGACCGCGAATAGCACATCTCTTACGAGGGTTGTTCTAATTTTAGTTCTGACCCTCAGTCTGGCAATATTTAGAAGTTTGCTAAGGCAATCTGGAATGGAGATAGAAACCTTCGGTGAGTTAGTCAAACGCGTGGTGGATTAGCAGTGAAAAGAGTATTCCAAAGAGTCTTGGTACCTGCACACATCCTTGTGATAAACACAAGCATTACACATCGGCTACGCATGTTGATTTCTTCCAAGGATTTATATTATTTATTATGGCCGAAATATTCCCTTTTTTTTTTTTCATTTCAATAAAAGGGCCAAATTTTAACAATACTTTTTAGTCCGTGGATTAGTGTATCTGTTACATAAAAATTCCTTCTCTCTCTCTCTCTTTAACTTCAATTTTTGTTTTTTTTTTTACCAGCGCCTCGTAATTTCTCCGACATGAACTTTTGACTTGACTTGAAAAGATTCACTTTGAAGCCACACCCGACTCATATGCGTGATTTTTAATATCATTACAAAGCTTATATCAACTTTCTCTTTTGTCTGTCAGGTAAAAGTTTGTATACGCTATTACTCCCACACCCAGTCTTGGATCAAGTGTAAATTTTTCACAACTGTTTCTTGCATCTGACAAACAAGAATTAATAAAAGAAAAACAATTTGTTTATTAACTATTGGGTAATTAATTATTTTGTTTTGTATCGAAGAAAATAAATTGTACTTGAAATAAATTGTACTTGACAGCACGGAAAAACCTTTCTCCTAGATACCCCTCCCCCCACTGGACCACAACTGAGATTGGACCAAAGCGCTCTGAGCATGCTATAAGCATGTAAGTAGCGCTATATAAAAGCTATAATTTATTTAATTTAGATAAGATTTAAGTAAAAAAAAGCCTAGATAATCTATTAATAGATTGAATGCAATATTAAATTTAAAAACAGTAGATCAGTTTTAGTATTTTATAACATTGCAATATTGATTAGGCATTTGGAAATAAACATCTACACTTTTAAGTCTAGAAATTGAAATTATTTCTTGATCTAGTCTAAATCATGGCTGCCTGGTTTGCGCGCTGGACTGTCGTTTGGTTTTATCGATGGTGACCTAGGTTAAAGCCCTGCCCGCTCTCATCCCCCGTCGTCCTGCGGGAGGTTTGGACTAGGACGTAAAAATCTTCCACTCTGAAGAAACATCAGAATAATGTAAAACAACAAACATTCTAAACTAGACCTAGAACAATGATTTTATTTAGATTATAAATCTAAATCTACTTTAATAAATCTAGCTCTAGTGTAAACAAAAATCTAGATCTAGTGTAAAAAATCTTGCTATAGTGTAAAAAAATCTAGATGTGTAAAAAATCCTGATTAGATCTAAATCTACCCATTATGTCTTTTTTAAATACGAGTCAGATTACGAGATTTAATAAACATTACTATACAAAGTTGTTTAGCATTTCATTTGAAGATTTTATTTCACTAGTCGACCGGCGACGTAGCATACGCCGCTATTTTGGAGGGCCGTTTGGTGGTTCAGTTTCTTTGCATGTTTACTGTACACTGTCCATGTTTCTGAGGCATAGAGCAATGTAGGGAGGATGACGGCTCTATAGACCCCTAGCTTTGTGTTTGTGGTGATACCACGTCTGTTCCAGACAGTTTTAGACAGTCTGCCATAGGATGCACTGGCCTTGGCGTTATGCAGGTCGATTTCACTATCGATTTTTCCATTTCTGGAGAGTGTGCTGCCAAGATATGTAAATTTGTCCACTGCGTTTGTATCCTATCCATTTATAGTGATGCTTGGATCCGAGTAGGCTTTCCCAGGAGCAGGTAGATATAAGACTTCAGTCTTGTTCGTATTGATGGTAAGGCCAAAGTCTGAGCATGCTCTTGAGAAGTCACTGACCACGCTCTGCAGATCGTTTTCAGAGCATGCAGTCGTCAGCAAATAGCAAGTCTCTGATTACTGCTGCATTTGTTTTTAATTTTGCTTTGAGCCGCCTCGGGTTGAATAGGCCACCATCAAATCTGTATGATATATTTATCCCGTTGTTTTCTCTATTTGTGAATGCATCTGTCAGCATAGCGGAGAACATGATACTGAACAGTGTAGGTGCTAGGACACAGCCTTGTTTTACCCCGTTTGATACTTTGAAGGGCTCTGATGGTTCTCCACTTTCTTGGACACGAGCCTTCATGCCATAATGAAATAGTCTCACCATGGTTATGAATTTTTGTGGACAGCCATACTTTGACATGATCTTCCAGAGTACTTCTCTGCTAACAGTGTCGAATGCCTTTGTTAAGTCGACATATATTGAGGACAGGTCAGCATTTTGTTCTTGGCATTTTTCCTGGAGCTGCCTTGCTGCAAAGATCATGTCAATGATTCCACGCTCTTTTCTGAAGCCCTACTGGCTTTCTGGTAGTAGACCATATTTGCTTTGTGTTGCTTGAGACGATTTAGTAGGATGCGTGCAAGGATTTTTCCAGCAATAGAGAGAAGAGATATTCCTCTGTGGTTGTCGCAGATCTGGCGGTTTCCTTTTCGCTTGTATAAATGAACAATTGTGGCATCTTTAAAGTCTTGTGGTATTGACTCTTTTTCCCACATTATTAAGAAGAGCTTATGAAGTCTTTCAATCAGGACTAATCCACCTTTTTTGTAGACCTCTGCGGGAATGGAGTCAGCTCCTGGGGCTTTTCAGCTTGCGAGCTGTTGAATGGCAAGATCGGTTTCCTTTAGCGTAGGGGGGGTCATCCATTTTTTCATTTATTGGTACTTGGTGTAGCCTGTCTATGGCAGCTTCATTTATGATGGAAGGTGTATTGAGAACCTATTCGAAGTGCTCTGCCCAGCGTTTTAGCATTTCTTCCTTATCTGTCAATAGGATTGTCCCACCAGCATTTAATAGAGGTGATGAGCCTGACTTTATGGGTCCAAAGATAACGTTTATGGCATGGTAGAAGTTCTTCATATCGTGCTTGTCAGCAAATTCCTGTATTGTTTCCACTTTCTTGCTAAGCCAGGTATTTTGCATTTGGCGTAACTGTTTTTGCACATTTTTGCGGATGTTAGTGAATGCATCTTTAGTAGAGTGGGAGTTGGGGTTGTTCAGATACAATTTGTGGAGCTTGTGCTTTTCATCTAATAGTTTTCTGATCTCAGTATTGTTTTGATCAAACCAGTCCTGATGCTTTCTCTCCATAGGACCGAGTATGTTTAATGCTGTGCTATAGATAACATCTTTGAAGCATTCCCAGCTTTTATCTTCATTTGATTCAGTTGGAAGGGTGGACTTGAGGCAGTTCTCTATCGCATCTGCAAGCGACTTTTCAGTTTTGTCATCTGCTAAGCTGGCCGTGTTTAGCCTTTTTAGGGGTTTAGATTTTTGCGGACGTTTCTTTGGTTGAATACCGATGTTTAGTTTTGTGATGATGAGGCGGTGGTCTGTTCCACATTCTGCACCACAGCAAGATTTGGTGACACGAATGTCCTGACGGTCAGATTGTCTGGTGATGACGTTATCTATGAGGTGCAGTGTCTTGAGCGGGGATGCATCCAGGAAGTTTGCTTTCTCATTGGAAGACTGAATATTGTGTTTGATATGAGCAGCTTGTGTTCAGCACAGGTCTGGAGTAGTAATAATCCGTTGCTGTTGCATTGACCTATCCCGAATTTGCCTAAGACTCCTTCCCAGATGTGATGGTCAGAGCCAACTCTTGCGTTGAAGTCACCAAGAATGAGTAGCTTTTCTGTTTTTGGAATATCAAGTAAGGTGGAGTTTAGTTCTTCGTAGAACTTTGCTATGACATCATCTGGGTTGGTCATGGTGGGTGCGTAACAGCTTACAATAGAAATATGTTTCTTTCCGTTTTGTAAAGGCAGCTTTAGGGTCATGAGCCTATCACTGATTCCTTTGGGAGGCCCGACTAGTTTAGATACTCTTAATGTTTTTATGGCAAAGCCGACTCCAGATTTACATCGTACTTCATTGCTTGTACCGTTCCAGAAGAAAGTATATCCAGCTCCTCTTTCGCAGAGTTCACCTTCATCTGCAAGCCGTGTCTCGCTTAGTGCTGCTATGTCTATGTTGTATCTGTGGAGCTCCCTGGCTTCTAGTGCAGTTCGTCTTTGTGGTCTATCAGATGTGTCGTTGTCAAGTAGTGTGCGCACATTCCATGCGCCTATGGTAAGAGGAACTAACCTCGTCTTTTTCTTTGAATTTCGACCGCTTGAGTAGGGTTTCCGCCAACTGCGGTAGGCTGGCTAGGGTAGTTTTGAGCAGGCAATTTTTGGGGAACCTTTTCTCGCCCTGTCCCCATGCTATGGAGGTGAGCAATGCACTCCTAAATAGGGCTGCTCAGCCACTCAGGGGGCTGCCGGACTCCACTGTTGCTCTGTGTCAGTGGTGAACGACCATATGGCCTGAGCCGCCTGTGTGCAGGGTTGCAGCTACGGCTTCCAGTGTGCCCACACCTACCGCTTCACTGCTTGCCTTTGCCACAGGACTTTGGTTTGGTTGTGTTTGGGGGGGGGGGGGGGATGACAAGTGACTTGCGCTGGAATTTGGATTTTTCTGTACATAGTTAAGAATGAATAAAATACATAGACGAGTTGTTTTTTTCTAATACAAACTCTTAAATTTCACTTATTATCCGCTTCCCTACCCAAACTTGCCCCCGCGAAATCCGTTTCGCATAGGGCCCCAAAATTGTTAAGTCCGGCCCTGCTATTTAGTGACCTGTAAATTAAATAGTAGATTACTTGTTCTCTTTCCATGACCTCTTGGTCACAATGGTCAAGTCCGATGCTGTTATTTAGTGTTTGTAAAATGTTTGCTTGTATAATATTTTACATGTTTCGGATGTTCCTTCAGAGTTGAAGATAGTTTACTTCCTAGTCCAAACCTCCCGCAGGACGAAGGGGGATGGGACAGTCCAGCGTGCAAACCGCACGACCAGGCAGCCATCATTAGCGAATGGTGAAAAAATACTTGTTCCCCGCTCTTTTTTTCCTGAGCCGCGCTCTCAGTCGCCTACAGAGTAGATTTTCTCTCCCTTTTTACATGACGTAGAAATAAAAAAGAGTGATCTTTCTTGGTTACAACGGTCCGGCACTGCTATTTTGTGAATACGTTCTCCCCCCTCTAGTTTTTTTGTGGGGTGACTATCCGCAGTAATAACAAATAAGAGAGTGATCTTTCCTTTACTTTTTACTCGTGCAAACTGTTGAGGGAAGAAGAGAATTATATATATATTAGTCGACCGGCGGCATAGCATACGCCGCTACTTTGCAGTGACAGCCATAGTCCACAGCAACCTATCCGACTGCAGTGGGCCCCACACTTTCATAGGACCCGCACTAATTCTATGTGTAAATTATTAAATTAAACCATATTATAACTTATAACAGATTTCTCTCCTGAAATAGCAAAATATATGAAAAACTCATGGAAATCTCCGGAAATTATTAAAAATCTTTTGAAAACTCATACAAATCTCATGAAATATATACACAAAAATTGTCATTTTGGGGTGTCATTATATATGGAAAACGTCTATACTACGGGCGATAAATAAAAACGGCATTATGCATTAGCCGTAATTGTGTAATCTGGTGAAAGAATCTTCTCGCGCCTCAAACTAATGAAGAATTACTTTAGTTCAACAATTCTCATAGTTAGATTAAAACATTCCTTTATTGTTGCTATTGAGCGTTATCTATGTAGGAAATAAAATTTTCATGATACACTGTAAGACTTCGCTACACGCAAGGCTCGTAAAGTGCTTGGGAAAACGCTATCCGCAGAAATAAAAGAGTGATCTTTCCTTTACTTCTTCTTCTCGTCCAAACTCTTGAGCTAAGGAGAGATTTATAAATATAGATTCATAGGACCCGCACTTTCATAGGCCACGCTCTAATTCAAGGTGTATACATTATTAAATTAAACCATTGTATAACTTAAAAGAGATTTGCAGCGCCCTCCAGTCGATTTATCAAGAGCTCCTGGAAATTTCCCGAAATCGCAAAATATACGAAAAAGTCCTTAAAATATACGGAAATATATACACAAAAATTGTCATGTTGGGGTGTCATTCAATATGGAAAACGCCAATCTTACGCACGGCATTATGCATCAGCCGTAATTGTGTCACCTGGTGAAAGAAGCTTTTCGCGCCTCAAACTAATGAAGAATTACTTGAGGTCAATAATTCTCGAAGATAGATTGAAATATTTGGTAATTCTTGCTATTGAGCGTGATCTATGTAGGAAACAGAATTATTATGATATACTCTATGACTGTGCTACACGCAAGGTTTGTAAAGTAATTCTGTACGTAGTTAAGAATGGATAAAATGCATAGACGAATGTACTTTCTAATACAAACTCTTAAATTTCACTTATTGTCCGCTTCCCTACCCAAACTTGGCCCCGCGAAATCCGTTTCGCATAGGGCCCAACAATGGTTAAGTACGGCTCTGCTATTTACATATATATACATAGTAGATTACTTAATCTCTTCCCATGACTTCTTGGTCGCAATGGTTAAGTCCGGCGCTGCTGTTTTGTGTTTGTAAAATGTTTGTTTGTAAAATGTTTGTTTGTAAAATGTTTGTTTGTAAAATGTTTTACATTGTTTCGAATGTTCCGTCAGAGTTAAAGATAGTTTACTTTCTAGTCCAAACCTTCCGCAGAACAAAGGGGGATGGGAGCGGGCAGGGCTTGATAAATTTTTAAACGACCGTCTAGCGCGCAGGCAGCGATCCATAGTGTGAATACTACTCTTGTGTTTTCTTGACTATCCGCAGAAATAAGAGAGTGATCTTTTATTTACTTCTCGTCTGACCTGATTAGGGAAGAAGAGAATTATATATAAAGATATATAGATATGACATCAAAGGAAAAAATCCGCTACATCACACTGCCTAGTGAGACTAAAAATATCTTTATCAATATGAGTAGGCTCTCGAGGGTTATTAGACATTGGTGCACCGAGTTATTTTAGCATTTCATTTAAATTAACTACATCAAAGAAAAAACAACATTACGTCACAATAGTCGTGCGCGCGTGAGGTTTTCTTTTTGTGTTTAATATTTGTGTTTTTGTGTGTAGGAAGTAGTTTGCATTAGTGCGTTTATTTGTCTAGAATATTGTGTATGTGTGTGTTTACGTCATTCTTAGTTCCCGCAGGAGAGAGAGCTATTGTGTTACCTGATTGTTTCCCCGTTTCGGTACGGGTGTCACCAGTGAAAAGTTCTTTGTTGTAGCGGCATCGCTAGAGCTAGGGTTCTTTCGTTTCAGGGTGTTAGGCTTGGGGCTATGGGAAAAAGTATCGCCTTTCCGCCTTTGGAGCGGTATCGTTAACTATCGTTGTTGGAGGTGTATGAAGTTGATGTTCTGTAGGGCGCCGGGATGGAGTGTGTATGTGTAGAATGTGTGTTGAACAATTATTAATGTACTGTTCACCATTATGAAATTGATACTTAGGAAAATACCTTGTTAAGTTATAATTATGTATTATTAAATATTGTTCGTTTTTAACAATTGTTGGCTAATCGATGATGTTTTGATTCATCTTGTCTTCGGTGACATTTATTTGTTGTTCAAGTTACTTCGCTGTTATATGCAAGCATTCTTTGTTTTGGTTTACACTGATCAGGAGGGAGAGCCAGGTCAAGTACATCATACCCTAAATGAGCCCGAAAAAACCCACCTGACAACAATGGCCTAGTTAGACTAAAAATGTCATCAATACGAGCAGGTTGTCGAGGGTTCATAGACATTGGTGCACCGATTGAGTTCTTTTAGCATTTCATTTCAAGAATTAACTCCATATGACGTTAAATTTTTTAAAGAACTCCACTACGTCACACTACCTAGTGAGACTAAAAATGTCTTTATTAATACGAACAATAGCTATCGAGGGTTCATAGACATTGGTGCACCTAGTTATTTTAGCATTTCATTTAAAGAATTAAATACATATTACGTCAAAGGAAAAAAATTTCGTCACAATGGGCTAGTTAGACTAAATATGTATGTATTTATACATATGTATATATATATATAAGGATTAAAGACGCATTTTTGTGCGTTTTGTCTATAGGTCTGTCTGTCCGTCATGTTAATATCGAAAAAAAGACTAATAGCCATTGCTGTCCGAAACATCCCAATAATTTTAAGTATCTAGAATAGATTGTTCCGGATGTTTGTATATATAGTGAGAGAAAAAAAGAATTCTAGATAAATCTAATACAGTTAATTAAATTTTTGGGATAGTCTCGTATGAAAATGAGATGCCTTGTGGAGAGATTTTCAAACCATACTGGCCATGCCTCAGTACAAGTGGCAAGTTCAGCATCCTTAACAAAAGGCTTCTACTAAATGGTACTCATGTAAAAGCAAGGAGATTAGTAAGAAAAGGTTATTAACCAATATCAATTTGATTTAATGATGTATGCCAAAGAGAAAACTGATCTCCCTCTGTACACGGAAGGCTCTCCACTGCCAACTACTATATTACATTTTTGAAAAATATTTTTTTCCCGTGCTGCCTTTAAGAAAAAAGTTTTCTGTGTACACGGAAGGCACGCCACAGCACAAACTACTTTGCATCTTATGAAAATATTTCCTTTCCGTGCTACTTTAACAAAAACAATACAAAAAAAATCAACTCCACTGCCGTACTCTTGTGATCTAGATCTACTTCTACATCTAGGTCTAGGATGTAGATGTAATTACAAAGCTTATATCTGTCTGTCTGATAAAAAAAAAATGTTTACACGTTATTTCTCCCACACCCAATTTCAGATCAAGCTAAAATTTTGCACAATTATTTCTTTTACCTGACAACACAAGAATCAATATAAAAATTAAACAATTAGTTAATTAATTATTGGAAATAAATTACTTTGTTTGTTATCTTGAACAAAGGGAAAGAAATCGTATTTGACAGATGTTGAATTAATCCTTTTGAATAGGCCTAAGCCCTGAGTGAACACGTTTTTTTAAAAAGAAATTCTTACACGATAACATTGACCCCTTTCTCCCCCTCCCTTTTTCCCAACAGGTCCAGACAAGTGATAGAATCAAACTGCATTTAGAAAGCTAAAAGCATGATATTGGGCTAAACAAAAACAATTGGTAAAAATATTTCCCACTGTACATATTTATTATTGTTATTCTAGATCTATTAAAATGTTAATCACATGACTGATTTAAATTCCATGCTTAAACGTTACAAAAACACATGATCAATAATATGGTGTTCCGTTTTTTTTAAAAATGTAAATAGCATATAAAGGTTAAATGAAAATCTCTATACAACTTCCTAACACCAAAGTATGGAACTGAAAATACATCCATAATTACAAGTTCATCAAATGAAATGTATATATAAAATAGCATATAAATGTTAAATGAAAATCTCTATACAACTTCCTAACACCAAAGTATGGAACTGAAATAATTCCATAATTACAAGTTCATCAAATGAAATGTGTCACTAAAAGACATTTTAGAGAGAAGCTGCATTTATAATAATTAACTATCCTAACTATTATACTGTTTTTGTTTTCTTTGAATAAAGAACAAATACTACAAAAAAAAAAAACAACAACAATAAACAACTAAAAAATACATCAAATGGATGCTACCATGAAATATTTCAAAGTCATTTTTTTTTCATCGGCCCTCGTATGATCTAAGGATCTACTAGCTTTGTCTTTCTATACGCAATCTGTCACTATCAGATTTTAAAATAAAAAGATATTAATGACTGATTTCTCCTTCTAATAAACAAATAAAATGCACTATAAGGAACAGAAACTTGGCTACATCCTGAAATTTAAAATGCAGAAATTTTCAATAGTAATTATGAGATTTTTAGAAAAGATAGGGCTGATAATCATGGAGAGTTCTTTTAGCAATAAAAAACACTCTTATAGCAGAAGAAATTACCTTACCTAACTCCAAAAATATAGAATCTACATTTTGTAAAATTAATACCACCTCAACATCCCTAATAATAGGCAGCATTTACAGACCACCAAATTCTAGTTTAGAATACATGCAGGAACTATGTAATCAGATTACCACACTTAAAGAGACTAATAAAAATGCAGTTTTTTGGATTATGGGTGATTTCAACCTACCTGATATAAATTGGAAAACACTAACCATAGATAAACACCAAAACCTTAAGGACATAATAAGCTTTTCATAGAAATTTTACACAACCTAAGTTTAGATCAAATCATTAAAAAGCAAACTAGATTAAACAACACATTAGATCTCTTCTTAACCAACAGACCTGGATTAGTAGTTGATTATGATATTATCCCTGGTCTATCAGACCATGAGATCATAAAAATACACAGTCAGATAAAAGCAGTAGCCAATACAAAACACAAAAGAAAAATCTTACTCTGGAATAAATGTAACCTAACACAACTACACCAAGCTGCATTAAACTTTCAACAAACATTCTTATTAGAAAAAAACATTAACCAACCAGTCGATGACCTCTGGAATTTCATCAAAAACCATCTTAAAAGCATTATAGAAAATCATATACCAACTAAATACACATCAAGCAAAATAAATAAATGCTGGTTTAATAATAGACTAAAGAAGCTTTGTAAACAGAAGGAAAACCTATATAGAAAATTTAAAGAAACCAAGGCAGAAAGAGTTCACAAAAAATATATAAAAATTAAACACCTAACCCAAAAAGTAAGCAGACAGCTGCGGAGTGAATACATAAACAATGTAATATCTAAAGATAACAACAAAAACCTATGGTCATACATTAAGTCTAAGAAAATGGAAACAACAGGCATAGCGCCATTAAAAGATGAACATAACATAATACATAATGATAATGAAACTAAAGCAAACATCCTAAACAAATACTTTGCATCAGCATTCTCAGCCCCAGGAGACAAAGACATATTTCTTAATTTGAACCAAGTAGACAACATAGAAGATTTAGTAGTACAAGAAAATGGAATTCAAAAACTAGTATCCAACACCAAACCAAATAAAGCATCTCGACCTGATGGTATTCCAGCTAGATTACTCAAAGAACTAAGCAATGAGCTAGCCCCAGTGTTCAAAATACTCTTTCAGGCATCGCTTAACCAGGGCAGAGTACCAAAGGACTGGAAAGAAGCTAATGTCACCCCCCTATTTAAAAAAGGAGAAAAATCTGATCCAGGAAACTACAGACCAGTATCACTTGCCAGCATCAGCTGTAAAATCCTAGAACACATAATATGTAGCAACATCATAAACCACTTAGACAAACATAATGTTATCACCCCATACCAACATGGCTTTAGGAAATATAGATCATGTGAAACACAACTATTAGGACTAATTGATGATTTTTCAAAAGGTTTAGATAATAGTGAACAAATAGATACTATTTTACTAGATTTTTCCAAGGCTTTTGACAAAGTTCACCACCATAGTTTGCTTAAAAAATTAAAATATTTCGGCATTAATGGTCCACTGCATCAGTGGATTAAAGTTTTTCTGATAGGGAGAGAACAAACTGTAATAATAAATGGCTCTAAATCAACACCAATAACAGTAAACTCAGGTGTACCTCAAGGAACAGTCTTGGGTCCACTACTATTTTTAATTTACATAAATGATTTACCAAATTGCATTAGTTCAGGAACAAAAGTCAGATTATTTGCAGATGATTGCATAATATATAGAACAATAAAAACAACACAAGACACAGATATTTTACAAAGAGAATTAGAGGAATTACAGAAATGGGAAATAAAATTGGAGCATGTCTTTCCACCCAGAAAAATGTCAGTTGTTAAGAGTAACAAAAAAACTAAAACAAATTAATTCCACTTATCTTATTCATGGCAAACCAGTAACACAGACTAAAAACGCAAAATACCTAGGTGTTATAATAAATGAAAAACTGTCATGGAATCCACATATTGATGAAACTACAAAAAAATCCAACAAAGCATTAGGGTTTATTAAAAGAAATTTCTATAAATCAAATAAGAACATAAAACTAAAATGTTATTTAACCTTGGTTAGGCCAATAATAGAATATGCATCCTCCGTTTGGGACCCCTCAACTCAAGAAAACATTAAGAAACTGGAACAAACACAAAATAGAGCAGTGAGATTCATAACAAACGAATATTCACATTTGACTAGAGTAACACCATTAGTAAAATCACTAAATTTAGAAAGCCTTCAGGACAGAAGACTCAAAAGTAAAGTAGCAATTATACAAAAACACTGAACCATAATCTTCAAATACAAAAACAAAACTTAATAAAATACTCTGAAAGACACAAAGATAAAGGCACATTCCTCGTCCCCTATGCTAGGACAAATTTGTACAAATACTCCTTCTTCCCTAGTGCTATTACAGCATGGAATGGATTGCCTGAGCTAGCCAGAAAAACCAGTGACTTGGCAGAATTTAAGTCATTGGTTAATATTCATGACTAAATGCATGACGCGTAGGACGTAATCATCTTCTTTTTTTGAAGTAACGTCTGTATTATATAAGATAAGATATAAGATAAGGAGAAATATCATTATCGATAACTGGCTTGTTCATTCATTCAAAAAAAATAAAAATAAAACAACAATACAATAGCAAAAGATTATCTAAAATCGCTCGTCTGATATAACATTTAGTTTTCTTGCCAAAAGCTCTCAAAGTCTCTTTATAGATTATAAGTTATTATTATTCAGATGTTGTTTTTTTCAAGTTAAAAGTAACCCCAAATGATTTTAAAATTCTTTCACTTTAGATAATTAAAAAAAAATCTTGGTTAGAATATTCCTTTCCAAATGGCGTGTGGTGGTGTGCCTCTGTGCTATCACACAAACTCTATGTAATCTTATAAAGCCTTTTTTTTATCCTCGGCGCGAAACTTGCTTTTATAGACATTGTATAAAATATGTCTATTTCTCTCATATGAAGCCGACATTGACCGAATACATATTTTTATGTTAAAATGTATAAAAAACAAAACAAAATAAAATATATTGTAACGAATCTCACTATCCAGGCTCTCTGCAAACTGCACTAGACGATACTGTCAACTGAAAGAACTTGACAACTCAGGTCTCTAAATTAACGTAAAAGTGTAATGTCCAATAAATAACTGCCAATACTGTACAATTGACAACACGTAACACAGACTGTACAATGTTCTAGATGTCTGAACCGTCGTATCAACTCTGTACTGTCGAATGAACTCTACTGGCTTCTGTTGAACTCTGCGGCAACGTGGTGGACTGACTCGTAGATCGGAAAGTCGCGACTGACTCGACTCTGTTACCTCCACTCTTTATATAGGGCCCCTGCTGGCCTTCTAGAACCGAACAGAACGTCGCTAGACCATTCTAGGTTGTCATACGACTACATTCCTCGTGACGCTCCTGAGCTCTACTCAAGAGGCCGATCATTCCCGAACCGTCATGTTGACACTCGTCTCGGCTGACCGTCGTAGCTCGTCACGGTCGACCGCTCGTCTTGCGCTGGCATGGGGCGATTTGCGTCGGCTTTCTAGTAACTCACCACTACCCCTATCTGTGCCACCACCAGGTTTATTACAATATGTATGTTGGTGATGGGAAAAGTTTAAAAAATGTGAAACTAGAATTCTCAGCGAAGTCGATATAAGCGGTCTGTTATAATAAACTATAAATCATGGGCCAAAATTATATTAGGGGAGAGTTAAAATATTGGGGGGGGGGGGGGGGGGGACAAAATGTGTGAGAGTGTTCGATGCGCAGGATGTAACAATAAAAAAAAAGGTTTATGTTGAAAAGTATTAGAGACCTTTTGAAGTAACGTCTGTATTATATAAGATAAGATAAGAAGAAATATTTCGATAAAGAGCTGAAAAGTCGATAAATTATAAATAGTTTGAAATTCTAGAACAGAAAATTGTTTGTGTAAATAAGACTATTTGTTAAGCAGGAAAAGGTGTTGTTGTTGATTTTTTTAGGTTGGGGGGGGGGGGGGAGAAAAGGTAATAATCGAATTTACGAGCAGGTTCAAGTTATAACAAAAAAGGAGGGGGTGAACACGTTTTTTTTTTTAAATTCTTACACGATAACATTGACCCCTTTCTCCCCCTCCCTTTTTCCCAACTGGTCTAGACAAGTGATAGAATCAAACCGCATTTAGAGAGCTAAAAGCATGATATTGGGCTAAACAAAAACAATTGGTAAAAATATTTCCAATTGTACAGATTTATTATTGTTATTCTAGATCTATTAAAATGTTAATCACATGACTGATCTAAGCTAATTGATATAATTGCACGCGGTAAACATTATATAGCCTGAAACCGAATCGACGTGTGTAGCCGATGGATGATGAAATTATAGTATAGATGGGTATCAATACGTCTCTAAAATATTGTGTATTTATTCTTTAAAAATTTCTAAATCCTTTTTTGCATTTACATTTTTTTAAATATTTTAATTACAAATAAATCTTTTAAAATAAGTAATTGATGCTTAAGTTTTAAAAATGGTTAAAATTACTGACTAACTAACGAATTCAATATTTTTAACTTTTACTTCTATATCAATAATTTTGCAAACATTATGAACCTAATGGCTTTACAGAACATACATAACTGTGGAAAGTATCAGAATGTATGATTAATACCTACGGTCTATTTATAACCACAAGAATTGTACTTCTTTGTTACCATATCACTTTGAAAATTACAAATCAAATGTTCATGTCGCGGCTAATTCATTTCAAATCTGTAGCTAGTTCTGCCAATGAGTTCTCTTGCCAAACATGTTATTCAGGTATTTCTTATATGGTAAAAAAATAAAAATCAAACGCTTCAACGGCTTCAATAAAATTCTATTTATAAACTTTGTGAAACGAATTTGCATTGAAAGAATATGGGACGTGTTACGCCTCAAGAACTATACTTTTGACACATTTGACACACCTGATTAGAGAACTGTCTTAAGGTACTTGGAAATTGTAAAATGTTTCATTGATCTCTCTCTCACGCTGTCTGTCTAGCTAACGGAAAAACTAACAGTCTAAACATCTTTTTTGTATTGTTTGAACAACATATAAGTGTAGTATAAAACGCTAGAGTACAGACCTTCATCAACAGATGCTTGAGAAATATCCTAAAAATACACTGGTACGACAAAGTAGTAAACGCCAAACTGTGGGAGATGAGTGGACAGAAAAATATAGAAGTGCAGATCTTAGAGAGGAAGTAGAGATGGATTGGTCACACCCTTAGAAAAGATGCCAGCAACAGAGCTAGGCAGGCCTTAGAGTGGAATCCCCAGGGAACAAGACGTAGAGGAAGACTAAAAAGAACATGGCGACGCAGTGTACTTGAAGAAGCCGAGAGGACCGGGAAGAGCTGGGAAACCATCAAAAAACTAGCGAGAGACCGTGGAGGGTGACGTGTTTTTGTCGAGGCCCTATGTTCCATGAGGAACCCAAAGGGATGATGATGATAAAACGGTTAGTTTATTTAGTTTATATTGAACTGATTAACTTATGGTTAACTTTTGATAGTCACAATAAAAATCTAGATCTAGTTTTAAAAATCTAGATTAGATCTAAATCAAGATATCATTCCTTTTTTAAACGCGAGTCACATAACGAGGATTAATAAACATTACTATACCGCAGGGGCGGACTGGCTATATGGGCAAACGGGCAAATGTCCGGTGGGCCTGTACCAAATGGGTCGGTCTGGTCGCGACCAAAGAAAAAGAAAATGCAGACAACTTTAAAAAAAAAGGTGACAGGTCGAACACGTTTTCTTGTTTTTTTGTGTGTGTTTTTAAAATTCTTCTTACACTTAATTTTGTTTGAAATTCAACAAGAATATCACACACAAAAAAAAACCACTACACACTGTACGTATTATCATTTGCAAAACGTTAGACCGTACTTTCTGCTATGCACGAGCGCATGGACTGCTTTGATGTCTTCGAAGTTGTGTATAGCTTAATCATTTTACTTGTCGGCATGGGCCTTTGATGGCACTCCCATTTTTTTTTGCTCCTTCCCTCCCCCGTCTTTTATTGGTTCCAATGAAATTTAACCAAAAAGAGGGATGAGAGAGGTCAAGTTAGAAAACATTGATATAACGCAACAAAAAAAAAAGAGGCGCGACAATTAATCTTTAACAATATTTAATAGAAATTAACTTAAACACATACACACAGCCGCGAAATTGCAAACCACTCAACTTATTCACAGCTCAATATAGGTATAAAGCTCTACTTTCTGCAATTTGAAAAGAAAAGTAAAGGTTAGGGATTTTGTTTTGATTGTTAAAAGTAATAATAATGTTTCAAATATTCATTTGGCGTTGTAAAAAAAAATATTTTTTTAAATTTAAAATGATGATGTAGATGTACCTAAATTAAACTTCTAATTTAGCACTCTCAATATCTATATCTACTAGATCTAGATAAAAAAAAATATATATTTGGGATAATGTAGATGTAATTTAGATAAGATTAATGTTAAAAAACAACAACTAGATAATCAATTATTAGACTAATTGCAATATTAAATTTCAAAATAGAAGATTAGTTTTAGTATTTTATAACATTGCAACATTGACATATTGACAATCTAGACTTTAGAAATAAAAATCTACACTTTATGTCTAGAAATTAAAATTATAGATCTTGATCTAGTCTAAATCTTGGCTGTCTGGTAGTGCGGTTTGCGCGCTGGACTGTCGTTTGGATTCATCGATTGTTCCAGGTTCAAATCCTGCCCGCTCCTATCCGCCGTCGTCCTGCGGGAGGTTTGGACTACAACTCTGAAGGAACATCCGAAACATGTAAAACATTCTAGACTAGACCAAGAAATTCTAGATCTAGATTCTACAATGATTTTAATTAGAACTTAAATCTAAATCTAGTTTAAAAAATCTAGCTCTAGTGTAAAAAAAAATCTAGATCTAGTGTAAAAAATCTAGCTCTAGTGTAAAAGAAAATCTTGATCTAGTGTAAAAAATCTAGATTAGATCTAAATCTAGCTATTATGTCTTTTTAAAATGCGAGTCACATTACTAGGTTTAATAAACATTACTATACCGAGTTGTTTTAGCATTTCATTTAAAGAATTTATTCCATATGACGTCAAAGGAAAAAAAATCCACTACGTCACACGGCCTATAAGACTAAAAAAATATCATCAAACGAGCATCTTGTTGGGGTTCATAGACATTGGTGCACCGAGTGATTTCTTTTAGCATTTCATTTAAAGAATTAACTCCATATGACGTCAAAGGAAAAAAAATCCACTACGTCACACGGCCTATAAGACTAAAAAAATATCATCAAACGAGCATCTTGTTGGGGTTCATAGACATTGGTGCACCGAGTGATTTCTTTTAGCATTTCATTTAAAGAATTAACTCCATATGACGTCAAAGGAAAAAAATCCACTAGGTCACACGGCCTAGTTAGACTAAAAAATGTCATCTATACGAGCAGCTTGTCGAGTGTTCATAGACATTGGTGCACCAAGTGAGATCTTTAAGCATTTCATTTAAAGAATTGACTCCATATGACGTCAAAGGAAAAAAAATTCCATTACCTCACACATAGACATTGGTGCACCGAGTGAGTTCTTTTAGCATTTCTTTTGATGGGCTAGTTAGACTAAATATGTATGTATATAAAAGGATTTAAGACGCTTTTTTGTTTGTTTTGTCTGTCAGTCTGTCTGTCCGTCATGTTAATAGCGAATAAAAAAAAGACTAAAAGCTATTGAAAATCTGATTAAAATTTAATTTCCCTTCCGAAAACATCGCATTAGTTTTAAGTTTCTATAATAGATTGTTCCGGATGTTTATATATTTATAGTTAGAGAAAATAACAATTCCAGATTAATCAAATACCGTTAATTAAATTTTTGGGATGGTCTCGTATGAAAATTAGATGTACCATAACGTTATGGAGAGATTTTCAAACCATACTTTGGTGTTAGGAAGTTGTTTTCCTTAAAAATCGGAACATAATATTAACGATAATTACATTTTCTAACGTTTTAGCTAGAAAGTAAAATGTAATGTAAGAGAGAAGTGCGATTTTACATAGATAGAGATAAAATATTTTTCATAAAAAATCCGTAACAACCAATTTCGTAAATGAGAAAATTATTTGTTTTATTTATTAGAAGAGGGATTTCAAAAATTTATTAGCGTTATTAGATTTTTCATATAAAATTCGAATCATTTTTCGCGATGATTTGTAAGAAAATTAAGGCAATGTAGGTTGATTTCTTTTTCGAAACAAAATCCGGAACAATTGCAAATAAAAATGTCCGTCTGTCACACTCAGATCTCGAAAACTAGAAAAGATATGAAAAACATTATTTCACTATTAAATGCGGCTTGAAAAATTTAGGTGCAAAGGCTACTTTTGGTTTTCTAAAAGCAATCTGTTTAATTGCAAAACCTATTAAAGGTTAAATCAGATTTACAATAGCCTTTAGTGTTGTTTGTTAATCTAATCATGGCGAACAGACCGACCAACAGACAAAACGCAAAAAAATAAGCTTTTATTATGTTTCGGCAAGAAAATTAACTGTACTATAAATCTAAAAAAGAGATTTTCAATAATCGTTTCTTGTAAATTACTTTCTTATTTTAAAATCCTGAACAACCTATTTTCGATATTTTGAAAAAAAAAATTTTTTTAAAAGTCATTTGGCATAAAAAAATTTTAAGTTAAAAATTCAGAACAATTGATATTGATAAATTAACTATAGTGACGTAGTGTCAAAGAATATAAGTTTAATATTAGTCAATTATGCGATTTCAAACAATCATTTGACATAATCTATTCTTTATAAAACAATATACGGATTAACTTTATAGTTAATGAAATATAAATCAGTATAGATATTTTTATTTAGCATTTATATGCTATTTACATTAAAAAACCGGAACAATCTATGTGTTAATTGCAACGTTTAAGCATGGAAATAAAATCTAATATAAGTTAGAAGAGCAAACAAATATTTGTTGGCATTGATTTGTTTTTCACAAAACATCCGGAACAATCTATTATAGATACTTAAAACTATTGCAAAACCTATTAAAGGTTAAATCAGATTTACAATAGCCTTTAGTGTTGTTTGTTAATCTAATCATGACGAACAGACCGACCAACAGACAAAACGCACAAAAATAAGCTTCTTTTATCCGGATGGGGGCACTAAACAAAAAATTAATAAAATCTGATTTTTTTAAAAAGTTTAAAGGAATTGGTTTAGCACATGTACATGTTGCGACGTTTTGCTACTGCATGAAAGTCGCTGCTTAAAAAGTCCATTTAAAAAAATGTGCGCGATATTTACATACAAAGTGCATTCTTAGCCTTTATAAACAAATATAAATGTTTTCTTTTAATTTTAGCAGCTAGTTGAAAAGAAAAATACTTTAATTAATATTTATATTTATTGTAAACATTTCTAGTACAGTTTTTAAAAATATTTGACTTTATGATATCGAGAATGCATATAAATAGTCATTGTACGTTTGCTATTGTAAAATTCGTAATTGTTTTAGAATTGGTGTATTTTTATGAAAAAATCGCTTGCATAATTAATTTTATAAATTAAACAGATTGCTTTTAGAAAACCAAAAGCAGCCTTTGCACCTAAATTTTCAAGCCGCATTTAATAGTGAAATAATATTTTTCATATCTTTTCTAGTTTTCGAGATCTGAGTGTGACAGACGGACAGACGGACATTTTTCACAAACTTAATAGCGGCTTTTTCCCCTTACGGGCCGCTAAAAATACTCAATTAGTCCATTAATTATTGGTAATTAATTATTTTGTTTAATATCGAATAACTTGTACATTATTGGTAGACATAGTTTTAATTACGAGTTTCACCCCTTTAGATAAGCTTTTTATTTTAAAAAAAAAAGGAAATTTTTTATATTTTGCTAGTTCAATGCTGTTGGAGTTAGTTCGCGAGTAAAGAACAGTAGTCAGTGCGTTTTAAATTAATAATTGTTGGATTGCTGTGTTTTTCTGTATTTAGCTTTCTGCAATAGCCTACTCCCGTAGCTGTTGCTTCCTGGAGTGTCTTTTAACTGATTTTGTGTGGTATGTTATGGTATGTTGTGTGACTAAAGAGGCCAATCATTGATACACAGCTGCGGTCACATATTTTGTACCTCCTATTAACCTAGCAAAGTATTAATAAAATGCAAAGCCAAAGAAGAATTTATTTTTTAATACAAAATCTTAATTTTCACTTATTATCTTTATCCCTACCCATACTGGGCCCCGCGCAATTCGTTTCGCATAGTCCCGAAACCTGTTCCAGCATGTACAAAGCAGCTTTTACATTGTGGACAACTGCAAGGAAGTTTCTAGGATCATTGCGAACTCTGCGTGCTGAAATTATGTATATTTTCCACTGGTGAGAATTTTGCATCTGAATTTGTTTTTCATCTTAGCACCTTGCGTTTACAAATTAACACAGGTTGTTTTTTTTGTGAACATGTTTATTGGCTAATTGCAGCTGACCTATTGATACATATAAGTGAGTTTCTTTCTCAAACTGGGGGGGGGGGGGAAGCAAATAAAAAAAATATGCGATTTAGTTAGTGCTATTTACATTTTTTGAATATGTAATCAGGTACTTCAAAATGATATCATTTCATGTTTCTCACTAATTCTGTTGACTAAGTCTTCACACTACTTTTAAAAATGCTTCTTTTACATTGCTATTTTTGTCCTAATTCATATGACGGTAACTCACTACCAATGTCGCCTATACCTTTGCCAGACTCATGAGTGTTCGTAACTATTGGTTCTCTTGTAATCCTGATGATTGACGTTTGTGATATAAAATTACTCCCTTTTCTTAATTGACGTTGTGTTTATGGAATACTATTTCACGGATCATTGTCTACGCTGCATTAGAAGTAAAATTGAAGCTAAAACAAGAACGGTAATGCTGGTATAGAATAGTTGCAACCTTAACCATGGAGCATAGACTATTTTTTAGCTTTCAAATCTAAATCTAGTAAAAAACATATGTCTTGAATATTCAAAGAAAAAAAAATGCTATGAAGAGAATATATAACTTATCATATATTTATTAGATGCATTTCTGTGAACATACTATACAAATCGCAAGCTTAAAATTACGGAAAAAATAAATCTACATGACAATTATATATCTCAATCTTTCCATCTTTTAAAGCATACAATTTTAATCAGTTCTAAAATGTATAAAAATAATAACAACTAATATAGAAATTGAATGTTTACATTTTTATAGTCAAATTTTGAAAACATTTTTCTACATGGAGCTCGTTTAAATGCTACAAATTATTTTTTTTGTTTTCCAAAAATAAAGGGCGTTATTAAAGACTCTATCCCAATAAGAGGTTGTTCCACGGTGGCCATAAAAAATAAGGCCAGGCACCAGCATGAAACCATGACTGAAATGTATCCGTAGGTCTGAAAAACAAAACAAAGAAAAAGATTTTTTTAACCAAATGAGAAAATGTCTAACAGAAATGCATTGGATAGAAAATCAGGCATTACAAAACACAACAAATGTACCATCTAAACTAAATTGTGCAAACTTAGTTCTTAAATGCTTCTCTAGCATTTATAGCCTATTTCTAGGTTTTCACTGCGTTGAATGTTTACATTTTTATAGTCAAATTTTGAAAACATTTTTCTACATGGAGCTCGTTTAAATGCTACAAATTATTTTTAACGTAACCCTTTTTTTTTCTTTATATTTTCCAACGGAATTTTGTGTCTCATGAATTAGTGTAGCCCTAAAGAATGAAACACATTAGCTTTGCTCCTCCTATCAAACAATCAAAAATGGAGGCCAAACTTGCTTTTCCCTATCAGCAAGTTTAAATCGTGCACCATAAAAAATTTCCCTACAATTTGAAAAAAGTTGGTCCTTGTGACATGCAAGAAAGTAAACATTGCTTATTATAAGTCACTAGCGGATCAAAAACTTTTGAGTTGGAGGGGTGGGGCGAATGATTTCCCGAACCCTAAGTGTAAATACATACACACACACAAACACACATATATATATAAAGATATATATTTATGTTAAATTGTTGGGGTGGAAGTTGAAGCAACTGTGTTCCTGTTGAAATCAACCTGTACCAACTATTTCAACCTTTTCAAACGCCGGTATCTCCAATAAATATATAAATAAATAAATAAATATATATATATAACAAAAACAACAAAAACAGTCGTGTTGAGACCTTTCTTTTGCAAGCTTGAGGGTCTCGGGGAGCGCAGTAAGCCTTTCGAGTGGGGTTCGGGCCAACGCCCCGACGCCAAAAGCGTTTTCTTGCATTTTTCACTGCAGAAACCACTTCTCCTGACATCTACAGCTCACTATTTATCAGTGAGGTTCGGGCCAACGCCCCGAGGCTAAAAGTATTTTCTTGCATTCTGCACTGAAAAAAACGCATTCTCCTTACCTAAAGCTCATTATTCATTCTATTAAAAAAGGACCTTTTGAATAATGCTGTACTAGGGGAACGACATAATATAAAGATCGGTTAAAATATCAATAACAAGTTTTAACCATATAGATATTTAATTGATTCTGTTAGCAAACTATTATTTGTACAAATAAATAAGCCGCCCCCACCCACTTAAAAGTTTATGGTGGGGGGAGGCGTAGTGATGCTATTGACCCCTCCCGACCCCACCAAATCTGCCAACATACTAGAGGTGGGGCGAAATAACCTAAAAATAGTTTGAAATATAAATAATTAGTATATATAATTGACATAAGTAATAAATTCGTATACAAATTGTGTGAATTATATACTAAAATTCGTCCTCCCCCCCCCGGCGGCCGAGTGGGGGGGGGGGCGGTAGGGGCGATCGCCCCCCCCCCGGATCCGCCAGTGATATATAGGAAAAAGTGTGCGAGATGAACCATAGTCGTTCTACGACTGAAGAAGGCCAATATATATATTTACTATGTGCATTGGTATTTGTAAAAGAGCCGCTCACTTTTTGTTGCCTAACTAACTTTGGATTATTTTCTTCTCTCTATCTACAATTTTTCTTTCTACTGTACACAGTCTAACAAAAGAACGTCATTCAAAAATGTCGGAATGAAATGTTTATTGCCAGACAAATAAAACATAAAAAACGTCTTCTGAGTGTAGGATTTGTGATAGTTATTACATCTTATCAGAATAATAAAATAGTATTACTCAATGCAAAGTAAAAATGCATATGTAGTTAATAATTTTCCTGTCTTTTAGCGTGGAACGTGAAGAACTCACCACCTCACCAAATGATATAAAAAAATTGTAGTGGCTGGATGTCAATAGAATTTCAATGAAAATCGGATGAATAAGATAGACTCCATAAGTGATTCGACATAGTGGTATGAAGAAATTCCAAGATAAAAGTTTTGAAATGAAACCTGCCAAAAAAGAAAATAAGAAAATAAATGTAATCCTTTCAAACAAATATCACATCCTATACTCAACTCTTAAGAGAGCAGTTCTTGTATATATATATATGTATGTATGTAATGTATGTAATGTATGTAATGTATGTATGTATGTATGTATGTACGTATGTATGTATGTATGTATGTACGTATGTATGTATGTATGTATAAGTATGTATGTATGTATGTATGTATGTATAAGTATGTATGTATGTATGTAAATTAATTTTATTTCAAAAAAAATATTAACGATTTTCTTTAAAATTTCAAGGTAAGTAAATATTAATGAGAACAAAATTCCTAACTCATTGGCCACATCGCGAAAACTCGGGTCGACCGTTATATTCGTTTAAACATGTTTCGTTATTGTAAACTTATATTGATGTCATATGTTATGAATGAAAGTATTTCAAAATACGTCAAAGGAAAAAAAAGCTTGACATTGCTCCAGCCAGATATCAAAAAGTACTGTATAATGCACCCTTAGATTATACGTCCTCTAAGCAAAAATAATCCACCTCAATAAATTGCTCACAAATAATTATTTCATTATTTTATTTCTTATCGTATATTTCTTGCCCTAATATATATATATATATATATATATATATATATATATGTGTGTGTGTGTGTGTGTGTAGACTATTTCCCCCCAACTCTCCCCCTTCATCCCATTCACCAGCCTACGCCACGCTAAGTTGACTTATTCTACAGGTTGACCATATTGGATAAATGGTCACTTTGATCTGTCAACGGCAGATCAGGTATCGCCCTAGAGTCCTTGCCGTCGCGTTAACCAGGCCAATATTTTATAGCCCCTAACTTTTCCGGTATTTTGTTCCCTGCTAGAAGGGGACTGCTCACGTGTTCGCTCAATTAATCATGCACGTTACTTCCTGCCCTTTCCTATTGAATGTACATTCCTTGACCAGTCAAAAGATTATACATATCTATCTTTCGAATTTATCTAATTTGGAAACTATTTCTGCCCGCTTGAATTCAGGCAGGATAAATGTGCTAGCCCCAGAGCCTCTCTCAGCAGACCTCCTAGATTCACGTGATCTCATGACCTCTTCATAGCCCTCCATATTTCTTACACTTTAGCGCCTGGTTGCTGGTTCCTGTTATTTCTGCACCCGAGCACCTTCCAACGCGGATACGCTAAAGAACTTGAACAGTCTACAGCACCAAGGCAGAGGGATAAGAATCTGAAGAATCTGGGACATTCAATCTAAGTCTTAAAAACAATAGAAAACTCATATTTGTACCATCAGCAGTCAATAGGATCATTTGATTATTTCATTTATCCTTATTAGTAGACAGATGACCTTAGAAGTGACCATTCTTCTCCCCACCATCCCCTCTTAAGTTATGGTGCATTCCCGAGTTTATCCCTAACACTAAAGTTAGACTTCTGTTACAAACTAGTGTACGCTACCTCTAATGCTCGCTGCTCTATTGTATCGTTAGAAACACGTGGAGCTAACGATGTCAAAAACACATTTCTGTAATAATTATTTGATCTTAAGTAAATTGCCCCAGCGGCGCATGAAACCATCTATGGGATCTGTAAGCTCCTGGAACGAGCGTTTTCCTGCACTGTAAGCTTGAGAAATTCATTATCCTTTGGTCTATAACGGTACCACGCTATTTCTCTTAGTAACAAAAGTTAAATTAAGCGTGGGACAGATTGATACTTCATTGTGAGATAAGATACATTCGAGGCAGTTGACGTTTGCAATGTGCTAAAAACAGACGTGGACATTTGAAGTCTCTTACCAGAGGCTCGTTCTAAGGTCTCGATTTAAAACTGGCTAAACGAACAGAAGGGCGAAAGGTTGGGGTGCATTGCTTTTCCATTCAATGAAACTAAAGAAAAAAAAGAACTGAACTAATTCACGAAAAGTGCATCGTCCGAAAAGTGTGTGTGTGTGTGTGGTTGTAGCTGACAAAAAAGTGTGTGTGTGGTTGTAGCTGACAAAAAGTGTGTGTGTGGTTGTAGCTGACAAAAAGTGTGTGTGTGTGTGTGGTTTTAGCTGACAAAAAGTGTGTGTGTGTGTGCTTGTAGCTGACAAAAAGTGTGTGTGTGGTTGTAGCTGACAAAAAGTGTGTGTGTGGTTGTAGCTGACAAAAAGTGTGTGTGTGTGTGTGATTGTAGCTGACAAAAAGTGTGCTGGAGGAAAACGTTCTCATGCTGGCCGATGCAATAAAGTGAGGGAGGTTCTAAGCAATAATTTCATCTTTAAGAACATCTAAAGCCATATTTGGATATCTGTGACAAAAAAGTTTCAATTATGTGTTTGAATGTGCGATAATTATGGTCTACTCATTGCGTTCGTTGTTAAAACTGAGCATGCATATTGTGAGCAAATATTTCTAAACCTTTAAAACTGAGCATGCATATTGTGAGCAAATATTTCTAAACCTTTAAAACTTATCATGCATATTGTGAGCAAATATTTCTAAACCTTTAAAACTAAGTATGAATATTGTGAGCAAATATTTCTAAACCTTTAAAACAATAGCTTACTTAAAGCGAACTTTTTTTTTTGTGCTTAGTGCCACAAACATTAAACTATTTTTGTTATTCAGGTTTTGGTTTAGATTTAGGCTACGAGTTGGTAAGTAACATAGGCTCTTTATTAACTTTTTTTTATGATGAGTTCAAAATTGTGTCATTTGAAAATATTTTTACCAATTCTATGGTGAGCAAAAAAGAATTTTAATATTCGCATACTAACAAATAACTTTTGGTCCTATTGGATACACACCTCCCTGTCCATTACAGCAAGCAAAAATGATCCAAGCAACACAAAGTGCCCAGCTTGGTCTTGACAGAGCCTCAAACAATGATCGTTCAACATCTGACCATTTACTTCCATTTTCTTTATTTTCAGAATAGGTTATATATGGAAGTATTGCAACCACAGCTATACACACAAACCATCCAATAAACAGAGGAACCTGGAGTATCAAAATATTTTTAGATTAACAAAAAAGTTTTTTTTTTAGTTGTACAAAATTTAATTATATCACCCACATCTGACTGTTGAGTATCAGCCCACAAGCACATCTGACCGCAGAAAATTGAAACACACCCACATCTGACCACAAAATATTGAAACACACCCACATCTGACCACAAAATATTGAAACACACCCACATCTGACCGCAGAATATTGAAACACACCCACATCCGATGGTAGATTTCTATGTAAGACCTTGTTTATCTTCCCTAAGTTAATAACAGTTTGGAGGTTTTTGAAGTGTCAGAAGAAGCAAGCGAGATTTCTTTCCACCACCGAAGATATACAGTGAATGAAGAGCAAAGTTAATTGCCACCTAGTTATTCTAATCATTAGACAATGCATCTTAATTCCACATCAAATCTAGCTTCCTTAGAGATAGTTTGTCTAATCCGCAGACGATACAAATAGTCCAACCATCTAAACTAAATAATCTAAATGAAAGCAGTAAGCCAACATAAAAGACTACCTTAGAAATGTCTTCCTTACAAGCCAATGTTTCCATTGTATCATTGTGCAAGCACGTCACTTTCTACTACGTTTGACGTGCACCATTCCATCTCAGTTCTTCATCTTTTAAAATAACTTCTTGTATTTACTCTCTTCCCTTGACAGTTTCCCTGTTGTTGTTTTTTCTTACTTTTTTAAAAATCTTCTTTGCCCTACTCTGTTTTGAAATATGTTTCACACTTATTTTTTTGTTAATTCATGTTTAATAATTTCCTATAATCTGGGCCTTTTCCAAACACTTTATATGTCCTCCCATCATCAAGAGACTCTTTATCAAGCTGGCTATTTCTTCTCAGTATTCTGTTGCTCTCTGACGGCCATTACGTTAGCGAAATAGGCTTGACACAACAGCGATTAAAATTAGGCGACGCCAGTGACCTTCGGTTGATTTATCGGTTTGACCGTTATAAAATAATTCCAAGTTCCTTATCCGTCGTCTGTCACATTGAATCTGGGAGTGTGCCTCTATTGATTGTAACATAACATTAAGACTAACCCCATCATACGACATTGAGGCTATAAAAGACGCCGTAGTGACATTTTTGTTTTTCTCCACTCGTAAGGTTTACCTGACATGCTTTCCTACTCTGGTTTGGGTATGAGGGGCGTATAAGCCTTGACTGGCTACTTCCCTAGTAGAAGAAAAACAGCTGCCTTGCAACTAATTCAAATATGACAAGGTTTTCGAGACAACCGTGATAAAAATCAGGAGTCGGTTACCGCTAGGCAGCTTGCAGTAAACAGTGCTACATTATGGAGGTACCGTGTAAATCTTTTCACGAAATGGCAACGTATTGAAAACGTATCTGTTGTAACACGATGAAGGAAGACAGCAACGCTTTTCAGAGGAATCCCTGGCGTTGTAGAAGGAGAACATTTCCTTGCGTATTTCCAAACCTATTGTTGTGTAGTACCCTTTCAGCTACTTAATTACTTATGTTATTTATATATAGTCATTATTTTTATTTCAACCTATTATTAACCTATTACCTATTAGATTATTTCGCCCCCCCCCCGTATGTTGTCCTATTTTGTGGGATGGAGAGGGGGCGATGGTGTCGTGCGCATATGGAGTTGCTTCTTTGCTAGGTGTAGTTTTTGTGTGTGCACCAAAATGGTTTGTGCGCTATCTCTGGGGACGCGCTATGTTGGCGTCATTGCTTCATTGCTTCTGTTTTGTTTTGCAGGATGGCGGATCTTTGGTTAGAGCTCTCTATTGTTGTTTTCTTCCCCAGTATTGGGAAAGTTAGCTTATTTTAATTCCTTCTCTAGTTTGTAGCTCTAAAGTCGTTGATATTAAAATCTTGTGAATGGCGATCACAAGAAAAAAGGAAGGCATATTTTTTGTTTGTTTAGGGTCGCACTATTGGGACTTTGCTGGAGTAAAGTCTGATCTGTAGGTTGTGTAATTATATAGTGTCGGTGCGTAAGTTATGGCATTCTAGCACCAATGTGTAAAAAGTGCACAATTTTTGAACGCACTTTCTTTTTGTTGCCTTGCTTGTAAGCTGATGGAGTTTTTTTGTTATGCTGGTGTAACGGTTGTTGAGATTCTTTTGTGTTCCCCTGTTTAGGGTGAGTATCTAAGGCATGACTGCGTTTCGCAGTTGTTTCGATGCCATAGTGATAGTCTACTAGACCTTTTTAGTTTGTCTTTATTTTGTCTTTGCAGGGAGTTTGTATGGGAGTGGAAGTCTACGCTGGTGACTAGATATAGCAGTGTTTTGTGTTGTGAATTTTGAACATTAATGTGTACGTTGTTGGATAACAAGGTGTAGAATTTTTGTGTAATCAATAGATCCACAATATTAGAATGTTCATCATAACTTGAATGTCTATCATTAAACATTTACATTGTCAAGAGGAATCACTTATTTCTTTGTAAGCACAAAGGTGCCTGTTGAATGTTAGGGGCCCGGGTAAACGAGCTAAGGCCTTAATACAACCCTGACATATAGAACCTGCTAGGCCATTATCCATGGCATTGGGTTGTGGGCATCGCGAGCCCGAAGTGGACTGATCGCTCTGTGACCAATGTGTAATTACCTGGTAACGATGTTGTATATATACTCATATCATAGGCGCACTGATTTAATATTGATCACGATGTATAACCATCATTTATTATGTCATATCATTGCTTCATTAAACCTTTGCTGCCTTGCAACTAGCTCAAATATGGACAGGGTTTCGGGAGACAATCGTGATATTGTCATTATTCGTTCTCTTGGAAATTACTTCATAAATTTATTGATAGACCGTCAGAGGTGTCCGGGCAGATGAGCCATGGCCGAATTACAACGCCGACAGGAAATTAATACTCAGCGTTGAGGTGGAGTATGTCGTACCCTAGATAAACCCACCTTAAAAGATGGCATCAATCCCGCCCACCAAAAACTTTCGAGTCGGGGGTGGTCCAATTTAATTGTAGAAATCACAGCTTGTTAACAGAATCAATTAAATATCTATATGATTAAAACTAGTTATTGATATTTTAACATTTTATATTGTCGTTCCCTTGTTGGTCGATTGGGTGGGGTCGGGTGGGGCGAATACATCGTCTGCCCTTCCCACCTAAGCCTTTTGAGTGGGGGGGCGGTCCTACTTTTATGGAGAAATCATATTTTGTTAACAAAATAAGCTAAATAATTTTTAAATTTTTTAATTATTTCGCTTCCCTTCTGGTATCATGGCCGATTTAGTGGGGTGGGATGGGGGACGATTGCATCTACTGCCCTCCCCACTCTACCCCCCACCCCCTCTGAGTGGGGGGGGCGGTCATATTTTTATGGTGAAATCATAGTTTATGAACAAAATTAGTTGAATATCTATATAATACAAGCTACTTATTGATATTTGAACCAATTTTTATATCATGTCGCATCAAACTCTAATCTCAAATTTTATCATTAGTAAATATAAAATGAAAAAGGGTTGTACCAGGTGGGAGTGGCGATACATGCAATCGCCCTCCGCCCATCCGACAAACCAATACTTTTTCTTTCTGTATTTTACTTTAGAAATTACAAAATTAAAAAAATCTGTCACTAATATAATTTATATATGCTATAAATTAAATTCTTATATCGAGTCGCCCCACCCCCTATACTTTATTGTCAAATGCAATTATTAGCTGAAATCATAAAAAGGGAGCGAGGATTAATCGGTTTCACTCTACCGCCCCCTTCCCTTTCCAGACGAAAACATGACGTTTTAAAACAGAATAGTCAAATATGGCGACAGAGTTTATGTCATTGCATTTGGATTTATCATAATTATTTTAAGAAATACTTGTTTTGGAAAATTTAGAAGTTATAAGAAATTTTTCAGTAAATAGTAACAATTAGGATGAAATATTTGTTCCCTTGTCGGCTTTTTTCAAACCTTTACTAAAGCTGATATTTTTCTGTTGTATAAATAAATTTGGGACTATAACTCACAATTTGGGCTTGAATCCTAAAAATGCAAAAGATTTAGAGTAGAATCTAATTGGTCCACTTCATGTCTCCTCTCACTTCCAAAATTTTTGTGTTATAGTTCTGTAACAAAGCGAAGTTTCAAATAGACCCATTGAACAAAATGTAGGCCTATCACTTACAAATGAATTTTATTATTATTATTATTGTTTTTGAAATACATTTTTTTTTGGCGGCGATCATCAAAGCCTTAATCTAAATCTGTGGGGTATCTTATCTTTTTAAGGAACAAATCGGTTGTATTAGCATAATAGAAAGTTTTTCAAGTAAAACATTCTTCCAAATAATCTTGAAAATTAGATATTTTTAAGCGTTTAACCGGGTTCCAAAGGACTGTCAATGCCTGGGGTGAAAGTGGGGATAAGCAAGAAATACTCCCAAGGCTTGCGTCTCTAAATGTCTCTGACAGTCAAATCCAGCTCCTGGCTTTCACGTCTGATTTTTCCCAAAATTCCGGCGGAACCTGTTCTCACAAACCGACAGGAGAAGGGATGAAAGGAGGAACACTGGCGCCTCAAAACCATTTTAGCTTCGTGTTGATGGAGCATGTCAGCCTAAATAACTCAACCCATCTAGGAGAAGGAAAACTCTGACTCCAAACCTTCACTTTGTGGCGATAATCCCCCCTGTGGGTATCGGGGCTTGGAAATGACCAAGAGTAATAAATAGCCCCACTGCCTTTCCACTTGCATTTTACTAAGCAAATTATAGTGGACCTCCCCCCATCTAGGTGCTTTTTGACGGAGGTCTGGATTGCACTACTCCAGACGGAGGTCTTTGTCTCACTACACTCTACTACTCACTACACTCACTACTACTACTACTACTCTAAACCCATTATGAAGTTTTTTTTTGGATCTGGTGAATGTGAAATCGTGAAGGGGCCTTGGATCCGGGATGTGAGTGACGATTCCACAGTGCATACCCAGGGCACAGTCCACCTTAAGCTTTCTACTGCAGAATAGTTTCATTTGGAGAGCTCTGTGGATGGCGGAGAATGAACCATTGGCCAACCCCACCTTGTCCCATGGACAAGTCTTTAGACCCAGATGTTCTTTTTATGTCAGTATTGGAGAAAATTGCCAAGACAGAAAACTTCCTTAAAATGCGGGGATTATATCTTTAAAAAAAAAAGCCAACACTCAGCCTACACTAAATGCCAAGGAATTTAACAAAAAAACCATACGAGCTCAGACGTCGCCTCGTAAAAGGTCTGCGCATGGCAGTTTCTTCCAGGACTGCCCGTGATAAGTCAGCTACTGGAAATAAAAAACAGGCAAGCAGCAAACACCTAAACCTTTTGTAACTCAACATCTTAGGCCTACAAAACAAGACAAAAGAACTCCTACACATACTCAAGAAACATGATATACACATAGCGCTTTTACAAGAAACACTACTGCCCAAGAAAAAAATAAACATCACAGTTCAGATGCCTTTGCACCAAATGTCAGGGAATTATGACCCTCATTAGAAACGACACTCAAGCAACAGTATAACACGTACAGAACAATACAGATATCGACTTGCAGGAAATACTTCTTTGGAGAGGAGGAACTAAGTACACCATCAAAAACTTCTATTGCCCACCATCTTCAACAGCAGAAATAGACATACAACTACCACACTACACAAGGACAATAATAGCTGGAGACTTTAATGTACACACACCTTCCATAGGCTACCCATACTACAACAAGCGTGGCAAAGAAAGAGGATGTAATAAATTGCCTCTAACCTACAACTTCTGCAAAAAAAAACATCACCTCCAACATTCCTCCACAGAGCACACAACACAACTAGCAGACCTGACCTAATACAGGCATTGCCGACTCTTCTAAAATAACAGTTCTTAAAGATATAGGTAGTGACCACATGCCTATACTCATCAATATTGGAACAATAGGTAGATACCAACCCAGCAAAACAACTAGATGGAACCATAAAACAGACACAAGACTATCAAGCATAATGGAGACAGATTTCAACTCAACCTACGCAACTATAGTCTCCAACATCTTACAAGCAGTGAAAAAACACATCCCTCGAGGTCAAGTTAGGAAATACAAACCTTTTTGGACACCAGAATTAGATAAATTAGTAAAAGAAAGAAACATGGCCAGGAAGACTATAGAGAAAAAAAACTTCTAAAGAGAACAAGACAAAGTACAACAAATTGACAGGACTTAAGATACACAATTAAAACAGAAAAAAAAAAAGAAAAAGTGGACCACAACATGCGAACAACTAGATCTAAACAAGGATGGTCGAAAGATCTGGACCCTTCTGCACCGGCTATCAGGAAAGAAACAAAGAACAAACCCCCAACCTATAAAAGGCACTGATGACCTAATAACAGAAAACCTTAAAAAAAAAAGGCCGAAACCTTAAATAAATACTTTGCTAGCATCAACAAGTCAAAACCAAGAAAGCAACTGGACCAGGCCTTTAGTAATATCCTAAAGAAAGAAGAAAAAGCCCAAACAGTCAACACTCCCTTTACTCTATATGATCTCAATACTGACCTAAAAAATCTCAAGTCAAGAAAATTCAGTAGACCAGATAAAATAACAAATGAAATGATCCGGGGACTAGGACCACAGGCCCAAAACTGTATACTTAACTTTATCAACCATACATGGAAAACTGGAGACATACCACAGGAATGGAGAACTGCAAACATAATACCCATTTTAAAGAAAAATAAACCACCTGGAGACCCAAAAAGTTATAGACCAATATCTCTAACATCCAACATTGGCAAAATGGCAGAAAAAATTATCAATAACCGACTTTATTGGTGACTATAAAGTACTTGATCACTCCATAATGCACAAGCTGGCTTCAGGAAAGCAAATAGAACGGAAGGCCACCTCTTTCGCTTTATCAAGGACACGGTAGAAGGGTTTCATGAAAACAAGAACAGTACAGCAGTTTTTATTGAATTGCAACAGGCTTATGATAGAGTGTGGAGAAAAGGTCTATTTTTGAAGATGAAAAAAATGAGCATCCATGGAAGAATGTACAGCTGGATCAGAGCATTCTTAAAAACAGAACTATCCAAACCCGATTTGAAGGTGCCATCTCTAATTAAAAAAAGGTTTAGAAGAAGGACTACGACAAGGTTCAGCCCTTAGCTGCACTCTTTCTAATCTTCATGAATGACCTTCCGGACCTCATTTCAGTCAATAAGGCACTTTACGCAGACGACCTTCTAATTTGGACTATAGAGAAATATCCAGTGCTGACTAGATCAAAACTAAATAGAGCCCTCACAACTATCTCCACGTATTCAAAATTATGGAAAATGGAAATAAACAAAGAAAAGTCAGTTTTTTCAATCTTTAGCCACAGAAACGAAACAGCAAAAAGAAACAACATCCTAAAAATAGACTCACAACCAATAAATAAAGAAGAAAATCCAACATATCTTGGTGTAAAACTAGACCAAATACTGTCTCTAAATCACTTTTTTTGGCAGATTTAAAAGAAAAGGCATCACAAAGATTAAACATAATTATAACACCTAGCAGGAACATCCTGGGAAGCTGAAAGAAAACCTTGACCCTCATAAGAAATACACTGGATACGTCAGATCTGTAATGGATAAGTGTTTCTCCATACAAGTAGCCGCCAACAAAACCTATCAATCATCATAAGACACAATCCAAAACCAAGCCTTGCGTCTAATTTGTGGGGGTATGAAAAATACTCCCATAGCAGCCTGTGAAATAGACTCCAATATTGAACCTCTTAAGTTAAGACGCAACAGAGCAGCATTAGAAGCTATTGAGAGATACAGAAGGTTGGAAGACGATCATCCTAATAAACTACTAACACAGAGAAATAGGAAAAACAACCAAAAAAAGTAAAGGACTCTGATCCAAATTACTGACGAACTAGCCCTAAAACCCCACCTCCCCATTACAGAGAAAAAAATAACCAGATTTTCAAACATAACGCCCGGACTAAACTACAAACAACCAAAAACACATTTACTAAAAAACACCTTAACAAAACAATCCAATCCACTGGAGCTCAAAGTAGGCACGCTCAAAACAATTGAAAGCTATCCAAAAACAGCTATCCATATATATACCGACGGATTGGCCTTCAAAGCCATCATCAATGCTGGTCTTGGTGCCTTCCTGGTCTTCCCTAAAATAAACACTTAGAAATAAGCGCACTCTGTGGCGATTACTGCTCAAACTTTCAAGAAGAAATTGAGGCAATTACCATAGCACTACAGACAGTGGAAAACAAATTATATGAAGGAGTGCAACCACCATCAGATATTGTTGTCTTTACAGACTCCCAATCTACTCTGTAAGCACTTAAAAGCAACACCTCAAACAGCCCAAGAGAGTTGACAACACTAATTAGGATAATCCATCAGATGATATCAAAATTAATCTTACTACAGTGGATCCCTGGACACATTGGCATCATGGGAAATGAAAAGGCAGATAAGCTATCAAACTCAGGTTCATCTATGGAACAACCAGATAGACCTGTAAACTTCCTCACCCGAAGGTCAATAATAGTCAACAATCACAAAGAGAAGTGGCTCAACCAATAAGCATCAGGAAACAGGCAGAGAAAAAAAAACAACCTAACAAACTGGACAGTATTAACTTCCACCCCGCAAAGAACAATCTACAATTTTTCAACTAAGAACAGGACACACACATCTAATTAATTACCATTTGAACAAAATAAACTCCACACAACTCCCCCTTTGCAGACACTGCGCCAACCCTCATGAAACGTTAAAACATATTCTCTTGGAATGCCCCTTCCTAATCCACCTTAGGCAGACCCTACTTCAACTACAGCCGAAAACAATCAACACCCTGTACAGCTGTGATGAACAACTGAAGAAAACAGCACACTTTTTTCCTTGGCACAGTCAGCAAAAGAGCTCACAGCTAAGCAGCAATAAAGCTGGCTAGAAGAAGAAGAAGAGCGTTTAATCATCGTTCTGTTGATGTCTTATGTTGACCAAAACATGCCTACTACAAGAGGTCTCGCTTAATATGAAGATAATCTTCTTATCTTCTTATCTTATATAATACAGACGTTACTTCAAAAAAGAAGATGATTACGTCCTACGCGTCATGCATTTAGTCATGCATTTTAATCAATGACTTAAATTCTGCCAAGTCACTGGTTTTCCTAGCTAGCTCAGGCAACCCATTCCATGCTCTAATAGCACTAGGGAAGAAGGAGTATTTGTACAAATTTGTCCTAGCATATGGGACGAGGAATGTGCCTTTATCTTTGTGTCTTTCAGAGTATTTTATTTAATTTTGTTTTTGTATTTCAAGATTATGGTTCAGTGTTTTATGTATAATTGCTACTTTACTTTTGAGTCTTCTGTCCTGAAGGCTTTCTAAATTTAGTGATTTTACTATAGGGGTTACTCTAGTCAAATGTGAATATTCATTTGTTATGAATCTCACTGCTCTATTTTGTGTCTGTTCCAGTTTCTTAATGTTTTCTTGAGTTGAGGGGTCCCAAACGGAGGATGCATATTCTATTATTGGCCTGACCAATGTTAATTAACATTTTAGTTTTATGTTCTTATTTGATTTATAGAAATTTCTTTTAATAAATCCTAATGCTTTGTTTGATTTTTTTATAGTTTCATCAATATGTGGATTCCATGACAGTTTTTCATTTATTATAACACCTAGGTATTTTGCGTTTTTAGTCTGTGTTACTGGTTTGCCATGAATAAGATAAGCGGAATTAATTTGTTTTAGTTTTTTTGTTACTCTTAACAACTGACATTTTTCTGGGTGGAAAGACATGCTTCATTTTGATTCCCATTTCTTGTGTTGTTTTTATTGTTCTATATATTACGCAATCATCTGCAAATAATCTGACTTTTGTTCCTGAAGTAATGCAATTTGGTAAATCATTTATGTAAATTAAAAATAGTAGTGGACCCAAGACTGTTCCTTGAGGTACACCTGAGTTTACTGTTATCGGTGTTGATTTAGAGCCATTTATTATTACAGTATGTTCTATCCCTATCAGAAAATCTTTAATCCACTGATGCAATGGACCATTAATGCCAAAATATTTTAATTTTTTAAGCAAACTATGGTGGTGAACTTTGTCAAAAGCCTTAGAAAAATCTAGTAAGATAGCATCTATTTGTTCACTATTATCTAACCTTTAGAAAAATCATCAATTAGTCCTATTTGCTGTGTTTCACATGATCTATATTTCCTAATTCCATGTTGGTATGGGGTGAGGACATTATGTTTGTCTAAGTGGTTTATGATGTTGCTACATATTATGTGTTCTAGGATTTTACATGTGATGCTGGTAAGTGATACTGGTCTGTAGTTTCCTGGGTCAGATTTTTTTAATAATACGATAAATACTCCTGTCACCGCTTTCCTATTCTATTTATACTTATAACACGATAGAATCTACCTTAGGTCTCGCTACGTCTAGGTGTCCCTGGTTCAGTTCTAGTTAACGAAATAAAACAATGAAACCGCTAGATCAAACACATACACTTTAATCGGCTTTACTGCATAACACACACGCTGGTCTCTATCTGACAAAAAACATACTTCCGGTCATTCGCGCAAATTGTAAAAATAGATTATACATACATACACGCATTCGTCCGTGACATCTCACCCCTCCTAAAATTATAATCAATTTTTACAAAGATACATAAAAAACACGATTATAAAATAAGTACAAACATTAAAACACAATACAACAAAAAATGTTAATTCGATAGGCACAAAGGCTCTGAATATGCCACACAGGCGTTTAAGTATCTAAACAACTTGAACTTAGTCACACAGACTTAAATGTAGTCACACAGACTAAGTAATAGACACACAGTCTATAGTTAAGACACACAGTCTTAGAAGATGAAGACACACAGTCTTAGAAGATGAAGACACACAGTCTAAGAAGATGAAGACACACAGTCTTAGAAGATGAAGACACACAGTCTTAGAAGATTAAGACACAGTATTAAAAGATGAAGACACACACTCTTAAAAGATGAAGACACACACTCTTAAAAGATGAAGACACACACTCTTAAAAGATGAAGACACAAAGTCTTAGTTGTAGACAGAAAGTCTACCATCAAGCAACAAAGTCTAAACTGTTGAAGACACAAAGTCTTTGATGAAGCAACACATGCTTGTGAGAAGCCACGTAGGCTTATTTATATGATAAGCGTGACAGAATGTCCGCTACGACGTTTCCTTTACCTGGAATATGCTGCACTTCGAACTGAAAGTCCTGAAGCATCAGGGCCCAGCGAGTTACCCTGGAATTCACCGACTTACGTGTGTTTAAACAGCGTAAGGGTGCGTGATCTGTGCGGAGTACGAATGTTCTGCCCAACAGGTATCTGGCCAACTTGGTTACTGCCCAAACAACTGCCAAGCACTCTCTTTCTACTGTGCTGTATCGTTGTTCCCATGTTATCTCTCACAACAGATTGAGATCATTTGTAACTTCTGACATTGCTGACCTTTGCCACTTGTAGATATCTGTGATGGTAGGCTCAGTTATGCCAGTCACGTTTCCTAGAATCAAGTCAGCTGCAGGCCTTTCCAACACACATGCTTCAACTTTCCCAGATAAAAATAGCGTATCAATGTCAATGACAGCTGTGGGATATTCTTCAATTGTTCCTCCAAATGTCATACATTGGACTTTCTTACCCGTCAACTGGTGAGGGTGCACATGTAGTCTCTTCACTCCGATTGTGGTCGCTCCTGTGTCTCTCAAGACCTAAATAGATTTTTTCCCAACAAATCCAGGATACATTTTTAATTTCCCAGCGTCACAAGTTACAGCTCCAGCCATCTGGATCTGATCAGATTCATGAGGGAGTTTTTCACTCTGTTGATAGTCTATGCAAACTGACGCATTGTACGGATGTCCAGTTGGTCTTCCCCTATTGCAGGTTTTAAACTCCTGACTTCTGCTTGAACCCATAGTCTCATTTCGTCTTAATGGGCAATTGTTTCTACATTGGGCTGCTAAATGTCCCGTTTTGAAACACTTAAAAACATTTTCTTTTTTCACCAACACTTCTTTTCTGCAGACGGTCCTGTCTCAATTCTTGTTTAAAGCGACTTCTGTTATCATTAGTCTTTGCAACAAAGGCAAACTTGATAGTTATCAAGTCTTCCTCTCTCTGAATTGTCTGCTCCGGATGTGTATTGCTGACACAACTTGACTGCTGTTGGCACATTTTTCGGTTTCCTTTCATGTAGAAAAGCCACTAACTGAGGATTGCAAGATGTGAGGATCTTGTTTCTGATGAACAGATCAATGAGACCTTCAAATGTCTTTTCAGTATTAGACAATTCTACCCAACGCATTAAGTATCTTGTAATGTCCTCAACAAATTCATGGAATGGCTGGTTTCTCTCTGGTTTAGCTTTATGGAACTTCTCTCTATACTCATCATCTGTCAAGTTGTATCTTTTCATTGATACTTCTTTCACCTTGTCATATTCTTCTAGATCTTTCTTAGAAAAGTTGATACAAGCTTGCAGTGCCTTTCCCTGTAATAATGTGTATAGATGACTTCCCCACTGAGTTTTAGGTATTTCTGTAGCTTGAGCATGCACTTCAAATCTCGCCAAATATGCATCCATTTGATCCACGTTCTCATTAAAAGCTGGCAACTTTGACTTCCATACAGGTTTTATATGCTCTTTGATGTCTCCTTTCGTCTCCCTAAGCTCCAACTCTCTGACTCTCAATTTGTGTATTTCTACATCAGCTTCTTTCTCTTTAGTTCTCACAACCGCCGCCTTTAGCTCTTTCCTCACGCTCTGTCTTCTTTTTCTTTCTTTTCTAGCTTGATGTAGAGCTGTCCATGACAATCCCATTTCTTATCCAGCGGCTATTAACTGTGTTAATCTCTCTGCCATTTTGTTTATATCTCTAGCATACAATATAAACAACACTAATAGTTTTTATCACTGTGTTTGACCTGGTTTCGTCTCGGCTGATTGACTTAGTTTTTTCCCGCCGTTGCACGTGAGCGCACACACTTCACGACTTCACGGCCTTCTTGGTCCTTGACCTTTTCACAATGGCGAACCGCAGTTCTGCCTTATGTCTTCAAAGACTAAGTCAAATAACTAGATAAACGAGCCTCCAAATATGTCACCGCTTTCCTATTCTATTTATACTTATAACACGATAGAATCTACCTTAGGTCTCGCTACGTCTAGTTGTCCCTGGTTCAGTTCTAGTTAACGAAATAAAACAATGAAACCATTAGATCGAACACATACACTTTAATCAGCTTTACTGCATCTCACACACGCTGGTCTCTGTCTGACAACAAAACATACTTCCGGTCATTCGCGCAGATTGTAAAAATAGATTATACATACATACATACATTCATCCGTGACAACTCCTAATAAAGATATACTTACGCTACTTGTGACTCGATTGTCAGCCACATTTCAGGATGGCCTTTGCCCAGACGGTACATTATTTTACTAAATTTGACCTGAATAATGGACTGTAGATGTCAGGATAATGCGTTTCTGCAGTGAAGAATGCAAGGAAAACTTCGCCCCCTAGATTCAAGAGAAAGGCCACCAACATGATTTTTTTTTTTGCCGAAGGTTGAGAACCACTGCTTTTTTATTCTCATATTTTCTGGTTTCGACTTCCCAATGTGTCCGTCATGGAAGAAGGTTTGCGGAGACTGAATGCTTTGTAGTAGAACCAATCTTGACCTGTCACATACGTCTAGCAGTTTGCGCTCTGAAGATTTGGTTGATCTGCTGTTAGGTACTTAAATCACCTGCTACAATAGATCTGGCGCTAGAAAGGCTTTCGAAATCGAGTGAGAGTTCACTTTGCGGCAGATTATAGACATTAAGGCATGCAACTCTTTGTCCAATTCTGTATATTTCTAGTAGAAACGTGTCGGTCTCGCAGTGTCCCTTTGAAGTGGTTACCAGTACAACATAAAGTAAGGAATTCCTAACAAAGTTTACTAAAATTTAAAGGTCGTAACTCTAGAGAGCAAGGGAACACAAATTCGATCCCTGCAAGCTATGCCCGCTTCTTGCACCAAAACTCCACCAATCTCATACATGTTCACCAGTCTCTCAATTTTATGACGCTTAGCCGAAGTTGTCTGTTGGCATTGAATTCGAAGCTTCCCAGTACCATATTCTTGGGCTTCGAGAGACAGTCTCTCTGTTTTTCCATGTCCCGTAATTCAAACTTGTGTTGGTGTGGCTTACGACTTTAACCATAACAATTGCCTAGAATGCAGAAAAGATAGTTTGTCTCAGTTTCTCTTAGCACCCGAAAGTACGCCATTAGGAGTTGCATATGGAAACTTACTTTCAAAAAACCCACTAGAGTGAATAGGCATCCACACCTTGGACTGGACGAGCTCCACTTGCTTGACTTTTAAAACCGCTAATGTAAGATGGTCTTTGTTAGCCGCTGCTAGAGGCGTTTGTCAACGAAGAAGCCAAAACCAACAGAGATCCCAGACCCACAAAAGTGTATAACATCACTGTGTTGTGTTTCTGCCGTTCCTTTGAACGAATCGGCTGCTGTGTAAGGGGACATCGTTCTGACCATAGCGAATATTCTACGAGATGTACAATTGTCGATCTAAAGGAGGCAAACAACTCATTTGATACGATTTCCCAATTTTTATACATACTGGTAAGGTTTGGCTTTTCTTGGATCACGTTATATCTGTATATATATTTTGCCGACAAAGTAAGAAATCCGGCATTCTATGTTTTTGTCAGGAAACCTCCACCACCTTTTTTTTTCACCCTGCGCACCGTATCGCTATCCCAAATAGACTTTTGAATTTTCATTTAAGTTTTTCTGTTTTTGTATTTAATAAGATCCACCCTTTTAAAAAAAATGAATTTCATAGCTTTCAAATTCACTTTGACAATTCTTTGAATTCTTAATTCTAAATCAATATATCTTAGAGGTTCTGTTGATCTAGATATTTTTATACAGTGTTTTAAATGGTCTAATGCTCTAGTCATGTTGGTCACATTCTTTCGAAAAAAGTCAATATCAAATTGTTTTTTTGTGTGTGTGTAAGTTTTTTTTTTGTTTATTTCGATCGTGAAGAAAACCTCTGATGAGACAGTTCAGACAATAAAAAGGTCAACACCTCTGATGAGACAGTTCAGACAATAAAAAGGTCAACACCTCTGATGAGACAGTTCAGACAATAAAAAGGTCAACACCTCTGATGAGACAGTTCAGACAATAAAAAAGTCAACACCTCTGATGAGACAGTTCAGACAATAGAAAGGTCAACACCGATAAAGACGTTAATAAAAAAAAAAGAGTACAATTACAAAAATGGAGGCTAGGTGGCAGACCGGTCAAGCGCGTGGCTTCCGAACCGGGGTCTCGGGTTCGAATCCTGGTGAATACTGGGATTTGTACTTTCTGAGTCAACTTAGCTATAATGGATGGCTACCTGGTCGTGCGGTTTGCGCGCTGGACTGTCGTTTGGATTTATCAACGGTCTCGGGTTCAAACCCTGCCCTCCCATACCCCGTCGTCCTGCGGGAGGTTTGGACAAGGAAGTAAACTATCTTCAACTCTAAGGAACATCCGAAACATGTAAAATATTTAATGGGTACCTGACTCTAGTTGGGGAAAAGTAAAGGCGGTTGGTCACATGACACGTCCGTTAACTGTGAGTCACAGAAACAGATGACCTTTACATCATCTGCCCTATAGATTGCAAAGTCTAAAAAGGAACTTTACTATTTTACAATTAAAAATGGAATCGAAAGAAAGCTAGAAAAAATAAATATGGCACGATTTAGACTATTATGGTCACTTATAGTGCGTAGTCTGAATTCGAAAAGTACTTAGTTATTCTAAGTAGCCTATATGTATAAGTATCTAGGTGGAATTTAAAAAAAAATTGTGACCCTAGTTGGGAGAATTATTTATCGCTCTCTCAGTTCTATCCAAATATTTTGAGACATGTGGCTGTATATGTGGAGTGATTCCCCCTGTTAATGTTGTGTAGATGTTTTTGCTCCAATTTTCTCAGATCAAATTAAATTGCATCAATTATTTTAAATGAATGATGTAATTAATTTTTAGTAGATCTAGAATAGCAAAAATACATTTCTGCGATTAGAAATATTTGTACAAATCTTAAATCACTCTGTTTGTCTAGTAAAAAGGTACACGTTATTTCTACCACACCCCATGAATCAATAACATTAGTAAATTAATTACTGGTAATTAATTATTTTTTATACCAACAACGGAAATTAATCCTCCAGTATTCACATATATTGCTAAATATGTAGGGTTTGGTCCCCTTATATAATTTTACTTATTATTTCCACACACACCAACTCTCGGGTCATGTTGAAACTTGTTTGATATTGAATAAGGGAAATAGCTTCAACATTTTTTTTTAAATATAGTTGTAAGTGCGGAGTTCTTAACCTTAGATAAGCTTTGTTTTTTTTTGTTGTTTTTTTTTAAAGGATTTTGTAATATTTTGATTGTTATAAATTGTTTTTGTTTAACCCAACTTTCATGCTTGTAGCCCCATACTCAGTGTGCTATGGTCCAATCATTTTGTGAACGAGTGGGTTGTAGGAGGGGAATGAAATGACTTTTTTCATAGTTCCTTTCAAATTCCAAGGAAATGTCTTGAGAGGTTCAAATCCTTTCTTCCCCAAAAGCCTTCAACAAAAACGTTGCGGTTGTGCACATGATTAGAATTTAGTATCTGTTTCGGGAATAAGGGGAAAGTTTTACTTAGCGACTAGTGACGTGACGGATCTTTAAAAAACAAGAACGCTCTATTCGACACTAGAAACACCAGGTCTTTTGAAGATACAGACGGCTAATAATGAAGGAGATTGGACGGATCCCTTTTTTCAATATTAAAGGTGTTCATTTTGTTAACACTCGTGTCGACTACTTAATTGGATTGTTTCGGCCTTTCGCCGGTGTTTACTGAGTTGTAAATATTACCTCCTTTTTACTTCATTGTTTGGATTTGACACGGCGGAAGAGCCATAACAGCACTTATGTCATCATAAAGGTCAAAAGCGTATATCTTTCTCCGACCTGTAGAAATGGAATTCAGCAAGTCTTAGACAATGGAAAAGAATTAAGACACGATTCTTTTCTTTCCCTGAGCGTAAGATTGGAATGAACCTTGCAACTAACAGAACAGTGGCCAGTCTTTACACTGCGCTATAATAGCTTGTTCATCCCTTATGTAGCCTTCATCAAAGAGAAGGACCGGTCAGGCGCCTCATGTGCTTCCTGGCCTTTTAGGATTTGCCCCATCACTTAAAGCATTTTTCCATTTCTATCATTTCTAGAGCATGATGGAAACTCACAAGCTTCTTGATTGGTAGGGTTTGCTTTCAATCGCGAGACAAAGTCTGCAACGGTTTTGACAGCCACACCTATGTGACACGGTACCCGCTGCATTTTTACCAGGGTGCCGACCCATCAGTATATGCAAAGATAGCTCTTGGTGGGAAGGCATTGATGGTCTCAAGTGCTATTAGTCACAGATGGTAAGCCTACATTTGTCATTATTTCAGCGGCATTCACTTGAGTTTTCCTGAAAATTCTGCAGACAAATCCTAGTGCTTGGGACTGTAGTTATATCAAGCTTTCATAGAGTCATAAACTTGTACAGGCTTTATGTAGCAGACAGAGATATGACTGTTTCTAAATACAGTGATCATAACATGTCTGCTCGGGCTTCCTACTTGGTTGATGCCAGCTTCCGCATTATGTGAACCTCGAAACCTTTCTTGCTATATCCAGGACGTGCTTCTTTTCTTCTATAAATAATACAATAACTAGTCATTGGAGGATGAAATACATTGTATCAATGAGAAATAGCAAAATGTCTATACCTTTCTTAAACGTGTTTTTCTTTCTGTTGTAAACAACAAATATCCAAGAGCTAATCCAATAACGTAAGGAGCTACTCGACAATATGGTTTAATGTAGATTTTGGAAAAGTAGTCAGTGTTTCCCATTCTGAAATACAATGAAACTCAATGAATTCATCTAAAACATATAAACATACAATGATGTATTGTTATGTTTTTATTTTATCTATTATTATAAATTACTAGATAAAATGAGATATATGTATTGTTACTACTCTCACTATCCAGGCTGTCTGTAAACACTGCAACACACGACACTACCAACTCAAGGAACTTAACAAAATAGGGCTCCAAAAAACGAACTCTCTAATGTTTAATAAATCCCAGCCAATACTGTACAATTGGCAACATGTAACTTTGACTGTATAAATGCTTCGTCTATTGTAATCATCCTCACTGCATAACCACCAAGCAATCGCTAACATCTTTTCAACGTAACCTTGGAAACAAACACACCCACTCCGTAACCTTAAGTCAAGATTTGTAGAATCTGACCAACGAAAGTTATAAAATCAAATTTAAAAAAAGCGAACTATTTAAAACATCCTTTTATAACGCTTATCTAAGAGAAAAGTCCGCACTTAACTATATATATCTCATTACCGTAGAAGTTATTTTTTCTTATTCAATATCAAACAAAATAATTAATTACCATTAATTAATTGACCGATTGGTTAATTTTGTAATTGATTCATGTTTTGTTTAGTAAAATAAATATTTGTTTAAAGTTTCAACTAAATCCAGCAATCATGAGAATGGGTGTGGGAGAAATAGTTTTATTCATGTATTGTCTACGCCATGAAGAATTGTGTAAAGTGGGAGAAATAACGTTCAGAAGCTTTTTACGCGAAAGACTGAGTTAGTATTAGCTTTGGAAAAAAAAGCCCTAGCTAATAATTTATTCTAAGCCAAATCTCTAAAGTAGAATAAAACTACTTCATTTTTATTCGAAAATATTTTAGATCCAAAAGAAGCTCTGTGTCAAGTCTTGGTATTAATACAATAAAAGGAGGACTCGGAGTTAGGGGTTTGTGAAACAAAAACTCCTTTTGTAATCTTGTTTTTAATTCAGTTTCCTACAACATATTAGTGCGAAGCAGGAGTTTCTTGTTGCGACAAAGTCAAAGTCAGAAACTGTCATGACCCCACATCAGATATTATAATTAAATTTAGCCAGATCAAGAATTTTTCCTCTTCAAGGAAACAACAAAGTCATTAAAGCTTATATATATATTGTTATAAACCTGGTGGTGGCACGGATGGGGGTGGTGGTGTGAGGGTGGTCGGCCGACGCAAATCGCCCCAGGCCAGCGCTAGACGAGCGGTCAACCGTGACGAGTTACAACGGTCGGCCGAGACGAGTGTCAACATGGTGGTTCGGGAAGGATCGACGTCGTGAACAGAGCTCAGAAGCGTCACGAGAGTTGTAGTCATCTGACCACCTAGAAACGTCGAGCGGCGTTCTGTCCGGTTCTAGAAGGCCAGTAGGGACCCTATATATGAGCGGAGGTGTTGCAGTCAAGACGGTCGAGAAACGGTTCACGAGAGACGGTTCACGACAGAAGGTCTACGACAGGGCTCAGAACACGGTAGACTACAGCACAGTTCAACGGTGTGGTTCTGTACGGAGCATTACGACGGTTCAGTGCGAAGTACTGTCAAGTACAGTTGAGACGACTGGCGTCTTGATCTTCGTCTGCGATCGAGTCTGACACAACGAGCCTTGTGTGTGAAGTCAGTCCTGAATTTTTGAATCCAGTGCAAGCCCGGAACGAGACGGAGAGGCCAGTGCAAGAGTTGATACGGCGGTACGGTGTTATCGGAGAGATATTTGTACAGTGCACGTGTTGCCTATTGTACAGTATTGGCTGCTACTTATTCAACTATTAAAGTGTTACGTTACTTTGGAGCCCTGAGTTGTCAAGTTCTTTAAGTTGGTGGTATATGGTGCAGTTTGCAGAGAGCCTGGATAGTGAGATTCGTAACAATATATATATATATATATATAGTTCAAGTTTTTTACTTTAAAAAAATGCTTAATGTAGAATATGTGCAGGGTGGACTTAACCATTGCGGGGCCCAATGCGAACGGATTTCGCGGGCCCAGTTTGGGTAGGGATACGGATAATAAGTGAACATTAAGAGTTTGTATTAGAAAATATATTAGTCTTTGCATTTTATTCATTCTTTAATACGCACAGAATTACTACACGAGCCTTGCGTGTATATCATAAGAATTCTGTTTCCTACATAGATCACGCTAAATAGCAAGAATTACCAAATGTTGACCTCAAGTAATTCTTCATTAGTTTGAGGCGCGAGAAGCTTCTTTTACTAGATTCCACAATTAAGGGTATTGCATAATGCCGTTTTTTTTAATCGCGCATAGGATTGGCGTTTTTCATATTGAATGACACCCCAAAATGAAGATTTGTTTAAGTTTTCAAAAGATTTTAATAATTTCCGGATATTTCCAGGACTTTTTTCGTATATTTTGCAATTTCCGAATATTTCCAAGACATCTTGGTAAATCAACAGGAGGCCGCGGGAAATCTGTTATAAATTATAAAATGGTTTAATTTTAAAATTTATACACCTAGAATTAGCGCGGGTCCTATGAAAGTGCGGGTCCTATGAAAGTGCGAGGCCCTCTGCGGTTGCATAGGTTGCAGTGGCCTAAGGCCGACCCGAATATAGGTGTCGATTAAAAAAGATGTGGTGTACCCGGTGTACAGAAAACAGGAGGTGTTGGTTAGCTATGTGGTGTACCCGCTGTACAGAAAACAGGTGTTGATTAACTATGTAATTAAGAGAAGGTTTATGATAATCTTTCTGCACATTTTTTTTAGCAAAATGGACTAACCTCTTTCGTTTGGAGCACAAACACGTTTTTATGTTTAGTTAGCAAAACTGACATTTATTTTCAAACAATTTGGAATACAAACTTTTCCCTAAGCAATCTATGCTTTAAGCGCGCCCTGATTCATTCACTCACCACTAGTTAATTCTCCCACTTTCCATGGGCGAAAAAATACGAAAACTGAACATAATATTACTTGCTTTAGGTTTTGAACAACTCAGAAATACTTTCACGATCGGGCTATTTTGAAATCGCTCTTGCACCCGCCTAAATCTGGACAAAATTAAAGTCGCACTCCATCTTTCTTTGCCAATTCTTTCTTTTCCATTGGAACATTGGAAGCTGGTCGTTCAAAGATATTCTTAATTATCATATCTTTGGACTATTTGAGGCTTTCTTAGGCGCCTCCGCGCTATGTCTTGTGTTATAAGTCTTAAGAGAGGTAACACTCAAATAACGAAGTAACATAGGTGAAAGGTCAACTATATAAAGGTAGTGGACGCTGATAAACGATGTCGAACAAGAAGTGTAATATTCAATGAAGGGAACCGTCGAATGTCGTATTATTTCAATATCTACTTCAGAAACTCAAGCCGACCTTACTCTAGAGCTGTCTTCTAAATCCTAGTCATGTTTTCATAGTCACGTGACAGTCTCTAAGTCAAAACTTTCCCTTGTTATGAAACAAATAACTTTTCGCGCCAAATTCTTAATCGTGCCATAGCAGCCTATCATTAGGATTACTGTGCGTTTTCTAGAAGAGTTAAGAGTATTAATGTGTATTGTGTTCTCCTTTCTGAGGATAAAAATTTGATCACTATCATTGTATTATTCAATTATATACCAAGTGGATGTTTATTTCATAGGTACTGTTACTTTGCCGCATTGTTATCCTTTCTATATTGCTTGATTTGTAATTATCCTTTATCCATACCTCTTTACTTTTGATATTGATGAAACACTGAATTTTTTTAAAAGAACTATTTAATTAAAAAGTAGTTCAAGAAATTCCCAAATTCTCACCTCATGACGCTGCCATTAATTCCAACATTGAGAACCATAACTGATACAATATGAACAGCCATTAATAACACCACAATACCGAAACCAATGAGTGGAGAGCTGCAATGAAGAGGTGAAACATTGATTGAAAAATCTGTTTTAAACAAGAAAAACAGAAAAAATCTTTTTGTTTTGTTTTGGAAAAAGAAACTACCTCCTTTCGACATGTTACAGAGCGGTTATTTTATTCCTAACGAATGAATGTCAGATTTTAAAAAAATCTGAAACATTTACTTTTACTCCGCCCCGTTTCCTGCCCCCCCCCCCTTTTCGAGAAAGAAATCCAAGTTCAGCGAATGTATAAATATACTAGACTATTGTAATGATAGGCTTTTGATCTAGACCTAGAAGACGTTGCAAAAAAAATGTTCCTGAACTATAATTCAACTCTTGAATGACTAGGACTTACATGCGAAAATACCCGAGAACGTATAATCTGTTCAAGATAAATATTTTCTAGTCCTCTTGCCAAATTTAGTATTGTTTCCCAGAGTGGCCAAGGAGATAATAATTCATTTCTCAATGCTATACATTACATGTAGCGGCAGTATAGAGGCAGAATATGTCCCATTCGGTTAGCTAGGTTCTACCATTTGTAACTTTTCTAACACTATTTCTGTCTTTTTCACAGCCCATCATAAATGGGACCATTGAACATTGCGGCTTTGTTGAAGCATGTAATGAAAATAACCTATATGTACAAGAGACGCATTGCACTCCATCAAAATGCATCTGTACTAGACTAGAAAACTTTTTTTAAACACAGTTTTTATTTACTTTTCAGAAACATAAGCATTTTTTTTCTACATTTCTACATTAGTAGATTCATTCAACATGTGGGAGATCTCTATGCCTCACCCTGTACTACATCTAAAAATGTAAACTCATTAATAATAAACCTCTTTAAAAGAATACATATTTACACATATTTACCAAGACTAATATACTTATAACCTCAATGCACACACAAAAATATACATATACATAAGAAAACTGGATGGAGGACTCGCACCAACAAACACATATAACAGCTCTATGATGACTCCTCCATAGTGATGGAAAAAAAAAAAAAACAGATGACGTTGGGCAGGTCACCTCGACCACAGAGGAGCAAAGATTGTTCACTGGCAAAAACCAAAAGGCAGGCGCCCCAAAGGAAGATCACGAATACGGTGGCTTGATGACGTAGAGGCAGGTCTACAACAGCTAAGGGTCCTGGCACGGTAAACCCAAGATAGATCAGAATGGAAAGATGTGCTAGAGCAGGCCAGGGTCCCTCCATGGCTGTAGTGCCATTGGGATGAATGATGAATCAATAAACGTAATTATTTGTATTTCATGTATCTTATCTTATATAATACAGACGTTACTTCAGACGTTATCGGTTTTGATTTAGAGCCATTTATTATTACAGTTTGTTCTCCCTATCAGAAAATCTTTAATCCACTGATGCAATGGACCATTAATGTCGAAATATTTTAATTTTTTAAGCAAACTATGGTGGTGAACTTTGTCAAAAGCCTTGGAAAAATCTAGTAAGATAGTATCTATTTGTTCACTATTATCTAAACCTTTTGAAAAATCATCAATTAGTCCTATTAGTTGTGTTTCACATGATCTATATTTCCTAATTCCATGTTGGTATGGGGTGAGGACATTATGTTTTTCTAAGTGGTTTATGATGTTGCTACATATTATGTGTTCTAGGATTTTACATGTGATGCTGGTAAGTGATACTGGTCTGTAGTTTCCTGGGTCTGATTTTTCTCCTTTTTTTTAAATAGGGGGGTGACATTAGCTTCTTTCCAGTCCTTTGGTACTCTGCCCTGGTTAAGCGATGCCTGAATGAGTATTTTGAACACTGGGGCTAGCTCATTGCTTAGTTCTTTGAGTAATCTAGCTGGATTTTGTTACTCTTCTGTAGCGTGCGGTCATTCGTATAAATTTTATAGAGCAATATAAGTATGTCACTTATTTGTTAATTTTCTGGTTTATTAAAGGTTAATAACAAAAGTCAATTTTTGTTTTAAAAATATAAAAATTCACATGGTATGGATAACCATGGTGGGGCATAAGGATCTCCCACATTTGGAGTGGGCACCATATGGGCTGCAGTGGCAGTAGAGAAAGGGGACAGGTTTAAGGGCTATTTTACTTTCAATAGTTCTAACAAATTTCTTTTTTTTCAAAACCATTGGACCGATGAATTGAAATGCAGCTGTTTCAGACCGGACAACGATCTTTTAAAATTTATGTATATATGTATATATACACATTTCAACTAGATGATCTAACAAGACTACATTTAAAAATACTTTTTTAAAACGACTTTACACAACTTATTGTTTTCTAATGAACCGTTATGGGGGCAGTTTTGAGATTGTTTCTCAATACAAATTGATATGCGATCTGTATTGAACAAAGCAACTAATTTTTAGACAATTTAAAATGATAATATTTTGGTTGATCAAATGTGACTATATATATAGTTTATAGTAGGATAGCATCATTGTCAAATAAAAAGACGACTATTTGAAAAGATATGACAAAGATTCGATCACATGAAAGTTTGTCCCTTCTTTTTCTTCTAGCCAGCTTTATTTCTGCTGTCCCATTGGGTTGAGTTTGAGATGGTATTCCCAGCTTGTTCCTACGATTCTAGGACTTAATAATTGCTTACCATAACATTGGAATGACCACCAAAGGAGAAAGCAAAGCGAATTGGAAGTCATTGACCAGGTAATAAGTCCAAGGCATACACTGATAGAATATTCATAATAATCGAATTAGTTCAAATGCATAATGAAAACAAGCAAAATTTTTTAAAATCCTTTAAAAAAAAAAAAATTTTTATCTAAAGGGAAAGAACTCCGTGCTTAAAATTATATGTACTAAAAATGTACAAGTTATTTCCCTTATTCGATATTAAAAAAAAATACCAATAATTAATTGACTAATTGAGTATTTTTGTTTATTGACTCATGTTTTGTTAGGTACAATAAATATTTGTTTAAAGTATCAGCTTGATCGGAGAATGCGTCAGGAAGAAATAGCGTTTAAAATTATTTAAGGGGACTACACGCAACAAATTTAGCCATATTGGTGAATACTGAAATATTAGTTTCCTTTGTTGCTATCAAACAAAATAATGAATTACAAGTAATTTAATTATATACTATCACATATTCTTTTGTCAATGAATAATTGTGCGAAGTTCATCTCGAACACTTTTTCATGTGGCTGTGGAACCTTATTTTGGAGAGACAATCCCATCCAAATAAATTGCAGGTTAAGGTGGCTTTCGCTTTGGTGGTAGAGGAGCCGGCCATTTTTCATATGACAAGCTTTTCTTCAAGAGCTGAGGCCCATGTTTTCTCGCTGTCCATAGCTTTCTTGGTCACCGTCTCTCTCCAAATAGTGCGGTCAAGGGCTATGTCTTCCCAATGGTCAGTATCAATGTTCTTTGTTTTAAAATCCCGTTTTATCACATCCACGTAACGGAGGTGGGGGCGACCAGTTTTTCTTGAGCCAGACGCAAGTTTCCCGTAGAGAATGATTTTCAGGATGCGATTGTCCTCCATCCGTTGCCTGAGGTCTGTAAAGATGCTGGAAAGACCCGTTCGCGCAAGAATATCATTATTGCACACTCTCTCTTGCCATGTGATTTCCAAGTGCAAGTGGAAAGAGATTAGTTTTCCCACTTGCTTTGCGTAGGTAGTCCATGGCTCACTCCGTACAGTAGCGTACTTAGAACGCATGCTTTGTAGACCTCCTTTCTTGGTCGCTGTAGTGAGCTTCTGTTTTTTCCAACCTCTTAGTCGGAATCTAGTTAAGGTCGATGCGGTATTACCTTTGCGTCTAGAGACAGTTCATCTTGAATTGTAGATCCAAGATAACAGAAAGCATCCAGCTTGTTATCGTCGACGAGGATGGAGGGTAGTGCTGTAGCAGGTGGTCCCATAAAATTAGTTTTCTTTGTGCTAATGGTTAGGCCATACTCTTTACAAGCCTGAGAGAAGCGAGACATTAGTGAGTGAAGCTCTTTTTGTGAGTGTGCCACTACCACTGCGTCGTTCTCGAAGAGCATATCTCTTAAGAAGGTGGTTCTGATTTTAGTTTTGGCCCTGAGTTTGGCAATATTTACAAGTTTGCCATCAAATCTAGAATGAAATAAAGATAGATACCTTCGATGGATTTGTCAAACGCGTGGTAGATTAGCATTGAAAAGAGTATTCAGAAGATTGTTAGGGCTAGAACACTTGTTTAACTACGATGTTAATACTGAAACTTTCGGAGCAGGCGCCATTGAACTGCACTTATTTTGGTGAAAGGAAACAATTACATTCAGTAGCTTCGGTGGACAGCCTATTATCTGTATCTAATATTGGAAGCATTTTATGGAAAATGATGGGCTTAGAACTATTACCCCTTCTGGCGTTAACAACCTTACGGAACCATTTATAGTTATACTAGTCGACCGGCGGCGTAGCATACGCCGCTATTTTGCAGAGCCGACTTTAGGCCACTGCAACCTATGCGATCGCAGTGGGCCCCGCACTGTCATAGGCCCCATGCTAATCCTAGGTGTAAATTTTTAAATTAAACCATTTTATAACTTATAACAGATTTTCCTCGGCCTTCTGATTTACCAGGAGCTCCTGGAAATCTCTTGAAATTACAAATATTCGAAAATGTCCTGGAAATCTCCGGAAATTATTAAAATCTTTTGTAAACTCATAAAAATATTCTGAAATATAGACTAAATTGTCATTTTGGGATGTCATTCAATATGGAAAATGCCAATCCTACGCGCGATAAAAAAAACCGACATTATACAATACCCATAATTGTGGAATCTAGTGAAAGACGTTTCTCGCGCCTCAAACTAATGAAGAATTACTTGAGGTCAACTATTCTCGAAGATAGATGGAAACATTTGGAAACATAATTTTTATGATACATTGTATGACTTCGATACACGCATGCTCGTAAAGTAATTCTGTACGTAGTAAAGAATGAATACAATGTAAAGACGAACCTATTTTATAAAACAATCTCTTCATTTTCATTTATTATACGTTTCCCTACCCAAACTGAGCCCCGTGAAATCCGTTTCGCATAGGGCCCCACAATGGTTAAGTCCGGCCCTGCTATTTAGTGATGGTCGAATACTACTTGTTCTTTCCACCCTTTTTTTTTCGCCGCAAAAGTTACGTGCGGTAATTCTAATCTGACTTGCAGAAATAAAAGAGTGATCTTTCCCTGACTTCTTGGTGGTGTCAGGAATGGTTGAGCCATGAAGAGAATTATATAGAGAAGAGTTAAATTTTCATCTTTCGTCTTTTCAGTCTGGATCTATAAGGTTTCTAGTATAAGAATTTTTTTATATTCTCCGTGGATTTACAAAGTCGCTAACCCATGATTTTTTTCTTGGGGAGAGGAAATTGGGGCAGGGAAAAAAATCGTTTCATTTTAGTTTAAAATTGTCATTCTTTAGTTATTAAATATAAAATATTCGCTCATGCAAAGGTTGATCAGCTGTATATATAGAGAAATTGACTTTTAAAAAAAAAAGTATTTTTATTTTATTTTACTTGTTTGTGTGTTATATAAAATCTTCATCTTTTTGGCCTGGCGCCTTTTCTTTTGGTTCTGCACTAATCTCCAGATCTGAGCACATGCTTTCAACAAAGGTAATGCTGGATTCAGGAATGTCTTCCCGACTAGTAATTAAAAATGTCTTAAAATAAACTTGATTGCGCTTACAGTTTTAATATGTGCAGTGTTAAATTACAAAACTTTTGTTTGAAGGCATACTTTTTATTGTTTATTGCAGTTTATTCAGGGGAACAAAAACCCAGTAGGAGAGAAATTTAAAATTCTGTCTTTTAAACTAAAAATCTGCTTTAGATCTAGTAGAAGAATTTTCATCTGTACTTGTCAATATCTCCAGATTTTCTATAACTTTTTAAAATGGTGATAGACTTGGATAGAAGTTTCACTAACTCCAAGAAATGGCCTCGATTCTGCCCTTTCAATTCTTCTTCAACTCGTTTGAAATGCCAAGGAAATGCAAGATTCTGCTTTTAGAGAAAACGAATGTTGTCCAAGATTCTTTTCTAGAGTCTTTCAACTTTTTTTCCCAAGTGTTTAAAAAGTTATTGTGCCTTGCTGTCAATGCTCGGAAACTTTCAGCTCCCTCCAGGCGATGACTGAATGTGACCTCTACAGTCTCTTGAATTTCAAGTTTTGACGATAACATTCACCCATTAGTTAATTTCAATGCAGATGTAGAACTTGATCTTGTTGAGAAGAGCCAGAAGGAAACAAAATAAATACAAACGCTTTCTCATAACTTTTCTCGCCTTTGGCATTCGCCAGAGGAACCAAACCTTTGAAAGCTTCATCTTTACTTTCGTTGATTCTTGAGGCGGCTCCATGCTGTGTCTTGAAGAAATCAGTATAAACGGATGTAATACTCAAATAATCAAATTCAATAACAAGGCAGAAAATACTCGAACTGATGAACGAAGTCGAATAAGGCGTATAATACGTAATGAAGGGAACGGTCGAATGTCGCTCAACTAAATATCTCCTCTAGAAACTAACGCCGACTAAATCAGACATTTCTTTAAAGCTGCCAAGAGTAGTCTGTGTTAACTTTCGTTACACTTCAAAACCTAGTCTTGTTTTTAATCATCACTTCACTGCCGCTAAAACAAAACTTGACCTTTTTGATGAAACAAGTTTTCGCGCGAAATCTGTGTCCTTATCAGACTGTTATATAAGCAAGTCAAAGTTTTACTACAATTCATTTGCCAAAACTGTGTACGTGCCCAAAGATTGGATTGAGATTTCATAAGCAAACGGACATGTTTATATTTTGTTGAGAAAAAAAAAAAAAATATATATATATATATCGATTGTATCTGTATCTTATTTAAAAAACACTTACCATTTTGTCAGACATGTAAAAGTTGCTAATAAATAAAACATTAGCCCACCAATGGTCGGAACATTGTGTATTAGGTTTTAATCCACTTCTGAACTCTGACCCAGCAGTCAGACTAGGTCCTAAGTTTGTGTAGATCATTAATATGAAATAATAACAAGGAACTATCCTGCAAAGAAATGAAATGTTTGTATTAAACAGAGCTGAACATTCAAAGAGAGATACAAGTTCTATTGTACTTTAGAATCCAATGCAGTGCTGGATCAACTATGCAATACACCACCTACATCGAACGTTAGTTCATTGATAGTTCAATGGGAATGTTACATTTTAGTTTGACACAAAGCTTTCTATTAAGCCTTTGAATTCTTAATTCGGTATGTTCATAAAAGGTCGCATTCTATATTTAAACATAACGTACAGATGTTGAATAAAATAAAATAGACTTCCATATTTTTACAACTTCGTCTCTATTCATATTTTCTAATTCATGGGGACTGGATGGACAAAACGACACGAATCTCAAAAATGACTCTCTACGATTTTTCTAGAAATTTAACAGCTGGTGTATATCTTTCGGAAAAGAATTACAAGCTAATCGATCACACTTAGAAAACTCTAAATTGACCGTTATAATGTTTTAAAGTGTTATCATCTTCAATTCAATTTGGTGTTGACAATCTTCCAACAGACATATCACAAGGTTTTTTTTTCCACATGTAGGCCCTAATCATTAAAGAGTTTAATAAATAAATGACGTTCAATAGCGCACCTGAAAACTTATCATTTAAATGATGAAAGTTAATGTCTTTAACGATATTATTTTTTTAAAATTCCCCATTGTGAAAGTGTCATTTGTTCCTTTGTCTCAAAAAGTTCTGAATTTTAATTTTAAAATCCTTATCACATGTCGCCATAGATAAGCAGATAGTGGGAAACGGTTAAAGGCTTTGTGAAATAATTTAGGGTTATTTTTTTAAGGTCTTAGTGGCATGCAATGTCAACTTTTTTTTTCTTCAAGAATACCTATTGTTACATTTAGATTCTCAGTCATAATATTTCCGTTTGAAAAATCATCATATATGCCAACATTTTGAAACTGACATCTACTAAACTTTGTTGATTGTTGAACTAAAGAATTTTTTGTATTGCTCCAAATTTATCTGCTACAACAACGATCAATGCACATAAGAATGAATCTCTTTTTCTCTTCTTAAATAGTGAGTCCGGCATCTTGTTATTGCTTGACATTTTCTTCTTGTTTGTAAGTTTTTCTGCGGAATGCGAGTGCTTTTTTTAGAAGTCTTTTTTTTTTTTTTTAAGTAACACTTTGTGGCTAACGAGTTGGCATTTGTTTAAAAAAAGTTGAATAATTCACCATTTTGTGAATAGTCTAAGATAGGCCTACTCTTGTGTATATTTGGCATTCTAGTTCACCCCCCCCCCCCCTAAAATAAAGTAAAAATAGGTAAAATAAAAGACTTTTAATTGCGCCTCTAGTAGTAATAATTTCAGAATGAAAAAAGTATTTCAATCGTTCTAAAAAGCTCATTTCCGAGAAAGAATGTTGACCACATAGATTGAGTGAATGTTTAATACATCTATTAAATAGCTATTCTGTTGGTTCTTATTAAATTTCCAGTACCTCTCCATGGTTCCAGACATTGAAGCTGCACTTTCATATCTTTGAGCTCCTCCTATAAATTTAAGCTCAACCTTTTCTAGACATTTAAAAATGTTAAGTTGATATTATCAGCTATTTTGTCTCCCTTAAAATCGTATAATTCTGAATCTGACTAGTGTGGGCTATGTCAGGTGTGTTGTCAAACAAAATACAAATATGCTTACAGTCATTTGAACTGTTATATTATTTACCTCGTTTGCTAAAATATTTATAAACGTTTTAACATTACAGGTGTACTTTCGGCTTTAGTGTGTACTGCCGTACTATTTCCATTATCTCAAGGAAATTCTTTATTTAATAAAGACTCGTCGTTAAGGGGACATACGAGTCTGAAAATGACGAATTTTTTATTTTTTTTTCGATTTTTTTTTCTTTCAGATTTTGAAAATTTAACCTTTTTTTTATATGAATCATATTATATTTTAGCATAAAAATGTTTGTAAATATGTGTATTTTGACTTTGAACATGTACACCTTTTGGTGATTATTTACAAATTATCGAAATTTATCAATGTTTACACCTTGGATACGATATTACCTATCTAACAAAACTAGGACCATGATACATCAAAAGAAAGGTCACGATTCGATTTATGTGTTTATCTGGGGTTCAAACTAATGGATTTATATGTTTTTTTGTAATTCGTATTTTTCCGAGCTATATAAACTACGGAAATTTCCTTATATGGCACATCGGCAAAACTCGGAAAAAAGCGACTAATCAGAATGTGTCGTTTCATCCGGAAAAGGCGTTTCAAAATGGCCGACAGCGTAAACACATTCTTGTAGTGAAAGTCACTGAAAGCCTTGCACAAGACAGTTTCAGTAGTTTGGTATTTGTAAAAATCAAAGAAAATATCTTTTACACTAAAATGCCTCGACCAAAGGGACGAAGAATGCTAGAGAAACTCAATAAAGCAAGAAATGTTATGCTATCTGGCAAGCTGCGTGGAAATTCCTCTAGATCTAGACCTAGATCTAGTTTAGATCCAGCATCAGAAGGACAACGTGGTGCATCCAGATCGAAATTAGACCGTCTTTCAATAAATACTGATGTTCCAAGTGCCATAGATCTAGATCTACAAGAAACAGAGCAATTATGGACTATTGATAATACTAATCAGCCACGAAATATCAAATATTCTGCTTTTATAGAAACAGTCCGTGCAATACATTCTTCCATTGTTTTTCTTCTTTACATCAATCTTAGCAGCGACTTCCTTGTCAACTGAATTTGTAGCCGGATGTTTTCCAATGTTCCAATCTAGATGAATTCTTCATACGTCTTGTAATATTCCAATGTCGGACTTTTATTTCAATATAATTAGTTGAAAATAGTCGACAATTGACACCCGGTGCGGACCGCACCCCCTACACCCCCTAGTGATTCCGCTGAACTGAAGTATAATCTTTGACAATAGCTCTATAAAAAAATAAGTTTAGATCTAGATTAATACGCTTCATATTAACTGTGAGAATTGTTATATTTTTACTTTTGTCTCTATACTGCATGCCCATCTAGATGGAAACGTTTATTAAATTACAGCCGTTTCTTTTCACAATAGAGAGTTGTAATAAAATAGTACTTCAAATGCCAAAGTCTTCTGGCTTAGATCTGCATGGTAAAATAAAAGAGTAATCATGTAGAAGTGTATCATTCAAATGAGGTCTGTACGTTAGAGCGAACAAGAAGAGCTAATTTTGTACTATGACAACTTTCAAAAACATATTGGCTCGAAATGGCGAATAAATAATTGTATATGGTGAATTAAAACTTTGTGGTTTCTATCATGAAAATATCTTAGTTCTTCTAGATCCAATGTAAGAGATAAAAAGATCAATTTTAGTCTTTTTTTAGATCACGGCATGTGAGAGGTAATAGGTCTGTCAATCAATGAATCAATCTGGACCCTTTGCGATTATAATATAGATTAAGACTCGTTATCCGGAGAAATTTTTTCCGTCATATCAATAATGCCTTCTCACGAGTGCCCTTTTTTACGATTAGTAAGCTTTGCTTTTTTTGTATAATAAAATAATAATGAATAAGGTCACCAATAGCTTATACCCTAAGGTGGCCAACTTTGCAGTCGCCGATTGTCCTACATTCAACATACATATTAGTGTAAATATAGGTCTGTGGGAGAACATTTGATAACAAATGCGACTAACTTACATAAATTTTATTTGCAACAGCCCAGCCCATTGTGACATCTGGTGCCTCATCAAAACTACTACTTTCACTTTCTTGTAACGTCTATATCCTGCTTGGCACTCCCTAGGTTGTAGGAAACTAAAGGGATGGGAACATGGAGATGGCTTGGTTTTATATAGTTGAGAGACACTCGTCCAGAAATCATTTTATGCGTTATCTTTGTTTCAAACTTGAGCCAGCATCTAGATCAGTTCAAAGTGATTTCGAGCATCTAGATCAGTTCAAAGTTTATAGTGATGGCGAGAATCTAGATCAGTTCAAAGTTCATAGTAATGGCGAGCATCTAGATCAGTTCAAAGTTTATAGTAATGGCGAGCATCTAGATCAGTTCAAAGTTTAAAGCGATGGCGAGCTACTAGATCAGTTCAAAGTTCATAGTAATGGCGAGCATCTAGATTAGTTCAAAGTTTATAGCGATGGCGAGTATCTAGATCAGTTCAAAGTTCATACTAATGGCGAGCATCTAGATCAGTTCAAAGTTCATAGTGATGGCGAGAATCTAGATCAGTTCAAAGTTTATAGTAATGGCGAGCATCTAGATCAGTTCAAAGTTTATAGTAATGTCGAGCATCTAGATCAGTTTAAAGTTCATAGTGATGGCGAGAATCTAGCTCAGTTCAAAGTTTATAGTGATGGCGAGCATCTAGATCAGTTCAAAGTTTATAGTAATGTCGAGCATCTAGATCAGTTCAAAGTTTATAGCGATGGCGAGCATCTAGATCAGTTCAAAGTTCATAGTAATGGCGAGCATCTAGATCAGTTCAAAGTTTATAGTAATGTCGAGCATCTAGATCAGTTTAAAGTTCATAGTGATGGCGAGAATCTAGCTCAGTTCAAAGTTTATAGTGATGGCGAGCATCTAGATCAGTTCAAAGTTTATAGTAATGTCGAGCATCTAGATCAGTTCAAAGTTTATAGCGATGGCGAGCATCTAGATCAGTTCAAAGTTCATAGTAATGGCGAGCATCTAGATCAATTCAAAGTTTATAGTAATGGCGAGCATCTAGATCAGTTCAAAGTTTATAGCGATGGCGAGCATCTAGATCAGTTCAAAGTTTATAGCGATGGCGAGCATCTAGATCAGTTCAAAGTTTATAGCGATGGCGAGCATCTAGATTAGTTCAAAGTTCATAGTAATTTTTGAGCATCTAGATTAGTTCAAAGTTTATAGTAATTTTTGAGCATCTAGATCACTTCAAAGTTCATAGTGATGGCGAGAATCTAGATCAGTTCAAAGTTTATAGTAATGGCGAGCATCTAGATCAGTTCAAAGTTTATAGTAATGTCGAGCATCTAGATCAGTTTAAAGTTCATAGTGATGGCAAGAATCTAGCTCAGTTCAAAGTTTATAGTGATGGCGAGAATCTAGCTCAGTTCAAAGTTTATAGTGATGGCGAGCATCTAGATCAGTTCAAAGTTTATAGCGATGGCGAGCATCTAGATCAGTTCAAAGTTCATACTAATGGCGAGCATCTAGATCAGTTCAAAGTTCATAGTGATGGCGAGAATCTAGATCAGTTCAAAGTTTATAGTAATGTCGAGCCTCTAGATCAGTTCAAAGTTTATAGCGATGGCGAGAATCTAGATCAGTTCAAAGTTTATAGTGATGGCGAGCATCTAGATCAGTTCAAGTTCATAGTAATGGCGAGCATCTAGATCAGTTCAAAGTTTATAGCGATGGCAAGCATCTAGATTAGTTCAAAGTTCATAGTAATTTTTGAGCATCTAGATTAGTTCAAAGTTTATAGTAATGGCGAGCATCTAGATCAGTTCAAAGTTTATAGCGATGTCGAGCATCTAGATCAGTTCAAAGTTCATAGTAATGGCGAGCATCTAGATCAGTTCAAAGTTTATAGCAATGGCGAGCATCTAGATTAGTTCAAAATTCATAGTAATGGCGAGCATCTAGATCAGTTTAAAGTTTATAGTAATGGCGAGCATCTAGATCAGTTCAAAGTTTATAGCGATGTCGAGCATCTAGATCAGTTCAAAGTTCATAGTAATGGCGAGCATCTAGATCAATTCAAAGTTTATAGTGATGTTGAGAATCTAGATTAGTTTGAAGGTCATAGTGATGTCGAGCCTCTAGATTAGTTCAAAGTTCATATTAATGTCGAGTTGATAACATCAATTTTATTTGATTCTCTGCATTCACTTTGTAAAAACACTTGTATTTGGGAAACACTGACTTACACTCATGGCCTCGTCCATCTGCTAACATCCTTTCATTTAGTGCTTTGAGATAGTGTTATCAACTCTTTCAGTTCAACACAGAGTGGAAAGGCGGAAATAGGAAGAAATAGATTTATACGTACACATACGTTTTTCTGCTAATAGCCTTGCATAGACTATTCTAACGAAGCAAGTGCAAAACAGATATTTTATACCCTACTGTGAACGTTCGGACCTTGTATACTGATGCACCAACAGAATTCTTGTATAAGTATATATTTTTTGTTGCATCTATGGTGAACATCGTTTTAAATGAGGAAAGTTGAATGTATTGTTTCTAAGACGCTTTAATGTAGAGATCTCAATACAATTTGCTGTATGAAATAAATTGAAAGCATTTCAGAGCTTTATTATTGGACATTGTTCAAATCATGAACTTACCTTGCCAATCTGTGAATCACTGTCAGAAAGTATTCTTTTACAGTCAAAATCTGATAAAATTTCTTGGAGCTTTGCTTATGTTTCTGTTTCATAAAGTTGAATGCATACAGAGTTCCACTAAAAAAAAAGAATTGAAACAATATTTTTATTTAAATCATCAATTAAACATATAATTCTATGCAATTCGAAAAATTAAAAAAAAACGCATGTTACACACGACACTACCAACTCAAAGAACTTGACAACTCAGGGGTACAAAATAACGTTACACTTCAATGTCCATGCCCAATAAATACACTGTACAAATATTCCTCCGTTAACAATCGGTACAATGTTCTGTACGCCGTATCAACTCTTCGTCTCGTCCCGGACCTGCAGTGGGTTCACCTGTTCCGGACTGACTTCACACTGGACTCTTTGTGTCAGACTCGTTAGCAGATCAAGATCAAGACGTTGTCTCGTACTCTCGAAATGTCTTGACAGTACTCCGCACCGAACCGTCTTAATGCGCCGTAGAGAACCACACCGCTGAACTGCACTGAACCAAGTCGTTTGTAGTGCTTTGACCTAACCCTCGTCCTTTCTTTTTTTAGCCACGCCCGAAAGGGGAAAACACGCTATTAGTTTTGTGTGGAATGTCTGTCTGTAGGAGACTATTTACCATATTTCTAACAAATTTTTGCAAATGGTTTTAGATTGTTTGTCAAAATTTTTCTGTCATACTAACCACTACATTTAAACCAAAAAAAAAGTTTTCTTTTTTTTTTTAAACAGAAAAATCTATTTAGTATGTATATAAGTTGGAAATAGCACACTTAACTTCTTTTTTTACGGAAATTTTTTTTTCTTGAGGATTTGAATAAGAGATAAATGTTTTACAAAACAATTGGATCAATTAGATATTCATTACAAGACATCAGTTAGGCCAGGTTCACATCTAATTTCACATTCACATTTCACTTTCTATCCTTTGGTCTGCTGGACCGCTGGTGTACAACATAAAATCTGTCAACCTTCTTTCTCCATTCTTCTCTGTCATTTGTCTTTGATAGAATTTCATTCTGATGTTCTTTCTGAAAATATTTAAACCTGCTTTTTTACTTGCCTGGTGGACCACTTAGGGGCCGATTTTGAGTTTGTCTTTCCACACAAACTGTCTTTGTAACCTTGTTTTTTTTAGTTATGGATGTTTCCATAACGAGTGTCACGGTGAGGGCGTGAAAATATTACTAACACCAAATGTTGCCTGCTCTTTGCCTAAAACTCGAAAATCACATATTGACGCCGGATCTATTCATAATTATACAAGCAGATTCGCGTGAAATGGTCAAATTTATTTTTGAAATCAAATTCTTGATGAAAGGGGCAATATAGTTTGGATGGGGAACGTTTGTAACTTCTTCAATTAATGCTGAAAATATCAAAGTCTTCCTTTGTACATTCGTTTCTTAACAAATAGTGGAGGTGGATTGACCCATAGTGTGTCTTCTCTAAATGTGTACAGTTAGACATTGTAATCCGTTTGAATGCCCAGACGAAAACATGACGTTTTAAAACAGAACAGTTAAATATGGCGACACTGTGTAATAGTGGGCGTGAAAATGTCATATTTGTGGGGTTTGGGGGTGGACCCTTGAAGCCAAGCGTCTTCCTGCGTTTTTCACTGTCAGTAACACATTCGCCACGGCTAATTATTCATCCTTTAAAAAAAAAAACGGGTCAAATTCAGTAAATCAAAGTACTTGGAGGCAATGACCGATACTGAAGTGTGACGTGTGAACTGGAATTCAATTGTTTTAACAATAATGATTGCGTTTTTGCATTAAAGAATATTGTTAAGGGTTTATGCTATTGCACTACCCCACGGCTGAGAGGTAAAGCGCTTGGCTTCCAAATCGGGGGACCCGGGTTCGAATCCTGCTGAAGACTAAGATTTTTAATTTCGCGATCGTATGGTTATTTGAGTCTACCCAGCTCTAATGTGTACCTGACATTAGTTGGGGAAAAGTAAAGATGGTTGGTTGTTGTGCTGGTCACATGACAACCTTGTTAACAGTAGGCCACAGAAACAGATGACCTTCACATCATCTGCCCAAGGTCTAAAAGTGAAACTTTACTCCTCCTCTCATCAAATCGGTCAACAGAAGGGTGAAATGGATGCAAATGTCCCATCCCACCCCACTCAATCGGCCAACATACTAGAGGAGGAGTGGCGATATAATCCAAAAATAGGCTAAGATATAAATAGTTACTATATAATTATTAACATAAGTATAGAATTCGTATATAAATAGTTACTATATAATTATTAACATAAGTATAGAAATCGTATATAAATTATCTGTGATTTCTCTACAATTCGTCTGCCGGGAGGGGGGGGGGGGCGATCGCCCCTACTGCTCCCCCCTGGATCCGCCAGTGACTAAGTGCTAAGCATCTCAGGTGTGACATTAGGTGCTAAGCATTTCAGGTGTGACACTAGGTGCTATGTATAAGCATATCTCATGCGACACTAAGTGCTAAGTATATTACACGCGTTGCATATTTCTCCATGCTAAGTACACCTCTATATCTATTCTACTTCTCTGAATGAACTAATTGTAGCCCTATGTGAGCTCACCTTAATACAAAAAAAGTATCCGCAGCGAATGTTGTATTGATCATAGCTTGAATCCAGAAAGATTGAGTAAGTTTAACTGCATCCAGATGATTATCTATAAAACAAAGGAATAGAAGAAATGTAAAAAAAAATATATTACATAATACTTTGTTTAAGGTTACTAGCAAAGATAAATGTTAACGCACTAACTAGATATACACATGGATTGTACAATAAATTGACCCTACTTAGTGGTCAGGTCATGTAGACAAAAGAGCAAAGCAAGTGGTTTGTAAAATGTTTTACATGTTTCGTATGTTCCTTTAGAATTGAAGATAATTAACTTAGGAAGTGGGGGATGAGAGCGGGCAGAGTTTGAACCCAGGTTTATCAATAAGTCGAACGACAGTACAGCGCGCAAACCGCACGCCCATGCAGCCATACTTGGTTAACTTGAAAGAGCAAGACAAGTGTGTAAAGCTCCTTCAAAAAGCTCTCTGGATTGTTATGTTGTTTGTAGTGTTTGAATCTCAGTGAGTTTGTGTGTATATGCTTTTGCTTTGAAATAGATGTCAACTGCGTACAATATCCTACAACAGATGCATACATCTCATGGGGGTGAGGGGGGTTCCTAATTCAACCCTTCTTTTCTGAACACCCCCTCCCACGACAAATTGTAATCAGTAGTTTTTTTGGACTCCATATACGAGAAATCAAACAGATGCAAGAGAATAGAGAAAAACTAAAGCAAACTACAGTTACCTAATTCCTTGGGGATCAATTCAAACACCCCCCCCGGCCTTTAAAGACATTAAATTGCCTAGTTCCATGAGCGTAGGCAGCCCTCTCCAAATAAAAACTAAAGCAAAACTATAGTTAGCTAATTTAGGTTCAACCGCCACAACCCAAATAGAAGTTGCTGGAAGTCATCTACCAGAATTAAAGCAACAGGCTGAGAAATAAATAAAAAGCAAACCATATTCCATGAGCGAAGCCGGGGAAGTCGGTAAGGTTCAACCCAAAATGAAAAATATCAGACATTGATGTTTGCAGAGAGCCTGGATAGTGAGTGTCGTTACAATATTAATCGGACGCAAAAAAAAAAGTTGCATCATTAAATTTACCGATTGTATATTGCAGGTGTTTGCACAATAATGTCATGATTGTGACATTTTAGAAATGTAAGTGAAATCATTATAGGCATGATTTCGTTGAGTCTCAGAAATGAATAGTCTGAGTTTAGCTTTCATAAACAACTGTTCTTGTGCTTAGATTAATAAACATTTTGATGGAGTTTTTTTTTAACTTCTTAAACTAGAAAAAACACTCTCTTTTACATACCTACATAGGAAGGGTTGGAATAAAAGGCACTGTAATATGATCCAAGTACAATCCAACCGATTGACATAACTCTAACCCCATTAATACAAAAGAGTGTGTCCAGATGACCTTTTCCCAAAATATTGGTCAAGTTTCGTCGTAAGGAGAAGCACACTAAACATCGTTCCAGTAGAAAGACTAAACAAAATGTGGAGAAAATAAAATAAAACACTTGAAGTCTTATTTTACAAAGTAGAAGACACAAAGACATTTTTTTGTAAATTTTTTTTTTTTACAAAATAATTAGATTATACTACAATTATAATGTATTTATTATGAGATCTTGTTACAGTCTTTGAATTAATTATTGAACAACTTGGGGGGGGGGGGGGGGGAGGGAAATGAGAATTGGGACCGGGGGGGGGGGGGGGGTGCACATGTTTTCAATCTTACATTCTAGTATTCATTAGTTATTAAGAGCAAAATAATCGCTTACAAAAAGTCATCAGCTACATACAGAAGGAATTGTCTGTATTTTATTTTATGTTACTTGTTATTAATGCATTTTTAGTAAATCTACAAAGAATATTGAGATATTGATTACAGTGACATTAGCTACATCTCCCTTCACTCAGCTTTTGTTCCACCATAAACTTAAATCTAACTTGTAATTGTTGAACTCTTCAAGAGTTGCTGTAAAAGGTTTTGTTGGATTTGCGTTGTGTCTTATTTATAGTTTGTTTTTTATTTCAGCAATCATCCTGTGCACTAATTAAATCTCATCTTTTTTGGTATTGTTGTTATAGCATTTTTTTCACAGGTCTTAAGCTAAAAGTAGAGCAAATCAATTAGCAATGTTAAATAATACTTTACTTAAATTTAAGTAATAAACTCCGCCACCTGCCAGTCTCAGTCCCCGGGTGAGAAAGGAGGAGGGTTTGGCGTGAAGCTAGCGACCCCACCCTTTAAAACCTCAATTGCTACAGAATCCGAAAACTTTAAACATAAAGATAATTTTACATGTGGCGAGGGCGGCCAACCCCCGATGACGGTGTTAGACCAAACCCAACAGGATGTCCAATGCCCGATACATGACAAACCCTTCAATGCAAAGTAATCGACCCTAATTGGTACATGGAACGTAAGAACCCTGAACTTATGCGGTAAACTGGCTAACTTTTAAAAGAGTTTGAAACCTACCGGCTGGACATTCTTGGGATGTGGACATCAAGTGGGACAATAACAAATGATGACAAGATACTCGGGACACGATAAGGAACATCATCATGTCTAAAATAGCAGCCTCATCGCTAATTCATTGGAAGCCAGTCGCAGTATTACAGTTCGACTCCAAACAAACAAAATCAAAATCATTACCATCCATGTACATGCCCCTACAGAAGATGCAGAAGATACCATCAAAGATAAGAGAAGCGGATATTAGCTCAGACCACTACCTTGTTAGTGGCAAATGTAAGCTCCGACTGAAACGCCAACCAAAACGAGCCACACGATCCCGGCTATTTAATGTGGACAAGCTCAAAGACTGCAATATTTGAGCACAGTTCCATTTGAAACTAAAGGACCGCAGGGCAGTGGACACCAGGAAGAGGCTTCAAACATTGCCAGTGACAGGTCTTTATGGAGACAGCTTGCCGCCCAATTCGCCGAAAGGCGGGGAGGATCTAAGTCTAAGACTAAGTCTAAATTTAAGTATAAAATATTTAGGGTTTACCTGCGCTGCGATTGTTTTTGTCTGGTTCAGCAATTGAAAGCTGAGTTTTCAAATGTCTTTTTTGCATGCGTGGTAAGTCGGTGTTGACAGTTTTAATTTTAAAACTTTGTTTTATTTTCGCTGCAGATTTATACATTATTTCACTAAGTCTTCGTGAAACTCGTCTCTCGCTGCAATGATCGACCATAGATGTATCATGACTCTGCTCACCAACTGAATGATCATTAGGCAGTTCATCTTGAACGTGTTCTGATATGCAGTTAGCATTGATCTCATTCACTAGTAGTGTCTTATCTGAAGAGTCTGTTTTTTCTGGTATTTCTGAAAGACCAGTTTTAACCTCGGAATTGAACTGCACACCCTTTAAAGGGCTGAACCGTGCAACGTAATTGCTCTGACTTTGCACATTGCCGACCTCACTGCGGTTATGGAGTTCTTCAGTTTCGTCATTAACGAATGCAGGATTGCTGTAGCCAGTAGCTTTATGTCCATCGTCTTCAACATGAGACGTTTGAGTAGATAGATTGACAGATTCTAGGCCAGCCTCTATACCAATGGCTATATCTCGACTGGATTTGACTCCATGCCTTCTTGAACGTAAGTAAAGCTCATACACAGTGCCCGAGAGAACAAGCAGTAAGATAAGGGAGGCAATACACCTAGAACAAAAATGAAAACATTTATCTAGTTTAAAAAAACATAACAAAATTCGTGTTTCCTTGGCACTGCAAAGAAGACTCAAAGTAACATGTCAAGTTAAACGACAAAAATGTATTTTAAAGAAACGTTTATAGAATAGTAATTTATCAATATCTCTATCTATTAAAGCCCTATACCAGAATAGTGAAATATGAGTTGAAAAAAAAAACAAGAAACTTTCACTGGACATGCTACATTGATGCAACTGCCAGAGCAACCCAGTCTGGATGGAATCTTGTATACATCCTTCTTCCACTTCCCATCCCGTATCAGTTTCCAACGTTGCACAATTATTCAATTTCAACACATGAATAAACGGAAAAAACAAGGTTACAAATACAGTTTGTGTGGAAACCCAGGCAGATAAAAAGGCAGGTATCAATATTTTCGGAAAGAACATTAGAATTAAATTCAAAGACAAATGACAGAGAAGAATGGAGAAAGTAGGTTGACAGATCTTGTGTAGTGCCCTAGCGGTCCATCAAACCAAAGGATAGGCGAAAGTGAAATTGAAGTTAAAACTGTATTTGTAACCTTGTTACAATTATCTTTATTTTTAGTGTCCAGATTGCCTTGGCAGTAATGTTGAAATTAAAAACAAACTGCATAACTGTAAAACATTTGAAGGCTGTCTTTTGCTAACACAAAAAGTGGGCACTATTCTTAGTAATCTTAATCTTTGTCGTAGGGTTGCACCGGATAGAACTTTTTGATATTCAGGTGGAGCGGATATGGCTGGATAGCAAAATATATCATGTAACCAAAATGTAAATGAATATTTTGCAAAACTTCTATATAATATACCTATATTCATTATTTTTTACTTTTATTTACCCTAATGTTTTAAACTCTGTTACTAATTAATGAATTTAAATTTAACAGCATTCATTAACAGACAGGCCTATCACAAACGAATCTGTGAAACAGATGAGGATGTGTATGTACGAGGCTACCAAATATAAAAGTGGCGCGTGGAGTGGTCAATGTAGAATAAGTAAATGTTTTTTTTAATCAATCTAAGTGCATTTTGGGTTGTATAGTAGGTAGATGTAGGCTGTGTTCATGTATTTCAGATCATCAACTGGTCCTCAGATTTATATTTTAAAGGCCACGGACCGCTTCTGGTCCTTGAGTCTAGGACATGATACTGATAGTTAATAGTTGGAATCTGAAGTGTTATAGGTCAGTATTTAGTGGTTTAAATTAAACGGCAAACGATATTTCTTAACAACAGAAACATCAAGTAGTCATGCAAGAAAATAGCACATTGGCATGGTTAGTCAAGTCTATTTTACCGGGGTCAAATGTTTCTCAACACTTAAGCATGTTTTTTTTTCTTTGGTCACTAGATCTATATGCTGTTCGGGATTAATTTCCTTTTTGAGATTTTAAACTTTACTGTAAGGTTTTCCGTAATATAATAAGTCAATGGAATTATAAAGAGAAAGTAGATTTGTTTCTAAAGGCAAAAATATATACATTCACGCACTCACATATTTGTTTTATTTTATTGTGCAAGAACGTATGTAGGATACATCTTCCTTATTAATGATCTATTATTTTAAAAATTTCTACAATGTTAAAAAAGTTATATGGAACCGTAGGTCAGATAGATGAGCTAGATCTAAACCAAACAAAATAAAAGTTCTCAAAGTTTAATTATTAATTTAGTTCAATATAGATCTAAGTATTTGAAGATATTTGTACAACTACATCTTTAGTTTTACTTTAAACTTGAATTTTAATTTTACATTTTAAATGTTTACACTGTGTTCAGTTCTCATCAGTAATAAAACATAATTATATACTCGTAGTTTGTGAAAGAAAAGGTCAGGCTAGTAAGGCTGTGTGTGTCGTGTACTCCAGACACGTAATTGAGATTTATCTCTAAGTAAGCAAACTCAGTTTCCTCAGAAGATATGTCCTATAGACAGTGTCAGCATGTCGTCTAAATGTATACACCTGTCTATTTGTAAACTCAATGTAATGGAATACACAAATAGGGGTAGATAGACCCTCTCCGCTAGACAGGTAGATACTACAGTTTACTTTTTTCTATGCGGCCAACTATCATGCAGTGATGCCCGGCCGGAGTCGAGTAAGGCCGGATAGTGAAAATTAACGGATATTCGGCCGGAGCGCGAGCTACTATCTAGTGCAAGCTTCTTTGTTATCCTTTTTTGGTTAATAAAATCTTTATTTGTGATACAATCTGTGTTTTTATATAATCTGTTGTTTTTTTTATATATAATCTGTATTTATGATATTAATATGTGTTTGTGATATAATCTGTCTTTGCACTAAAATTTTGGATTATTTCAATGTTCTCTCCTGCTACTGAAACAACTCTATTATCCTTCTTTTCTCAACGAAAGGTGGAAAGGTTAAAAATGTACGCCTTTCAGAACTTGCGATCTATGGTGGATCATCTGTTTCTATGGTAACCAAGAGTTTTATGTGAGCAGCTCCCATCGAGACTAAATGATTTAAGAGGGTGTAAAGAGGAGGTCTGTGATGGATGGACAAAGCATGTGTGTGTGTAAGAGGTGAGTACAAAGTTCCTTTTCCAATTTTAATTTTTCTCAACTTTACTAGTACTGAAGTAGACACTAATGAACTCTTATGTTAGAAAAAAAGGGAAAGAAATGGTGCTTGACTGATGTGGTGGTATAAGTTGAATTAGCCCTTTTAATACTTTGTAGGTCGCCGCTTTTAAGTTTGAAGCTAACAATAGATAAATAGAAAAAACTTATATTTTCATTAGCGATTCGCTGGCACAGTGGCTTGAGTAGGGGGGGGGGGGCTGAGGAGGCTTTATAACTAGAGTTCGAATTCAGGTCGTTCACCTCTTTTTTATAAATGCATTTTAACAAAGCATCACCCAAATACGCCGACTTTCTCCCCTATCCCTTTCCAACTGGTTAGGACAAGTGATAGGTTCATGGCGTACTGAGAAAGCTAAAAGCATGAAATATTTTTTAAAAATACAAACAATTGGTAAAGCTATTTTTAATTGCACAGATTTATTATTGTTAGTCTTGACCCATTACAAATTTAGTAACATGACTAATTGTCTCCAATTATCGCAATTACGCTTCATATACGCTTTGTATTAAAGTATTTTAAAATGTTGTTTTTTTTGGTTTCAGAAAGGTCAACTGCCAATGGTTTTGACCTTGTCCTATGTACTATTCATTGAACATTTGCTTTGCCTGGAGACTTTGGTCGTCTTGTCTCAAGACATTCATTTTACTTCTGTCTGAAGTCCTTACATTTCTACTACTCTTGTGGTGTGCAGATTATATTAGCAGTTTAAAGACAACTACACTTCTACTAATGATTGTAAATAATGGTGTTGGAAATGGGCGTGATGGTGGGAAGAGAAGAATATGTAAATAACATTTGGCGACCAAAATGGTTGAATGATTTACTTACAAAGTAATGATAGCACCTGCATTGTCTCGTATATGTAGTTGACCTTGACATTTGACTAGCGCTACAGTGTAGTTTCCAAGCCATGATTCCTGATTTAAAACTGGTCAGCAAAAGTCGTTTAGGACATAAGAAAATTGACATAATTATATTTTTTTACTTATTTTAATTTGTATAACCTTCATTTTATTTCTTATTATTATTCTTTTTATTTAAATATTGGAGGTTAACGCGTGTGTCTAGTGTCGGGTTAAACTTTGTAGCATGATTGATGTACGAGATAGTACAAAAGAGACAGAATCTCTTGAGAGTCAAGAACAGTTTTTATATCAAAATATTTGACATCCTGGACATTTGTATTTTTATATAGTTCTCTAGCTGTCAATATTTGCTCATGAAAGTAAAGCAAAGTTGTTGTTTTTAAAGAAGCTTTTCAGCATTAATCGATATTTTTGTGAAGGTTAAGTAATCTGCTTTTAATGGTAAATTAGACAAGCTGGAGCTACAACCCAAAGCAGGACCCTATTAACACTGGTGTCAGAAGTAAGAGATAGCATCTAATCAAAGTGTATCAAAAGAAAAAGAATCATCTCTATGTGTATCAAAAGAAAAGAATCATCTCTACGTGTATAAAAAGAAAAGAATCATCTCTACGTGTATAAAAAGAAAAGAATCATCTCTATGTGTATCAAAAGAAAAAGAATCATCTCTATGTGTATCAAAAGAAAAGAATCATCTCTACGTGTATAAAAAGAAAAGAATCATCTCTACGTGTATAAAAAGAAAAGAATCATCTCTATGTGTATCAAAAGAAAAAGAATCATCTCTATGTGTATCAAAAGAAAAGAATCATCTCTATGTGTATCAAAAGAAAAAGAATCATCTCTATGTGTATCAAAAGAAAAGAATCATCTCTATGTGTATCAAAAGAAAAGAATCATCTCTACGTGTATAAAAAGAAAAGAATCATCTCTACGTGTATCAAAAGAAAAGAATCATCTCTACGTGTATCAAAAGAAAAGAATCATCTCTATGTGTATCAAAAGAAAAAGAATCATCTCTATGTGTATCAAAAGAAAAAGAATCATCTCTATGTGTATCAAAAGAAAACAAAAGAAAGGTGCACTAACACTCGTGTTAGCAAAAAAAAAAAAGAAACCCATCAAATTGTGTCCGAAGTAAAAGACTTGTCACTATATCCTAAGTAAGGAGAATACAATCGACTGCTTCGTTTATTGTAAGCAGTCTACTAGATCTTTAATAGTAATGTTCATTACTATACTGCTGTTGGTCCCAGTTTCTCTGTCTCTCGACGTAACGACATTCTACGAAGTGCTCTTGAAATCTGAATTAGTTGAACTCATTCATGTTGTGACCATCCACCAAATTAATAATAATAATATAGAAAATAATAATAATAGATGAATGGATGGATACATTGATGGATACTGGATAGACAGACAGACAGATAGATAGATAGAAAAATATGTGTGTATACCTTGTCTATAATCTACTTGTAACAAATAAATATGTATCTAAAAATATACTTACACGTTTGAGCTATATTGTATATATCTAGTTCAGTACATCCTATAACAGTGCAAACATCAGCAATGAATGGGGGGTGAGGTGGAGGAAAAGGCAAACCCTAAATGAAAACAAAGAGCTAGAAGGAAAGAGTTCTTGAATTCATTTCATATCTATACCTTGAGTCTAGTGGAAAACTGGTGCCATACTACAGCACAAGAGCCTTGACATCCGCACCAGTTACAATTATCTACCCTAGTACATATCCACACCAGCTACCAAAATGTACCCTAGTATATATCCACACCAGCTACCAAAATGTACCCTGGTAGATATACACACCAGCGACCAAACCGTAAGCTATTACAGAGTCCAGACTTAAATTTGCCAACAGGATTATGTGCCAACACCAAAACCAAACTCACAGATTCAACGATACAATGGACTGTTTTAGCAATCAAAGTTTTATTCATAGTGAAACTATGATGACACTATATTTTATTTTTTGTCCAGACTATTCGCTGTGCAAAGATTTCTTTAATAGTAACCAACTAACCATCTCTAAGCATGAAATTTCGTAAAAGGCAAACAGGCTAAAATTTCAGTAGAAAGGGTATTTAATGCCGGATAGGTTTTTAATTTACTTTTCTTTTCTCCGTCCAAGGGATTCTAATAATATTGTACATCTTATACTCAGTAAGAAAAACATCACATTTACAAGAAAATAATGCAAATAAATTTAAATAAAAAATAGAATACAAATGTATAGCAGACAATATTAAAGTAAAAGAAAGTTTTTTAGTGTAACTTTTCATCGTAGATGTTTTGGATTACCCATTTAATTGTCTTATTCTATTTGTTTACTGTTTGTCCCATTGTGCCTTGAGAAACGCTGAAATAATGCAGAAATATATAATTCATAGGACCGCGCTAATTGTAGGTGTATAAATTATTAAATTAAACCATTTTATAACTTTTAAGAGATTTTCCGCGGCCGCCTGATTTACCAGGAGCTCCTGGGAATCTCCTGAAATTGCAAAATATACGAAAAAGTCCTGGAAATATCCGGAAATTATTAAAAATTCACACAATTCTCATGAAATATATAGACAAAATTGTCATTTTGGAATGTGTTTCAATATGGAAAACGCCAATTCTACGCGCGATAAAAAAAAACATTATGCAATACCCGTAATTGTGGAATCTAGTGAAAGAAGCTTCTCGCGCATCAAACTAATGAAGAATTCAACAATTCTTGTAGATAGATTGAAACATTTGGTAATTCTTGCTATTGAGCGTGATCTATGTAGGAAACATAATTCTTATAATATACTGTATGACTTCGCTACACGCAAGGCTCGTGAAGTAATTCTGTGCGTAGTAAAGAATTAATAAATATAAAAAGACGAATATATTTTTTAATACAAACTCTTAATTTTCACTTATTATCCGTATCCCTATCCAAACCTGGCCCCGCGAAATCCGTTTCACATTGGGCCCCACAATGGTTAAGTCCGGCTCTGCTATTTAGTGACGGGTGAATACAGGGTAGATTACTTGTTCTCTTCCCATGACTTCTTGGTCACAATGGTTAAGTCCGGCCCTGCTATTTAGTGACGGTTGAATACTACTTGTTCTCCCCCCATTACGTGGGGTAACTCTAGTCCGTGCGACTTGCAGAAATAAAAGAGTGATCTTTTCATTACTCGGTGTCCAAACTCTTCAGACATGAATAGAATTATATATATATATAGATAGATAGGTACTTTAATTACCTATGGATTCGTTACAACTTAAAGACTTGAAAAGCTCAAGGACCGGCTAGAACTTAGATTGACACACCTCTCCCCAATTAATACCTTTTTTAAAATCGTCTTTTCTAGAGTCATGGAAACTTCTGTCCAAAATATTTCTCTAATCTTTCTCCTTTCAGAAGATGACGTGTTTCTATGCTTAATTATTATTAACACTGCGACTTCTTTGACCTGACCCTCGATTCTAGAAAGAATCACAGTATCGATTCGTGACAACGCACTAGCGGATCCAGAACTTTGGAGTGTAATAGCTGTAATAGATTTGGTCTTTTTATTTTTTTGAGGGTCTTAAGTTTGTTTTAGGGCTACAATACATACACTACGGTCTGAGTTAGTACCCAAGGAACATTTCTGCCAAGTTTTATCAAGATTGGTCAAACGGTTTTGATTTCTATTCGTCACATACATACATACATACGCCTTACTTTCTACTTTATAAAGTAGATATATATAATCTAACCCCCCCCCCCCCCAAAAAAAAAACAGTGTTTCTCAGCCTTAAGCGAAAAAAAACAACACAAAAGCCATGTTGTGGCGCTGAAAGATCCCCAGTGAGGTCCAGGGAGAGGCCCCGACGTCAAAAGCGTTTTCTTGCTATGATTACTAAATAAAAGTAGGACCGCCCCCCCCCCCACTCAAAGGGTTTAGGTGGGAAGGGCAGTAGATGTATTCGTCCCCCCCTCACATAATCGGCTAACGGGAACGACATAATATAAAGATCGGTTAAAATACCAATAAAAATTTTTTATCTATATAGATATTTAATTGATTCTGTTAACAAGTTGTAATTTCTACAAATAAATTGGACCAACCCCCACTCGAAAGTTTATGGTGGTGGGGCGGGATTGATGCGTCGCCACCTCCCCATCCCCCCAAATCGTCAAACATACTAAAAGGGGGGCGAAATAATCTAAAACTAGGTTGAAATATAAATAATTAGTATATATTATTAACATAACTAATAAATTCATATACAAATTGTGTGATTTCTTTACTAAAATTCGTCCGCCCGAGAGAGGGTGGGGGGACGTCGACCGAGTGGGGGGGGGGGGGCGATCGCCCCTTCCGCTCACCCTGATCCGCCTGTGTGACAACGTGAATCTCATAGCAAGAAAGTTGTACATATGTATTATTGAAATGTGTTTAAATGCGATCACAAGCGTTACACACCGTCGACATACTTTGTACACACAAACAGACGCCACACACAATTTGCAGTTACAAAACAGTTTGTGCGGAAACAAAAACTTAAATCGGCCCCCGAAGGCCGAAGTGGTCCACCCAGGCACGTAAAATGGTAGGTTTCAATATTTTCAGAAAGAATATCAAAATGAAATTCTATCAAAGGCAAATGACAGAGAAGATTGGAGAAAGAAAGTTGACCGATCTTATGTGGTGCCCCAACGGTCCAGCAGACCTAGGGATAGGTTAAAGTGAAAGTGAAGTTAGATGTGAACTTGGCCTAACTAATGTCATATAATCATTATCAAACCCTATTGAAGACAGGCACAGAAGACGAAAAGAAAATTCAATTAGAACGTCGGCGGAAAACAGTTTTGTCTGCATGAGAGGCTTAAAAATATGTAGGTCACAAGTGGGTTTGAGTTGTCATGTGAATCACTGCACTCATCCTTTATCTTCGGAATCGAAGCCATTGTCTTTAAAAGAAATAAGGATTATTATTCCTATAATGGATTTATTATGAGAATATTTTATTCAGACAAGTGGAGTAGTTGTATTATTAATAAATATATGTGGGTACAGGTTGACAGTTATCATGGCCTTAGAAAGTTTAAACCAATATGCGTATAACATAACAGTAATTGTTCAGAATGACCATATACTTCTCGAAAATATACTTCAAAAATCACTCAATTCTTTCTGCTCAAAGACGGAGTATTCTGTTTTGGTATGTTAAAGAAAAAGAAATATTGTTCATAACAAACACTTTACGTAGAGAGCCATCAGAGGAATAGAGTGATATTGATCTAGACATTTGGAAATAAAAATCTACACTTTAAGTCTAGAAATTGAAATTATAGATCTTGATCTAGTCTAAATCATGGCTGCCTGGTCGTGCGGTTTGCGCGCTGGACTGTCGTTTGGATTTATCGATGGTGCCCTAGGTTAAACCCCTGCCCGCTCTCATTCCCCGTCGTCCTGCGGGAGGTTTGGACTAGGAAGTAAACATCTTCAACTCTGAAGGAACATCCGAAACATGTAAAACAACAAACATTCTAAACTAGACCTAGAAATTATAGATGTAGAACAGTGGTTCCCAAACTTTTTGTCTCGTAGACCCCTTACCATGTTCTCTGGTTTTCCGTAGACCCCCCTGCTTAAGTTATATTGAATTTTTGAAAATTCGTAAATTTCAAATTACACATTTTGTTTAAAATATCTAGCCAGTAACACGAGAAGTGAAAGGGTAATTTAAAAATACATTTTAAGTTGAATCTATTTTTAATAAATTGATTAACAAAATTCAAATTTCAACCCATTATTTAATAGTTAACACGTACAGCATACAATCACTAAACACATTGGAAACATTTGTTTCTAAAGGCTTGCAAGCTCACCATCCGTTACTACGGAAATTATTTTTCGATATGGATTTGTTGTTTTATAAAGTAGTTCTTCAAAACATTAAAGATTAATGTGTCTAAAGTATTATGGTAAAAGTTTTCACAAAGAGCAGTTTTTAGTGGATTTCTTGAGCTATGATAATTTGGATTAAAAAATCATTACCAGACAAGGTTGATTCAGCCATCTTTATAGAGAAATATGTTGATTGCATAAATATTTCGTTTGCAAAGACTTACATAAGAAGAAATAAATATTTGACTATATTCCAACAGAGATAAAAAATTTAGTGAACTCTTCTACAAATCCATCGCCTTAACTACCAATGGGTCAGAGTTAGCATGGATGGTTCTCAGAAAGCCACCACAAACGGAGGAGCTGAAATACTCATAAGGGCCAAATGGAGAAAAAATAATTTAAAAATTAAGTTCATTGTAACTAATGAGCTCTATGACAACCACAGAGAAGAAATAGGAGCACTGGATCTAACAGCTACCAAGCTAGCTAATCAGCCAAGTTTGCCAAACAGTTAAATTTATTTCGTGACTAATATAAAAATAATCCTTCAAAGCTTGACAAACTCTGATGCTTTCTACATAAAACAACTCATGATGCCTGGACTGACGTTTGGTGGTCAATTTGCCTGCTCGCATCTCCCGTTGAGAGATTTGGGATTGGATGTAATTATCCACATAATCTGAAGGAACATCCAAAAGATTTTGAACAAAACATATTATGTGACCTTGTAAAGCACAACAACAGCAAGAACACTGTTCTCCAATGTTGAAATAGAAGGAAATAGAAGGTTGACTGACTTGCCAATATAGAAAAATACAGCTACTAGATGTTCTCTTCTGAGTAATGCATTTCTAATATAAGCTTCCAGCCTTACCAGGTGGTCAGTTGTTGTCCGCCCCTGCCGGAATCCGCACTGGTAGTATGAGATCACTTTATTTCATTCCAGGTACCAGACCAGCCTACTGTTAATCATTCTTTCCATGGTTTTGCAGATGTAGCCTGTTAGTGCTATTGGTCGATAGTTAGCTGGGTCAGAGCCGTCTCTTCCCGGTTTAGGTATCGGTATAACTGTGGCTTTCCTCCAGCTGTTTGGGAAAGCGCCTGTTTGCCACACACAGTTATAGACCCATAGCAGGACTGCCAATGAGGGTTCGGGAAGGTGCTTGAGGAACTAGTAATGGATTTCATCTTCTCCAAGCGCTGTGTCATGTGACTTGTCCAGCGATTCCCTCAGTTCCTCCAGCGAGAACGGTTTATTGTAGTCTTCATTGTTCTCTGACCTGAAATCAATGGGGTGTCTTTCCTCCCTGGTTTTGACTTTTTGGAACTCTGGCGTGTAGTGTGCAGTGGATGACTTTTCTGCTATTGAGGATGCAAGGCAGTCAGCTATTTCTCTGGGGGACGTGACAGTTCGTCCTTGGTTTTTCAAATGCCCTATTGCATTTGATTCTTTCCCTTTGATTCGCCTAAGAAGTTTTGGCATCCAGACTGCCGACAAAACTTCTCCAGGAATTCCTTTTGGCTGACCGTATGGTTTGTCTAGCCTTTGCTCTAGCTATCCTGAATAGCTTTAGGTTTTCCTGGTAAGGATTCTTTATAAATGCAGCCAGTCGTTTTTTCCTATCGCCAATAGCACTTTTGCAAGCTGTATCAAACCATGGTTTGCTAGGCCGTTTTGGATTTGCGGAGGTTAGGGGGACAACTTTCCGGGCAATGTAAAGTTGCTTGGTAGCAAAAATATCAGCTGGGTTCTGTTCATCGAGTATATTTTCTGTGATATCCTCGGAGCATCTTTTTTGGAATTGTTCCCAATCGGCCTTGTTCAGTTTCCACCGATGATGTCGTCCAAATGAGGGGAGATTGTTAGTAATGATGATTGGGAAGTGATCACTTCCCCGTAGATCATTGCTAACTGACCATTTAAAGTCGTCCAGAAGTCCAGGGACGCATATGGAGAGGTCAATGTACGTGAGAGATCCAGTTTCTGGGTGCAAGTAGGTCGGTGATGCATCATTAAGTATGCATAAATCATGTTGGAGGAAGATATCCTCCAGTATACGACCTCTTGTGTCAGTATTGTTGGATCCCCAAATAGTGTTATGGGCATTGAAATCATCAAGGATTATATAGGGCCGAGGGAGTTGTTTCAATAGGTCCTCCATGTCTGTTTGGTTTAATGGAGTGCCTGGTGGTAGATACATACTGCAGCAAGTGATAACCTTGTCTAGGGTTATACTAGCTGCTACGGCCTGTAGTGTGGTCTGTAGTTCTACCCTCTCATGGGGGATGCTGTCCTTCACAAGGATACAGACTCCACCTGATGCTCTTTCTGCATCCTCAACATTCCTGCAGTAATCAATGTAGCTTCGGAAACTGATGCTATCCTTCAGAAATGTTTCCTGTAAGCAGTTAGCTACAGAAGTCTCAGAGTCCATCAGTTGCTGCATTTCCTCGTAATTGGCCTTGAGGCCTCTACAATTCCACAGTACAATTCTGGAATCCATGGCTTATTCTAAATGACCTACTTGGAGCTATTAGGCGTTGGGAGGCCCCCGGAGGGGTTTCCCTTTATTCCAGTGACCTTAGTGTTTTTCCACTTAGATTTGGGTGGAGATGAGGACACCCCCTCTTGGGGGGAGTCCTTCTCTCTGGAGAGGGGAGGTCCCTCTGGCTAGAGCGGAGGCTATTTCCTCCTCTCTCACCTCGGGCATCCTTTCCGTTTTGAGTTCTCCCCTTAGGGAGTTGGTCAACCTCTAATTCAGTAGAGGTTGGGGTGTCTGGCTGGGTTCTTTGAGGAGAACCTGTGTCAGACATAATGTCTCCGGGTTCTCCTGGAGTTCGGTTTTGACATGCTGTTCAGTCTCCTTGCTCTCATCAGCGAGGACAGAGAACCTATTCTTTAGCATGACAACGGGGCTTTTTTGTCTCTTCGGAGGTGTGTTCTTTGGCGGTGTTTTCTTCTGAGTTAGAGGAGGAGCAGGGGGTGGTGGAGTCAATGTGTCCGTCTGTGTGGCTATGGATCTTCCTATCTTAGCCGCAGCCTGGGCGTAGGTCATTGTCAAGCCGAATAGGCCCTTGGGTAGGGCCAATTCAGCAGATTTCGCCTGGCTGAAGGTGCATTCATTTCTTGCCTTGCACTCCTGCACGGCAACCTCCTGTTTCCACACAGGGCAGTCCTTGGAGTAGGCTGAGTGGCCAGCGTGACAGTTCGCGCATTTGAACTGGGCTGTGCAGCCCTTGTCCTCATGGTCCTCACCAGCACATCTTGCACACACAGTGTTCCTCTTGCAAACTGCCGCGCCGTGTCCATAACCAAGGCACTTGAAGCACCTCATGGGGTTAGGTATGTAGGGCCTCACTGGAAATCGTAGGTATCCTGCCTTCATATACTCTGGCGGTGTCCTAGTTCCGAATGTGAGGATAATAGTGGCGGTCTTGACCTCCTCCCCATCCCTGCGCCTGGTAATGCGCCGGGCATGGGTGACTCATTCCATTCCCTCCACTATTTCCTCCTTGAAACATTCCAGTAGCTGATTACACCTCTTCTGGTGTTCAGACTCTTGTGTGACATTACTTCCACTTGATCACAGAGTCTTCTGCATCTTAAAAGCCCATCAGAGTGTATCTTGCTATCTACTTCTACAAGAAGTTCCATTGACTTGTGTAGCTTAGACACACTCTTGGGCTCTTCCACTACTGACTTGAGTCCCTTATAGATAAGAAAAGGGCTCAACTTTGTCAGGCTTTTCCCCTCCTCTGTGCACCTGACCACCAGAATTGATGGCCAGGTAGCACAGCTTTATGAGGCCTCCTCTTTTTTATCATCAATTCGACGTTTTTTGCCCAGACATAGGTCTGGGGCAAGTAGTTTTTTGGTACTTTTTTATTCAAAGGGGTTTAATATTAGTTCGGCACCTGTGCTCCCCACCCGCCATCGAGTCCAACAAGGGGATGGGCCATTAGGATGTCCAGAATGAGCCCGCCAGGGTTACACAGGTGCTATACTCAGTCAGCTGCTGCATCGTACGTGTGTCCGATACAGTAGCTGGCTGATTGACCCTCCAACCACCGCCCTCCAGCATAGGTCAAGGGCCTACGCTGGTAGCTCGGTATGACCAGCCGGTTGACCCAGAGCAGGCCGTCTGGGCATTAGGTCTAGGGGAACTCGGAGCCAAAGTATTGTGTTGCGGTGGTCCATCCTCACAGAGTCACCCACTCAAACACCAGGATCTCTTTATCCCCCCTTACCACGGCAGACGGACTGGTCCAAGACATTGTGAGATTTTAAAGATAAGGAGACAGAGTGATGGTTAATGAAGGCAGACTAAGAAAAAGAGGAGACAGACACAATGATAGAAAAGAAGTAGGGCACTTTTGAGCTCCAAAAGTGCTAAGGAAAGAGGAGCGCAGTTTAATGTCATATCTCGGGACGCCCATTTTAAGGGGGTCTATATAGAACACTTTGGGAATCACTGATCTAGAATCTACAATGATTTTATTTAGAATATAAACCTAAATCTACTTTTAAAAAATCTAGCTCTAATGTAAAAAAAATATCTAGATCTAGTTTTAAAAATCTAGCTTTAGTGTAAAACAAATCTAGATCTAGTGTAAAAAATCCAGATTAGATCTAAATCTAGCTATTGTCTTCTTTAAATACGAGTCAGACTACGAGGTTTAATAATCACTATTTTTGTTTTAGCATTTTATTAGAAGAATTTATTCCATATGACGTCAATGGAAAAAATCCACTACGTCACAAGGCCTAGTTAGACTAGTCATCAATACGAGCCGGTTGTCGAGGGTTCATATACAGTGGTGCACCGAGTTATTTTAGCATTTCATTTAAAGAATTAACTACATATTAAGTCAAAGGGAAAAAATCCATTACGTCACAATGTGCTAGTTAGACTAAATATGTATGTATTCATATATATGTTTATATATATAGGAATTAAAGGCGCATTTTTTTGTGCGTTTTGTCTATCAATCTGTCTCTCCGTCATATGAATATCGAAAAAAAAAGACTAATAGCTACTGAAAATCTGATTAAAATTTAATTTCCCTTCCGAAACTTCGCAATAATTTTTGAAGTATCTATAATAGATTGTTCCGGAAGTTTGTATATATAGTGAGAGAAAAAGAGAATACTAGATAAATCTAATACCGTTAATTAAATTTTTGGAATTATTAGATTATTATTATTATTATTAGATCTACCATAGCCTTGTGGTGAGATTTTCAAACCATACTTTGGTGTTAGGAAGTTGTTTTCCTTAAAAATCGGAACATAGTATTAACGATAATTAGATTTTCTAAAGTTTTAGCTAGAAAATTAAATGTAGTGTAAGAGAGAAATGTGAATTTTACATAAATAAAGTTTAAAAAATTTTCATAAAAAATCCGCAATAACCAGTTTTCGTAAATGAGAAGAAGATTATCTGTTTTATTTATTAGAAGAGGGATTTCAAACAGTTATTTGGTGTTAGTAGAGTTTTCATATAAAATTCGGAACATTTTTGGCGACGATTTGTAAGAAAATTAAAGTAATGTTAGTCGTTTTTTTTTTCAAAAACAAAATCCGGAACATTCTTTACGGATTAAACAACTTTTCTTATTTTCGGTAAGAAAATTAAATGAAAAATATTTCGAAAAAGTGACTTTCAATAATCGTTTCTAGTAAATTACTTTCTTATTTTAAAACCCTGAACAACCTATTGTCAATTTTTTGGAGAAAATAAAGTCATTTGACATAATACGGAACAATTTGAAATCGATAAATAAACTATAGTGACGTATTTTCAAAGAATAAAAGCGCAATATTAGTCAATTATGCGATTTCAAACAATCATTTCACATAATTTATTTTTTATAAAACAATATCTGGAACAACTTTATAGCTAATGAAATATAAGTCAGTATAGAGATTTTCATTTAGCCTTTACATGCTATTTACATTAAAAAACCGGAACAACATATTATTGATCGTGTGTTTTTGCAACGTTTAAGCATGGAAATTAAATGTAATATAAATTAGAAGAGCAAACAAACATTGGTTGGCATTGATTTATTTTTTCACAAAAACATCCGGAACATTCTATTGTATATACTTATAACTTTTGAGATGTTTCGGAAGGAACATTAAAGGTTAAATCAGATTTTCAATAGCTTTTAGAGTTGTTGTTTTTTTAAAATCTAAACGTGACAGACAGACCGCCCGGCAAACAAAGCGCCTTTTATCCTGATGTGGGCACTAAACAAATATTAATCAAATCTGATAATTTAAAAAATTTTGAGGGAACTGATTAGTACTATATTTTGCCGCTACCCAATACGCTACTGCACGAAAGTCGCGGTATAAAAAGTCCATTTTAAAAAATGTGCGTGATATTTACATACATAGTGCATTCTTAGCCTTTATAAACAAACATAAATGTTTTCTTTTAATTTAAACAGCTAGTTGACCAGAAAAAACATCTTTAACTAATATTTATATTTGTTGTGAACATTTCTTGTACATTATATACAGATATTTGACTTTGTGATACTAAACATACACAAAAATTGTCTTTCTTGATTAACCTATTGTAACATTACCTCCCTTACATTTCGTAATAGTTTTAGAATTGGTTTATTTTTATGAAAAAATCGCTTGCATAATTAATTGTATAAATTAAACGGTTTCCTTTTTGAAAGCCAAAAGTAGCCGTTGCACCTAAACTTTTCAAGCTGCATCGCATGGTGAAAAAATATGTTTCATTTCTTTTCTAGTTTTCGAGATCTGTGACAAACGGACATTTTGCACAAACCTAATAGCGACTTTTCCCCTTACGGGGACCGCTAAAAATTGTGCAAAAACAATATTTTAAAAAAGCATATAAAAATAAAACAAAAGTTATGGTGCGATTAGAGATTTGAACCATTGAACTTCTGTTGTAAAAAGCCAATCAGGTGTTATTAGGAATAGTGGTTGGGTCGAAATCGCAAATAAAAAGTCTTTATCAGTTAACTTCAAAGCTGCGGTTTCGATAATGAAAGGTGCTTAGTTTCTATAGGCATACGGAAAGTAGTAACTTGTTAAATTGTCCTATTTTTTGGTCCATGCCAATAGTAGAATGAGTGATATGTCAATCAGTACATGAATGAATCAACCAGGGCCCATTGCGCTTTTACTATAGATTATTCTAAATATTATATTTACCAGTGAGTCCACCAATTCTTTGACCCATGAAGGTGTTGAGATATAGATTGAGCAGTACTGAGCAGAAATTTTCAATCCAACTTGAAATTCTTTAATGTTATTTCGATAGCCCAATGAATCTAAACATTGTTGATAATTTCCTGCCCACGTCAGCGCACCAGTTAGAATACCTGCTCTTTGTTTCCCCGTTGCATCATACACTAGAAAAGGAAATCATATATTTCAATCATTTTGTTTTGTATGTTTTTTTTTGTTAGTATTAACAGTCATAATAATATCAGACATGTGTTCAACCAATATTGCCTCACAACTAGACATGTGTCAACCAATATTACCTCACAACTAGACATAAGTGTGTGAAACTCCTCCCATGAGCATGTACAAGTGATGGCTTGGAACTCATGCTACGAGACAGTAACGTCCAACCGATATAACCTGTACAAGATGGCTTGGAACTCATGCTACGAGACAGTAACGTCCAACCGATATAACATTGCAGTATTGGCACTTCTGAGTTTCATAGTATTTCTTTTTTGCTTTGCTATTAGCTTTTTTTTTTTGCTAAAAAAATGTTCAACCCTAATCTCAAATATGCGAATCGCTTTCATTGCAAACCACATTTCTATTATCAGATACTTGGATTAAAAAATCTACAGACTATGGTATGAAATAGTGTAAATTTACCAAGTGTATGTTTCTAGCTTTATGTGTGACTAGAGTTTATTACCAAGGACTTAGAGCATTTAAAATGAGAAGAAATAAAGCGCTCCAATTTTGATTTCTTATATGACCAACGAGGAAGCTTCGGCACGTGTATTGGTATTTAGCCCCCTTTGTGACAGTTTGAGAATTTCTTTGCACACGTCATGAAACCCCATAGTTATGAAGTAGTAGTAATTAATTATTTTAGTTTTATAATGAGATTTCAGGTTAGGCTGGAAGACAAGTCATGTGTAGATAATTAAAGCATTCGCTGAAGTTACACTGCACTGGTCTCTATAGCTTGGCGAATTTTTCCTATATCTCTTTGGCAACTGAATACAGGTCTTTGGTGCTGTTCTGAAGGGCTACTTCTTTTGCCAGCGCTTCAGTGTAGTTCCGCCTGTCTGTTCTGATGCTACGCTTGACATTCCTGTTTCAGCATATTCTTTTTGTGCTTTTCCTTTTACTGCTCTTGTTTTACTGTTGTTCACGACTGCTTTCTTCTCTCTTCTTTTCTTGATCTTCTGACGAGTTTCTGCTGAAATCCACTCCTTGGAAATTGTTTGACAGGGTGACCTTGAACTTTTCCTGTTTTGTGCAGTCTTTCAATCCAATGGTATTTTAGTGTTGGCTTTGGCAAACTTTTCTTAAGCTTCAGTATTCAGCTGTAATATGTAACGTCTGGCCTATCTACATTCTAAAATGTAGTATCAGATATGTCTGGCCTATCTACATTCTAAAATGTAGTATCAGATATGTCTTGCCTATCTACATTCTAAAATGTAGTATCACATATGTTTCCTCTAGCTGTATTCTAAAATGTAGTATAAAGTCTAGCATGTAAAGAAAAAAATTATTATTAATTGAAGTCTTACAATGATTTGAAAGTGATTAAAAAAATGCACTTACTGTTCCATGCCCAAGCTTTCTTAAGATACAGTCCCTTGTAATAGTTGGCCAGATTGTGCGAGCATGTAGCGCTAATGTTAAAATCCTCGGGACTTTTTCCTGCACGAATAAATGCACGATATATGTGTGGAAAAAAAAGATAACCTGAGTGTTCTAGCTTCTCTAGCTCTTCGTTGATTATATTGTTACTCTCATTTCTTGAAGAAAAACTCGTTATATTATTGCCAACAATATTAGTCAAAGATTGAAAAGCATTCTTGTCTCCATAGGTTGTATTGTCTGGCTGTAGGAGTGTTGTATTAGCTGATTCTAGACTAGTTGACTCAATTGTTGACTCAGTCGTTGATAAACACATGAGTGTCAAACTAGCAAATGACAAGTATATTAACTGTGCAATAGGTGCATCCATTGTCCAAGTTAGGAACAATGATTCAGACTTGCTAAAACGTTGTATAGAAGAGCAAAACTTTTGAAATGTTTTATGCTCGAAGATTCCAATGCTAGTTTGTTTTTGTATGGTTCCTGAAATATCAAAGAATCATTAAACATTTTAAAAATAAGTTTGTACACAACATGGGGAATACTTAGTGGTGCAAACAAATAAGTTTGTTAAAGAACAAGTTTTTCGAACACAATAAAACGAAATTTGGTATTGCTATTGCAAAGTTCTAGATCACGTGTTTACTCTCCATGGCTTGAATTCTGCTTTCAGCCTCAGCGGTCAGAGCTGGGACGATACTGAATAGTTCAGACAGATGGAGGCAAGCTTCCATAGACTCAACTATTAGGCCAATTAGAAAGAAGAAGTAGCGAATGTAGTAGTGGGTTTTAAAAGGACTTAGCAAAGTTCGCGGTGATGTGGCCAGTGACAACGTGTCGTAAGTTATTCCCTCTGATAAGAAACATGTCCAGGATCAATCACAGCCAATGCGATGGGCTCTTTGTAACCTGAACATCGCATGACTTTCAACAAGTATACAAAGAAATTAAATTATCAATGCGGATTACTGTGATCACGTGTACAGATGTATAATTAGCAAAAACTTCTACCAATGAAATCTTGTTTTATAATGTGTATAAATATACTGTCACTGTCACTTTTGTTACCTTGGCTCCATCATATCTAACAACACTCTACTGGATAAAGACATAAACAACAGGAGAGCCAAGGCAATAGCCACCATGTCACGGTTGCAGAAAAGAGTCTAAAGTCCTAGTCTACCGGACCTGTGTGTTGAGCACCTTGCTGTACGGAAGTGAAACATGATCAACCAACTCATGGCAGGAAAAAAAAGCTGAATGTCTTCCACCTCCAATGCCTAAGGCGGATCTTTAAAAAAAGGTGGCAAGATAAGATAACCAATGAGGAAGTGCTTCAAAGAGCAGGGTGCCAGGACATCCGCTCTGTTATTAGCAGTAGACGCCTTGGCTGGCTTGGCCACTTCGTAGAATGCCAGTAGGTTGACTTCCACAGGACATCCTTTATGGCGATCTAATAGAAGGCAGGAGAGCCGCTGGTCGCCCACTTTTACCTTATACGGATGTATGCAAACGCGACATGAAGCTCTTCAAAATCTACACTGGCAGCTGGGAAGAGGTGGCACTGGATAGATCCACATGGAGAGAGAGCATAAAGGAAGGGTCACGAATTGCAGATGTCATACACAACAGAAGCAGAAAGAAGGGTGAAAATGCAACGGCGCCTGGTGATTATATATGCCCAACCTGCGATCGCAGCTGTGTATCAAGGATTGGCCTCTTTAGCCACACAAGAAGTTGCAAAGGAAAAAGATCGTCTCTCGAGACGTAAAATGCCACAGATAAATATACGGATGCATTGCGGCAGATGAACAGATCACAAAAAACTACAAGCGGCTTTGCTCCTTCAGGGAGATGCTAACAAACATAACATGACTATTCGTACAGTCTCTGGTTCATGGGAAAGAGCATATCTTGATCAGATAGAAGGAGACTTAGATTTAGCCCCAAACACCTTGTTCAAGCAATTCAATTGAATACTATTCGTTCCAACGAAGCTTTTCGATCTGCTTGATTAATAAACAAATCTATTGATACAATTTAATTTCATAGCTACGTGAAACTGGTTCACTATTGAGATCATTTATAGTTGTGCCAGAAAGTTTATAATATTACATTCTTTTATTAAGCACATACAATGTCTGGAATTAATGTTATTGTAATAGGTTAATGATAATTTTAATGCACAAACTGTTTTAACATGTTTCAATATTGTAAAGCATACTGTGTGTGTAACCACATAGCCCATAATGACAAGCACCACAAGATTTTAACCCAATGTGTCCGCCGCATCTATAATATTTAACAATAGTCTTTGTTTAGAGCTAAATGTGTAAGTAATAAGATTTTTGTTGAACTTATCTTGATTAACAGACGAAAGTTTTAGGTGCTCCTAATTTTGCTTCTTTATCTAAATCATAGAACTGAGTCTCACTTCGTGTAAGTTTTTTGTTCTACTGTGTAATGTTGGCCGCTTGTAACACAGGTTTCTTATCTAGTAGAAACAATACAAAGAACTGTGCACTTTTTTAAACGTGTAACCCTCTAACACCTGACAGAGTGACACAAAGTGACGTCAAAATGTCAGGAGAAGTCAAAATATTCACGAAATAGTGTCACCTGAAGTTGGGCAGACACTTCACATTCCAATGAAATATCCGTGCCACCAGTAGGATTCGGACTTAAAAAACTATTTTTTATGCAATCAAGTATTTACATTTCAAACCTAGAAGGACCTACACTTTATATAGAGAATTTCTGATATTATTATACAGAATACACCTTTGTAAATGATTAAATATCATATTTATTTAATGTAATGTTAGTGTACAATAACATATACTTTAAGAGGAATAGCAAGTATTTTCCAAAACAAATTAAATGAGATTGTATGTATATAATATTATAAACTTTCTGGCACAACCATAGGCTATATATATATGCAGAAACAGAGAGAGAGAAGTTGGGTTTTAAAGAAACATTGTCCTTCTTCTTACTTCTGGATCCGCCTTTGCCTCTGTGTTGTAGTTTTGATCGTCTGCCAAAGAGCCTACTACATATATGACCTAGATATTTACGTCATAAATGCAGATCCAGCACTTTAGGGTAGTGGTAACATATTAAAGCACCTCTTGACCCACTTAAGAAAATAGGCTCTATTGAATTGTTGTCTTTTTAACGCAGCAATGCCTTTCAATCATTGTTATTATCCATGCAACTAAAACACACAGTGATTATCAAAAGAAACAAAGACCAATGAGACACTAGTTCAGTAGATTATATAATGTGTTGTGTACAAGTCAGAAAGTACTAGTCAATAGTCTCACGTCTCCAGTTTTACGCTCTAATTCACATTTCCTCCACTACCAGCCAATTCAGAATGAATTTAATTTTTTGACCTAGATCTAGCTGCATGCTCCCATTCGCCCACCTCCTCGACCATTTTCTTCTTTGTATTGTATCCTTCTCTTTCGCAATGTCACAAGTCTGTTATAGTTCAAGCTAAATTATTAAGAAATTCTAAATATTCCAATGTTATACTAGACATTGTTTGGAACCCATCTAGTTAGTTTGGGCTAATGATACAATTAGAAAGAAGCACTTCATCCTTACGACATTTTTATTGTGGAAGAGGTCAAAGTACACCCAAATTAATCGATATTACTTTGTAATCACTGAAGGAAGGCCTGGAGTATTTCAAACAAACTGATACATCCGCCTGCTGTTTTTATGACACTATATAAACAATTGCTAGAGGTCTTGAAGTGGCATTAGATTTTCTCCGGTAAGGAATGTTGCCAAATATGTATGAAAAATCTTTTTCGCAGCTTTCAATATTACTAAGGCATTATTAAGGGTGTGATATTACGCTTAGCTTCAGACATGTTCCAGGGATAAATTAAAAATATCATTTGAGATTGATACGGTAGCGGTGTGTGAGCTCATCTTTCATTGTTTTAAACTCTAAAATAATGATAATTCTCTTGAGGAATCATGTCTTGCAATTGTGCAATTGTACATCCACTAGCGGATACGGGGGGAGGCGGTACGGCCGATCGCCCCCCCCCCACTCGAAGGTGGGGGGAGGTGGACGAATTTTAGTATAGAATTCAAACATTTTGTATATGAATTTATTACTTATGCTAATAATATATACTAATTATTTATATTTCAACCTACTTTTAGATTATTTCGCCCCCCCCCTCTAGGATGTTGCCCGATTTGGTGGGGTCGGGAGAGGCCGATGGCATCAAATCCGCAGCCCCCACTCCTCATAAACTTTCGAGTGGGGGGGGGGCGGTTCATTTATCTGTAGAGATCACAGCTTGCTAACAGAATCAATTCAATATCTATAAGAATAAAACGTGTTATTGGTGTTTTAACCGATCTTTAGATTATGTCGTTCTCCTGTTGGCCTATTGGGTGGGGGAGCGAATACATCTACTGCCCTTCCCACCTAAGCCCTCTGAATGGGGGGGGGCGGTCTTATTTTTATTGAGAAATAATAGTTTGTGAACAAAATTTGTTGAATATCTATATAATATAAGCTACGTATTGATATGTAAGCCCATTTATATATTATGTCGCACACATACTCTAATCTCAAATTTTATCCTTAGTAAATATAAAATGAAAAAGGGTTGTACCAGGTGGGAGGGACGATACGTGCAATTGTTTTTTCTCTGCAGCCCCTCCCCTTTCCAGAGCCATCAGTTGTTTGTTTTTTTAATTTAACATCTTTAAAAAAACAAATTGCTATTTAAATAATTTTGTCTTTTAAAGCCTATCTTTTATCCTGCAATCCGTACCCCAACGGTTTTTAATAAAATAAAATTACAGAAAAACTGCAGAATATAGCTTAAGCAGTCGATTCTTTCTTCAAATACACCAATAGTAAATATTCTTCTCGACATATCTCAATGATGCACAGCATATTTCTTGTAAGTCAAATGTAATACAATCCTTAATTCCGTACTGGACGCTCACTCACAAGTTTATTCTAAAATGTCCACATTTCGGACAATTAAAGGCTATTCCTCTTTATAGTCTAAAGAAATAGAATATTAAACGTTACTATGCTACATCCTGGCGAGAATTTGGTCTTATAGCGGAACATTTGGCTGGCAAACCGAAAGTTAAATGTACACATTTAGTTGTAATCTGAGATAAAGTTGTTAACAACTATTATGTACAGGGCCGGTCTTACGCCACTGCAACCTATACGGCCGCGGTGGGCCCCACACTTTCATAGGCCCCGCGAGAATTCTAGGTATAAATTATTAAATTAAACGATTTTAACTTATTTATTTAAAGGGTTCATGGAATTCATGAAAATCTCCTGATATTATTAAAATCTTTTGAAAACTGATGCAAATCTTATTAAAAACAGACATAATTGTCATTTCAGGGTGTCATTCAAATATATAAAACACAAATTCTACTCGCGATTGTAAAAAAAACGGCATTGTCAGCTTTTATGTAATAAAAATGTAATAATAAAGCAAATTTTAACCAAAACAAGAATTTAAAATAATTATAATTTACTTTAAAAGTCACTGGCACACAAATAAAGATCTAAATCTATCTCGACCTCTTAAAAAAAGGAATATTTTGTTACTCGATAGTAAATCTTAAAGGCAGATCTGAATGTTTATCAGCTTTTTGTTGGAAAACTACTATCTACTGTAGATGGCTCGTAAAGTTAGTCTGATCGTGATTTTGTACTAAGTAAAGTATGAATAAAATGCAAAGACAAATTTAGTTTCTAATACAAATTCTTAATTTTCACTTATTATCTTTATCCCTACCCATACTGGGTCCTGCGCAATCCGTTTCGCATAGGGTCCCACAATCTGTAGGACCGGCCCTGATTATGTAGATTATTTTAACCCTCTAAAATTTTAAATAATTATTTGAAAAAATAACAAACTCACTTGATTCTTATTTTAGCATTCCACTACGTTTTCAATAGACATGTTCTCTTTGTATCTTGTGTCTGAAGACACGGCTGGTCTCGCCACATCACATTCGGTTGGACAGACTTAAAATGTGTAAAGGTCTATCTTTACCAACACTATTGCGTTGCGGAAACATGACCTAGTCAAGGATCACTTGTTATGGCATAGAGGTCGGTAGTACCATAAACTAAACTGTAACAAGAAAAATATTTTTTTAAATACTTAAAAAGCAAACAAACAAAGCTGATATTATATGTAATTGTATCAATTAGTTGGATTAATCATGTAGATAAATTTGTAATAGATCTAGACTAACAATAATAAAGCTGTGCGATTAGAAATACTTTTACCAATTGTTTTTGTTTAGCGCAATTTCAGACTTTTAGCTTTCTCAATGAATTCTGATCCTATCACTTGTCTGGACCAGATGGGAAAGTAGGGGTATGTCTGAATGTTACCGTGATCGCTTTTTAAATGAATTAAAAAAAAAACTTAACGACTTGAATGCAAACTCGTAGGCTCAAACCTCCTAAACGGAACAAATTCAACTTATACCAAGCAATGGAATGTTTATTTTTTGTATTAGTGTTTCAATTGAACTTCGTATTTAGTTGGGTGGGTACATTGTTCCGCAATATTGTCATCGCCGGTAGCTGGTTTCAACTCCCTATACCCAGTAATGCTTTAAAATGTCATGCGTATTTTACATCTGACAACCAGTCCAACTTCTGGCGTAAAGTTTGGCTCAGATACTGAGGCCATCGGAACTGTTATCACTAACAGAAGGGACAAAGGCGAGCAACTAGCACATAAACCAGTAAGCTTCGGGCAAAAGGAACTCGGTAGAATCGGCTGGCTACCCACCTAGGAAAAGGAACATTCTGAATCCAAACCTCCGTTGCCTTGCGGCTATAGCTAAACATGGGAATGGCTTGGGGAGTTGAGGAAACATGAGGAGCCGGCGAGTCTTAGGTAGCGTGCAGCACGCAGTGCTACATCTTGGCAGAGCCTACGACACTACTGACCCCAAACAGTGCTGTATTTCCTTTGGACACATCAACTGGTGTGTGGAGGACATTCCGACTATTGCTAATGCCCAGGCATTCATCTCATTACATTCGCTCAAAGAGTTGTACGGCAAAAGGAGGGCAACAACATTCTATTTTTAAACACGCATGTAGGTCGCCTAGTGTGAATGTTCAATTATGACTAATACGAACTCTCCATTACCATAAAAACTCTTTCTGTGTAATATTGACATCTCCCAGATAATTAATTTTTTTGTCTGTCTATCGCTTTACTACGTTACTCTAGAATCTATCTCTCTATTACGTTACTCTAGTAGAGTCTATCTCTCTATTACGTTACTCTAGAGTCTATCTCTCTATTACGTTACTCTAGAGTCTATCTCTCTATTACGTTACTCTAGTAGAGTCTATCTCTCTATTACGTTACTCTAGAGTCTATCTCTCTATTACGTTACTCTAGTAGAGTCTATCTCTCTATTACGTTACTCTAGAGTCTATCTCTCTATTACGTTACTCTAGTAGAGTCTATCTCTCTATTACGTTACTCTAGAGTCTATCTCTCTATTACGTTACTCTAGTAGATGCTATCTCTCTGTTACGTTATTCTAGAGTCTTTCTCTCTATTACGTTACTCTAGTAGATGCTATCTCTCTGTTACGTTATTCTAGAGTCTTTCTCTCTATTACGTTACTCTAGTAAAGTCTATCTCTCTGTGACGTTACTCTAGAGTCTATCTCTCTATTACGTTACTCTAGAATCTATATTTCTATTACGTTACTCTAGAGTCTATCTCTCTATTACGTTACTCTAGTAGAGTCTATCTCTCTATTACGTTACTCTAGAGTCTATCTCTCTATTACGTTACTCTAGAGTCTATCTCTCTATTACGTTACTCTAGAGTCTATCTCTCTATTACGTTACTCTAGTAGAGTCTATCTCTCTATTACGTTACTCTAGAGTCTATCTCTCTATTACGTTACTCTAGTAGAGTCTATCTCTCTATTACGTTACTCTAGAGTCTATCTCTCTATTACGTTACTCTAGTAGAGTCTATCTCTCTATTACGTTACTCTAGAGTCTATCTCTCTATTACGTTACTCTAGTAGATGCTATCTCTCTGTTACGTTATTCTAGAGTCTTTCTCTCTATTACGTTACTCTAGTAGATGCTATCTCTCTGTTACGTTATTCTAGAGTCTTTCTCTCTATTACGTTACTCTAGTAAAGTCTAGTCTGTGACGTTACTCTAGAGTATCTCTCTCTATTACGTTACTCTAGAATCTATATTTCTATTACGTTACTCTAGAGTCTATCCCTCTATTACGTTACTCCAGAGTCTAGTACAACAAAAGGGGATCCAAAAACTATTAGCGAACATTAAGCCGAATAAAGCGTCTGGACCTCATGGTATTCCAGCTAGATTACTCAAAGAACTAAGCAATGAGCTAGCACCAGTGTTCAAAATACTTTTTCAGGCATCTCTTAACCAGGGCAGAGTACCAAGGGACTGGAAAGAAGCTAATGTCACCCCTCTGTGACAAGTCAAAAGACTTCTATCAGAGTCACTCAAATTTATCACAGCATTAATCATTATTTACTATTATTTATTTATTTTATTTTAATTATTTCTCCGCTCTATCCCCAATTTCTCCACCCGCCCCAAATTTTCCTCTTCAGGTTAGTCTTGGTCCACCACCTTGGCGTCCTTTCATTTATCTGCCCTCGATCGTGGAAAGATAAAATCGCAATCTCTTTGGTCTTACCGGCCGGATGTCTGACAATCGCTGTTGACACCACCTTGGGTGGAATGCAAACCAATCTTTCCCCCCCCCCTCTCCCAAGTCTCTCTTTGATCAAAGAGATTACTATGGTCATCACGGCTCCGGAAACTCCAAGGTGCGACTCTTGTCGGATTCACCCACTTATAAGATAATTCTTAGCCTAGGACATTTCCTGTTTCCGCCCACATTTTCCAGGCCTATATATAAGGTAGATTAAATCAAGCCAGACTCTCTAATTTCTCATTCTATCTGAGCAGTCTGGACTATATCATTTATTCTCACTCCTAGAGGAATACCTGGTGCCTCCCTCAGGTGTCTGCCTATTTACCTGCCTATTTATTTGCATTGTCTGCCTAGTCAACTGCCTATTTGTTTGGATCACCTATTGCCTATTTACCTGCCTATTTATTTGGCATTATCTGCCTATTTATCGGATCACTTGCCCACTTGGTATTGAGTATCATCTACTGCCTACGTGGATCTACTCAACTCTACTACTTGGCGATTTCGGATCTATTTGCCCGCCTATTCGACAGCCCACCTGTCAACTTATTAGGTGCGACGTCCCTATAGACCCAGATCAGTGCGAGACGTCATAGCTACGCCAAACCCTCCGCAACTCACTGGACTAAACCTGTCAACTACGCTGCCCACGGCAGATCAGCTCTGCCCACAGTACACTTGTGCCCACGGTAGCCGGCAACCCGCCCTACTGTGCCCACTAAAGATATCAGAACTTTGGACTGAGACTCCACAAGACCTCCACCGGCGTCCCTCTACTTGTTAGATCGCCACCTCCAGCTGCAGAACCTCAAGCCAGGACACAGCCAGCTGCGACCCAAGCAGGACAGCCAGCTAAGTTCAGAAAACAAAGTGACATACTCTCTTATTAAGTGCAAGAGTGATGATTAAATACACTATTAATTAGAGATAGATGCAAATCCTCCCCCTTTTTATTCTTCTATGTAAATATTTATGTAAATAAATATTCTTCATTTGTAACTTTGTATCTTTCTTTCATTGCTTGTCTCGTTGCGTGCCTGCTCCCGTTTATATGATGATAGGTTGGTGTGTGATAATTTCAAAAATAATCATCCCCTAACCCTAACCTTAAACGCGCCAAATACACGTCACATTCCCCAACCTGTCACACCCTCTATTTAAAAAAGGAGAAAAATCAGACCCAGGAAACTACAGACCAGTATCACTTACCAGCATCACATGTAAAATCCTAGAACACATAATATGTAGCAACATCATAAACAACTTAGACAAACATAATGTCCTTACTCCATACCAACATAGCTTTAGGAAATATAGATCATGTGATACACAACTAATAGGACTAATTGATGATTTTTCAAAAGGTTTAGATAATAGTAGGCAAATAGATGCTATCTTACTGGAAGTTTCCAAAGCTTTTGATAAAGTTCACAACCATAGTTTGCTTAAAAAATTAAAATATTTTGGTATTGATGGTCCATTGCATCAGTGGATTAAAGATTTTCTGATAGGGAGAGAATAAACTGTAATAACAAATGGCTCTAAATCAACACCAATAACAGTAAACTCAGGTGTACCTCAAGGAACAATATTAGGCCCACTACTATTTTTAATTTATATAAATGATTTACCAAATTGCATTAGTTCAGGAACAAAAGTCAGATTATTTGCAGACGATTGCATAATTTATAGAACAATAAAAACAGCAGAAGATACATAAATTTTACCAAGAGAATTAGATGAATTACAGAAATGGAAATCATATTGGAGCATGTCTTTCCACCCAGAAAAATATCGGTTATTAAGAGTAACAAAAAAAAAATCATGGTAAACCAGTAACACAGACTAAAAACGCAAAAATACTTAAATGTTATAATAAATTAAAAGCTGTCATGGAATCCTCATATTGATGAAACTATTAAAAAATCAAACAAAGCATTAGGTTAAAAGAAATTTTTATAAATCAAATAAGAACATAAAACTAAAATGTTACTACAATGAAAATAAAACCTTGTTTCGCAACCTCCCACGTCATTGTTGGTAGGCCGTTGCTTATAGTTCCAGACGACTAGTACAACTGAACCAATGTAGGGTTTTATATTTTTAATAAATAAACTTTAAAACAATTGAACAAACTTCTTTTGAGAAACAAAAACTCAATATAACTGTTATTATTCACAGATTTAACTTGAGAATATAGATCTAATAGTGATGAAATAAACTGATAAAAAAACGTCTTTATTCTTTCATGTCTCAACAATGAACTGCCGTTTCACATTGGCACTTGGTACACTAACTTCATCATCGTCGCTGCATAACCACCAATCAATCGCTTAACCTTTTCTTACCGCCGCCTATGAAAAACACTCACTCCATAACACTTCTTTTTGCTACGACGTTGCGCCCCTTCACCATAAGAGGAACTCGCACCCCCCCCCCCCCAGAGAAACGCTGCAGTAAAGGTACAGATGATCAATAATACAAAATTGAATAGTAATAAAAAAAATTAAAAGCTAAAAAGAGATTTAATACCGCTATATACAATTTAATATAATAAGTAAGTCGAATATTAATTTAAAAAAAACAACATCGTTTTGAACTGATTCGAATTTAAGTTTCACTACGAAAAGAACAGAACTAAAATGTATTTTAAACTAGAACACAAAAGAACAACAATCTGCGAAAATTCAAGGCCAGAAATGAGTAGACGCCTATGAAAAAACCTATGAGAATCCCTCGCGCTACTCTATTTTATTTGTTCTAAATTTTCCAAAATAATTTCTTATGTACGAATATATTTTTTTTTTAAGTTTTCAAAAGATAATGGAATAATTAGAAATTATATAAATTATTTAAGTAATTGTTTTTATTTAACTAATTTTTTTTTTGAAAGGAACCTTGGAATGATGATATTGTTACAAATCTCACTATCCAGGCTCTCTGCAAACTGCACGATACACCACCAACTTAAAGAACTTGACAACTCAGGGCTCCAAAGTAACGTAACACTTTAATAGTTGAATAAATAACAGCCAATACTGTACAATTGGCAACACGTAACACAAGACTGTACAAATATCTCTCCGATAACACCGTATCGCCGTATCAACTCTTGCACTGGCCTCTCCGTCTCGTTCCGGGCTTGCACTGGGTTCAACAGTTCAGGACTGATTTCACACACTAGGCTCGTTGTGGCGGACTCGATCACAGACCAAGATCAAGACGCCGTTCGTCTCAACTGTACTTGATAGTACTCCGCACTGAACCGTCGTAATGCTCCGTACAGAACCACACCACTGAACTGTGCTGTAGTCGACCGTGTTCTGAACTCTTGTCGTGAACCTCCTTTCGTGAACCGTCTGACTGCGACACCTCCGCTCTTATATAGGGTCCCTACTGGTCTTCTAAAACAGGACAGAACGCCGCTCGACTTTTCTAGGTGGTCAGATGACTACAACTTTCGTGACGCTCCTGAGCTCTGTTCACGACGGCGATCCTTCCCGAACCGTCCTGTTGATACTCGACTCGGCTGACCGTTGTAACTCGTCACGGTTGACCGCTCGTCTAGCGCTGGCCTGGGGCGATTAGCGTCGGCTGACTTCACACACTACTACCCCTCTAAGTGCCACCACCAGGTTTATTAAAATATGGTCGTGCCTTAAATTCGGCAGCCTGCGTGCAATGCACACATTGCGAAATAAGTAGCTGTGGCCCTGATGATTATATACACAATGGAAAACGATGAAATGATGTGATAAGCACACAAAGCAATCCGCTTTCGACATACTATTTCATTTCTTCTCTAATTTTAAGTTGTGCGAACATTCCTAACACACCAAAACATTGTGTTTTGTTTCATAGACAAGATGGTTACCTGACGGCGGTAAGCAGCGTAAAGTCGAACAATATGTTAGTGGAAAGCGAAGAATTGAATCAATATCTGTTTGAAAACGTCTTGGTTCCTATCTATAATCTATCATCCTAAAAAGTCAATACCAAAGTGAAGCATCGATTCGATGTCGTGATGAGAGTTGGAAATAGTTTCAATGAATTCCTAGATCTTCAGACTACCTGAGAAAATATTGCATAGATCATAGATCTAGAATAATCAGTAGTAGGCCTAGTAAAGTCGACTATCAAACAGATCTTGAGACTAATTATAACTAATTACCGGTATCTAAAAGGTTCCCTGTCACTTCATCCCCGATCATTTCATCCCCGGTTACTTCATCCCGGGTCATTTCATCCCCCGGTCAATTCATCCAGTTTTTTTCATCATCTGATCATTTTATCTAACAAATAGTAATTGTAAAAATCATGAAATAAGCAAAATTAAATATATTCATTTTTAGCGGCCCCCGAAAGGGGAAAAGACGCTATTAGTTTTGTGCGAAATATCTGTCCGTCTGTCCCGTAAACTAGAAAAGATATTGAAAATCCGACATCACAATATTTTAGACCATGCAAAGTTCGGATGCAACGGCTACTTTTTGTTTCTGAAAGCGAAAAATCTAATTTTTAAAATCAGTTATGCAAGCAGTTTTTTAAAAAGAAAAAGCTAATTAGTATGCATTATAAGTTAGACCAAAATTAAAACAAATTGTAATCTTGTAAACTTTATTTGCGTGACTTTATGTTAAGGCGCAGGTTATCAATAGTTTTTCTTTCTATCGAGCATTCGATTAAGAGATTAAGCCTTTTCAAAACAATTACATCAATTATAAGACTTCAGTTAGACCAGGAGAGGCGCGGTAAAGCGCTTGGCTTCCGAACCGGGGGCCCCGGGTTCGAATCCTGGTGAAGACTGGGATTTTCAACTTCGGAATCCTTAGGCGCCTCCGAGTCCACCCAGCTCCAATGGGTATCTGATATTAGTTGGGGAAAAGTAAAGGCGGTTGATCGTTGTGCTGGCTACATGACACCCTCGTTAACCGTAGGCCACAAAAACAGATGAACTTTACATCATCTGCCCTATAGACCACAAGGTCTGAAAGGGGAACTAGTTATGCCAGGTTCACATCTAACTTTGCATTTACTTGCACATATTCTTTGATCTGCTGTACCATTGGGGTACTACACAAGATCTGTCAACCTTCTTTCTCCATTTTTATCTCTCATTTGTCTTTGATATAATTTCATTTGGATGTTTTTTCTGAAAATATTGAAGCCTGCCTGGGTGGACCCCTTCGGGGGCCGATTTTGAGTTTGTATTTCACACAAACTGTCTTTGTAATCTTGTTTATTTAAATGACAAAAAGTGTAACACATTAGATAAGAATAAAATTAAATGCCATTAAAAACTATAACTATGTAACATGTATAAATATAGAGGTAATGTAAAAAAAAATATTATTGTGTTGATCTGCCTTAATAGAATAGAAATGAGATATCTATAGAAATAAAGTCCTATAACACAATTTACAACTTTCATGTTTTAAACTAATTTTAAAGGAATTAAAGCAAAACTTATATAGGCGACATGATATACTGAGGATGGGTGAATTCAGGCGACATGATATCCTGAGGATAGGTGAAGTCAGGCGACATAATATCCTGAGGATGAGTGAAGTCAGGCGACATGATATCCTGAGGATGGGTAAAGTCAGACGACATGATATCCCGAGGATGGGTGAAGTCAGGCGACATGATATCCTGAGGATGGGTGAAGTCAGGCGACATGATATCCTGAACTTGGGTGAAGTCAGCCCTTATTAGGAAAATGACGCGCCCATTTTCAAGAAAGAGCAATTAAAAAATAAAATAAAGTGAAACGTGGTCGTATGTTTATATATTAGATAAAATGAGGACTTAAAGTCAAAGTCTTAACAGCGCAATTAAAGAATGAAAAAGAAAAAAAAAATTATTGGGGATGAAATGACCAGGGGATGAAATGACCGAGGATGAAGTGACCGGCGATGAAATGACCGGCGATGAAGTGACCGGGTATGAATTGACCGGGGATGAAATGAAATCTAAAACTAGTAAAACGACTAAGCAATATATGAATTTAGATATAACTTGAGACTTGATGAGTTTATCTTTATATTAAATTATTATGATACAGATCTATGCTCGCTAGGCCTATTCGATAGCTTATAAATCGATATCACTCAAATGTTTTGACAGCTGTCGTCCAAAGAAGTCAATACCCAGATCTAGATTTATATTTGAAATTTTCACGTCCGTTATATCACGTCACTTCCGCTTTCAGCCATTGAGCTTGTTTACCTTAGCTATTTGAAATCTTGTTATTATTTTTTTCACTTATAATTACTTTTTCTAGTATAAATACTATTTTCTAAAACTCAAAATTTTATAAATTAATTTCAATACCAAATAATATCGAAATCTACAGTTAACTCAATGTCGAAAATACAAAAAACCTCTAACGTTGGTCTTAAAGTCAAGACCTTTCCGGAACACATTTGCCTGGCTGTCCTACACTGAGGAAGACCTTTTATAACTTTTATTGATTTAGTCTTATCTGAACATTTGTCTTTAATTTCCTTAACCACCAAGTGACAGATCTAACGTATGCCAAGAAATCTACTTGACTGGTGAAATAACATTGCAGTCTATTTACAGGGAATTTATAATGGTGGCACTTTCCCTTATTCTTCGTACTTGAAAGCACTAAATTATTATTCTGTATTCTTATATATTACAGACGTTACTTCAAATGACAAGATCATGATGTTCTACGCATTTCATGTGCCTATCTAGTCATGCATGTTATTGTAACGGTATAACTCATTAAAGTATCAAATGGAGCCATCCCTACTTACGCTGCAATATTTTCATTACCTTCTCCCTCGCTAATGTAGAACTACGAGTCTTTATTCTTGCAGACCTACGAGTCTTTATTCTTGTAGACCTACGAGTCTTTATTCTTGTAGACCTACGAGTCTTTATTCTTGTAGACCTACGAGTCTTTATTCTTGTAGACCTACGAGTCTTTATTCTTGTAGACCTACGAGTTTATTCTTGTAGACTTACGAGTCTTTATTCTTCACTTTTCTTCTTTACAAAAACTAAATTGATACAAGAAAATGTATCTTGAAACAAAATAACGAAAATGGTATGTAATTAAAATTTAAAGTTTTTATGAAGTCATTCCACCAAAAAAATGCCACCAAAAACCATAAGCCGCTTTCTGTTTTAAACATTTCCTGGGAACAGAACGAAACCGTTGTAAACAAGTAATTTAAACTAACATGACATTATAACTATATTCCTAATTGACATGTCTTGATTGAACGAGTCTCAAGAAGCTAGTCACTAGCTATCTGTTGATAACATTCTTAAGAAGGTCACGAGCAGTTTATTGAACAAAGGACTTGTACATATTGACAAGTGCCTTCACGTCTCGTCTGCTAACACTTTGACATTCATCTCCAGTGTAAACAACCTTTTAGTATAAGTGTTCAGTACTTCGATCGTTGTCAACTCTAAAGTCAAACCAATGGATATTCGTATTATGATTTCATATAGTTAGTTCTATGCATACAATGACTGTGTTCCAATACTAGAGATCTATTGAAACAAATTGCTTTATTATTTACAAGTTAAAGCCTACAAGTTTGCAAGAGGAAAATGATGACTTCTTTGTTGATTGTTCTATGCTACTGTCTTCTTTGTACAGCTCAAAATATCTACAGAAATACTCAAAGCAAAAGCCCATTTCAAGCTCCGGCTGTAGACGAAACTCGTTGGAAGCAGCCCGAGGAAAAAGAAACTGTTGATACTACTGTTGTACCAAGTGTTCCTCCTGTTACCAAACAAGAAACAGTTCCCTTGGTCAAAGATCGCAGTCCTTTTAGTCCACCAGTGAAATCCGAGTGGCACAAAACAGATGACTTAAAGCCTGGAGCGTCGCAGCCATCAGCATGGCTGTCTTCCTTACAAGGTATGGCAGGGCTAGAATTTAACAAATATCGTTAGTGATCATTTACTGGGTCGGTGAAGTATTAAAAAAGTGATTTTTAGCGGCCCCGACAGGGGAAAAGACGCTATTAGTTTTGCGTGGCCTGTCTGTCCGTCTCGTTTAGATCTCAGAAACTAGAAGAGAAAATGAAAATTGGACATCATGATATTTTAGATCATTCAAAGTTCTGATGCAACGGCTCCTTTTTTTCTTTTCAGAAAGCCAAAAATCAATTATGCAAACAGTTTTTTTCATAAATATACACTACTTTTAAACTATTCACTATTAATAGTAACAAACACCGGGGGCTTTCTTTTGTAAGGGAGACTACAACTTACATTTTTTTTAACACATTTATGCAAATGGTTTTAGATATTTTTATAAAAAAATAAAAGTTTTTACAATTTTATTGCTAAATTATGTAAGTTCTATCATACTAATACTACATTTACAAACAAAATGTTAACTTTTTTTAAGATAAAAAAATCTATTTATTATGCAAATAAGTTATACATAATTTAAAACAACAACTAATATTATCGCGTGAATTGTTGGGATAGTGCATCAGCGTAATGCAATGCCATTTAATAATATTCTTTTCCGAAAATTTTTTCTTGAAGCTTTGAATACGAGATTGACCCTTAACAAAACAATTAGATCAATTAGATACTCATTATAAGACATCAGTTAGGCCAGGTTCACGTCTAACTTCACATTCACTTTCATCTATACCTTGGTCTGCCGGAGCTTTGAGGCACCACACAGGATCTGTCAAACTTCTTTCTCCATTCTTCTCTGTCATTTGCCTTTGATAGAATTTCATTATGATATTCTTTCTAAAAATATTGAAACCTGCCTTTTTTCCTGCCTGGGTGGACCACTTCGGGGGCCGATTTTGAGTTTGTGTTTCCACACAAACTGTTTTTGTTACCTTGTTTAAATTAGCACTTTTTTATAGAAGCAGAGCAAAGCACAAATAAAATAAATAAATATTACTACAGTAGCGTAGCATCCATGGTGCGAATGGATTCATTGCACCCGCGTTCATTAACCGAAACGGACCCAAAGAAAAATGAACAAAGAAAAGAATATGTTGACTGCCAGTAATGTCTCTTACAAACGTTTGTTTACCATCCCATGTGTATATTTCGTTGTTCTTGATATTCAGCGAGATACATTATATTATAAAAACCATATAAACACAATTTTAGTTAAAAGTAAAAAAAAAAGGACAACATTATCCATACAATAAAAAGTCTATGTCTATTGAAAGACGGGCAAACAACTTTTTCTTATTAATATGAAATACCCGATAGTCGTTTTTTACTTAAAAAAAACTACAAATGACCATATCACTTTAGGAAACGTGGCACAATGTCTTTTTATTAATGTACAGGATTACTCGATTTTTTCCGTATCACAGTCGCGCTTTAAAGTTTCTAAGGGAGACTACCATCATATGTTTAAACCATAGACTTATATATTATATCTAGACTGGAAACTGGAAATAAATTCTTATATGTACGTAAACTCTTTTTTCAGGCTGTAAGGGGAGTCGCCCCAATCATGCCAATCAATCTTTTCTGTCTTAGAAAAGTAATGATCTTTAGTTTTCATAGTTTAGAAATAATGCAAAATCATTTCTCGGATATTCACGCAAATATATTCAACAAAGAGATATCTTGTTTGTTTCCACCGCTATAATGCTTCACAAATCCTAGATGGAAATAATTCATTTGATTTAAATCATCCTATGTACATTTAAATAGACTGATTACCTAGATCTTTCTAGATTATGTATCTAAAAATTGCAAAATAATAATTATGAGACGAGAGTACTCTTATTTTTGATAATCAACTACTAGATCTAGATCTAAAAATTAAATAATATGTTACATAGGTTAGGGTTGAAAAAAAGAGGCAACTTTACTTCTTTTAACTACTTTACAAAACAACACCTTGATCCAACTTTCTAAAAAATTTTCACATTTTTGTAGCGTTAAAAAATCTCCATGTCCAGTCTAGATATCTATAATATAAAGTAGAAAGTAAGGCGTATGTATGTATGTGTGTTACAAATAGAAATCAAAACCGTTTGACCAATCTTAATAAAACTTGGCATAAATGTTCCTTGGGTACTAACTTAGACTGTAGTGTATGTATTGTAGCCCTAAAACAAACTTAAGACCCTAAAAAAAAAAATGACCAACTCTATGAAAGCATTATAACTTCATCGACCTAGTCTATATTTACCATATTTACATGAAAAGATCGAAAGGATCTAGATCTAATTTTAGAAACTACACTTAGCGCAGATAGTTTTTTACTTTGACACATAAAAATATAAAATATAGTCTATTCATTTCATTATTTAATAAAATTAATTTTCAAATGTGTGCTTCAAGAGCATTTTTACATAAATACTTTCCTTATATCTGCGAATTTAGAATTCCTGACGTACATTCTTTTATTAGACATTACGCGAAATGTTACACATCTCTCTATTCCTAGGTCTAAAACTCTAATTCCACTCTAAGATGATACAACTTCTCTTCGCAAAGATAGTTTTATAATTTAACACAATGAACATATTAATTATAGTCCATTCATTTAATATTTTTATGAAATTAACATTCAAATTTGTTTTTCTGAAGCATTTTTACATAGATCTACATTCGTTCGCCAATGTTTTCATAAAAAATTGAATTCAGGTCAATTAGCTATTTCATAACCATTCATAATATTTTTTTATTCATGAATTCATTCATTCGCTTTACTTATAACATTATTATTTTCTTTAATTGTTTCTAATGCACTATATCACTGACTACATCAGCAATACGCAAGTTAAGACCCGCGGTCTAGTAGTATATATAGGCGTAGCCAGAGGGGGTTGGGGGTTCAACCTACCCTCCGAAATGAAATCCCCCCGCAAGGGGGGTGTCAGAGTTTAGTGATTGATCTTTGGCTATAATTTTGTTTAGTTTTGGTGAAATTTTAATACTAAACCATCACTTGCACTAGCACAGCCAAGGGGGTTTTGAGTTTAAAACCCCCTACCAAGGGGTTTTGAGTTGGAAACCTTCTACTAGGGGGGTTTGAGTTTGAAACCCCCTACCAGGGGTTTTGAGTTTAAAACCCCCTACCAGGCGGTTTTGAGTTTGAAACCCCCTACAAGGGGGTTGTGAGTTTGAAACCCCCTACAAGGGGGTTGTGAGTTTGAGATCCACTCTCAAGGGGTTTTGCATTTAAATCCCCCTCTTCTATAAAACAAACAAAAAATGCAAACGACAATCTCAAAATTCCAAGAGCACATTTAAGGAAGATTTTGATTTTAAACCCCTTCCAAAATTTACGATAAACCCCTGTTCAATATAAAAAGGAAATTACACACTCAGAATTGTATGAGCGAAGCCAAATGGGTTTTGAGTTTAAACCCCTTTTCAGATGGGTTTGAAGCTAAAAATAAATCTTCAATTTTAAAAAAAAAAAAGCAAATTACGCACTCAAAATACTATGAGCATAGCCAAATTTTTTTTTTAGTTTAAACCCCCAACCAGCGGGGTTTGAAGCTTAAAAATAAATCTTCAAAATAAAAGAAAAAAAAATTTGCAATCAAAATGCTATGAGGGTAGCCAAGTATATTGGGTGTTTTGAGCTTCAATTTCCTTTCAGAGGGGTTTGGTCTAAATCAAGAAAATCCTATACCGAATTGGGAGTGGACACCTTAGTAAGATTTTGTCAGAGATTCGCATGAGGTTTGCGGGACATGTTCTCCGACAAAATTAATTACGCATAAGAAGAGTTGCGATGAAATCCTAGTACAACTTGGCGCCACACATTCATGGAGGTCCTCAGAGCAGGTGGGAAGAGGCTTCAGAAATTACCAGTGACAGATTTGTGTGGAAACAGCTAAACGGCAAATGCCCCGAACTTCGCGGGAGGGTCTAAGGCAGTAAGAATATCACATTAGGTTTTTGAAATCAAACTTTTTAATAGCAGGAAAATGCACTGTAGATACCTCAGAATATGCATTTTGTTGGCTTTCAATACCAGAAATAGTGCTTGGCGCTCCCCCAGACCCCTTGCTGACAAGGGCGAGGAGTCTACAATTTTTTCAGTAACTCTTGGGCACAGTAAGCGTCTTCCAAAAGAATGAAGGGTCAGAATGTAATAGAGATTAATTATGTACACACACACACATCCATCCATATAAACATATATATATATATATATAATTTTTTTCGGGGGGGGGGGGGGGGCGGGGGGGGGGGAAATCTCTCCCAAAACCCCCCTTAAAAGAAATTCCTGGCTATGCCTATGGTAGTATATATAAATCTATGGTTTAAACTTTTAACCCGAGCACACTGGCACCTTGCTTCACCACCGCCACTATATTATATTCCCCTACCCCTTCCAACTGAGAAAGATTCCTGGTTATGCGTCATCGAATTCATTTGCAAACAAATATGTATTTAGGACGGGTAGCGTTAAAAAGCGGGCCGTGCCCATTAGATGTAACAGATACTAACATTCAAGTAGTTTGAGGAACGGGGCGAGGTGTAGGGGACAGAAAAGTCAGACGTCACAGAAGTGAGTGTGTTAGGGAGGGCGATTTAAAGCGGGCTGTTCCAAATTAAACTACTGCTGCTAGAATACCAAATGAGGATTTAAAGCGGACTGTTCCGATGTAAACTACTGCTGCTAGAATACAAAATGAGGATTTAAAGCGGGCTGTTCCGATTTAAACTACTGCTACTAGAATACCAAATGAGGATTTAAAGCGGGCTGTTCCAATTTAAACTACTGCTACTAGAATTCAAAATGAGGTTTTTAAGCGGGCTGTTCCAATTTAAACTACTGCTACTAGAATTCAAAATGAGGATTTAAAGCGGACTGTTCCAATTTAAACTACTGCTACTAGAAGAATTACGATTTGCAGGATGTAATGAGAAAAAAAAAGTACACAGGCCAAAAAATATCCTAGAGCCTCTTAAATATTTCAAAATATGAACTGAAAAGCAGAAGAATTGTCTAATACTGAAAATAAGACTATTTCTTAAGGTGGTGAGTGGGAGGGGGGGGGGGAGTGATATTCACTCAAATTTAATGGCCGGTCCAAGTTATTAGTAAGAAAAATGGGAAGGGGGTTCAAGGCAAAATAAACAATAGATAGCATGAAAAGGGGCGTAGCCGGTGGATAAATCTACAAACATTTTACCAGAGAGAGAGAGAGAGTGAATTGATAAGCTTTGTAACAAAAAATAGTCATACATAAATTTCAATTTATTTGTCTAACTTTGTACAGACAACACAAACGTTCGTATGCTCTCTTTACACATGACTTTTTACAATTTTGTCATAGATCTAGACTTTATATTCAGTATTTATTTAGACACTCATCTTATACGCTCAAATTTTTTTTTCTGTGAGTTACAGACACCCCCCCCCCCCCAACCCCACAAAGAAAACGTTAAATAAACCATCTGATCTACCATCTTTCAAGATCTAATTTATTTATTTTTTAAACTTAGTTTTAGATCTAGAATGCATTTCAATCTAGATTTAGTCATAAACAAGGAGTGCTTCAAATGCTAAAGACTTAAAACAGGTATACCGCATTCCAAATAATCACTAGCGGATCCGAATCAGAAACCCCATTAGTAACGAACCATGCTGAGATTACTCCCTAGAGCACGGAAGAGGAAGCGGGCAGTGAGTTGCAAGGTCACCTTATCCCCGTACAAGGACAGACCTTTTGCCACACATGGACCAGTATTCTCTCTCGCAATTCCTTGTCCCGATCGTCCCTCATGCAGAGCTCGACATTCATAAAGAATGTGCTCTATTGTCTCGTTGTCCTCGACGCAGTGGCGGCACCGTGTGTCGTAGTTTTCCTTCCACCGTCCAAAGTACGTGCCTATTGGACAGTGTCCGACTCGAAACTGGGCTAGGACTGCCTGTTCTGCACGGCAGAGCTCCCACCATGCGTCCTTTCGGTTATGATGTAAAGTTTCATTTCTATTTATATTAACACGCCCTGTCTTTATAATAAAAGATGTTTGGTGCATATTCATATAGGCTCTATTTTAAGTCCATTTTTAAAAAAATATAAACATTAATACAACAGACATTAATGGCACGAGGTCCACTTTATGAATATTAAATAGGTGTACTTTTTACTATTCGGCCAACTATCCGGTAATGATATTCGACCGGAGCCGAATATCTCCGAATAGTCAAAAAATGCCGAATATTCGGCAGAAGCCGGAGCGACTATCCGGTGAACCCCTAATATATATATATAATATATAATATATATATAGGTCTGAGAGTTGATCAATCGCGGATACATAGCCTACCCATGGTGTACCAATGTCAATAAAGTGCTTAAAAAGGAATTCTAGTTTTGTGATATTTAAATCTGTTTCGGAAAAATTCACCGCGGCCATTTCAATCGTGAAAGGTGCTAAATTCTTCAAAACACACAGTAAGTTATAAAGGGTTAAATTTGTATACTTTTTCTTCCAGTGCAAGTAGAAGAATTAGTAATGAGTGAATGAATCAATCAGATAGCAAGGGCTTTCGTGTATGCATCTCTGTCCAGTGTACTGTTATCATGCATGATATTGCGCACAATTTAAGACTCTACAAGAATGAAATGTTTTGTAGAGATATGATTCTTTCAACTAGGCTTAAAGTAGGTTTAAATCCTACTTCTCAACATACACGCACTAGAGGCTTTCTTTCTTCCTTTCTCATGGTCCTATTTTGTCTGCCCACAGCTCGCCAGTCCCATAACACAGACTTGATACCTGCTATTTCAAACATTGATTTAAATCAAGAACATCACAAAGCCAAACTTCACATCAATTTAAAAAACGAGGAAGCCAAAAGACCAAAAGCTCGAGCAAAACGACCAAAACTAAGTGTGTACCAGCACAGGTAAATAGGTCAAAATAATTCGTTTTATTTTGGTGTATAATTTATTAGTAGAATCTGACACACAAAAAAGTGTTCATTTAAACTTTAAAAACTATAAGACCAGTTTCTTGTCACCAGCATCAACTTTTGGAAGGAGTTCGACTTCCATGTGGCGCCTCGGTAGAGATTAAAGGAGGAGATGTGGATAAGAAAAACATGGAACGCGATCTCTAATTTATGGACAAAATATATCACAGCATGAAGATCCTTATTGTGATTTTTGCCCGAGTCTTATACCGAGATGAACTCTACAACATGGTTCAAACTTATAAAATATATTTTTTAAAAATATTTCAAGTTACTTTTTTAAAATCTATATAAAGTGGCAATAGGGCAGGAAGGACTACTCCTCTTGATGTGCCTTTGCGAGAAAATGTTATTCGGCGTAGTGCTTCATAGCTCTCATACAGGTCTATTGATTGGTATAGACGATATCTCTCAGATTTTTTTTGAGAGACATGCACCACTGTTTTTACTGACTCTCCGCTGTCAGCCACGGGCTTCAAAGTTCGTCCGTAACCCGGCAAAGAAGACACCCATTTGGCTGTGTCCCGTTCTGAACTATTAATGTCTGTTCCGAACTTATTAGCTCTACCATGGATCATCACGGTCCGGACGGCTCATTTGCTACCATTAGCTTTATCGGATCTGTCCAAGGATTTCAATAACTTCTTATGTAAGCACTCCGGTTTATAGTCAAAGCCTGTTGAAACATATATGGTGCCATGAAAGTGGGTACGGTCTGCGCTTCATCTCCAACTAGAGCATTAGCCACGTCATTACCCGTCACGCAGGAGTGCACTGCATAAAGGCCACAGCTCCAATAAATTGGGGATGCTATTTGCGGCACAGAGTGCCTCTTCTAGCAAAGGTGAATTTTCCCACTTCTGGCTTGGCGGCAGGATACACAAATCAGGGACAATAAGAATAGAAATTGCAACGGTCTCTTTTTAACGGAGTGTTCCCCCAGTGTCTTAGTGCTCAGTTATCGCCGTGATTTTTGTCATCAAAGCTACGTCCGGGTAACTAATATAGGTGGAGTGTTTTAGAACCGACCAATCCTTACAACAATATATATATATATATATATATCATGGGCGTAGCCAGGATTTTTTTTCGGGGGGGGGGGGTTTGGGGGGGATTTTTTCTCCTCCCTCCCCCCGAAAAAAAATATTTATATGTATTTATGTGTGTGTGTGTACATAATCTTTATTATATTCTGACCCTTGATTCTTTCGGAAGACATTTATTATGCCCTAGAATAGGTTCTTCCTGGAGTTAGTGGAAAAAAGTGTAGATTCTCCGCCATTACCAGTAAGGGGGTCTGGGGGAGCATTAGGAGCTCCCTCAGCGCGGGGCGAAGGGAGTTTAAACTCAAATCCCCTATGACTACACTCATAACATTTTGAGTGTATTATTTTCTTTGTTTTTATTATCCGGGGTTTAAACTCAAACCCCCCTGGTAGGGGGTAATAAACTCGAACCCCCCTGGTAGGGGGTTTTAAACTCAAAAACCCCTGGTATGGGGTTTGAAACTAAAAAACCCCTTAGTTGTGCTGAGGCAAGTAATGGTTTAGTATTAAAATCTCACCTAAAATAAACAAAATGAAAGCAAAAAAATCAGTCACAAAATTCCGATTCCCCGATTCCGATTTCATTTCCGGGGGGGGGGGGGGGGTTGAACCCCAACCCCCCTGGCTACGCCCATGATATATATATATATATATATGAATATATAAGTGAATAGTCATCTGCCGAAATCGAAATATATATATATATGTCATGGGCGTAGCCGGGGGGGGGGGTTGGGGGTTCAAACTCCCCCCCCCCCCGCAGGGGGGGAGATCGGAATTTAGTGACTTATTTTTTGCTTTGATTTTGTTTTTTTCAGGTGACATATAAATACTAAACCATCACTTGTCCCAGCACAGCCAATGGGTTTTTGAATTTAAACTCCCCTACCAGGGTTTTTTTAATTTAAAACCTCCTAACAGGGGGTTTTGAGTATAAAATCTCCTACCAGGGTTTTTTGCAGTTAACCCCCCCCCTCCTCTTTTATAAAAGACTGTGACAATTACGCACTCAAAATGTTATGAGCGTAGCTATATGTTTTTTTTTCAGTTTTGAGTTTAAATCCTCAATCAGCGGGGTTTGAAGCTAAAACTACCTCTTCATTATGAAAACAAAAGCAAATTATGCACTCAAAATGTTATGAGCGTAGCTAAAAGGGTTTTGACTCAGTTTTGAGTTTAAACCCTCCTTCAGCGGGGTTTGAATGTAAAAAATACCTCTTTAATATTAAAAACAAAGTAAATTATACACTCAAAATTCTATAAGTGTAGTCAAGGGGGTTTTGAGTTTTAAACTACCGCCAGTGGGGTTTAAAGCTAAAAATACATCTTCAATGAAAAAAAAAAGCAAATAACACACTAAAATTATTTGAGAGTAGCCAAGCTAATCGGGGGTTTTAAGTTTAAACCCCTCTCCTACAAATAGCTTTTTTTAAAAACTTTAAAACCTCTCCAGATGGTTTTGAGTTTTAAAATCCCCCTATAGAGCGTTTTGATGTGGAAAACCTCTATCTTCAATATTACAATTACTAAATTCTATGACCGTAGCTAAATGGGGTTATGAATTTAAAAAAAACAACTCCAGAGATTTTTTAGTTTAAAACCCCAGACAGATGATTTTGACGATAAAACTTCCATTTTCGATATAAAATCTAAAGGAAACTACAGTCACTTACTTCCAAGAGTGTATTTACCAGAGGTTACACATGTCTACCGGTGGCGGGGCTCCATTAATAAAGTGAAGTGAATAGTCATCTGCCGAAATTGAAAAACACTAAATGTGCCTCAACAAAGATGGCTAAGACAGATTTTAGGAGTCAATTATAGAGATCGAGTCTAAATCAAGGAAATCCTATGCCGAATTGGGATTGAGAGGTTAGGGTTAGGCATGAGGTTAGGGTTAGGCATGAGGTTAGGGTTAGGCATGAGGTTTGCGGGACATGTTCTCCGACAAAACGAATTACGAATAATAAGAGTTGCGATGAGATCCTAGTACAACTTGGCGCCACACATTCATGGAGGTCCTCAGAGCAGGTGGGAAGAGGCTTTAGACAGTACCAGTGACAGATTTTTGTGGAAACAGCTTGACGCCGAACGGTGCGGGGTGGTCTAAATCAGTAAGAATAGCACATTAGGTTTTGAAATACAACTTTTTAATAGCAAAATAATGCACTGTAGGTACCTCAGAATATGCATTTTGTTGGCTTTCCATACCAGAAATAGTGCTTGGCGGCGGAGCTCTGCCCCGCGCTGGGGGAGCTCCTAGCGCTCCCCCAGACCCCCTTGCTGACTATGACGTCGATTCTACAATTTTTCCACTAACTCCAGGAAGAAATTTAGGCCACAATAAACTTCTTCCAAAAGAATGAAGGGTCAGAATGTAATAAAGGTTATGTACACACACACACATACATACATACATATAAATATATTTTTTGAGGGGGGGGGGAGAAAAAAATTCCCCCCGAAAAAAAATCCTGGCTATGCTCATGATATATATATATATATAATAAATATATATATATATATATATATAGAGAGAGAGAGAGAGAGAGAGAGAGACTAGCCGATACACGTTTTTCGATACTGTTATAATAGTTATTACTATATATTTTTTAACTGGGACACTTTTTTGTGTCATTCTTCACCACCGCGCGCGCGCGCACACACACACACACTTAACTTTAGTCGTCTCCCCTCAAACCCCCCCCCCCCAAAAAAAAACAAAAAAACTATTTCATCCTTTATTTGAATGACCAACTGATTTAGATAATGCTCACATAGATTTTGGACCATCTGTCATAATAGCATTGTGGTCTGAGCCAATATCTGCACCTCTTCTGCTTCGTACATCCAGTAATCTGCTTCTACTATTGCGACGTATGGTCATGTGGTCAATTTGGTTCTCTGTCTTATTGTCCGGTGAGACCCATGTCGCTTTGTGGCATTTGTTGTTGGGGAAAATGCTGCCTCCTATCACCAGTTCATTAGATGTGCAGAAGTCTGCAAACTTTTCCCCATTTTCATTAATGGTGCCGAGTCCATGGGTGCCCATACTTTTTTTTTCTCTCTCTCTCGCTCGCTCTCTTTCTTTCTGTTGTCACTTCCCACTTTGGCATTCAAATCTCCTATGACGAGCAAAACGTCTCTCATAGGTATCTTGTCAACTTATACTTTGCAGTTGGTCATAAAATCTATTTTTGTCAGTATCACTTGCTATAGTTTAGTTTCTGTAACAGAATTTTTTTTCCATGGACAGGTTGTCAGCCTATCGCACAACTCCTATGTCTCGGGGAGGGGGGATGCACTTTTTGTCTGGCCCCTTTTCTAACAGACCTGTCCGGCTTGGTAGCCAGGAGTGATGAGCTCCTGCAGTTATAGCTCTGAGGCTCATTGAGGCACGCTGTCACCGCGGCAAGGTATGTACATCAGGTGACAGGTGTCTTCGTGTAAACTCTTATTTAAGCATCTTTGTTTTCTTCAGTGGGTGTTTAGCATCTTTGGTCTAGGATGTATGATCTGGGTGATAAATGTTATTTCTCAACTGCTTTCCTGCTGTCACATTTTCTATAGCAGCTCTCACTTTCTCTGTGCCATGTATTGTATTTTTCTTCTCATATTTCGTTCGATAAGTAATATCTGCACATTCCAATATACCAATGGTTTCAACAGTTGCAATGATGTCCATGAGCTTTTTGTTCATCGCACTTGTGTATGTTATTAAAACAAGCTGCTTATTGGAGTATTTCTGTACTGAATCTTTTCCTCTTATGTAAGCTTTATTGAATATCTGCTTGACAATACCAAGTGAACCTCTTTTTTGCCGTTTGATTAAGGCTGCCTGGGGCTAAATATGAATATTGTGAAAATGCATTAAGAAACAGATTTTCTGTATTTGAAACTGTTGAAAAACATTGTCTTTTCTTGGAACCATGGCTAACAAAAATAACGTTCTGCAGTTGTTTTCTCTCAGGTCGTTTGATGCCAAGGAGTTAATAGAAATAGTCAACAAATAGAAATGTTTTTCCGTTCAAAAATGTTTGTTAGGAATATTCTATAATTACATGGCAGGGCTCAAGCCCATGGCCTCGAGACGAAAGTCCAGATCACAGGCAGCCATCACACATCTCCCGAGACGTTGAAGGTTTAATTGACGTGCTAGCCTAAATGCTTGAATGGATCACACATAGCTTTGTGATGAACACAACATATTAATAAGAGAATGGCTAGCGTGTCGAATCTCTTCACATCTAAGTTTGCCCCTGTTGTGGCAAATAGAGGTACGGGTATGATCAAAGAACCTTTCCGCCAGACAGAGAGTCAAATAGTTAGTCTCATTGAATGTAGCCGAGAATGTGTAGACTCAAGAGGGATCATGGGAAAGAGACGCACAGCTCAGCCCTAATTGGTTTTGACCAAGTTGAAAACACAACAACTTGCTTTAGTTTTCTCAAGACGAAACTCTACTGTAAGCTACCCATCAAGAATTTCCTTTCTCATACTAGGCAGGACAATTTTTATTTTTCATAAACAAAAAAAACATTCTTTTCATAAATATTGTCTTTTAATTGCTAATAGCCTACAGTTTTATTGCTTCATGTTTTAACTTTAATTATTCCTTACTAGCTTCGGGTTTTCGTTGAATCCATGGAAGTTCCTGAACATTATTCTTTTGCGTTATAAATGCCTCTATCCAGGTCGTCATCTAAAATCAATTGTTTCTTCACTTTTTGATAGTCGAGGAACGACTATGATATAATTTTAAAAGAACTGGGCGAGGGCGGCCAAACCCTGATGACGGTGTTGGATCAAAGCCAACTGGAAGTCCAATACCCGATACATGGCAAGCCTTTCAACGCAAGGAAACCGACTCTTATAGGCACGTGGAATGTAAGAACCCTGAATCAATGCGGTAAACTGGCCCAACTTTTAAGAGAGTTCGACTCTTACCGGCTGGACATCCTTGGGATCTGCGAGATGCGGTGGACATCAAGTGGACAAATAATCAATGATGGCAAGACAATAATATATTCAGGACATGATAAGGAGCACATTGGTGGTGTAGGAATCATCATGTCTAAAATAGCAGCTTCAGCGCTAATTGCTTGGAAGCCGGTCAGTGACCGCATCATTACAGCTCGACTCCAAACAAAGCAAATCAAAGTCACTACCATCCAAGCATATGCCCCAACAGAGGATGCAGAAGATACCATCAAAGATAATTTCTATAACCAACTACAAACCACTCTTGATGAAACACCTACTCACGACCTAATTCTAATGATGGGAGACTTTAACGCCAAAATCAATCCCAACCGAACTGACTTTGAATATGTAATGGGACCATATGGCTCTGCAGAAAACATCAGTGATAATGGCGAGCGCTTGATTTCTCTCTGTGCATCCAACAGCCTTTCAATTGGAAACACATATTTTAAGCACAAACAAATACACAAAAAAAACATGGCGATCACCAAATGGAGGAACCTTCAACGAGATAGATTACATTTGCATCTCCAAACGATGGAGGTCATCTCTGTTAGACGTGCGGACCCGCAGAGGAGCGTATATCGGCTCAGACCACTACCTTGTCAGTGGCAAATGTAAGCTCCGATTGAAACGCCAACCAAAACGAGCCACACGACCCCGCCCATTTAATGTAGAGAAGCTTAAAGACGGCAATACTGCAGCACAGTTCCAATTGAAACTAACGAACCGCTTTGAGGCTCTTACAGATATATTGACCCTTGAAGAAGAGTGGGCCAACTTCAAAGATACCACTATTGGGTGCGCGGAAGAAGTTATCGGAAGGAGGCGAGGTTCATACAAGGAACGGCGGACACAAGACAGAACATGGAAATTGATAGATGAGAGGAAAGAGGCCAAACGTAGACGAGATCAGAAAAATGAAACACAATATCGTAGCCTAGCGGAAGAAGCCTATAGGGAAGCTGATCTGAAAGTAAAGAGAAGTTGTCGGCAAGATAAACGGGACTGGATTGAGCAGAAGGGACAAGAGGCACAAGCAGCTGCAAGCAGAAATGACACAAAAACCCTCCATCGTATTGTCCGAGATCTCACTGGAGCAAAGAGTGGACATGGGGCACCGATAAAAGACAAGCAATGCAAAACTTTGTTAACGAAAGAAGAACAGAATGCAAGATGGGTAGAGCACTTTAAAGAGACCCTTAACCAACTGTCGCCAGACCTAACTTACATATTCAAGGACCCCTCTCCAGACAATGATCTCAAGGTCAAGACAGACCCAATAACTGCTGAGGAGGTCAACATGGCCATTGCAGTGTTAAAGAATAACAAAGCACCAGGGCTAGACATGATATCAGCAGAAATGATAAAATATGGGAGACAGTGCATTGTTAACAGAATGACTGATCTCTTAAATCTCTGTTGGCGAACTTCAAAAGTACCAGAGGACTGGCAAAAGGGAGTGATTGTAAAGCTTCCAAAAAAGGGCAACTTGGCAGACTGCAACAACTGGAGGGGCATTGCTCTCCTCTCTGTCCCGGGCAAAGTTTTCAGCACTGTTTTGTTGAGACGGCTTCAACAGTCTGTAGATGAATGGCTCAGAGAAGAACAAGCAGGTTTCCGAAGAGGCAGATCATGTACAGAGCAGATTTTCGTTCTACGAAATATCATAGAACAAAGTCTTGAGTACCAACATCGGCTAACGATCAGTTTCGTGGACTTCAAAAAAGCGTTTGATAGTGTCCACCGAGAATCACTATGGAAAATAGTTAGAGAATACGGTATCCCAGAAAAATTCGTCCAGATCCTACGACACCTTTACAGTCAATCTAGCTGCTGCATTAAAACAGAAGAGGGAACAACAGAGTTTTTTACAATCGAGACAGGTGTGAGACAGGGGTGCATCTTATCTCCCTTCCTTTTCCTCCTAGCCATCGACTACATAATGAGGAGAGCAATGAACCAGACTGCCTTTGGTATTCCATGGCATGAACAGCTCCGATTGACGGACTTGGACTTTGCTGATGATGTTGCACTACTCGGGGCTACAAATAAATGCATTCAAGATATGACGGAGAGCCTGGATAGAGAGGCACCCAAAATTGGCCTCCGCATAAACTTGGATAAGACTAAAATTATGCGAGTGGGATATAAGGCAAAGGGTGTCCCCGTCAGACTTGGCGAGTCAAAGCTTGAAGAGCTGGACAAGTTCACGTACCTTGGCAGCATCATAACAAATGATGGAGATGCTTACCATGATGTAGAGTGTCGAATAGGAAAGGCAGGGAGCATTTTCCAAAGGCTTCAGCCTATTTGGACTAGCCAAGCCATTGGACTCGAGACAAAAATACACCTTCTCAACACAATCGTCATTCCAACTGCTACATATGCATGTGAGACGTGGAAGTCATCTGTCAAAATTGAGAAAAGACTAAATGTGGCTCAACAGAGATGGCTGATACGGATTTTGGGAGTCAGTTACACAGATCGGGTCTCAAACAAGGAAATCCTATGCCGAACTGGGAGTCGAACACTTGGTGAGGTAGTGACTGAGCGTCGCATGAGGTTTGCGGGACATGTTCTACGTCAAAATGAATTACGCACACCAAGAGTTGCGATAACATGGAAGCCAAAATAAGGAAAGCGCAAACAGGGACGTCCTCGTATTACTTGGCGACACAACTTCATGGAGGACCTCAGAACAGTGGACACCAGGTGGGAGGAGGCTTCAGACATTGCCAGTGACAGATCTTTATGGAGACAGCTTGCCGCCCAATGCGCCGAACGGCGCGGGAGGACCTAAGTCTAAGTAAGTAAGTACATTAGCTTTTGTCAAAACGTTGTACAATGTTTGTTGATAGTTTACTTCCTAGACCAAACTTCCCGCAGGATGGGAGCGGGTAGGGTATGAACCCGGGACCATCGATAAATCCAAACGACAGTCCAGCGCGCAAACCGCACGACCAGCAGCCATCCTGTGCTGTCACCGTTTTTTTTTTTTAATTTATTTTCTACTTTTTAGTGTGTTTTGATGTAAGCGTTGTTTTTTTAATTGTTATTATGTGTCTTGTAAGACAGTTCCGAGGTACTTTAAAGTTTCAAATGTCTAAATTTTTTCTCTAGCGACTTAAACAATATCTTTTTCTTTTCGGGAGTCGAGAATTTTTTATTTCATTCAGTATTAAAACTTGTTATTACATTATTTTTCGCTGTTTTCATTGAGTTTATTAGCAAGTGTTTCTGCGTAGCTTCTGACAAGATTCTTTTTAGTTTTGACCTGTGCTCCCGTCATTCCGTTCATATTGAAGTGCTTACATTTTGTTTATTATAAGGTAAAAAAGAAATCAATAGAAAGGGCCTGCTGTCTTGACAAGTTTCTCTTTTAAACAGTTCAGTTTATTTCTAGGGACATGCACGACACTGTACCTGGTGTAACTCCGTGGACAAGATACACTGACAAACCTAAAGTCTCAGAAGAAAATACTTGGTCAAGAGGACAAGTTAATGGTAAGACATTGTCAATCTCTCTCTATATACCGATATTTATATATATATAGAATCTTTAGAATTTAACTGACTAGGAATGCCTTCACTTTACTGTTCCATTAAGTAGGCCACATTTTGTTTCTTTACATTTGCTTAGCCCAGTGTGGTTATCAAAGTTATTCACCCAGAACACAAATCTGTTGTCAAGGACAAGTATTACGAAGACAAGGTATTCAGCCATCTTGTTGCGGAACTCAAACCTATGATAATGTCTTCAATAAATGTTGCAATGGAATAGTATCGTTTAAGTCAGCACAAGATCAGAATTGCTAATCATAAAAAATAAATAATATTTAATTTGAAACAAGTTGTATTAAAACATCTATGTCATTATCTGTATCAGCCCTAGGTAGTTATATTAGACATCTCTCTAAAGCCCTAGCTAAATATCCCAGACATATCCAGAGATCCTAGAAAGTTGTTCAAAAGATCTCCATAGGAACAAGCTAGTTATCCTTTCAATCTCTAAAGCCTCAGCAGGTTCTAGAGATCTAGTCCAAAGCAAATCCACCTAAACATGTGCGACCAGCATTATTTTGTTATTATTGAGATAACTTTATATCAATGTTTTCCTCAAGTAATGTCTAGTCAAGGTCCAATTAGTTAATATATTCTATTTCCTCTTTGCTTTAAATTTAATGAAAACTTGAATGGATTTGTAAAATGACAATAAGAACCAAAGTTTCAAAGTTTAAAGTTTATTTCAACAAAGAAATATTTCAATGATTTATGATGAACACATTTTATTTTATTATGAACTGAAATACATCCATAATTACAAGTTCATCAAATGAAATGTGTCACTAAAAGACATTTTAGAGAGAAGCTGCATTTATAATAATTAACTATTCTAACTATTATACTGTTTTTGTTTTCTTTTAGTTAAAAAACAACAACAACAAAAAAACAACAACAATAAACAACTAAAAAATACATCAAATGGATGCTACCATGAAATAATTCTTCACAATCACAAAAAAAAAATATAAAAAATCTAACACTTCATTGACAAAATAATTTTCAATTAATCTAATTACAATTTTCATAATTTGTAATTTGTTTGAAAAAAATGATTGACTTAATCATTTTTAAATAAATTCTAAAAAAAAAACAACACAAAAAACAGCAAACTTTATCAAATGAAAAAGTGGTTAATAAAAGACATGGTAAGTTTTAATTTATTTAACTTTCATAAGACAAAGTAAAGGATCTGAAAGTAATAGACTTGACAAGCAATATCGAAACCAATAATTAAACATGAGGATCAAGAAAGGTGGATAGATTTTCCCCAAGTTAAATTATTACTGCTATTACTCTGTATAAATAAGTCACTTTTGATTATGCTGGGCAAAATGCTTAATGCTAAAAAAAAAGATAAAGATAATTGTGAATGGTGAATCACATTCACTTAAGATTAGATGCAAAAGCAGTTCTAGACTATGCTAAATCAAAATTCAGGAAAATGATTTAAATATCATATAAAAAAAAATTATATATATATATATTTTTTTCAATCTATAGTCTGAATAACCTAATATATAAATATATATATAAAAAAGCAGTACATCCAATTATAAATAGAAATATAAAACACAGAAGAAAATCTGTTTACTCATTTCATTAAAAGTACCATGTTTTAATTTAATTTAATTTAGAATGCTAATAAATATAAATTGTTTTAAGATCAACTGAACATTAATGTCTACTTCTCTTGATCATCTCATAATTATGATAACACACATTAAAGGGAAAAAAAACCTTAAATATACTTTTTACTGTCTGCTGTTGCATAGAAGGTGGGTGTTGAACCATTTGATGGTATTTATCATGCAGTCAGTCTCTGTTTCCACCTCACTAAGACTGTGATTATTTCCAGGGTAAGTTAAATATCTGAAAATAAAAATGTCAAATGACTGGTACCTGGATAGATTTCAATGACATTTAATTCATAGGAAAATATCCTGTTTCAGAGTCAGAATAAAAAACAACACGATTTGCACTAATAGATTCAATTTTTGAAGATCTTGCTGTTTTCCCTTATATTCCTCTTTCCATTCAGAACACTGAGGTTAAGCCTGTCCTCTTTGTTTAGTATTGGAGACCCTAAAGGTATATTCCTTTTTTTCATGAACTCTAGCTCAAGTTTCATCAAACATATTTGAAGATGTTTCTGAGTGTCCTAAAACATTGGCTGCTAGAAAGAATAAAACTCACACATTGATTAGTTTAAATTTTGTTAGAACTGGCCATGTGTCAGTACAAGTGGCAAGTTCAGCATCCTTAACAAAAGGCTTCTACTAAATGGTACTCATGTAAAAGCAAGGAGATTAGTAAGAAAAGGTTATTAACCAAGATCAATTTGATTTAATAATGTATGCCAAAGAGAAAACTGATGACATCAGGCTCAAAATCTGATTAAATGAAGAAAAGGAAAATTCAGCAATCTGTTGAGCACAGAGATAAAATGAATACCATGAAGATGAACCACAACCTTTAGTAGATAAGAGAATAACAATTGCTTTCAATCGAGCATGAATTTTGCTTACAGTTTAATTGATTTGAATTAAAATTGTTTTATTTTATGCAAAAATATTTGCTGTAAAAATTAAAACAAGATAATTGATTTAATAGGGAAAAAATTAGTAGCCATCCAACTAAATCAAAATATGACCAAAATAAAAATAAAATAAAGAGCATACTTGACATTTACACCTCTTGCTTTTAGAGCTTTATAGAGTTCATTTCCTTGTGAGGGTGGAACCCTTTTATCATCAAGACCAATCAACAAAAGAACTGGAGTCTTTATCTAGAAATAAAACAAGTATAAATAATAAATAGTGTAAAAACTGAACACTAGCAACCTCAATTAGCCTTGAAAAACAAGAAGCTGGAGAAAGGTTTAGAAAAATAATAATTCTTTATTTTTCATGAGGAAATTTCTTTACAATTTGTGCATTTAGAAACAAAATATACATTCACACTAGTTTCACTCAAATGTATGCTTCTTATTGATATTTATTGGTACCTAATTGAGCATTTAACAAGCCTCCCTTCTAATGAACAAAAAGATGATAATAATAAGAGATGATGATAACACTGGCAGATCAAAAGGGGTGGGGTGGTAGATGGCTTACGCCTGCCTGTACTTCAAGTTTTTAAAACAGGTGATAAATATGCTTTTATAATTTCACATGTTACTACATTGTTAGACTTTGTCCAAATTTGTCATAATTGGTCAAAGAATTTTTTTTTTTTTAATTTTAACTATTGTCTCACAGTTTTGCCATATTTAAAGTAAAAAGTTTATAAAATATGAATTCTGATAAACTTTCATTAAGCTATGCGGCCACAGTGGGCCTCGCACTTTCATAGGTCCCACGCTAATTCTAGGTGTAAATTATTAAATTAAACCATTGTAACTTATAACAGGGACCCGTCGCTTCTTGATTTTCCTGGAGCTCCTGGAAATCTCCAGAGCATTTTACTCCATGTGCATGTCATTATTACAATCTGGTGGTAGCAGACATGGTCCAAACATGCCCTGATGCGTTAACCTTTTTTGGAACTATACAACGCATGTACACTTTTCAGCATCTACAAAGAGATAGTCACTATTCAGAAAGCATGTTTCCAATCTCTGTAAAATCTCTGTACAAAACAAGGTGGGAAGAGTAGATAAAGTCAAAGCACCTGGTTATCAATTGCCTGAAATTTGTGACACACTCGATGAATTAGCTTGAGAGACTAATGAAGCGATAATTAAAAATGAAGCAGAAACACTGTATGAACCATTGAAGTAGCGCAAATTCTTAGTGTCACTTGTTTTATGGTACGACATGCTTTTCCAAGTCAGTTTTGTGAGTAAAGAACTGTAAGGTGAAACAGTAGATTTAAGCACTGCAATGGATTCGTAGAACAACGTGATGACTTGACAATAGAAACTGAGTGTTGATGGGTTTGTTCAGATTCTTGTTACAGCAAATTGTATGGAATCAAGGAGCTCCTGTGATAAAAAAAACCTACAAAACAAGGACCTACAATGATAACCTTTGACCTGGATAAGCTGTAAGACCCCCAAATATTCGAGGCACAAGTAAGAGGATGCTTTGCAGCCCTCAATATCTTGGACTCCAATGACCAGGATATATCGAGACACAAGAAAATGAGCAGGGTTTGAACCCAGGACCATGGATAAATCCAAACAACAGTCCAGTGCACAAACCACATGACCGGGCAGCCATCCTAAGGCTTTATAACTTTCTCAAAGATTGCATAAGCTTCTTTCTCCACCAATGAGTGTCTTCTTTAGCTTTATGATAGTGTCTGAGTAAAGAAGGCCATAGGCCTACCATTATGGTTAAGTGTAGCTGCTACAGCTATGTCAGAAGCTACAGCTATGTCTCAACTGTTAGCGAGTGACTGTAATCAATGATATAAACAGCAGCTTTCTCAAGTTTATCCTTTAGATTTTGACCTCATCAGGGACTGGAAATCATTTATTTCTTGCTAACATGGTGATTTTGTTTGCAAAATTAGGAATCCATTGCAAATAATAGGCTAGAAGGCCAACTATTTGCTTCTGTTCTTGCAGGTTCAATTGACCATTTAATTCCCGCAAGGCTCTGAATCCTTCTAGGTCAGGCTTGAGCTGACCTTTTGAAATTTAGTATCTCACTATGTGTGCTGATCGCACTTTGATTATTTTATCTATAGTTCGCTGTAAACAAGCCACTCCATTTGAAACTGCAAATGGAATTCTTCAAAACTGGTAAGTTAACCCCCAGCCTTGAATGCTGTAAATGGCCTTTCTTCTTCTTAATCAAGAACTGATGATAGCATTCTTGATATCCAAAAAGCTGCAGAAAATTGTGCTATTCATCCATTTTGGGCAAGGGATAGGTGTCTAACAGAGTAAATCTGTTGATTGTCTGGCAATAGTCAATAACCCTTTGTCTTTTGTGCCTCTCATTAGCTGTTATTAGAACCTTTGTTTGCCAGGGGAATTTGAAGGCTTTATAACTTATTCTTTTATCAGCTTCTGAATCTCAGCATTAATAAACTAAGAGATCTGTAATGAATGTCTGTGCAACTTTGTTGCTACTGGAGCACATTTTAAAGATAAGTTACCAAAAAGACTAGGCACGTCCACATGTTGCTTCACTTACGGGCACTCATTACGAGGATGTCTCCCTCTACCGCAGAAGTAACACTTGCTAGAGATAGCATTAAAGCTTTTTTAATTAAATTATATATTTTAGATTTACATTAAGTTGTATAGTATTTTAGATTCATCTATTCTCTTTTTAAGATATTTGCTTAACAAATATAGAGTCTAGATCTAGCCAGCTTAATTACAGCACAGCTAATACACTGGGCAAGGTACAATGACTTGAAAGTGACTTTTTCTGCTAAATATTAACATTAATTTTACATGATTGGTCATTTAACTTATAGGTCTATAATAAAAATTCATAGTTAGATCTAACCATTTTTTTTAAATTTAAAAATCTATTGTCTATATTCCATTGGGGGAGATTCTATCCAACGCAAAAGACAGATAGATAACGGAGAAAGACTGTGGACAGATTGTGTGGTGTTCCAAGGGTTCAACAGACTTAGGGCTATGTGAAAGTGAATGGATTGAAGGATTTCAAATATAAAAAAACAGCTTTTTATTTCAACATTTTTTTCCCTTCAATGCCAATTTTGTAAACCTAATCTAATGATCTAAGACTCCTCAAACACTTCCTTCAACTCAAATGTTTGTAATCTAACCTAATCTAATGATCTAAGACTCCTCAAACACTTCCTTCAACTCAAATAATTGTAATCTAACCTAATCTAATGATCTAAGACTCCTCAAACACTTCCTTCAACTCAAATGTTTGTAATCTAACCTAATCTAATGATGTAAGACTCCTCAAACACTTCCTTCAACTCAAATGTTTGTAATCTAACCTAATCTAATGATGTAAGACTCCTCAAACACTTCCTTCAACTCAAATGTTTGTAATCTAACCTAATCTAATGATGTAAGACTCCTCAAACACTTCCTTCAAAGGTGCCCTCACTTCATACTGGCCATAGGCTGGCAAGACTACATTACAAATAGCTATGTTCTGCGGGAAGCCTGTGTGGACAGTGTAGAAGCACTAATTACCATTCGACAGCTGCACTGGGTTGGACACTTATCCCACATGGAAGACGACCGCATGCTAAAGGCAATCTTCAAGGTGGACAGCGTAATATAAGCGCTATAAAGATCAGCTCAGGCACCATTTTGCCCTCAATGGCATAGGGGAAAGTAGCTGGCAGCAGATGGCCTCTGAAAGAGACAGTCTGAGAGCTCTCACAAAGGGTGTAGGACAAATATTTTTGAGACAAAGAAAAGCCATTTTTGAAGGCAGTCTGCATGAGATGAAGGAAAATATGCAGGTCGCAACTGGGTCTGTAGTCATGTGAATCATTGCATGCATCCTTTATCTTCGGCACAGAAGACATTGCCATTATCCTTATTATATAGCAGTAAAAGTATTTTGAAAGTGCTGAATTAAAAAAAATCTTTATCAATGTTTCCTTAGGGTTAAGTTAAAGCAGGTACTAGAAAATAACTGACAATAACAGAAATACCCTCTAAAGGGAAATATTTGAGATAATAATCATAATCTTTATTATCTGTGAGGAAATTTTTTTTACAGTGGTGCATTAAAAATAACAATACATAATTTGAGCAAACAATTAGTATATTTGCACACAAAATATACATTCATACCCCAGTTTGTTGTAAAATTTAGAGTAAGTTACATTTCAACAATTTAATTGCCCAAGGAATAAAAGAGTTCTTGTGTCTATTTGTTTTTGTGATCAGTGTCTTTTATCTTCTTTGTGATGGTCAAATGTTAAAATCATGAAGAAGAGGGTGACTTTTATGCTTCAAATTTGTATAGCTTTCTAAGCAATGTTTGTAAGAAATAAGGTTTGTAAGGTGTCCAAGTGTATTTTGTTTGTTGCCTATGATCTTATTTTGCAACATTAAAAATTGTATAAAGTTTATTTTTTATATTCAGATTGCCAAACCAGGCAGTGATATTGAAACCTAAAACACTGCAGATGTGAGCATGATAAAACATTGACAAGGGTTTTTTGCTAGGACATTTCTTAGTAGCCTTAATATTTGTTGTCCTTTTGGGTGATGTAATCTGTGCATGCAATGAAATTTAAATTATTGTCTAACACATTTCCGAGGTACTTTAAGCTTTGAGCTATTTCAATGCCCTACCCTAATTTTTTTTTTTTCGTTGTATTTGGAAGTCGACAATCTTTTCTTTGGTTTTTTGACTCAATATAAAAAATTGTCATTAAAGTATTTTTTGTATTGTTTATTTCTCTTAAATAATTACTTCTGCTCGAGCTCTGTGAAAGCTAAGCAAGCCCTGTCATCTTTAAACTTTGATAAGGAACAAAAAGGACTACTGAAGATCATTGGTGCATGATAAATATGAATGAATCAAATGCTAGTATATTATGTTTACCTGGTTAATATATGCTAATGGGGAACGCAGCCACAAACGTGGTAAGATCTGATCATCTGCAACTGAAGAGTAATTAAACGCCAGTCCACACTGAGCAAATACCCTAATTTAAAAAAGAAAAAAAAAATGATTGAATAGATGTCTAAATCTAATTTGTTTAGTTTTTATTACATTAAATTTTTCATAAAAACTAAAGTCCTCTAAAAAAATATTTATATAAAAACTTTAGCATCAGTTTGTTTATTCTGCATATAATGCTTGAATAATTAATGCCAAAGGATCGAAATAATAAAAAAAAAAAAAAATATTTTTAAATGTATAATTAAGTACACATAGCTTTGATCTATATCTAAACAAGTCTGGCTGCCCTTGGGGTGGCTTTATTTAAAACTGTCCTTATGTAGCGTAACGCCGCGGCATGATATGATGCTAAACTAATTCCTTAAATTTTTAAAAATAATCAGATTTTATTTATTTTTTGTTTAGTGCCCCCATCAGGATAAAAGCTACTTATTTTTGTGTGTTATGTTTGTTTGGTCGGTCTGTCCGTCACGTTTATATGAGAAACAACAACAAACAAACACTAAACGCTATTGAAAATCTGATTTAACCTTCAATGTTCCTTCCAAAACATTGCAATAGTTTTAAGTATTTATAATAGATTGTTCCGGATGTTTTTGTGAAAAACAAATCAATGCCATCGAATGTTTGTTTGCTCTTCTAACTTATGTTACATGTACTTTCCTTCCTATGAACTATGAAGAACTATGAAGTTGTTTCGGAAGTTGTTTTATAAATAAAAAATTTTGTCAAATAATTATTTGAAATGGCATCATTGACTTACATTACCCCTATATTATTGGACAATAAGTCACTATAGTTAAATTATCGATATCCAATTGCTCCGAATTTTCACTTAAAACAAATTTAGGTCTAATGACTTTTTTTGTTCAAAAATATCAACAATAGGTTGTTTAGAATTTTAAAATAAGAAAGTAATTTAATAGAAACGATTATTGAAAAACAATTTTTAGACTTACTTTACATTTAATTTTCTTGCTGAAACATAACAGAAGTTTTTTTTAATCTGTAAAGAATGTTCCGGATTTAATTTTGAAAAAGAAATCAACCTACATTACTTAAATTTTCTTAAAAATCGTCGCCAAAATTGTTCAGAATTTTATATGAAAAATCTACTAACACAAATAACTGTTTGAAATCCCTCTTCTAGTAAATAAAACAAATAATCTTCATCTCATCTAAGAACATCGGTTGTTCCGTATTTTTATGAAAAACATTCTAACTCTATTTATGCAAAATCGCACTTCTGTTATACATTACATTTAATTTTCTAGCTAAACGTTTTAAAATCTAATTATCGTTAATATTATGTTCTGATTTTTAAGGAAAAAAAATTCCTAACACCAAACATGGTATAAAAATCTCTCACCAAGGCTAATTTTTATACAAGACCATTCCAAAAATTTAATTAACAGTATTAGATTTATCTAGAATTCTCTTTTTCTGTCACTATATATACAAACATCCGGAACAATCTATTATAGATATTTAAAACTATTGCGATGTTTTGGAAGGAAAATTAAAGCTTTATCAAATTTTCAAAAGCTTTTAGTTGTTTTTATTTTTTATATTAACATGATGAACAGACAGACTGACAGACAAAATGCACACAAAAAATATATTTATAATATCTTTAAATGAATTTTATTAGAGCTCATTGTACTAGAGGCTATGAACCCTCGTTAAATCTCTTGTGTTAATTAAAACATTTATTTTGTTACTAGCCCATTGTGATGCAGTGGAATTTTTTTTCCTTTGACATCATATGAATGAATTCTTTAAATGTAATGCTAAAAAAAACTCGGTGCACCATTGTCTATGAACCCTCGATAACTGGCTTGTATTGATGAAGACATTTTTAGTCTCACTAGGCCATGTGACATAGTGGATTTTTTCCTTTGACATAATCATATGGAATGAATTCTTCAAATAAAACGCTAAAAGAACTCGTTATGGTAATGTTTATTAAACCTGATTATGATAGCTAGATTTAGATCTAATCTGGATTTTTTAAACTAGATCTAGAATTTTTTTACAGTGTATCTAGATTTTTTAAACTAGAACTGGATTTATATTCTAATTAAAATGGTTGTAGAGTCTAGATCTAGAATTTCTAGGTCTAGTTTAGACTGATACTGATACAGACTAGATCAAGATATAGAATTTCAATTTCTAGACTTAAAGTGTAGATTTTGATTTCCAAACGTCTAGATCAATATTGCAATGCTATAATATACTGAAAATAATCTACTATTTTTAAATTTAATGTTGCATTCAGTCTATTGATAGATTATCTAGGATTTTTTTTTCATAATTCTAATCTAAATTACATCTAAATTATTTCAAATTTATATTATAGATCTAGATCTAGTAGATATAGATCTTAAGAGTGCTAAATCAGAAGTTTAATAATATTAGTTTATGTAGCTCTAGTTCCGTTTAAATGAAAATGCCAATAGCTCTGTTGATAGCCATGCTGAGACATCGAAGTACAAGCATGATATATCAACGCTGAAAGATTAGACTATCTAAAATCGCTCGTCTGACATATTGTACATATCCAGTAGAGATGACATGCCGTAATGTGTAATATATCTCTTTATCAATAATAGGCTATTAGTTTGTAACCAGTTAGTTATTAAGTTAAGAGCAATGCCGTCCAGCGGTTAGCGTGCTGAAATGGTTATCTCAATGGTCCCGGATTGTTTGTTTGTTTTAATGTTTTGGATGTTCCTTCAGAGTTGAATATAGTTTACTTCCTAGTCCAAACCTCCTGCAGGACGACAGGGGATGAGAGCGGGCAGGGTTTGAACCAGGGACCATCGATAAATCTAAACGATAGTCCAGCAGGCAAACTGCATGACCAGTCAGGGTTATACCCTGCTCGCCGCCATCCTCCGTTGTCCAGCGAGTAGTTAATTGTTTAAAAAATCAAAACATCCGAAACATGTAAAACAGAGGCAAATGAATCTTGGAAACATTATTAATTTTGACAATAGAAATTAAATATCGTCTTGAATATTCCTTGCAAATAGGCGGATCCGACAGGGATCCGACTCTGACGGGGTAATCTTGTTTAAAAATGTATTTGAATTAGTGATACTAAAAATATAAAAAAAATTATCTTTTCCTTACATTTATGTATCATTTTAGAAAAAAAAAATTGTATATTACTTACCAATCAGGAATATCTGATGTTGAAACCAATGCTGTAAACATAAAAAAATTTAAGACACAATTATTTTCTAAAAGATAATGCAAAAACTATAACTATAATTTGTTTTTTGTTTACAAACCCAGGTTAAAGTAAATTTAAATGCCTGTGTGAAGAGAAGATGTTCTATATTAACTAAAACTTGTTTAGACACTTACATGCAAGGTTAACAACAGGATTTCTTGTAGCTGCAGCTCTGAATGTATCCTAAAAAGTAAAAGCAGCTAATGTAATCATTATCAATTTATTCTCATCACGCTAGCAAATGATAGAAATATTTGCACAACAATAAAAAATATATGAAGGAACCCTTATTATGCAGGTAACCTGCAATACCGTAACAGGTAGCCTACTATTTAAATAGCAACATATACATGTATCAACATTAAGGGTTTTGTCTAATCGTGAATTTTTAGGTCATTGAAAGTTACTAGCACCAAGATATAGATGTTGATGTAATGACACAATTACATAATAATTAATTAATAATTAATGTTAAAGTAATCTTTGAATTGAAACAAAGTTGATGTGCACTTAGCTGTAAAATAAAATCTTGAGAATAACTTTATAGGTTATTATTGAAACATGTGCTTAAGTGTGTGACTTGTATCTACAGCATTAAATTACAATTCCTTAATCATCTTATGTGTATTTATGCAACTGTAGCCTATGTGCAGGAATTTTTGGCACACCATATGTATAGTTAAGTAACTTACAGGACATTGACCAATCATATGAATGGTGAGAAATCCTCCATGTGAACCACCAAATTTAAATATGCTTTTATCATCAATGAGGTTTTTATTACTAATCTCTAATAAGGCACCCTGAAAAAATAGGGAACAAAATAAGATAAGTGGGATCAAAATTAAAAAAAGACTAACATATTAATATAAACATAGTCAAATTCCAATAATTGAAACACCAGTTAATCTGATCAGCTGCTTATTCAACTCAAATCCTAAAGCACTGAAACAAATCCCATGAAAATGTTTTTCTTCATTCTGACCGAAATTCCATTTGAGAGTGAATACGAAAAATAAGCCACTTAGAGAGGATGGAAAGCAGGTCAGCAAGTAATCTTTTGACAGCACATTTCAATGCAACAATTAAAAAAAAAACCAACACAATAACAGAAAAATACATGAGGGCAGACTGGGCAAGTTCCGAACCTGGGACCGGGGTTCGAATCCTGGTGAAGACTGGGATTTTTTATTTTGGGATCTTCGAGCGCCTCTGAGTCCACCCAGCTCTAATGGGTACCTGACATTAGTTAGGGAAAAGTAAAGGCGGTTGGTCATGGTGCTGGCCACATGACACCCTTGTTAACCGTAGGCCACAGAAACAGATGACCTTTACATCATCTGCTCAATTGACCACAAGGTCTGAAAGGGGAACTTAACTTTACAAGACTGGGCAAGTGATGATCATGTCACTAATGGGCTTGTGTAACACAGGAGGAAAAAAAAGGCAGTTCTACGACTATGTTAAATTTTTGTGATGATTTTGTTCAAGTGCAGTCAGTCAATATCACACATCAGAACACACACTGAATAAGTTCTTCAAATGTTGACAGGAAATTAGTAACAACTTTTTAAAAAATTATAGTTTGATGCTGGGTAGCTATAAATTATTTTGGCCTCCTTCAGCAGTCAGGGTTAGTATCACTTTTCCATGATGAAATTTTATGAGTTTTTTTTTTAAGGATGAAATGTATGATGTATACCGGTATATTATACATATATATATACACACACAAACACATATATATAGGCCCTATATGTGTGTCCTGCCCGTTTGTGTGATACATTGTAGAACATACACAAAACTATGCATTTATCAAATCAATTATTGTTACTTGATTTGTGAAAATAATAAATATCTTGCCGACATCCCACCCAGAACAGAAACAATCTCATCAGCTGTTGTATGTCCACAGAAAATGTAATGAAAGTTATCTTTTAATCAAGTAACAACATGACAGTCATCCAAAAACCTCAAACAACCATTTTTTTTCCAAAGAATTAGTAAAGAACATGGTAAAAAACATTAGTAAAGAATGGTGGCTATTCCATTTTTTTCCATAAAAACATTCTTAGAGATGCCTTCATGCCTTCTCTGTGTTGGAAATGTACATTTTTAGTTCCTATGTGTATCTTATAGATACTAGAGCAGGGGTGGGCAAATTAGGAACCATGGGCCACATGCGGCCTGCCAGAGCATTTTATGCGGCCCGCGGACACCCACAAACATTATAAATGCCCACTAAATGCGTAAAATTATAATGCATGTATACTAAAAAATAAATGATTTTAAATATCTATTTAAATTATTGAAATTTCTGATTCTTATGAGGAAGAGGCTAAAGAAACATTGTCTTTATATGTCATTCTAATGAGTTTAAAGTAAAGGAGGATTTTTGTAATTAGTAATATGTCGAAACATTTTGTCAAAGACACAAACTAAGGCCAGTATTTATTCAATACTATGAAGAACTGGTTGGCATGGAACAAGATTCATTGAATATCAAACATAATAATAACCCAATTATCTCAGAGCTCAAACTTATCAGAGATAGGAGTCTTGACCACAGGCAATTCAGAGAACTACTTGAATATTTGGAAACATATCATTCCCATGTTCGGTACTACAGTATTATCTGCTAGCTTAGCATGTTCAAGGTAATGAGAAAAATTTGAGATCTCAAGGAAGAAATTGTTTTGTTCCTGTGACTTTGTAACTAATATTGCTAATGAAGAGTGAAAGATAGACTTCATGTTTGCCATCAACACTATCGCAATTGGTTATTTGCACATGAAATGTATGTGCATGTTAAATCTTTTCAAACAAAAGTCATCCCATTTCTCCAGGCAAGCAAGTAAAGACAGGTTTTGTCATTTGCTGAAATGTGAAACTATTTCTAGCAAAGGGGTTGAAAAGTACAAGACTTATTCTTTGATTGTAGAATTTGAAAGCAAATTTTAAGAAGTCAAGAACTTAGAAACTGTTTTCAATATCATCAGTTCACCAATTAGTAAAGAAGGGTTAGGGTTACCTCCAAGCAAATTATGACCTGAAAGAGAAGTTCAAGTCAGTTTTTCCACAGGAGTTTTATGGGTCTTTTCTAGAAACTGCATTTCCAAACTTAAAAAACATAGCTGCTAAAATTTCACATTATTAGGGTCCACATACATTTTTGAAAATATGATTGAAAATAAACAAGTGTAAGCAGTCAAGAAAATAACAACCAGTAAGCTAGTTCCACAGTTCAGGAACATTATACATGAGTGTAAACAGTTAAATACTTCATATTGAGAACAACTATAATAGCAATGTCTTCGATTCCGAAGATATAAGGATAAGTACAGTGTTTCGCATGACTTCGCAAACCCAGTTGCGACCTGCACATTTTCCCACATTTCGTTAGACAAAGCCATTGTGGTGAAAGGTTATGATGTTGGAGGCCACTATGAAGAGATTATTAGTAAAATTAATTTAAGAAATGGCTAACTCTTGTTGTAGTTTTAAAATTTTCAATAGGGTGTAAAAAAAGTAAAGTAAATGTATATTACAGTACATATGTGAATTAAAAGATAGTATACATAGTTAGTTATCGTTTTTTTCAAAGATGTAAGTACACATATATACATATAATATGTATATGTGCGGCCCCCCATCCCCAATTTTTTTTAAAAATGCGTCCCTCGATGAAAAAATGTTGCCCACTCCTGTACTAGAGTCATGGTGTGCATTTGAGGTAATAATGTTTTATTCTTTTATTTATTGTGCTTAAATGCTCCTCATAAACAGAGCCTGTAATATACAGGCCTATTTGTATGTTTAGTTGACATTTTTTTGCTTACTTATTAATGGCTTTTTGGATTTGGGGGAGGGGGGTATTAGACCTATTAGCGTTTTGTTTTTTTCAAGCACAATTTCTTCCCTGGCTTTTACAACCGAAATTTCACAGCTGCATGCGAAATATTTTCGTTAAATCTACAAAGATCTAGACTCCATATCTAAGTCACTAAAATTCGCGGATTTTTCACGGCTGTGTGCGAATTATCTTCACTCAATCTACCGTAAATCTAGACATTAGATCTAAGCCACTACCGTAAATCTAGACTTTAGACTGAAGCAGGGTTCATAGCCAATTTCATAAATGATTTTCCAGGTTTTCAAGGTAGAATTTTAGCGTTTCAAGGTATGCATCGCACCATGAAAGCAATATATATGTAAACATATTTACATACAGATGACATAAATATGTAAAAAAAACAAAATGTATATGTATTTAGTACTGAAAAAAGTATTTATATATATGTATATATATGTGTGTGTATGTTTATGTAAGTGTGTGTGTGTCTGTCTGTCCCGTTCGTTTGTGTGATAGATTTTAAATATCTTGCAAACATCCCACTCTGAACATAAACAACGTCATCTTATCTTATCTTCTTATCTTATATAATACAGACGTTACTTCAAAAAAGAAGATGATTACGTCCTACGCGTCATGCATTTAGTCATGCATATTAACCAATGACTTAAATTCTGCCAAGTCACTGGTTTTTCTGGCTACCTCAGGCAACCCATTCCATGCTCTAATAGCACTAGGGAAGAAGGAGTATTTGTACAAATTTGCCTAGCATATGGGACGAGGAATGTGCCTTTATTTTTGTGTCTCTCAGAGTATTTTATTAAATTTTGTCTTTGTATTTGAAGATTATGGTTCAGTGTTTTATGTATAATTGCTACTTTACTTTTGAGTCTTCTGTCCTGAAGGCTTTCTAAATTTAGTGATTTTAACAGACATTCTTATTAGAAAAAGACATTAACCAACCAGTCGATGACCTCTGGAATTTCATTAAAAACCATCTTAGAAGCATTATAGAAAATCATATACCAACTAATTTGACTCTAGTCAAATGTGAATATTCATTTGTTATGAATCTCACTGCTCTATTTTGTGTTTGTTCCAGTTTCTTAATGTTTTCTTGAGTTGAAGGGTCCCAAACAGAGGATGCATATTCTATTATTGGCCTAACCAAGATTAAATAACATTTTAGTTTTATGTTCTAATTTGATTTATAGAAATTTCTTTTAATACACCCTAATGCTTTCTTTGATTTTTTAATAGTTTTATCAATATGGGGATTCCATGACAGTTTTTCATTTATTAAAACACCTAAGTATTTTGCATTTTTAGTCTGTTTTACTGGTTTACCATGAATAAGATAAGTGGAATTAATTTGTTTAAGTTTTTTTTGTTACTCTTAACAACTGACATTTTTCTGGATGGAAAGACATGCTCCTATTTGATTCCCATTTCTGTAATTCATCTAATTCTCTTTGTAAAATATCTGTGTCTTGTGTTGTTTTTATTGTTCTATATATTATGCAACCGTCTGCAAATAATCTGACTTTTGTTCCTGAAGTAATGCAATTCGGTAAATCATTTATGTAAATTAAAAATAGTAGTGGACCCAAGACTGTTTCTTGAGGTACACCTGAGTTTACTGTTACAGTTTTTTCTCTCCCTATCAGAAAATCCTTAATCCACTGATGCAATGGACCATCAGTGCCAAAATGTTTTAATTTCTTAAGCAAACTATAGTGATGAGCTTTGTCAAAAGCCTTGAAAAAACTTAATAAGATAGCATCTATTTGCTCACTATCCCATAAAGCTTTTGAAAAATCATCAATTAGTCCTATTAGTTGTGTTTCACATGATCTATATTACCTAAAGCCATGTTGGTATGGAGTAAGGACATTATTTTTGTCTAAGTGGTTTATGATGTTGCTAAATATTATGTGTTCTAGGATTTAACATGTGATGCTGGTTAGTGATAAACCCTTACAATGGTTTGTTTGCAAAGAAAGATAGAGTTAGATGTATCAATTATTTTTATTAAAGTCCTGAGTTGACTCACTCTTAGAAGACACTGTGTTCAAGTTTCTATATTTTTTACTGGGCTGTGCATGAATATGGTATGTAAACTGATTTTAATTGCTTTTTTTTAAAGCATATATTTCTTTTAGTTATTTGTAAAAAAAAAATTTAAAAAAAATTAAAAATTTAATCCAAAGCTAATTACCTTAACTTTTAGTGTAGACCTTAGATTTTCATTTTATTTGAAAACAATATTTTGACCCATTTTTTTATTTGATGTGAAAAAAAGATCAGGATAGTATTCTTAATATTTTTACTTGTCTGTGGACATTAACTTGATGTTTAAAGAGTTGTCATCTGTGCTTGTTATAAGTTGGGTGTAAGGGGAAAAGTTGAAGGTAAAAAACATAGTGAACTTTGTCAAAAGCCTTGGAAAAATCTAGTAAGATAGCATCTATTTGTTCACTATTATACTAAACCTTTTGAAAAATCATCAATTAGTCCTATTAGTTGTGTTTCACATGATCTATATTTCCTAAAGCCATGTTGGTATGGGGTGAGGATATTATGTTTGTCTAAGTGGTTTATGATGTTGCTACATATTATGTGTTCTAGGATTTTACATGTGATGCTGGTAAGTGATACTGGTCTGTAGTTTCCTGGATCAGATTTTTCTCCTTTTTTAAATAGGGGGGTGACATTAGCTTCTTTCCAGTCCTTTGGTACTCTGCCCTGGTTAAGCGATGCCTGAAAGAGTATTTTGAACACTGGGGCTAGCTCATTGCTTAGTTCTTTGAGTAATCTAGCTGGAATACCATCAGGTCCAGACGCTTTATTTGGTTTGGTGTTGGCTAATAGTTTTTGAATTCCATTTTCTTGTACTACTTTATCTTCTATGCTGTCTACTTGGTTCAAATTAAGAAATATGTCTTTGTCTCCTGGGGCTGAGAATGCTGATGCAAAGTATTTGTTTAGGATGTTTGCTTTAGTTTCATTATCATTATGTATTATGTTATGTTCATCATTTAATGGCGCTATGCCTGTTGTTTCCATTTTCTTAGACTTAATGTATGACCATAGGTTTTTGTTGTTATCTTTAGATATTACATTGTTTATGTATTCACTCTGCAGCTGTCTGCTTACTTTTTGGGTTAGGTGTTTAATTTTTATATACCTTTTGTAAACTCTTTCTGCCTTGGTTTCTTTAAATTTTCTATATAGGTTTTCCTTCTGTTTACAAAGCTTCTTTAGTCTATTATTAAACCAGCATTTATTTATTTTGTTTGATGTGTATTTAGTTGGTATATGATTTTCTATAATGCTTTTAAGATGGTTTTTAATGAAATTCCAGAGGTCATCGACTGGTTGGTTAATGTCTTTTTCTAATAAGAATGTTTGTTGAAAGTTTAATGCTGCTTGGTGTAGTTGTGTTAGGTTACATTTATTCCAGAGTAAGATTTTTCTTTTGTGTTTTGTATTGGCTACTGCTTTTATCTGACTGTGTATTTTTATGATCTCATGGTCTGATAGACCAGGGATAATATCATAATCAACTACTAATCCAGGTGTTGGTTAAGAAGAGATCTAATGTGTTGTTTAATCTAGTTGGCTTTTTAATGATTTGATCTAAACATAGGTTGTGTAAAGTTTCTATGAAAAGCTCATTTATGTCCTTAAGGTTTTGGTGTTTATCTATGGTTAGTGTTTTCCAATTTATATCAGGTAGGTTGAAATCACCCATAATCCAAAAAATTGCATTTTTATTAGTCTCTTTAAGTGTGGTAATCTGATTACATAGTTCCTGCATGTATTCTAAACTAGAATTTGGTGGTCTGTAAATGCTGCCTATTATTAGGGATGTTGAGGTGGCATTAATTTTACAAAATGTAGATTCTATATTTTTTGAGTTAGGTAAGGTAATTTCTTCTGCTATAAGAGTGTTTTTTATTGCTAAAAGAACTCCTCCATGATTATCAGCCCTATCTTTTCTAAAAATTTCATAATTACTATTGAAAATTTCTGCATTATAAATTTCAGGATGTAGCCAAGTTTCTGTTCCTGCAATTATGTCTGGTTTCTCACATTCTAATAAAATTTCTAAGTCTGCTGTTTTGTTCCTAATGCTTTGAAAATTTATTATTAAGGTTTTAAGGTATTTTGGTATTACTTCTTTAGTAGGTTTATTTAGTGAGGCTGTTGTATTAATTTTAGTAGATTTAGGTTTAACAGGAGTGGATCTGGCTAGTGGTTGGTGAGTTTGTTTTGGGATGGTGTTTAGGATGGTGTTTAGGATGTTGTATGGGTTAGAAGTGTCCGCATCAAAGGAATCAAACAGTCCTGATGTAAACTGAGGTAACCCACACGGTACACTGTGCCATGATGCATCTTTTTTTTTTTGTTGCCTAAGGCATAATACACAGGTGTATTCATATGGAGACATGATGCATGGTACCATTCATCGCAGGTGTCACATTGAATGGCTTTCTGTTTCATGGTGCATACTTTTTTGCAGATGTTGCATCTATCTTTAGATCTAGGCCCTGGATTTGACTCTACATCTCCTGCTATTAATATTAACAGTGATAGGTATTTATTTCTACTGTGTCTGATTGAGAACTTCCATTTGTGATAGGTAATCTTCTTTAATGTTATGGATGTGTATGTTAGGTTATTTCTGAAGTTGCATTGATCTAAAGTGTGATGATTGATTATGACTGTTTTTTCCTTTATAAGTTTAGTGTTGACTGAGGTAGATCTAGTTCTGTGTTCAGCTAGTGTGTATTTAGTAATTATTAGGATAAATAGCCAGAGCAATTTCATGATGACTGTTGTTGATTTTAGTTTTTAAAGGTCTAGTCTAAATCTAGTTTAAGGTTAAAAATGCCTAAAACGGCCTAAGTTAAGTCTAAGTCTAAAGTGAAAGCTAATTTACAATGACAATCAAATGGTTTATTTAAAATATAGACCTCAGCTGGTATGTCCACAGAGAATGTAATGAAAGTTATCTTTTAATCAAGTAATAACTTGACTGTCATCCCAAAACCTCAAACAATCTTTTTTTTTTTAAAGATTTATTAAAGAGAATTACAAACGGTTGCTATTCCATTTTTTTTTTTTTTAAAATAAGAAACATTCTTAAAGATGCCTTCATAATGTGTATTCTCTGTGATGGAAATGTGCATTCTTAGTTCCTATGTGTACCATAGAGTCATGGAGGGCATTTGGGGTAATGTTTTATTCTTGTATTAACGGAACTTAAATCCTCCTCATAAACAGAGCCTGTAATATATAGGCCTATTTGGTTGTTTAATTGACATTTGCTTACTAATTAATGGCTGTTGGAGGGGGGGAGGGTATTAAACCTATTTGTGTTGTTTTTTTTCCAACTAGATATATCTATATGTAGTTTCCCTGGCTTTTACGACTGAAATAACTTTTACGGACTTTTCACACCTGTGTGCGAAATATTTTCAGTAAATCTACAGTAGATCTACTCTTGATCTAAGTCACTAAAATTCGCGAACTTTTAACGGCTGGTGCAAAATATCTTCACTGAATCTACCGTATATCTAGACTCTATATCTAAGTCACTAAAATTCGTGGACTTTTCGATGCTGTGTGCGAATTATTGTCACTGAATCTATCGTAGATCTAGAATCTATAATAAACCATAGATTCTAACTATAAATCACTAAAATTCGCGGACTTTTCACGGTTTCACAGGGTTATAATTTAGTAATTATCTTCACTAGATTCTAGTGATTTAGCGTAAATCTAGATTCTTGATCTAAGTCACTAAAATTCGAGGACTTTTCACGGCTGTGTGCGAATTATCGTCACTGAATCTATCGTAGATCTAGAATCTTTAACAGACTTTATAGATTCTAACTATAAATCACTCAAATTAGCAGACTTTTCACGGCTTCACAGGGTTAGTATAAAAAAATCATCTTCACTAGATTCTAGTGACTTAGCGTAAATCTAGACCTGTCACTAAATTCGTAGACTTTTCACGGCTATATGCGGATTATCTTCACTGACTCTACCGTAAATCTTGACTCTAGATCTAAGTCACTAAATTCGCGGACTTTTTACGACTGTTTGCGAATTATCGTCACTAGATTCTAGATAGTGATTTAGCGTAAATGTAGAATCTAGCGTATTTCTAGATTCTAGAATACCAACATGGCTTTAGGAAATATAGATCATGTGAAACACAACTAATAGGACTAATTGATGATTTTTCAAAAGGTTTAGATAATAGTGAACAAATAGATGCTATTTTACTAGATTTTTCCAAGGCTTTTGACAAAGTTCACCACCATAGTTTGCTTAAAAAATTAAAATATTTCGGCATTAATGGTCCACTGCATCAGTGGATTAAAGATTTTCTGATAGGGAGAGAACAAACTGTAATAATAAATGGCTCTAAATCAACACCAATAACAGTAAACTCAGGTGTACCTCAAGGAACAGTCTTGGGTCCACTACTATTTTTAATTTACATAAATGATTTACCAAATTGCATTAGTTCAGGAACAAAAGTCAGATTATTTGCAGATGATTACATAATATATAGAACAAAAAAAACAACACAAGACACAGATATTTTACAAAGAGAATTAGATGAATTACAGAAATGGGAATCAAATTGGAGCATGTCTTTCCACCCAGAAAAATGTCAGTTGTTAAGAGTAACAAAAAAACTAAAACAAATTAATTCCACTTATCTTATTCATGGCAAACCAGTAAAACAGACTAAAAACGCAAAATACCTAGGTGTTATAATAAATGAAAAACTGTCATGGAATCCACATATTGATGAAACTACAAAAAAATCCAACAAAGCATTAGGGTTTATTAAAAGAAATTTCTATAAATCAAATAAGAACATAAAACTAAAATGTTATTTAACCTTGGTTAGGCCAATAATAGAATATGCATCCACCATTTGGGACCCCTCAACTCAAGAAAACATTAAGAAACTGGAACAAACACAAAATAGAGCAGTGAGATTCATAACAAACGAATATTTACATTGGACTAGAGTAACACCTGTAGTAAAATCACTAAATTTAGAAAGCCTTCAGGACAGAAGACTCAAAAGTAAAGTAGCAATTATACATAAAACACTGAACCATAATCTTCAAATACGAAAACAAAACTTAATAAAATACTCTGAAAGACACAAAGATAAAGGCACATTTCTCGTCCCATATGCTAGGACAAATTTGTACAAATACTCCTTCTTCCCTAGTGCTATTAGAGCATGGAATGGGTTGCCTGAGGTAGCCAGAAAAACCAGTGACTTGGCAGAATTTAAGTCATTGATTAAAATGCATGACGCGTAGGACGTAATCATCTTCTTTTTTGAAGTAACGTCTGTATTATATAAGATAAGATATAAATATAAAGATAAAATATAAGAGTAATCTATTCATATCGAGATAATAAAACTGACTAAAATTCACGGAGCGTTCAGGTTATGTGCAAATTATCTTCACTAGATCTAACTTAGATCTAACTCTAGATAGGCTACTATTTTACTAGATCTAGATGATTTACAAACTTTCCACGCGAAGTCACTCTTTCTGTTACAAAAAGATTTTAGGTGAGGGAGGGCCGGAGGGGTGTAGCCTACACATTGGGCTGGTAATTGCTCTAATTATAGTCAATAGTCACAACACACTAAATCTAGCGCTGCCTTAAAAAACAAAATAATGCCAGGTGAAATGCTTGCTTGATGTAAGCGAAAAAAAAAAAAAACGAAGGTTACCGCAGTGATAAATAGTGAAAATGAACACCAGGTATTGGGAGGGGGAAAACTCAAGGTCCAATTTTCAAATTCAAGTTTTTTTCACCGTTTTTTACGAAATTCAAGGTGGCTACGTACCCTGTCTAAGCCACTACCGTAAATCTAGACTTTAGATCTAAGCCATTACCGTAAATCTAAACTTTAGATCTAAGCCATTACCGTAAATCTAGACTTTAGATCTAAGCCATTACCGTAAATCTAGACTTTAGATCTAAGCCATTACCGTAAATCTAGACTTTAGATCTAAGCCATTACCGTAAATCTAGACTTTAGATATAGCCTAAGTCACTAAAAATTGCAGGCTTTTCACGGCGGTGTGCGAATTATCTTCTCTAGATTCTAGTGATTTCGCGTAAATCTAGACATTAGATGTATCGAGATCATTACTATAATTCACGGATGTTTTCAAGTTAGGTGCGAATTCTCTTCACTAGATCTAACTTAGATCTAAATCTAGCTGGATGATTTACGAACTTACACGCGAAGTCACACAAATAAATTGGGCTAGTTAGGCTCTAATTATAGACAATAGTCACTACAGACGAGATTTAGCGCGTCTTCAATTGTAACAATGAAAAGAAACAACCATTTCTACGCTCCCTTCGAAAAATACTGCCAGGTGAAATGCTTATTCCTTCTTGCTTGAGCCAAGGCTATCTTCAATCACGAGGTCGCAATTCACGAGTGGGGGAAAGGCGGCGTCACTGGTCAGCTCATTAACACAGCCAGCCCGTAATGTCATGCGATCAGAATGCCTAGTTACGCTGTTGTTTTTCCCCTCACATTTTTAGCAAGAAATAAGCAAAATTATATATATTTTTTTAAATATTGGATAAAAATTTTAGGAGAGTTAAGAAAATTTTTAGGAGAATTTTAGGAGACTTCATTTTTTAGGAGCGCTATGAACCCTGGTCATCATCATCACTCCTTTGAGTTCCTCATGGAACATAGGGCCTCGACAAAAACTCGCTACCCTCCAGGGTCACTCGCTAGTTTTTTTATGGTTTCCCAGCTCTTCCCGGTCCTCTCGGCTTCTTCAAGTACACTGCGTCGCCATGTTCTTTTTGGTCTTCCTCTGCGTCTTGTTCCCTGGGGGGTCCACTCTGAGGCCTGCCTAGCTCTGTTGCTGGCATCTTTTCTAAGGGTGTGACCAATCCATCTCCACTTCCTCTCTAAGATCTGCACTTCTACATTTTTCTGACCACTCATCTACCACATTTTTTTTTTTTCTACTTTGTCATACCAGTGTAGTTTTAGGATATTTCTCAGGCATCTGTTGATGAAGGTCTGTATTTTTTTGTTGTTTTTGCTTCAGTTGTTCTCCATGATTCAGAACCATACAGTAGGACAGCCTTGACATTATGAGTTTCTTCTTAGTTTTGTCTTGTTTGAGATGTGAGGAGATTTCCAGGTTGGTTTCAGCTGTGTAAATGTCTGACGCGCTAGATTTATATGGCTCTCAGTGGCATAGCTAGGGTGGGGGGAGAATTTACGAAATCCCCCCCCCCCCCCCCGGGCCCCCACTTTTCCTACTTCGCTTAAAGCTGTGAAATTTTCTTGCATATCCTGTAGTCTGTGTGATAATAGGGAAAAGTCATCAGCGAATTCCAGATCTTTCAGCTTTTGTGTGAGAGTCCATTGGATTCCTTTACCTGCGTTAGAGTAGGCTTCTTTTGTGACCCAATCCAATACTAGAAGGAACAGGAGTGGTGAAAGAAGACATCCCTGTTTGACTCCTGTTGTGACTGGAAATTCTGCCACAGTGGGTTACTTGGCAGGTGAAACCATCATAAAGGTTCTTGATTATGGTTATTATTTTATTGCGGATCCCGTAATGTCTCATTACAGTCCAGATAGATTCTCTGTCGAAACTATCAAAAGCTTTTTCAAAGTCGACAAATGTTCCATAGAGAGGAGATTGCCATGCGACACATTGTTCTACAATTATTTTGAGTGTAGCTATTTGGTCAGCACAAGATCTCCCTTTTCTGAATCCGGCCTGTTCTTCCCTTAGCTGTTCATCGCATGCTCCCTTTATTCTGTTTAGTAGGATTCTGCTGAAAATCTTGCTTGGTACTGACAGCAAAGTGATGCCTCGCCATTTCTCACATTGTGATAGATCTCCACTCGTTGGTATTTTAATTAGCACGCTATCCACTCACCTGTATGTGTTTCAGTTAACCAAATTTTGTTGAATAGTTTGTGCATTTGGTCAACTATTTCACTTCCTCCTTCTTTTAGGACTTCGGGTGGTATGTTGTCACTTCCAGCAGCTTTACCTGTCTTCATTTGTTTGAGTGCATTCTTATTTCTTCTTTTGTTATTTTTTCCATGTTTATGTCTAGTGTTGGTTCTGCATTTAGATCTGGTGGATTTCATGGTTTAGGTCTATTGAGCACTTCTTGAAAATATTCTTTCCATCTTTAAAGTTGTTCATTTACTGAAGAAAGTAGTTTTCCGTAATTGTCTACGAATGGAACATGCAATTAGCCTTTGTGGTACTGAGAAGTTTGGTGTTTTTGTACAGTTGTTTTATATCTTCTTTACCTGCTTCTTCTTCTGCCAGATTATTGTAAAATGATCGTTTGACCTGTCTGAGCATTTAGGTGACTTTTTGTGAAACTGCTTGGTAGTCTTGTTTTGATTGTTGCTTGTGGTTTCTTGTTTTTGCTAGGTTAACTGCCTGTTTAGCGCATTTCCTCTCTTCGATTAATTTCCATGTCTCATCACTAATACACTGTTTTTTCTTCTTAGGGTTAAGGCTTAGTACTTCATTGCTTGTTTCAGTAATAATCTCTTTGAAATTTTGCCAAGATTTATCAACGCTTTGTTCGGCCTAATCTAGTTGTAGCACAGCAAATCTATTTTGAAGGGATAATTGGAATTCTTTTCTAATCTGGGTGTTGTGGAGCTTGTCTAGGTCAAATCTTTTCCTTTTGATTCTTTCTGTTTTATTGCTGGCCAGCTTCATTTTTAGTTTGGCAACAACTAGGTGGTGGTCTGAGCCAATATCTGCTCCTCTTGTTTCGTACATCTAGTAATGTGCTTCTCCAGTTCCGCAGTATGGTAACGTGGTCGATTTGATTCTCTGTTTTATTGTCTAGTGAAACCCATGTCACTTTGTGGCATTTTTTGTGGGGGAAAATGCTGCCTCCTATGACTAATTCATTAAATGTGCAGAAGTCTGCAAACATTTCTCCATTTTTATTTATGGTGCCAAGTCCATGGGTGCCCATACTTTTCTCTCTCTCTCTTCCCACTTTGGCATTCAAGTCTCCCATGACGATCAAAACATCTCTTGTAGGTATTTTGTCAACTATACTTTGCAGTTGGTCATAAAATCTATTTTTGTCAGTATCACTTGCAAGGTTGGTGGGAGCATAGCACATAATGATGTGAACATTTTTGAACTTAGACAAAAATTTGGCTCTTATTATTCGTTCTGAAACTGGTTCCCATTCTAAAAGACTTTAGAAAGCTTCCTTGTTTAGTAGTAGTGCTACACCATTTTCATGTAAGTCATCTTCTTTTTCCTTTCCAGAGAAGAGAAGGGTTTCTCCTGATTGCAGTCTTGTTTCACCGAATGTGTTTCATCGAACTTCACTCATTCCCAGGATCTGTAGTTTGTAGTTGGCCATTTCCTTGACAATTAGTGCACATCTACCTGGTTCTAGTAAAGTACGGACATTCCATGTTCCCAAGTTAAATGCTGCCTTCTAAATAAGGAAGTGTTTCTTTTTCATTGGTTTAAGTAGAGTGGTCGGCCTCACAGGATTCGTTCGACTTTCCCTGCACAGCTTCATAAGTCTCCTTTGTGGAGCTCTACTTTCGCCTCTGACAATGTTTAGTGTTTGTGCCTTTGTTCTGGTTTCTATAACACTTTTTTTTTTCCATGGACAGGTTGTTAGCCTATCGCACAAACCCTATGTCCCGGGGAGGGGGATGCACCTTTTGTCTGGCCTCTTTCCTAACAGACCTGTCCGGCTCGGTAGTACCTGCCAGGAAGTGATGAGCTCCCTCCGGTATATCTCTGAGGGTCATTAAGGCACTCATGCTGTCTCACCACGGCAAGATGAATCCTGGTAGTAGAACGAATATGGTTTATCTGATAGATTACTTTTTCATGTGACTGTAGAGACCTATTCTGGATAGACATTCCGGTCCACATATAACAAAGGTATCGGTGCCATTTGCTTTTATTTGGCAAATTTTTCTTCCAGAGCTGAAGCCAATGCTTTCTTTCTGTGCATAGCTTTCTTTTTCACCATCTCTCTCCACATAGTGCTGTCTTCCAAGTAGCTAACATCATATCCACTGCTTTGAGCTCCCATTTGATTACATCCACATATCAGAGATGTGGGGGACCAATTTTCCTTGAGCCCATCATAATTTGCATGACATGACCAATAAGGCAGTTCTGAGGATGATAAAGATACTGAAAAGACCTGTTTAAGTATATCAGTGTTAGATGTCTTGATTTTTAGCATCTTCTGGAAGCAGCACATGTCAAATGAACATAATTTCCCCTTTGCTGTGCCTAAGTAGTCTATGGCGCACTGTCATACAGTAGTGTGCTTAATACACAAACCTTATATAGTTTCTCTCCGTCAGCTGCAGGAAAAGTGCAGAGAAGAGTACCTTGTGTTTATTGGCCTGACTGAAGCCTTCCATCTAGTCAGCAGAGATAGCCTCTTTTAAAGTTTTGCATAAAATAGGTTGTCCACCTAAGTTGTTAAAAGTAATGGCTTCTTTCTAACAAAACATGATGGGTACTGTAGTTTAATGGAAGTTGCTCTGAAATCATGAACATAAATGGCAGAGTAAAACAAGGATGTATCCTGACTCCAACCCTCTTTGGAATAGATATTATGTTGTAGATCATTTAGAAAAACTTGTTTGCAAATTTATTTGTAAGCAACCAGATTTACGAAAGTTCAAGACAGGACTTCACCCTTAAACTGGGTCCATACATTTAAAAAATATATAATTTTAAACAAAATATGGATATATTAAACATCTGAAAATTGGATTTAAATGTTCAAGTACTCTGTTTCCTTCTTCACAACTATGATACAATTTTCAGCCATTTTGTCAGCTAGCCTTAATATGAATAATAGCTTAATAGCTAGCACCCAAAGTGTCGTTGTTAACAGAACAGAATCAACAAGCTTACTCTTGAAGTACGGAGTACCCCAGGGATCAGTTCTAGGCCCAGTACTGTTCACTATGTATACATATCCACTCAGCGGTGTCATACGGCCAACCGGCATCCTATACCATTTCTTTTCCGATGATTCACAGTTATACGATTCCACAGTACCCTCAGAGGTGTCGCATCTGGCAGAGAAAATCAGTGGTACCATTGCAAGGGTGAGCAATTGGATGGTTGAAAATAAGCTCAAGATGAACGAAGATAAGACAGAAATAATTAAGATTGGCATTCGGAACAATGTCTCAAAAGTTGAAAGCACAGATTCTCTTTTTATCACGAACTGCCAGCTTCCTTATGTCAATGTAGTGCGGAATTTTCTTCGACTCAACACTATCTTTCGACCCACACATAAGTCAGCTCTGCAAGGGTCTTTATCTGCAGCAGCGTAGATTAGGCCAGATCCGACCATATTTAACAACGGTGTCAACAAAAACGCTAGCTGTGGCATTCATACTCTCCCGCCTTGACTACTGTAACGCTGTGCTAACAGGTATACCTGATGACAAAATAGCCAAACTGCAACGTATACAGAACAACGCCGCACGAATAGTACTTAGAAAAACAAGACAAGATTCTGCTACTACGCTCTTGCGCACGCTCCATTGGCTTCCAGTGAAAGCGAGAATTGATTACAAGGTCGCCACACTTTGTCATCAGTGTTTATATATCAATGAGATGCCCTTGTACCTTAGAGAACTGGTTACTCCATATGTCCCCCCGAGAGCCCTGCGCTCAATGGACTCAACGCTTTTAGTAGTGCCACGTTTCTCCCTCAAAAGCTACGGTCTGCTGGCTTTTTCAGTGCAGGGACCAAAGGTTTGAAACTCACTCCCCATGGATCTCAGACAGACAACATGCTATACCAGTTTTAAAAAGAACATTAAGACCTACTTGTTTAAAACTTTTTTAGATTAGTTTTTGATTGCTATTGTTGTGTTTGTGTTTGTAATGTTATTACAGCGCCTTGAGCCTTACAGCGCATTTTGTTTGTTAATAGCGCTTTATAAATAAAATTATTATTATTAATATATCTTGAAAAGATACTGTTTACAAAAACAGACACAAAAACTCTTTTGTTCCTCTGGCAATCAAATCATTGAATAGAATTTATCTATCTGATATCAACATTTCACATGGTACCTTTAAGGGAAAACAGTGTGAATGTATATTCTGTTTCTATAGTTATAATGTACCTTTTTTTAATGCGAAATCGTAAGACAAATTTCCTCATGATAATAAAGATTATTATTAATATTATTATATAGCAACATAATAGCCAATGTAATTAATATCTCGCTTGATACATTACTAGGAAATGCCAAGGAAGAATGCTCAAAATTTATTTTTGAAAAACAATGCCAGATAATTAAAAAAAATTTAGTTTTGTAATTGGTTTTAAATTTCAGCTATATCTCTAAATTGTGCCATTGGATTGTCATGTTTACATAAAGATAATGAATTACTTAAGGACCTGATCATTCAAAAATGAGATGTTTTTCTTCATACAAAAGAAAAAGTTAAAGCAGTGATTTGACTACAACTAGATGTGAGTATGCATTATTCTAAAATTGGATTAAAGCCTTGCTCCAAGACCAAGCTGATTTTGAAAATTGTAGATCCAGCAATTTGTCATATGTGCACATTTAAGATTTATAAATAAAAGCACCAAATTTGTAAATCCTTATATTCAGTAATAAATTCTGATTATATTATCTCTTATTGCAAGGCTGAAGCCACTTCTTGCACGTCTATCTCCCTTTGGTTGGGTTAGTCTAAAATTTATAGTCTGATGGAGTTGAATAGATTACATATGAGCAGATATAGTTTTTCTAACATATTTTTATTTCAGGAAACATGCCATGTATAATGTTATGAAAATATGCTAGAGTGTACTGTAACAGCATTCTGTTGTTTAGTCTAACCTTGACATCCTGTACATCTTGAACTCCAATGTTGCCAGTTAATGATAAAATGCTGTCTTGGCCAAATCCTATAGAACCTCTGTAATTGACTGTCAGAAAAACAAAGTATCAAATATTGTAGAATGGAAAAGATCAATATGGTCATTACTGTACAGTGTAGGTTTGAGAATATTACCCATTAAAACAGCATATCCACATTTGCAAAAGAAAGAAGTGATCATATTAAAGGATGTATCAAAGACTGAATTAGGTCCACCTAGAAGAAAAAAAAGAAACAGCCATCATTAACAATTTGAAAGTTTTTTTTAATAAATATGTGTGCTCTGTTTTAAAAGTACCATTTAAAGATGTGTTAAATCAATGCCATGAAAATAATGAGAATGATGTGAGGTGATCTATTTGTTACATCACTGAACTGCGGACAAATTCATATAAATTAAGATATGAGTGTGACTTAAGTGTTTTCTGATAACATATGTATGTTACTTTCAGCTGAAGCTTTACCTTAACACTGATGTGAGCAATATTACAATCAAGTGTTATTTAATGCAACAATCCCTAGAACCATCTTACAATTCAATGACATAAAAGTAAATAATGAAATCTTATCTTATATAATACAGATGTCATTTCAAAAAAGATGATTACATCCTATGTGTCATGCATTTAGTCATGTATATTAACCAATGACCTGAATTCTGCTATGTCACTGGGTTTCCTGGCTAGCTCAGGAAACCCATTCGATGCTCTAATAGCACCAGGGAAGAAGGAGCATTTGTACACAAATTTGTCCTAGCAAATAGAACGAGGAATGTGCCTTTATCTTTGTGTCTTTCTGAGTATTTTATTAGATTTTGTTTTTGTATTTGAAGATTATGGTTCAGTGTTTTAGGTATAATTGCTACTTTACTTGATTTTACTAAAGGTGTTACTCTAGACAAATGTAAGTATTTGTTTGTTACGAATCTCACTGCTCTATTTTGCGTCTGTTCCAGTTTCTTAATGTTTTCTTGAGTTGAAGGGTCCCAAACAGAGGATGCATATTCTATTATTGGCCTAACCAAGATTAAATAACATTTTAGTTTTATGTTCTAATTTGATTTATAGAAATTTCTTTTAATACACCCTAATGCTTTCTTTGATTTTTTAATAGTTTTATCAATATGGGGATTCCATGACAGTTTTTCATTTATTAAAACACCTAAGTATTTTGCATTTTTAGTCTGTTTTACTGGTTTACCATGAATAAGATAAGTGGAATTAATTTGTTTAAGTTTTTTTTGTTACTCTTAACAACTGACATTTTTCTGGATGGAAAGACATGCTCCTATTTGATTCCCATTTCTGTAATTCATCTAATTCTCTTTGTAAAATATCTGTGTCTTGTGTTGTTTTTATTGTTCTATATATTATGCAACCGTCTGCAAATAATCTGACTTTTGTTCCTGAAGTAATGCAATTCGGTAAATCATTTATGTAAATTAAAAATAGTAGTGGACCCAAGACTGTTTCTTGAGGTACACCTGAGTTTACTGTTACAGTTTTTTCTCTCCCTATCAGAAAATCCTTAATCCACTGATGCAATGGACCATCAGTGCCAAAATGTTTTAATTTCTTAAGCAAACTATAGTGATGAGCTTTGTCAAAAGCCTTGAAAAAACTTAATAAGATAGCATCTATTTGCTCACTATCCCATAAAGCTTTTGAAAAATCATCAATTAGTCCTATTAGTTGTGTTTCACATGATCTATATTACCTAAAGCCATGTTGGTATGGAGTAAGGACATTATTTTTGTCTAAGTGGTTTATGATGTTGCTAAATATTATGTGTTCTAGGATTTAACATGTGATGCTGGTTAGTGATAAACCCTTACAATGGTTTGTTTGCAAAGAAAGATAGAGTTAGATGTATCAATTATTTTTATTAAAGTCCTGAGTTGACTCACTCTTAGAAGACACTGTGTTCAAGTTTCTATATTTTTTACTGGGCTGTGCATGAATATGGTATGTAAACTGATTTTAATTGCTTTTTTTTAAAGCATATATTTCTTTTAGTTATTTGTAAAAAAAAAATTTAAAAAAAATTAAAAATTTAATCCAAAGCTAATTACCTTAACTTTTAGTGTAGACCTTAGATTTTCATTTTATTTGAAAACAATATTTTGACCCATTTTTTTATTTGATGTGAAAAAAAGATCAGGATAGTATTCTTAATATTTTTACTTGTCTGTGGACATTAACTTGATGTTTAAAGAGTTGTCATCTGTGCTTGTTATAAGTTGGGTGTAAGGGGAAAAGTTGAAGGTAAAAAACATAGTAGGACTTTCATTTCTTTCCTTTTTCATAAACAACATTGGATAGATATTTAACTTAGCATATTTGTATTAATTGCTTTTCTTTTTCATTTGTAGCAGGATATCCTCTTTGTATATTTATTGTATTTTCAATTTAGAAAGAAGTGTGTCACATGTTTATTATGTTTGTTTTACTTAAGATCCTCATGAGATATATTTGTGACGTGGATTCGGAGGTGCCATAATTATAGTTCAAGCACTTTAAGAAAAAACTAGATGATTGAGGGATGATATACTTTTCTAGAATTAATTCTTTTAAACTCAAACAATAAATATATGTACAGTTCATATATAAAGTAGATACAAGAAACAATGATAATGATAAATAAAACTAAGCCACTGTTTACTTTCAAACTAGCAACTTCTAGATCTAACTTTTTAACCATCCCTAAGTTCCAAGCTACTACTTCTCTTTTTATATCCTTCCTTAGGATAATCTAGAAGCGTTACGTCATGACACCTCAATACCGTTGACCCTTTTACATTAATTTTCTTTCATATATTTTTAAAATTTAACCTGTATTAATATTTCCCAGCTGTAGCCTTGAACTACTTTTTTATCAACATCTCTCTGGCATTTTCATTTTCCAAAGATGATGAAATGTGGCCTAATTAAGGGTAGACAAACTGTCCTCATTTTGTGAACAATGAGCTGTCACCAAGGATGTGACAAAGTGAAATAGGAGAAAAAATACTTAATATACCATGTGTAAATACAATCAATGGAGGTAGTATGTTTGAATCAACTTTGGGCATACACAGAATACTTTCATAGTCCAAAGACTCTGAGAAAAAAAAAAGGGTACATTTTAAAAAATGACAGAATTAGATGTAAGTTTATTTAAGACATGAAGATAATGACTAAAAAATTTTTATTTTTGGAGTAAAAAAAAACAATAATATTTTTTCTCTATATATAGAATATATAGTCCTATCTGAGAGTTTATTAGTTTATTACGGTGATGTACAGTATAGCATTTTTAGTGTTGATGTATTGCCAATTGTGTATTATTGGCTGTTTTAATTGATCATTATTAAATCACCAGATTATTTGGAGCATTGTCGTCAAGTTCTTGATGTGTTGTGTGTTTAGCAGTGTTTTACAGAACGCCTGATTAGGAGAGAGAAGAGCGTAACAATATATATATAGCCGACATCTAAGCTAGAAGGTGCGCACTGTGATAAACTAGACTTGAAAGGATGTCAACATTAGCAGCATTAGGAAGAGAGGAGAATGATTTCCGCCCAAGTAGAGAGCAAATATGGAGAGATTGTGCCTAAGATAGATGTTGTTTGTGTACCTGTGATGTCTTGTCAATAAATATCAATGTGCCTCGTTGAGTTGCCTCACTTAAGTTATTACAATTGGTGTCAGAAGTGGGATCATAGGCAACTCAACGAGTGAAGGTAGGCTTTGATTACAATGACATATTTGAAATCTAGAATTTAAAATCCAAAGAATAGTCACAGTGAATTTGAGGACCTATTAAAAGTGTGCATGGGCTTTGGGGGGCATTTTTTTTTTGTTTAGTACTGTTCATGGGGTGGGGCTATTTGATCTCCATGAGCAATAAATAATGAGAAAATAAGTTTAAATGTGTATAAGGTACATCTCTAGATAAAGGCCAGATGTAAAGACTAGATCTATCAGTAACAAAGTTTGTTAAAAGTCATCTATTATAGTATATCTATTACAAACTATTGAATAAATATATTAATATGCTCTATTTATTGTTGGCCTCATTCAGTTGTAGAACGAATATGTTTCATAGAATTTAATAAGATGAAAGCCAGAGTGTTAACTTTGGTCAGACCCACACAGCAATGGCCACCTCTCAATGCAAATAATGTGTCCAAAGGAATGGCACCAGATCTGCCAGTCTTACTTATCTTCATAAGTGTCCAAGCAACAACGCTAGCCACAGACTCATTACTGGCTTGACTGAATGGTAGCCGCAGCTTAGCTCTGCAGCTATACATCGTTGGACTGTAGCCGCAGCTTAGCTCTGCAGCTATACATCGTTGGACTGCACCCGGAGCCTGGATCCACCACGCCAGCCCACCACCAGACTGCATCAGCACCAGCCACACTCATCTCATCAGTGCAGCACCGGACCTAAAGCTAAGCAACCAGCCTAATGACACTCAGACCACTTGGTTCTCAAATCTAATGATGATAGACGTATACATGTAAATACGCTAGATCCCATCCTAGCAACTATACAGCCTTTCACCTTTTAATTATTTCTCTTGTATAATAAACTGTACATAATTTTACATCTTAGTATTTGTTGCCTGCATTATATCGCTGTGCCTGTATATTATATGTGCAAGTGTGGGTTCTCAAATCATAAAACCCCCTAGACACCCAAAACGGCCAGACATCGCTGCTACCTATGTAATGCGAATTTATAATGCAAAGTTTTATTTCTATTTAGATTAACACGCCTTGTCTTTGTACTAAAAGATATTTGGTGCATAGTCCTAGTTTTAAAAGCAAATTCTTTTTTTTTAAAACATAAACGTTAATGTATTTCAGAACTGACATTACTGAATCATGTCCACTTTATGAATATAGGTATGCTTTTATTGACGTGGAGATTTAGTTTGAAGACATTCGACAATTTCCTTCATTGAGTATTAAACTTCTTGTTTGACATTGTTTATCACGTTGACTACCTTTATATTGTTCGCCTTTTGCCTGTGTTGTTTCGATATTTAAGTGTTACCTCCAATTGGCCTATCTGGAAAAGACTGTGCGGAGGCATCTAACAATATTAATAGAAATATAGGTACTACGCTGTAGTTTTTACTATCCGGTTTACTATTCGACAGTAATATTCAACCAAAGCCAAATATTGAAAAATGACAGAATATTCGGCAGAAGCTGAAGTGACTATCCGGTGAACCCCTAATAATATTTTATTTTGAACAAGTGACTTTTCATTGAAAAGTTGTATTTATTGTAGAAATGATGTTGACCTACCATACTTTGAATGCTTTGAATCACAGGATGGTTTGTGCTGAATAATGGAAAAAGTCAACCAGTCTAATATTTGTATTGGACCATCTGGATAAATCCATTCAATTGTTTCAAGATTATTTGGACAACTGACTTTTCCTATTATCTGTTAATACAATCAATCATATTGACAAATTTGATATTTGAACAAATTAGCTTTAAAATTGCATTTCAAGGACATTTAGGAAATTTAGTTAAAGAGATATTATATTAAATGCTTCTTAAATATATTAACAGATTTGCAGACAAGTTTACAGCTTTATAATAAACAAGTGCACCTTTCCACTACCTAGTATTGGTATTAAAATTCTCCCAACTGTTGTATAACTTTTGTGACAAGACACAAAAGATTGCAGATAAGATGTCTTACTTAACACAAAGATGAAGACAATCAATCCCCAGCACATTTAGACATGTGTACTATCTATGTACCTCTAATGACCCTTGCATAATAGTATTAGCCAGTGTTGATTCCTTCTTTATTAGACTTAATTTGATCTGTGTCTTTTTTTACTATGATGAATTTGATTGCAAGAAAACAGTTAATTGCCATAAGAAAAGGCATTATAGACACCAGGAGAAAGAATTTCTAAAGCTCAGAATGCAGGAAAATGCTTGGCACTTGGGCTCTGCCCTGAATCTCGTTGAGGAAGCTTACAGCACTCCCCAGACCTTCTTGCTGGATGAAGGGGTAAATGGCTGCCTCTCCAATGTTATCTCTAGAAAGGACCTTTACTAATATAATAAACACAAATTATCAAACACTATCCCCCCCCCCCCCCCAAAAGGTCTAAATGGACTAGTTTAAATGAACAATCATTATGTAAATTTTTATTCTAAACATATTGTAAATATTTGCTAAATCCAAAATAAAACCTAACAATATAGATCTTTTCCTTTTCATTACATTCTTCAAATACTCCAAGACCTCATTGTGTGAGCCTACAGTGGTCAACAAGGCCCCTGACTTAGAGGGGTGTGAAAATTTCTTTTTTGTTGGGTGTGGTCGGGTGGGGGAAAGGGTTTCACCATTAAAAATTTGAGAAAAAATTTAGTAAGGCATCACTAGCATGTGTAAAGACAAAAAAAAAATTGTACACAGCTACAAAGAACCAACTGAAACATCATATTTTGATGATTACTAAGAAATTTTTTTTTATGTTAAACGGGACATTGATCTAAATTAAGATAAGTGAGATTCAGTAAAACCTTTTATTTATTCCAAAAATGTAATAGACAAAATGCTAACAAGTCTACTGTGTTAATTTTAAAGTATTCAATAAGTAATGTATACAAGTGTTTCCCAAAGGACCTATTTGAACTCAAATGTCTTACCAATTGGAAAGGTTGATTAAGTGCAGAGTGAACAAGTAAAAGAAAATTCTTTTGTACACCTAGAAGACCAAAGGAACCAAAATCTAGAGACAAAAAAAGAAAATAAAAATTACCTTTAATTGCATTTTAACTGTAAAATCTGTTTAAAAAAATATACCATAGAGCAAGCAAGTTCAATTCTTCCCTATATTCTGAGAAAAACTAGACAATTCTATTTACCTTTTTTGTTAGTGGCATTCAATGTAATTCTCTTGACTTCACAGGTATCTGTATTTATTAGAATTACTGCCTAGAAATAGAAGTCAATGATTGCTTAAATAATGATTTTCTTTAAAAAAAGATTATGGTTGAATTTCTTTTTAGTTGCAGAAATACAAGCAAACTGTTTTGAAATTTGCAGTGCCCTTTTTGTGATTTCCTTTGGATGATAAAAACTAATATATATGATCCACAATAAGGTTTTTCTTCAAGTCATATGATTAATGAGGAGTACAGTATTTCACATGGCTTAGCAGTCCCAGTTGCACCTAATTATTTAGTCATATCCAGAGCATACATAACCATAATCCACTGGTTGTCAATTTAGGTTATCTTTTTGCCATCTACACTTGTCATCGGCAGTGGACTTTCTTTTGGTCTTAAATGGATATCACACGGTCTTTTTTGAAAGCCACTTGCTGCCAGGTGCTCTCCTTGATGTCAGTTAAAGCAAGTTGGCACCTACACATTTCCAGGGAACACCTCTAATGCCGACCACTTTCATCTCACCAAAAAGGTTACCTTAGGAATACGGTTGTCCCCCCATAGGATACCTGCCCTGCCCTACATAGTTGTTGAACTATAAGCAATCTCTTAATACTGTCCATACCAGCACTCGCAAGGACATAGCTATTTGTGGTGTGGTCTTGTCATCATATGTTCATAATGGAGCACAGACATTTTTGGTGAAAATGTTCAAGAAGTTTTAGTAGCTTTCTGTCTCAGTTCCATACAGAAGGGTTGAGAGAACCTCTGTTTGGTAAGCACTTATTTTTGTAGGCAGGCAGAGTGATTTATTTGGACACACTTTTGCTTAGACCATTAATGGATAATGGATGTGCCCAAATTTTCTATCTTTACATCAATTGTTTATGAAGCAGGGGAGATGTTAAGCTATGAGTCCTATAAATGTAGTATTTCTAGGTTGTAATACATACTTTCTTATGGAGATAATACATCTCATGTGAGGAATGTATTTCAGAATGATAATTCCAATGATAATTCCAATAAAACATTTAGCGCTTCAAATATTCCATGTTCATTTGATTACAAGGACTGACTGTAAAGTTGAAGCATGTTCATGTTTATGTTTGCTAGTGTATTTCTTTTACGAGTATAATAATTTTGTTTTTAATTAGATATTGGATTTTAGTTCACTGTAAAATTGTTGTTACATAGAATGTCGAAATTGTAAATAGGTGACTTGGCATTTTATGTTTTTGTTTTTAATTTATATCATTGGGGTGCAAAACATGTAGATATTTACAGCATTTATTATTGAAAAAAACTAATGTGGCATAAATATTTCCATTCAATTAAAACATTAACTGTGCCTAATTGAGCAAGTATATACTTTTAATCATTACCTGCATAGTAATTATATACATGCTTTCTCTTTTTTTATCACTGTATACTTACTTTTGCACCCCCTGTATGTTCCTTCAGAATTGAAAATAATTATATCTTAGCTTGAACCCAGGACTATCTAGATGACAGTCCAGAGTGCATACAACATGATCACACAGCTTGTGTTCTGCAATGTCTTTAAAAAGTCTTTTTTTTTTTTTGGCATAGTTGTATCTTATAGGCCTAATTATTTTAATTTTGTAAAATATTTTAAAATTTCTATTAGATATTTTTTAAATCTAAAAGTTTAATTTAATTTAAGTGATAATCATTGATGAAATGTATATTTCAAAAAGTAATACAAATATTAACACACAGCATCAGATTTTAACATTTATAATTTACATAAAAGTAAAAGGGGTTTAAGAATCCTTTATATAATTGTGAATTTTCCCTTGAGTAACTCCATAATGTTCCTTAAATGTGTTTCCACAAAAAAAATAACTTTGTCCTCTAAACATAATCAATGTTGTTGTTTTTTTCAAAAAAATGGTGGTTGATTTTGTCTAAAAACTAACTGTTCATGTAAATGGTGATGGGGTGTAGGTCATGTCATAGGGAACCATCAAAGCTAAATTGCCAAAATGGCATGAAGTACTTATGTTCTCCACCTGAAAATGTCAATGGAGCCTGATATTTCTTGAGGGGTGGAGTTACATCACAGTCTCATGAAGACAAAATTATTTGCTACATGTTTAGATATGTATAAAAGAAGGAAAAAAGCAGTTTTCATAAAACCTAGTTCAAAATATATAAAAATGCTCATATAATAAAAAGATTTATGTTTTCTTTCTGAGAAGTTCTAGCAGCAAAACCCCCAGGGTCAAAATACTGGTGACAAAAAACTCAAAGACCAAATAAATCATAATTGTTGATTATTAAGGATATGATTATATCTTTTTTAAAGAAGGTATGCCAGCTAGTTATTTTTCGTTTTTTTCATCATTTTGGCAACATCTGTTGTTAAGTCTTTTGGTGGATAGCTGAATAAATCTGATTAACTCTCCTGGTTTGAAGATTAGTATGACAATGGTTTCTAACAATTAGATGACAATTTAAACTATTCAATTTTAAAATTGTTATGGGCTTTCAATGAGGACTTTGAATGCATGTGGAGTTGATAATGGATTTTATCTGATCTTGGGAATGAACACAGAGACTTACACAGTTGAGTTCTTCAGTTCTACAAATGAAAAAAGTTATTTACATTTCTCTCTGCGGATTTGAAATTAATGGAATACCTAATGGAATATCTTACTAACTGATGTAAAGTGAGCAGTACATATGTGTTTTTCATAGGAGAAGCAAAGCAGTTGGCAAATGAGTAAAAAGAAAATAGAAATAAATGAGGGTGAGGGTAAATAAGAACTAATGTGATCCTATAAAATCTTTCTTTAAACTGTTTTAAACCTATTCAAAAAGTAAACTGTTTATATAAATTCTTATAAAATAATAGCGATAATAATAGATTAATATTTTTAACCTACACTAGTGCTTCTCCAGCTAGTTGCTAATGCTAAATGTATACTGTCATCAAACCAAATGTTTCTTGCTAAATCATACATGTAAATACCAGGAAATTCAGATTCTGGAAGGTAAAAAAAAATTCTAATAACAGCCTAACATTTACTTAATGTAAACATCAATACGGACTAACTACTTGTAAAGCATAGTATTTTTTTTTTTATTTTTTTTTTTCAGTGTTTCTGTCAACAATGCAAGACAAAATTCAACTGAATCTCAAACCAAGTGGTACACCATTCAGAATGTAGAATTTCTAGTTTCTAAAGCATAAAAAAAAATATTTTAATCAGTACAAACCAATACTAGAATCTACATTTAAATTATACAGTTCATAAAATACAGACACAAAATTAATAGGTATGTTTTCTCTAATCAGAATTACAAATGTAGCTTTAAAATTCTAATATAATCCTATAGCATTGAATACACATGTAGCCTACCTACTGGTTATGGTTGAATTTTTTTCTTTTTCGAAAAAATATAATTTACTACAGAAATTGATAAGTTATACATTAAAACTGAATAGATGCTAACTCTACTACCAATAAACAGCTTCTAGCAAATTGAATGTGTTTTCTTCTTCTTCTAGCCAGCTTTTTGCTGCTGAGCTGTGAGCTCATTTGCAGAATGTGCCAAGGAAAAATAGTGTGCTGTGCTAGCATATGTTTTAAGTAACCTCTGACAATCACTCCAACTCCTGGCCATAACATGTGACCCAGATGGGGAAAAGCAAGGCACTTGGTGCCTAAACAAATACCAGTTAGCTATTCCCATTGTATTTGCATGCTAACATTTCTTTACAATGAGACGAATAACAACAACTCTTTTTCCTCCACTTATTTCATAATCCTAATTCAGGTATCTAATTTCACCATCCAAAAGCTATTGTGATTTGCCCTGTTTTGCTATTCAAAAGCTAGAACAGCAGATGCTTATTGCTTATTACTCAAGATGATTCATCATAACCAGTGTCTATGCTGCCCAAATTGACACCTCTTGTGACAATGACAGTCTTCCAGAGTCAAGTCTCTTCTAACTTCAATGGCAAAGTCCTGTGCCAACACCTAATCCCACACCCATTAAGGATAAGGATGAAACCAAAAGCAAATAGGTGATTTTCCTACCAATAGTGTTCTGACCAGTGAGCTTTTGTTTTTCATCATCAAAGTTTCTTTTTATTAAATACTATTATTTATTAACTGATTCATGCCATACTTGAGTGCATGTCTTGCATTTGTTCACTCTACAGTGCAAGTTTCTTGGGGAAATCAGATACAACCCAAGATCCTTGAGCAATTAATAAAAAATTGGTTAGCATAATCACTCAGTGCACAGTATCTTGTTAAAAAAACTCAGCGTTCTGACCAGTGAGGTTTTGTTGCTTTCAGTGCAAAGTATCTTGTTAAAAAAAACAATAATGATGGTAACATAATCATTAGCATATTTTTTTACTTTTTTTTCTTGCTATCAAAGCTTGCACAGATCAAAATTAATGCTACTACAAAAAATGCTACTTCTAGCAATTACAAATTTAGACCATAGTTAAAGTCTCATCTTGGCCTGTATGACTTGTTTAGATTAGAATTGATGCTAACTCTTGTCAAAACACACAATTAGTGTAGTGAAAATAAAACATAAAAAAAAAAATTCTTCCAAACAAACCTGGTGCATAGGATACTTGCTCAACAACAACTTGCTTTTGTTTGGTTTTCCAGTCAATCTATAATGCAACAATATCACTTATTTTAAATGCTTTACAATAGTAGTACAGTGATGGTTATTTAGGATTATTATCCAAATTTAAGCAGAGTTGACAACCAATATACAAATACATGAAAGGTGATACAATTCAATAATGAGTTTTAGTTTGATTTCACCTAGCTACTTTGGATTCAGGAAGCTGGAACAAATAAAGACAAAATACTTGAACTTCAAAGCTTAAGGAACAAATCCAGAGAAGAAATAGTAACTGCTAGGGTTATTTTCGAACAAAAATTTCAACAATGTGAACCTTGAAGAGTTAGGACAAGTCAAAATAAATGCTTTGACAAAGCTCATTACATTTCATAAAAGCATGTGTACAGGAAAATGATAACTTTCAAACTCTGGCATAAAAGCAATGAGAGATATACAATCACAGTGTGTAATCAGCATTAAGTGAGGTCTTTTATTCCTAACAAAATGAAAGTATTTAGAGGGACATTAGCAACAAAACTTGAATAGGACTGCGTCACCTAAACTGGCTATAGGCAAATCATACTCCTTGACAAAGACCATTATTGCCTGTCAGTTTTGGGACAAATAGTCACAACCTAAGCGGCAGAACATTTTGGGAGAGGACAATCCTCAATATTGGGAGTAACATCTGTTGGCTCACTGTGGGATTTGAACACACTAAACAGCGGCAGTAGCAACTGGCAGCAACAATTGGCAGCTGGCCCAGGTTAGACTGGCAGTAACAATGAAGAAATGATTGTTGGATAATGTTGACTTTACAGTGTTGTTATTTACTGTTCATCAGAGTTGTTAATGAATAATCTGTTTTTTTATTCCCCTTTATGTGTCCAGGTATTGATTGCATTGTGACTATCCTGCCCGATCCTACATATCCTTGTACAAAAAAAGGAAGCAAGCCCAACTACCCTAATTATCATGGCATTTCTTTACTGTCAGTAGCAAGAAAACCCCTGCCAGAATACCCCATTGACTGGCTGACCAATTTCATAGTAAGTGATGTGCGCTCTGAAATTTAATGTGGTTTTCAAGCTGGTAGAGGTACATCAGATATGATTTTTGTTATGCGACAAATATGAAAAAAATGCATGGAACAGAGCCTGGACTTGTGCACTACCTTTACAAAGCGAGTTGCTGAAGTGTTTATGTCGGCTCTAATGCCCTGCAAGATTTGCTTCTATATTTTAAGTAAAAAGTTCAAATAAGTTATATTAGTTGCCTATCAGCTCATTTCTCTAAAGAGAATGGTGTAAAGCAGGGGTGTGCTTGCTCCAACACTAGTCTTTGAAGTAATACTGAATAAAATGAGGTGACATCTGCATGAGGACATCTACATCTTGTTTCCCATTGACAGTGCAGTATTTAACTTACAGCACTTACTCTCCCATACAAAAATTAAAAAGATGATTGTTACTGAGTTCCTTTATGCTGATGATTGTGATCTTACACACAAGCTTCACTATACCTCATTTGGTCTATCAACCTCAGAAAAATTAGATCATGCTCAAGAAGCTCCCATGCTCAAGAAGCTCCCTAACAGAAATCTCAGCCCCACAAATCAGTGAGAATGACCTCATGTTCTCACTCACTTCATGTATCTGAGCAGCACAGTGTCCAACAATGCATCACTTATCTAGTGAGTAATAGACAACTATCTGGCAAAGGACAACATTGCTTTTGGTTACCTCCAATTGAGAGTTTGGTGGAATAGGTCTTTTCACCTACCAATAAAAATTAATGTCTATTAGGCATTTAGTCTGGTTCCTCAAACTCTTCCATCAAAGATGCCTTCACTCTATAATGGTAATACAATAGCAAGACTATCTTACAAATAACTATATTCTGCCAGAGGGCAGTGTGGACAATATTAAAGCACTATTGACCAGAAAACAGCGAGCTGTTCAACACCTATCCTGCATAGGGGATGGCCGCATGCCAAAGGCAATTTTTTTTGGGGTGCTTAAAGGAGGGCCGCATAACAGAGGTGCATCTGTGGTAGCACTCTAATCACCTATTCAGGTGAATTTCGCCCTCTTAAAGTGGTCAACTCTTTTACAATTCAAGACCTGCAATGGAGGTGTGAGTCTGAGTCATTTTCCTTTTGAAACAAGCAAACTTGCATAATTAAAGAAAAAGACTTTTAAAGTGAACATAAAATTAATCTAAAGTTAACATAAAATTAATCTTACTTTCAAAAGTCTGGCACATTGGTTATGTGCTCCACCATCAGGCACGTCAAAGTAGACTAGTTTGGTCATATCAGGACTAAAACAAGGAAATCTAACAGCACGACCTACTTCACTCAAAATCTCTGTGGAAACATTGGTAGAATTTTTTTATAATGCAGCCTTGCAAATTCATATTTCTAATGTAATTAAGAAATCTTTGTTTATAAAAAAATGAGTGCAGTTAAATGTTAATGTAATATTTCATTTCTACATAGCCACATTTACCATTCAATTTTCATTTCTACATGGCCACTACGTCGGGAATTCTAATTTCGCAGATATAAGGAACGAATTTATGTAAAAATGCTTTTGAAACACAAATTTGAAGGGTAATTTTATTAAATAATGAACTCAGTAGACTATATTTTGCGTTTTCATGTGTCAAAGTAAAAAACTATCCGCGCAAAGTGTAGTTCTTAAAATTAGATCTAGATGATCCTTTCGATCTTTTCTCATGTAAACATGGCCTAAATCAATGAAGTTATAATGGTTTCATAGAGTCGGTCAACTTTTTTTTTTTTTGAGGGTCTTATGTTTGTTTTAGGGCTACAATACATACACTACAGTCTAAGTTAGTACCCAAGGAACATTTATGGTTTTGATTTCTATTCGGTACATCCATACATACATATGCCTTACTTTCTACTTTATAATATAGATTCATGAATTCATGCATTCGTTTTACTTATAACATTATTATTTAATATTATTATCTTTAATTGTTTCTAATGCACTATAGGTGACTATATCAGCAATACGCAAGTTAAGACCAGCTGGCAGCGGGTAATATCTGTCTAGTATATATATATTATAAAGTAGAAAGTAAGGCGTATGTATGTAAGTACGTATGTGTGTGCGCGCGGGTGCGTGCGTATGTATGTATGTGCCGAATAGAAATCAAACCCATTGGTAAAAATATTCCTAATCACAGATTTATTATTGTTAGTCTAGAATGTCTAGATCTATTAGAAATTTAATTAAATGACTGATCCAAACTAATTGATACAACTAAGCTAATATATAATACTTTGTTGTTGTTTTTTTTTCATATTTTTTATATTTTTCTTGTTATATTGTTCATTGTACTTAAACTTAAGACCATTTTTATCATCTGATTTCAGTGTTTACCTTTTTCACACCTACATTGCATTCATGATAGTAACAAATTTGTTGGTGATTGCGACATCTTCATTGAATGTGTCTTTAAATACATTGTATGTAACTAAAGGAGACCTACACAATTGTATAGTTTTAGAAAAGATATGGGTAATGATGAAATCAATTTTACTATATCAATTTTAGTTTAAAGAGATCTAAATGATATTATATGGTCTTCAGGGCATGCAATAACCTTCCTTAAGGGAACAGCACCAGGAAAAAGAAGAAGAGGCAGACAGAAAAAGCGATGGGAAGACAACATAAAAGAATGAATGGCCTGCCTTTAAAAGAGGTTCTATCCAGGTCAAAAGACAGAGAGGAATGAAGAAAGACAATAGACAAATCTTCCAAAAGACTAAGGGATAGGTGATGGTGAAGGCGAAGTGATAATTATCATCTACTAGTAAGTAACTTACCATATGACTGTTTTTGAATGTCTAAGAAATAAAGCATGCTCCTAAATAAAATAAAAAGAATATATTTTTAATGTTAAAAAGAATATTAACACCTATAATTATGATATTTAAAAACTACCATTGAAATAAAAAAATAAATTAAAAAGTGCAAGTTAATTTTTTTTTAAACAACATTTATATTAAGGAAAAATCCTTTTTGAAAATGTTAAATCAATATTAATTACCAAATCCATTATAACATTTTCTTTATAATTGATTAATATACATACAGTCTTTAATATAATCTTTATATTAACATATCTGATATGAATGGCAATGTCTTTGATTCCAAAGATTAAGGATAACTGCAGTGTTTCACATCATTATGCAAACCCAGCTCATGCAACAAGTTTTTTTTTCCACCGGCAATCTATTTAAGTTTTCTTTTCATCTTCAATGCCTGTCTGCAATAAGGACAAATGTGGGTCCCGCAGCTTTGTGAGAGCTCTCCAACTATCTCTTTCAGAGGCCATCTTCTGCCAGCTACTTTCCTCTATGCTAGTGAGAGAGAAATGGTGCCAAGAGAACAAAGATATTTGCAGTATATTCTAAACAGTGTATGCCCATAATGGAGTGAAGGTATCTTTGATGGAATTGTCTGGGGAGCCTTAAATGCTTTTGACATCTCAAGGCCATACTAAAGTGTGGTGAGAACCACTGCTTTATAAAAGTTGATTTTTGTTGCTAGATGAAGAGACCTATTCCCCCATACTCTTAGTTTGAGGCAACCAACAGCGCTGTTGGCCTTTGCAAGATGGTTGTCTATTGCTTTGGACAGTGACACATAGTTGGACACTGTGCTGCCCATGTAGGTCAACAACATTAAGGAGATGGCCATTCACATTGATTTGTGGTGCTCTGTTAGTTTCGATTGGGGAATTCTGATGCTTGGACTTCCTTTTTATTTAGGTTGATGGACAGACCAAACAAGGCAGCAGCTTCAGCAAATTCATGGACAGGAAGTTGAAGCTCCTGTTCAGTGTGTGCAAGAAAGATCCAATACTGCACATAGAACAGCTAAGCAGCAATCATCTCTTTGATTTTTGTATGGAAGAGCAAGTGCTGTATGTTAAATATGTTGCCATAGGTGTGGAATCTGATGTAGATGCCCTCATGCAAGCATCCCATCATTTTATTTAGCATTGTTCCAAAGAATTTGCAAAGAGTGTTGAAGCAAGCACACAAACCTGCTTCACACCAATCTCTATAGAGAAGTGAGCTGAAAGGTCACTTGTATCTGATTTGACCTTTTTGACACTCATGCAGTGCTTCATAATAGTCATGAATCTTGGAGGGCATCTGAGCTGAGATAGAACCCTCCACATGCCATCACAACTTACGGTGTCAAATGCTTTGGTGAGATTGATGAATGCAGCGTACAAGTCCAGGTTCTGTTCCCTGCATTTTTCTTTTATTTTACTGACAGTAAGGTAATGCCATTGTAATTGCAGCAGTCTGATTTGTCACCTTTTTGTACAGGGATATGATGGTGGCATGTCAAAGTTCCCAGCACAAAGTGAAGAGGTCTGTTAATCTTTCTAAGAGAGCAGCATCACGCATTTTAAAAAGTTCTGCTGGAAGACTGTATGAGCCAGGCATTTTGTGTTTTTGAGCTTCCTAATTACTGTTTCAACCTCAACAATTTTCACTGTTTCATGTAGGAGACTCCTCAGACACAACCCTTTTGTCACTAAAAAGCAAACTTAGTGCTCTGTCCACTGATTAAGTTGGACAATTTGGTTAGCAAGACGAGGCCATCAGAGGTCCATAGTCTGGTATGTTGGGCAGTAAGCAGAGCAGAGTGATTCAAAGATTGAGTGTGTCTCCTTGTCTCTTTGTTTTCAGAAAGCTCCAGCCACCATTTGTTTTTTAAATGGCAAATTTTGCCTGCAAAGCATTACACAAAACTCTGTAGAGGGATTTTTTTCAGTGCTGTTGGGATTTTGTGCTGACTTCTATACAAAACATGCCAAGTTTAACTTTTCCATCAAAACTCTAAAGAAAAAAAAGGCTACCTTCAGACAAGGAAGCAAAATGGTGGATGTACAGGTCAAGTTAAGAGCCAAGCTTGAGGGTGAGCTTAGAAAACCCCAGGAAATTGACCCAGAGGCAAAATGGAACTAGCTAAAACAAGACTTTCCAAGAATAAAAACGGCAAGAGCAGTGGGCTATCACAGCAGGTCAGACAGAGACTGGTTTGACAGGAACACAGCAATAGACGAGTTATCAAGTCTTTGATATAATCTTCAGATTTAGTTATTTAATTTTGCTCTAGACATCTTTCAATTCCATTCACTAAATTCTCAACAAAAGGTTTATCTCCCCTTAGCTTACTACATTTTCTATAAAAAAAAAAAAAAATTAATTACAACTAATTGATTAACAAATTGGTAATTTTTTTAAATGAATAATGTGTTGTGATCAAGCATAAGCTTGTATGCAAAATTTGATGACAATTGGATAAGGACAAGTGGTTGAAAAATTGATTGCAAAAAAGAGTGAGTTAATATAAGTGTTGTAAAAAAAAAAAAAGGCAAAAGTTGGTGACAGTAATAGCATAAAGTCTGAATAAAATGTAAGTTGTTAAAAAAAAAAATAAATGTAATATTTTGTAACATCAAACATTACAAAAGAAATTACCTTGTATGACACCTAATGCTATAAAAAAGGATTTCAAAATACATCTATAGTAATTCTACCTGAGAAAATCCTATGGAGGCATCTTGGTAGAACTTTGCTAACAGTTGTTTATGCTGGATACTTGGAATAAGGAGGCCAAAAAGATATCTACTGTCTACTTGTGGGAAAGAACCAAGCAGAAACCCATAACCCAAAAAATTAAAAAGTAGATAGGGCACATTTGCAAAAAAAACAAACCACCAAAGTTGCAAGGCAAGCGATTGACTGGAATCTGCAGGGACAGACCAAAACAAACTAAATACCTTTAATTGCATTTACCTTCTTTGACAACAAAATTTCAGGCCCAGTTTGTAAGGCACATTTTTCCAGGCACATACAATTATGCCAGCTTCATCTGGTGACCAGATTGCCTTTAAAAATAAATTATTTCAGATATAATTATGCAATCAAAAGTTTAGATAAAATGTGTATTTAGTACTCTAAATTCTGGAATATTTATTACTGAAAGTAAACATTATTGGCATACATGACTGTTCAAATTTAGGAACAGTACAAAAAAATAAAAGAACAACAATGAACATACAAAAACTAGTTCGAAAGTTCGAACCAACAAAAAGCTGGCTTGCAAGTTAAAATGCAAGGGAGGGAAAATTCTTCAAAAATGTTTTAAGGTTATTTAAAAATATTCCTAGTTTAAGGTTCTGACATTTTAAAAAAGTTACTGAAAGGTAACAAATTGAAACTGGTATAAAAGAAACTACTGAAAAAATGAAAGTCATATTTTTATTTAATTCTAATTTTTTACACATTAGTAGTATAATTTTTACTATTCAAATAGTTAAAATTAAAAAGCAAATAAAACATTTTCTTGTCCCTTGAAAAAAAAAAAGACATAAACTTTCCAATTGCATTGTTTTTGGCTCACTTTCTAGCTTCAACCCAATTGAATTATAAGACTCAACTCTATCTCATTCAAGTCAGTCCTTTCTTTTCTCATTTAAAATAAGAGATGTGTGGTTTCATATCTGTATTTCTTCTTCATAATTATTTTAAATATTTCAAACTTAGGTGCCCGGTTGCTTGTATTTACACCAATACTTCCTACATCTGGGCTGTTACATCTTCCTAGCTCCGGTTACTTCTTTGTCTTACTACTGTTGCTCATCTTCCTACTTTCAGAACCCTGACCCATTTCCTAGCCTAACCCCCTAGATCCTGCAAGAACCCATTCTCAACTCTGTGACTGGAGGAATGCACTTATTGATCTAAATACACCCACTGAACCCACTTGCACTTGCACAATTTTAGTTTTATCCAAGTTTATGCGAAGGTTAATTTTGGATGCCTCTCAATCTAGGCTCTCCGTTATTTCTTGTATTTATTTACTTGAAGACCCTTGTAGTGCAACATCATCAGCAAAGTCCAAGTCCATCATTCAACTCCGTTCATGCCATGGAATACCATGCTCTCATCACTATTTAGTGGATTTAGAAAGATACAGAGTGAGTTGATATAAGTGTTGTAAAAAAAAGGCAAAAGTTTAATTCAGTTCTGTTTATTTTGACAACTCTTTACTTTTTCAGATCTGCTTCCCTATAGGCTTCTGCTAATCTGCGATCCTGTGTTGTATTTTTGTGGTCTCATCTACATTTGGCATCTTTCTTCTCATTGATCAATTTCCAAGTTCTGTCTTGTATCCACCATTCCTTGTATGAACCTCACAACAGAGTCTTTGAAATTGACCCATCTATTCTTCAGGGGGCAATGCATATGTAGGAGCCTCGAAGCATTTCTTCAGTTTTAGTTGGAACTGTTTTGAAACATTCCAATCTTTGAACATGTCCATATTAATCGTCTGGGGTCATGTTTTGGATGGTATTTCAGCCACAGTTTACATTAGCCACTGACAGGTAGTGGTCAGAGCTAATAACCATTCCTCTGAGGGTTCACGGGTTCAATAGTGATGACCTCCATTGCTTGTAAATGCAAATATAATCTTTCTTGATGAAGGTTTCTCCATTTGGTGATAGCCATGGATTTGTTTATGATTGAAGTATGAGTTTCCAATTGACAGGTTGATGGATGCGCAGAGAGAAAGCAAACACTCGCCATTATCATTGATGTTATATGCAGAGACATATGTTCCCATTACATATTCAAAGATCTAGCAGGGCCATATCAAATTAAATACACAATTAAATTCATTAAATCACACCATGTCACAGGGAGAATGATTATATTTATCACCTTCCACTAAATCTCCCAGCACATACAATAACATTTCTTTGGATCATCAATTCCTGATCCATACTCTAGATCTAGCCCTTTAAATGAAACTTCTCTAATACTCTCAAACTTCTTTCACCCCTCATTTGTTTCCCATAAAGACAAAATATCTTTGCTTGGCCTCAATCATTCTTTGTCCCTCTTACACCTCAAACAAAAAATACATTTTAAAAACTCCTCCCCCCCAAACCAACATATATAAACAGCTACTAAAACACCCTGACAATACTTTGGCTCCTCAATTCTAGATCTAGATTTATATCTATATCTAGCCTTTAATAAAAAATTATCTGCATTGTCTTATAGAATAGTCATTGTCTTGGATAATGATGTTTGTATATATACATTTTGACTAATATTTAATCACATTTTTAAATTAAATTTAAATTAAAAAATATGTTAATGTTTAGATCAATCAAAAGAAATGATGGAGATCAACCCCTTTCTCTTTTTCAGTAACCTACACACATTTCTGTGAAATGAGAAAAAGATAAATATTTTGCCACTAACTATTGTTTTGCAACAGCCATTTATCTTAGTCTGACCAACTCTTCTTGATTGCCTGCCCTTTTACACCAGAGAATGCTCATTTCTTTTCTGCCTTGATTGCAAGAATAGTAAACAACTACATTAGACAGAAAAGTTAAAAATAAAACTATTTTGTGTTTTCTTCTTCATTTCATGGCCCAAATTATCTTTCTTATTAATTTGGTCTCTCAGGGTTTCATATATGTACCAGTATGTCTAATTTTTTTTTTCTATAAAGTTGTTCACTCTTCACTCTTGTGGCAGTAAATATTAGCATAAATGCAAAACATACCAAAAAGGATTACCTGACCAAAAGAGTCATCGCTAGGAAGGTTGTTAAGAACATTGACTTCATTTGTTGGAACATCAAAAATACACAAGATAGGTTGAACACATTCAGTTAATTGTTCACCCCATGTCTCACTATATTCAAACTCATCTCCCTTAAACAAACACATTTAAAATGCATTCAATACAAATGAAACAACTAAGATTTCAATTTAAAATTAGTTTTGCTAATTACAATTAAAAAAAAATTACTTGATTCATTTTAGTTTGAGATATTAAATAATTTGATTTTCATAGATGGGCAAGACTCATAGAAGTAGTATAGTGGTTACAATTCTGGTAAAGTAATTTCTCTGTTTGAGCTCCTTAGAATAAACATAAACAAGGCTCAAAACTAGGTTATGCAAAACACTCAATAAAATGGGATCTGACTATGTGTTCCACAACATTTGAAGTCAGTAGCTAGTGCAGGTATACTAATTTATACACAAAGGCATAACACCATAACCTGTTAATCCAAACTGGCTAAAACTGAAAAAATGCAACTGAGACATGTTATGATGTGAGTTACTGTATAGGGTGAAACTCATATAATTAGAGATACAATTATTAAGCTATGTACTAGGTTACAAAAAAAAATGTAATGCAACTGTTTCAGAATGCAATAAAGGTGTTTCCTTTCAACTGTGACAAAGTTTGATACTCCAGAAGCTGCCTGTTTTTAGTCACAGAAAATTCTGACATGACTCAAGGAGAAGTAAACAACAAAGAGATTTATTCACCGTCTATTTGTAGACATAAAGAATTAATCTATCATCTTCGTCTTTGCAGACTATTTCTTGGTTACATCTATGATAAATGTATTCAGGAAAGTTTGATAGCAATTTTTATGCATACACATTTACATGGACATTCTACTGGAAAAGATTTGACTGTATTAATGATTACATAATAAATAAAGCTTCAAGAAATGTTTGCTGAGTTTGTCAGAAGAATAACCAATTATTTAAAAAATAAAACTATTTTGATTTTTACTCAGTTTTCTACAAACTATTTTGTGAAGCAAAAATTTATATTGAAGCTAAGTCAGAGGTAAAAAAAAAAGGCTTAATGGTTTACAAATAAAACTCAACCCTAGAAAGCATGAAGAAACTAGAACAGCCGTGAGATTTATAACAAATGAAAATTTGCATTTGACTAGAGTAACAGAATTAGTCAAATCACTTAATTTAAAGAGCTTCATTTCAGAACACTAAATAGTAAAGTAGAAATAATACATAAAATACTAAACCATAACTAACAAATAGAAAAACACAACCTAATAAAATACTCTGAAAGACACAAAGATATAAAGGCACATTTCTTATTCCATATTCAAGGACTAAATTGCTCCTTCTTCCCTTGTGCCCAAATAGCGGAGTTTAAAGTCTCTTATTAACATGCATTAAGACATGGATACATGTAAAAACAAAAAAGGTTTGGACACTTTGATTGTAGAAAGATTACAAAAGACTAGTAGCTCAAATATTCATTGTTTTTGCTTGAATTATTTTTAAAATTAAATAAAAAAATTATGTCATATTTTTCTAATTATTATAGCTTTTTTTTTTTATAAAGCACAACTTTCATGATTATAGCATGCTTAAAACGCTTAAAACAGTAGGGGGAGGAGGTATCTGGGAGAAGATTTTCCGTGCTGCCTTTGGGCGCTCCGTAAACACAACTCTGCTTGAATCGGGTAGTCAAGCCAAGCCAAGTTCAAGCATACTTGGTTTCCCACAATTTTTCTAATACCCTCTATGAGATTGCTAATGAAAAATAATTATTATTAAAGGTATAAGCATTCAGAAAAATGAATAATAATTTTTTTTTTATTTACAATCTTATTTTCTTCATCAACACAATTGCCTTCTTTACAATATTTAGAACTAAGAAAACTGGAAATTTTAGGCTTTTTCTTTTCAGCAATATACAGCAAGTATTTTTCAGATGGGGACCATTCAAAACTTCCAAACTGACCTGCAAGTAAAACAAATACATAATATTTTTAAAAAAAATTAATTCCTTCTTGATGTTCAACTAAACTTACATATATTTTATTTTACATAACGATTCTAAATGAAAAATGTCACAATGTGTCAAATTGGAAAGTGATTCTTTTTCTTACATTTCCAATTTTCATTTTTATATGATGTCTTCATGCATTACAACTACAATCTCTTTGTTTTTATCATTACATTTTCTATTTTACTGTTCTAATTTATGAAGCTTATGGAGTGAGTTATCTTTCTTTTCTATATATATTAAAATTTTAATAGCCTTCTTAACAATGCTTTTCTGAAAAAGATTTCCAAGTGCAGTTTGTTTGGTGCCAATGATCTAACTAGCTTATTTAGAATTTTATAAAGTTTATTTTTTATGTTCAGATTGCCATACCAGACAATGATGTTGAAACTTAAAATACTGCAGATGTGAGCATGGTAAAACACTAACAAGGCTTTTTCGCTAATATTAAAGGAGGACATTTTTCTAAATAGGCGTAATCTTTTTTTTTGGTGATGTAATCTGTGTTTGCAATAAATTCAATTTATTATCTAACATAGTTCCAAGGTACTTAAAGCTTTGAACTATTTCTATGATTATGTAAGATGGGGCATCCTCAGATAGAGGGGTTAGTGAAGACCAACAGCACTTTTGGTTGCTTCCAATGGAAAGTATGGTGAAATAGGTTTCTTTGCCTACCAACAAACAATCAATATCTATTAAGCAATTGTTCTTTCTACACTTATGTATGGCTGAAATGTGTTTGCTCCATAGAAGACATCTTATCACCTATAATAAATTCATCAAAAGTGATTTCACTCCATAAATGGAATATGCTTTATTAATAACCATATTAGGCTGGAGGCCAGTGTGGACAGTATAGAAGCACTACTTAACATTCCACAGCTGCCCTGGGTTGGACACATTTCTGGAAAGTGTTTTACCACACGCCAAATGCAATTCATTTTTGGCAAACATAAAGGAAGAGGCATTTATACTAGAGATGCCACTCAGAAGCACTATAAAAATAAACTCATGTACCATTTTACCCTCCCTGGTACAGAGGAATAAAATAAGGAGTCTGTCATATCAGTTTTAAAACCCCTGTAATATTTGGTGACTTGTAGTTACTGAACTATTCCGTGCAGTTAGCATGAGATTTTGTTTGGTCGGAAGCTGACCACGAGGTGGACAAATCAGTTGATCCTGGGCTCTCGTAGATAGAGGAATATTATGGATATCTTGTCCAGTGTAGTAATGTATAGATATTGAGGTTGATTTTTGGAGCATATTCGATATCTAAGTATTTCATTTGGATTCTAATGTACTATGTTTTGTGAATATTTCTTGATGGCTGGACTTGCCAATATCTTTCATGAATTATATTTTACATGTAATAAAAACCATGTCTGCTACCAGTGAGTCTATTAATTATTCTGAATATTGTGGTCAGAGAATTCAGCATGTTAGTGTTCTCACGCACTAGCAAATCTAGTGTGCGAGTGAAAGTATTTAATTAAGAAGACAAAGTATATTAAAGTATCTACAAGAGGTATCTACACCACAACATTTGCGTTATCACGCCTACAACAAGAACTAGGCTGTGACAGAGTCCTCAGACAGAACAGGGGGTGAAGAGCTCAGTGTCCAAGCCTATTTGTTGGATAAAAGCCTTTCTAACGATCAATGGGATAACGGCGCCTTCAGCAACGATTCCCTTCTGGACTTCATTGAAGGTACAGGGGAAAGTAGCATATGGCCTCCATAAGGTTGAGAGACACAAATTTGAATCACAAAGAAAAACCTTTGCCGAAATTAGCACAGAAGAAGAAAACTGAAAAACTGAAGAACAAAGGCTTTGTCTAATGTTGCAAAATATGCAGGTCACAGCTGAGTTTGCATAGTCACATGAAATACTGCATCAATCTTAATCTTTAGAAGCAAAGACAATGCTTTATAGTTAAAACAGTGTTAAAATTATTTAACTAGAGATAATATCAACTTCATATGACATTTTAACTTGCTTATAAAATTTTAGAATTAAAAATAGCATTAAAAGTTTCTTAAAATTAACTTACCATTATTTTCTAAAATTTTCCCATGTTTTTCCAAAGAATGAATATCTATTGTTTTTAGTTTCTTGGTGCTATCAAATATCTGGGGGAAAAAATTAAAAAAGGAAGAAAGAATTATTTACAACAATGTGTTATTTAATGCATGGAGGAACAAATACAATTATATTTATCTAGTATCTTTCTCTCTAATTTTGTAGTAGGGGTGCTGTGATAGTTCTCTCCACTTTTCCCAGTTAGCAGCAGTTCTAAGCAGGATATCAGGAGACTAGTCCATTCTTTTATGTTATCCAGCTTTTCTTTGCATGGCCCTTTCTTCATGCTCCCTCCACTGTACCTTGAAGAATGACTTTTGATAGTGAGAAACGTCTAATAATATGACAAAACCAGCTCAGCTTTCATCTCTTTACAGTATTGAGTTCTTCCTTTTTATCAGCCAGAGTGTAAAAGTATGAATTCATTTGTCTTCTCTTCCTGGTATCTAACACCCAGCAATTATCTGTAGCATTTGGATTGTCTTGGATTCTTCTTTCAGCCTCAGCATTCAGTGTTCAACTTTCACAACCATATAGAAGTATGGAGACCACTAGTGAATAATAGTTTTAATTTTATTGGGAAGCTAATGTTACTCTTCCACATTTTCCACAGTTTGCTCATGACAGCAGATGCCAAGCTTAAACAGGTTTTTAACTCTTTTATTGATCCTCGATCTCTTGTTTTGTTTGACCCTAGGTATTAAAATTAAATGAGTCTATTGCGTCTAATGTTTGGCCATTCAACAACATGCAACATCTTGTACTATCTCCACCACAAATAATATTTTGCTCTTTTCAGCACTGATTTTGACTAATTCTAACTACATAGGCCTAGTTATTACTGAATGCAAGAAGCAATATAAATTTTAAACAATAGCTACAAAAATGTAAATATGGCTTGGTGAATGACACTTACCAAGATGTATGCAATACACATCACTTAAGGTGAAATACATGATCAGTCTTCAATTATGAAGAATGTCTGGTTGCAAAGACCCAGATCTCAATCCCAAGGGAGAAGAAATCAAAGAATGGGAAGCAGAAAATAGACTTAACATGTTAAATAAGCCTGATGATAAACCAACCTTCCCAAGAGCCTGGTCAACATCATCCACTCAAGATCTAGCCTTTGCAACCAACATTGAACAATATATCCAAAAAGTGCACAGGAGATAAAGCTGAACAGCTAGCCACAAATGACCACAGGCCCGTACTCATCAGTATCGATACCTCCTACAAATCCCGAAATTTCAATATCCCAAAATGCATCTACAAAAAAATAGCTAACTGAAATCTATATTCAGCTTTTAACAAAAGAGTCCTTATAGCAGCTAAGGAGTCTATTCCTAGAGGAGCAAGAAAAGATTATATTCACAAGTGGTCTAATTACCTACAACTACTAAACAATAGCATTGTCAAAGCCAGAAACACAGTAGAAAAAAAATAACTAGTTTAGAAAACAATATAAAACTAAAAGAAGCTAATGCAGTTTTTAGAAAAACTACCTCTCTGCTATGAGGAAAAGTTGGCAACTTAATGTAGAGAGAGATGTCCACAAGCTCTAGCCCATTGCAAAATGCCTAAACCAAGAAGAAAGCAGAACTTTTTCCATAGTTATAGAAACTAACAACCAACCCCTGAAAGGCCAAGAAGCAGCAAATGAATTTATAAAGTATTTTCAATGTGTAGATCATTTACAAATCATGCAAAGCAGAATTAAAGATGTCCACACAGAAATCTAGGATAAGAATTTAGTTAGCACACCTACAAACTCTCGAGGATAAAAAAAACCCACTAAAATTGAAGGAAATAGATGAATCTCTAAATGGCCTCAAACCAAAACAAGCCCCAGGCCACAACAAAATCTCAAATGACATGCTACTTCCTTTAGGTCTTCAAGTAAAAAAAAAACAACTGCTACAGATCTTTAATGCAAGCTGGAAATCAGGCAGAATCTGAAACATCTGGAATAAAGTCATTATGATCCCCAAAGTATGGCATGGCAAACAAAGAAACAAACTGGACAGCTACCTATTAGCCTCACCAGCTGTAAATGCAAACTTATAGAAAGAGTGGTGAATAACATACACACAAGGATCCTCGAATCAAATAATCTACTTACTGAAGCTCGAGCTGACTTTAGAAAAGGCAGATCATCATCACAAGAGATAGAAGATGGATTTCTAGGAAAGAAGCCAACAATTGTTTGGGTTGACTTGCAAAAAGCAATTAATTAAGTCTGGGAACAAGGCCTTTTACCTAAGTTAATTAATATATCCCACAAAATGTACAACTTGATAAAAGAATATCTGAATGATTGAAAAGCTTTGGTCTACATGCAAGGAAAAAGAAGTCACACAGTGGGTATAAAAATGGTGTATCCCAAGAATATTATACATTAATGATCTAAACTAAAACCTACCAAGAAAAAAAGCAGCAAGTATACAGTTGACCTTGCCTTAATCAGCACAGAAGAATACTAGGAACATCAAAAATTCGGCTACAAGAGACTCTCAATAAACACTATCAACAAAACAACAAATACTAGTGTTAGGACACAAGACTCTTCAAAATAATAATACACTCTCATAGTTATTCTAGCAATACTTTAATATTATAACAATTTATGTAAACATCAGCATTTCATCTCTCTTCCTGTCACTTTCTCCCGGTTTCCTCTTTTTACATCCCTTCTATGCATTACACCAATTCGCACCTTTATTCATGCACAACATGCTGCGCTACGACCGTAACACCCCCCCTTGTTTGCCAAGTTCGATGTACATCGAACGTCCTTTAAATATCAAATAAAATTATAACCACTGTTCAATATAATTCTGTTATCTTCATTAAATCTCATTCGGTTAAACCAGATAAAAACCAACAACAAAAAAATCCAACAGCAAAATTATATATCACCATTCACTACATTATTATTTTAGGTTAAAATTACTTAATCCATCCCATTGTATAATGTCCAGACTTTCCCAACGAACCATTCAGAGTAACTCTCATAATTCACAATTATAAGCTATAATTAACTATGTAACTGTAATATTATATTTTAAATGTTTAACAATGGTTTCATCAAATTCTCAATATAACACCATATATTTATTAATATCTCGACATCTCACGCATGTAACAAAGCTTCGTCAATCCATACACTCTTCGATTACACTAACTTACACCAATATACATATATGTGTACATTTACAAAATATTCCAATCAGTTATACATGTCTATTCATTACACTGCTATTCATTATGTTCTCATCCACAGTATTTTACTGAAACAAAATTGACGTGGCATAGCTCCTTTCCTTACTTCCATTTCTTTTCCTTCTTAGGTACACCGTGATAATGTGTCAGCTATCACATTGTCTTTCCCAGGTATTGTCCTGACCTCAAAGTTATAATCCATAAGTTGCAATGCCCACCTGGCTATTCTGTTGTTCCCTAATTTATTTGTATTAATGAAGGCCAAGGGAGCGTGATCAGTCCATAGTTCAAATTTAGCTCCCATTAGATAGAACCCTAATTTTGTTATGCACCATACAATGGATAGTCCTTCCTTTTTAATGGTGGCATATTTCAACTCAGCTGCTGTCAGTTTCCTACTCACATATAAAACAGGATGTGGGACACCATTCCATTTTTGCATTAGACAGCCTCCTATTGCAATAGCTGATGCATCTGTTGCCAAAATAAATTCCTTAGTATTGTCAGGTCATTTCAAAATCGGTGCTCCAGAAAAGAAAGTTTTAATTATGTCCAGTGCTTCTTGACATTCTTCCGTCAACACTATAGTGTTAGGTTTTCCTTTCTTTGTTAGATTTGTTAGTGGTTCAATTATTTCTGCAAAATTTTAGATAAATTTCCTATAAAAGTTGCATAGACCCAAAAGGCTTCTGATTTGCTTCTTTGTCTTTGGTACCTTAATGTCCAATATTTTTTATACTGTTTCTTCCAGTGGTGTAATCTACTCATTTTTAATCTTATACCCCAAAAATGAAATTTCACTGAGGCCAATTTTTATCTTTGTTGGTTTCAATAAATTGTTTTCTTTGATAATTTTAAAAACCTCTCCAAGGCTTTGTATATGCTCATCCCATTGCTCACTAAAAATGCATATATCATCTGAATAACAAATTGTGTCTCTTCTATGGCTGAATAATTTGGCCATCATTCTGTTAAACGTGGCTGTAGCACTTACCAAGTCAAAACTCATAACATTCCATTGATATATGCCTGAAGGTATCTTAAATGCCGATAAAGGTTTAGCTTCTTGTTTTAAAGGTACTTGCCAGTATCCTCTAGACAGATCCAACGTGCTAAAAATCTTTGCATTTTTTAGCTTAGTAAACATTTCTTCTGCTTGTGGCATTGGAAATGGATCAAATTCTGTGACTTTATTCAACTGTCGATAATCCACACACAATCTTAAGTTGCCACACTTTTTTTTAACAAGCACGACTGGTGCAGCCCATGATGGTTCTATCACTCCCAGTGTTAGTAGCTCATCAATTTCCTTCTGTAATGCTTCTCTATGGTGTAATGGAATCGTATATTGTGGCAGTTTATTTGGAACTTTGCCAGTTAACTTGATGTCATGTTCTATAATACTTGTTTTTCCGGGTAAATCCGTAAAAATATTCTTATTATCCTCAATTAGTGCCTTGATTTCTTTAGCTCTTTCAAGAGAAACTCCATTCACCGCGACATCCTTCCATGTTTGCCTACTTTCTGTTACCACTGTCTCTATTGATCTAAACCTTTCCTCTGTCTCCGTTTCTTCTGTCACACAGGCACCCATTGTCATTGACTCCTTTTTAATCCTTTCTTCACTTCTTTGTCTTGGTCTAAACTCTTTTAACAAATCCACATGAAATATTTTTAACATCGAATCAATGTCTATTTCATAATCCATATCGCTAATTTTCCTTGCTACTTTGTATGGTCCCAGCCAATTTGTGCCCAAAGCATTATTGTTATCCTTATGTAAGACCAAAACATCTTCTCCTGCCTCTAATTCCGTCATTTTTCTATGTTCATTCACTCTGGAACGTGTTAATTCATTTCTCTCTAGAACCTGTCTATCCGCTTCTTCACATGCCTTTATAACCTGATTTCTAGTTTCTGTCACAATATCGTAACTGTCATTATCATGTGGGATTATCAAATCTTTCAATATTGTCATTGGACCTCGTGGATTTCCTCCATAAATCATTTGAAATGGTAAAAGCCCTGTTGTTTCATTACGACTCTCCCTGTATGCAAATAGTATTGACGGTATTGCCATATCCCACTCTTTGGGTTTATCATCCCCTACTTTAGATAATGCTTTCTTTAGATTGACATTAAAACGTTCACAAGTGCTCTGTGGATAATACGAGGTTGTAAACCTTTGCTGGATCCCAAACATGTTCAAGAATGTTGTAGCCAATTGACAGTTGAATTGAGTGCCCCTATCTGACAATATTTCTTTAGGAAATCCAAATCTTGTAAATAACGTATATAATGCTTGTACTATGTCTCTGGCTTCAATTCGTTTAAGTGGAATAGCTATCGGCCATCTGGAGCACACGTCTATCACAGTTAGGATATAACAGTGACCCCTATTTGATACCACTGGCATTGGACCGATTAAATCAATGGCTATTTTACTAAATGGTCTATCTGGTACATCCACCCTTTGTAATGGTGCTTTTATGTTTCTTGCTCCTTTTCTAGAACATAATTGGCATGAAGTCACATAGCTTTTTATGTCCTTACTAATTGATGGCCAATAAAAATTCTGAAATATTCTTTGTTTCGTTTTGTGTTGTCCCATATGTCCTATTTGTGCTATATCGTGTACATTTTCCATTACCAGCTGCCTGAATTCTCTGGGTACCACAAACTGAATTATTTTTTTTCCATGCCATTCAATCTCTCTAACAAGAGTTCCTCTTCTACATAGAATCTTCCTCCTCTACCTCCTTTCTTTGCTAGTTGGCGTAACTCTGGATCATTTTTTTGTTTTGTGATAAATTTTTCTTTGTTAAATCCTATGTCTTTGATTTCAGTCTCTGTGTTTTCATGTTGTTCTTCATCTAGCTCTTTTTCCTTAGTTTCCTTAACAATTTTGCTAAATCTCCTTCATCAACATCTTTACTACAAGATCGAGTAGTGGCCATTCCACAACAATTTGTCCAATCTTCTATCTCCTTTTCCATGCACTTCTTTATGTTTGTAATATTGCCAATAATCAAATCCATTTGATCATGATCTATAACACATGCCTCTACGCTCCCTGTATAATACGTTGTTTTAATGTTCACTCAGGCCATGGGTAATCGAACTGTTTTACCATCAAACATAATACATGCTTTGCTTTTTCCAGTATATTCAATATCTTCACCAATTTTCGGTTTATTCCAACAATAGTGCTCCCAGTATCCCTTATCGTTCTTGCAGCCTTATTTCCTACAAATGCTTGAAAACAATCTAGACTTCCTGAGCTCGACAACAACGACAATCTTTGATCTCTTCTATTTCTTCCGCTATCATATCTTCCTTGTCTGTTTCCTTGATATTGCCCTCTGTAGCTATTATACTGGCCTTGTCTACTATCTATTTGACTCCTTCCTTGTCCTCTAAACCTATTCTGTCCTTCATATCTGTCTTGTGTTGTTTCTCTAGCTCTATTAAATGCTACTATTTCTTCAATATCGTTACCTCTGTTTAACTTTTTTTCAGGATGTGCCACTTTGTAAGCCCTTATTAATTTTACAATCTCATCTACAGATTTTGGCTTTCTCTCCAGCAGGAATATTTTTAGTTCATCCTGACTCTCATAAATGACTTTATCCAGCATAAGAAATACTTTTAGTCCACCAAACGTCTTTTCTATTTCTGATGACTCTGTCCAGTTGTCGAAATAGCTAGTCATCTTGTCTAAAAATGTCTGGGGATCCACGTTGGTTTCAATGGTGCAATTAACATATTGTTGACGATAAAACGCCTCAGTTTTTCCAAATGTTCGTAATAATTGATCCTTTACTATTCGGTAATTATTCTGATTCATGCAAATCTTTGACGGTACCTCTGATGCAAATGATTTCGATAACAAAAATGTCCATTTATCTTCAGGAAAAGCCAATTCTTTCATTTCAATTTCAAACTTCTTTAAGAAAATATCTATGTCTATTTTGTTCTCATCAAACATTGTACCTTTATATTTTGCCAATTTATTTCCAGACACGTCATTTTTCTTTCCAGTACCTTCCTCTTTAGCTTTTTCTTTATTTATTGCCAACTTTTCTTTCTCTATGGCTAACCTTTCTTTCTCCAAAGCTAGCTTCTCTTTCTCAATTTCTTTATCCGTAATTTATTTCTCTTTACTGATAGCCAACTTCTCTTTCTCTATTTCTTTATCCATGGCTAACTTTTCCTTTTCCATGACTAAATTCTCTTTTTCTCTTTCCTTTTCCATTTCTAACTTCTCTTTCTCTCATTCTTTTTCCATGGCCAACTTCTCTTTTTTTTTCCATGGGCAACTTCTCTTTCGCTCTTTCCTTTTCCATTTCTAACTTCTCTTTCTCTATTTCCTTTTCCATGGCTAACTTCTCTTTCTCTATTTCCTTTTCCTTGACTAGTTTCTCCCTTTCTATTAATCTTTCTTGTACATATTTTCTCAGCTCTGCTCCTTCTAATTCCAAGTCTCCCTTCTTCTTTCAAAGCAACTATCTCAGCTTTATCCGCCATTTGTAAATTGTCTTTAGAGAGTTATCTGACCATATCAATTAAATATATAATTGATTCTCATTTACTTAATGCCTGAACCCAAAACAATGTTCATATCTAAATGTAATGTAATGAAACAAACGTTTACTGTCATTCGAATACAAATATGTATCTACTTCCCGGAATATCTTCTTCCTGCTGGTATAGCCGGTGATATGTGTCTTTCGTTGTTTGTCTATATGCCGTGGTTAGTGTATATCCGTTGAATAAGAATAATGAACCTGTACTTCCGCAGCCATTGACATGATTTTTTTTTTATTGACAATAAATTCATAACACATCCAAATACAGTGGATAATCCCCGACGCTTTCACATTGGTGAATGTAGAGAATTGGCCTTCATAATAATTATGATGATAAAAATCTAGCTTTAAATGTTAAGCCAATTGATTAATTCAGCACTAGTGTTTTTAGTTAAGTTTCAACTAAAGGTTTATGTTTACCAATGAGTTTAGCACGTAGCTTTAGAGGTCTAGATGACGCTCACTCTCTCAATCTTAGTAGATCTAGAAATTTTGTTACACTTTATAGTAATAGTAATACCTCAGTAGACAGGAATTAGATACAGATATAACGCAGGTCTTGCTTTTTCCGTTGGGCGCCACTTGTTAGGACACAAGACTCTTCAAAATAATAATACACTCTCATGGTTATTCTAGCAATACTTTAATATTATAACAATTTATGTAAACATCTCTCTTCCTGTCACTTTCTCCCGGTTTCCTCTTTTTACATCCCTTCTATTCATTACACCAATTAGCACCTTTATTCATGCACTACGACCGTAATAACTAGATAAGGAAGTTCTAGAAAAAAAGTAGTCCTACTGTCCTAAATATATTGGAGTCAGATTATGACTTAGAAAAAAACAATAGAAAAAATAGAGTAAAAGTATTCAAAGAATATCCCTGTCACGTACACAGTATCTATATTTAGCCGCCCAAGGTTACCAGCCAGAACTTGTTAGCTCGGGTAATTCCATCACGCGGCAGGGCTATGTGTCAGAATAAATGTGATTGGTTTTGAAATATTAATTATTGTACATTGAGCTGCATTTATTGGTTGGCATTGCAACGAGGGGATGTTAGACACGTGACAAAGCTATACCCGGGAAAGATTCTAGATTTTTAGTAAGTGTTGTGCGAAACGTGTTAGGATTCAGATGTATATCTTACATTATTGTGTAGATCATTTATTCAGCAGAATTATATTCTGTTCTATTCAAGTACATTTAACCATTGTAATTATTTGTGAATAGCTTTTCCAAGTTTTGAATTAAAGCATTTGTTTTAGACGAAGAGAAGTTTCTTCATTGAATATATTAACATACTTAGATCGACTTAGCGATTGGCACTTCTAGATGATCCTCTTATCTATTGGCAACATTCTGAATGATCGTATTATCAACTAGATCTAGCTACTTCTATACGATCATCTTATTAAAGACGATTTCAAGAGCGTCGGCAATCACAATCATTGATAGTGCAATATAGTTCAAGTATAATCGTAACATCTGGCACCATCTTAGATTGTGACATTAGCACTATTGAGGATTCGTGACATCTGGCACCTCCGACTCTCGATAAAGATCATCAAAAAGATCATCAAAATTTTTTGTTCAAAGATTTAAGGAAAAATTGTCAAAACTTTGTCAATTACAAAGCTTCGATTTTTTCAACTTGAGAATAGTTCTACTGTGTTCAAAGGTCAGTTTGGTTATCGATATCTTATCTTATCATAGATATAAATCTACGATCGAGTTTTCACTATAACTCTCGAGATCTAATATTATTATTTTGTATTGCCATTGGCAATAAGACCAATATTATTTAACTGGCATGATACATAAGCCCAGTAATATTTAGCTGGCATAACATAAGCCCAGTATTATTTAACTGACACAGTAGATAAGCCCAGTATCATTTAACTGGCATTAGTATTATAGATAAGCCCAGTAGCAATTACCTGGCACTATAATTTATCAAGTAGACATTTTTCTACTTTTATATATCAAGTCAATCGTACGACACGACGATGTTACTACAATTTCTACTAGATCTACATTCTCAAGTGAGAAAAAGTTCATAGCCAGCACGGCTCAGCAATATTTCATTAACCTGATACAGTTCAATAAATCTACACTTCCCATGACGACTCCAGTAGTAGATGTACTGCTACTGCTCAAAGATTACTAGCCAGTGACAGCATAAATAACATTGTTATATTCAAAACTGTATGATATTTGTACATTCCAAGTTGGTATATTTTTTCAACATCTTTACAAAGACAAGAACACAAAGAATTTTAGAATTACTTGACACAACAAAGTCATTAACATTACCCCCACATGAAATACTGGCCTGGATAGATCGGCAAATCGATCAAGAAGAAGAAAAACAAAGACAAGAAGCAGAAAAACAAAGACAAGCAGAAAAACAAAGACAAGAAGCAGAAAAAAAAAGACAATATGAAAGAGCAAAACTAAAATTTGAAAAACGAAAACTACACAAGTTGGAAGAAGAATTAAAAGGTTATCAATCTCAAATAGACGCAATTCATCGCAACATAGCAGATCATGACGAAAGAATGAGACTATGGAATATTTTCACCAAGCAAGAGTAATGAGAATTGAATCAGAAGAAGATTTAGATGATGTCTCAAATGATACAGAAGAAGTCGAAAAGAAAAATGAAGACACAAAGTCACAAGACATAAAAGATACATGTTACATGAAAGAAGAAGCAATAAAAGAAGATATAGATCTAAATATCGTACAAGAAGATACAAATGAACATAGAACAGATTTACAATACATTGAACTTGACAGAAAACGGCAAAAAGAACTAAAACAAGAATTATTAGAATTGAAAAATACTGAATTCAAAGCTGAACAAAAGAATGATGCAACATTAACAAGAATATACCAGGAAGCTCCATTATGATACCTTGAGGCATATTTTGAAGATGGATTTCTCAAGAAGACTTCTTTCCACAAGTGCAATGTAATTAAACAAATATATGTACCAGAGAAGTACAGAAAACAAATAATTGAAGCAAAGCATGAGTTTCATTACACCAAACATATGAGTGTAACAAGTACTAAGAAGAGAATAGCCAAAGAATATTATTGGCCTATCATGACCAAAGATGTCAAGAAATACATTAATAATTGCTCACATTGTCAATGGGATCACAGTAAGAAGAAACAAAGTCAAAACAAAAGCAACATAACTAAAACAAAGAATGAACCAGACTACTAAGTCAGAACCGACAACAATGAATCTATGCATCATGGCTCAATCAAATCTACAGGGACATCACTGCCTACTACATGTCCATCCCTACCTGCTACTACATGTCCATCCCTACCTGATACTACATGTCCACCCATACCAAGTACATGCCCATCCCTAACCACTGATGATAACTTCATACATCAAGACTTGAACAAGACTGCATCTGCATCATTATCTACCAATACTATGGTATGCATTGAACATTTCTGCTACAATCAAGACAAGTCTCATGAACCAGAAGCAGATACCAAAGAAGCTTATTTTCAATCAATTTAAAGATATAACAGACAAAAGAAAAACTATGCAATTTGACTCTACCACTCATACAAGTATTACTCATTTGAAAGAATGTGAGTCAACTAAAGAAGCCATTACAACCATGAACATTGAAAGTCAAAGAAAGCTACATGAACACATGAACACATGAAATCAAGACATTTTGCTCAAGGAGATAAAGTCAATTTACAGTTACCAGACTTGAGTAACAAGCTGTTCTACCAATGGCAAGGTCCATTTCACATCATCAGAAAAATTTCAGACCTGCTTTATGAAATCAATGTCAACAAGGCTACCAAAGTATTTCATGTTCATATGTTTGAACATTACCATGAAACAGATAATGAAGACATCAAAGCAGAAGTTGAACAATTTACAAGCTTAGCAACTATCACTAAAGAAGAAGAAACGTCATCAACACCATTCCTGAGATAGATGTTTCATTACCAGCATCAAATCAAATTGACACTCCCAAGGTCATCACTCTGGATGACATAGCACTACAGAAAGTGAAGGACACTAAAGTGTTTACAGACCATGCAGATTTCTTTACCAGTGTTTCTGAAACATTTCCAGTCCTACACTTCGAAAGCAACTCAGAGAGCAACAACATTGACAACACCAAGTTTCATCCTCCTTAACTTCTTCAACATAGCTTTATGGATCGATTGAACTCTGACCTGTTCAGTCATTGCTCTATTGAACATTCTAACGCAAAGCATTCCGCTACCATTGTTCTACAGCGTCAACATTCATCAAACAGAAAATTGAATTTTAGTTTCGGACAGTTATTTTCCCCAAACTCAAACGCGGTTCAATCAGACATAATCTGTGTGATCAATATGACATGGAGACAACAGCTTCATAAACTGAAAGACCTTTTCTTCAAGTTTAGAAAACGCACATGCACATCCATGACGGCAACTCAGAAGGGTTCTGAACTTAACATTTCTACTTTACATATGTACTATAGCATATTTAGTGTCACAGAAAATAGATGAGGAACAAAATATAGGCCTAAGGATAATGACAGGAGCAATAAAAACAACACCCATTAATTAGAGCAGGGGTTCTCAGCCTGTGGGTAGTAACCCCCTACGGGTTGAATGACCATTTGAAGACCATCGAAAATATGATTTTTTTTTGGTCAATTCTAATGTGTAAACATAACATTGTACAAAGTTTTTCCATTGGAAGTTACTTTTTTGTGTGTTATTTCAAGGTTCCAGGATAGACAACTCAATCAGAATGATTTCAAACACTTTAACTGTCGCAGCATATATATTTTTTTTCAAGTTTAAATTTATGTAAATTAATGCATAACGCAACGTTGCAGAATCATAGATATTATTTCTATGGTAACGTCGTGATGAAAGTGAAAAGCGATTATGGTTTAAAGGTTTTTGTTTAATATTCCATGTTATTAAAGTTAAATATTTTTATAATGGAAGAGCCCATAAAAATGGTTCTACTACAAAGAACCTTTGCATTGTTCCAACAAATTTTGATTAATTACAGATAAGTTTTACTTTAAATAATATAAGAAAGAATTGAAAACTCCCAGAGCATCATTTGTAAGGAAGTTCTATAAACAGAATTATGTAACCTAAATAACTGCAATGTTAATTTGATATTGAATATCCAATCTTTACCAACACGGAGACCAAGTAGTTTAAAGAAAGATGATTTATAAAAGACAACTTTCTCTTTCGCAAACCAATTGAAATGACACAAGATATATAACAGAAAGTTGATTCATTTTAGGAAAAAGTACAAAATCTTATAGAAAAATATTAGTGATGTCTGAACAGATGGTACTCCAAGTTTGCTAGTATGACTGTATTTCAATGTCTGGTACTGAATGAGTCACCAAAAGCCATCGGAACTCATTGTATCAACGAATATTTATAAAGGCACACCATAAAATTTCATTTATTTGGAATTTTTTTATATGGAAAAATATCTTTTTCAAGAATATACGGCAATGACATATTGTTTTGTGATAAAACATAAAAGTTTGGCAATACATATCAGATATTCATATTTGGATTACATTTTTATGCCATTAGCAAAAGCAGTTACTTACGCTTATGAATGAAAATAATTTTAGTATTTGGGTCGCTTCGTTGTTGTGAATAGTAAAAAAGGGTCGCCGAGCCCTGGTTTCTTCAGAAGAAGAGAAATAAAAACCCTGTCCCAGTTCACCGAAATGGAAACCTTAGGCAAGCACTCAAATCCAAAATCCAAGAGTCTAGCACTCATTTTATTCAGTGAGGAATTACTGAACCTTAAAAAGAAATACCAATTAGAAAATATAACTATTGAATCAACAAAGCAGCACAGTGTATTCCCTCCCCTCTATAGGAGACAGCATTAAAAAAATGTACGAAAAAATCTGACCACAACTCAACAGAGCTCAAGGATTTAGTGAGCTCTCTTCTAAAAACTATTACCCCCAAGAACAAATGGGTCAGATAATTCCAACACAAATAGAGGAGCTAGCATACTAATTGAATGGCCTAATGGAGAAAGACTAGAAAGATCAATTTTTCAGACAGCCAGAGCAGAAAGGCAAGCACTTGACCTAGCAGCTACCCTACCCAAGTACACTAAGTAAAGTTCCCCTTTCAGACCTTGTGATCTATAGGGCAGATGATGTAAAGGTCATCTGTTTCTGTGGTCCAAAGTTAACAAGGGTGTCATGGTCAGAACAACAACCAACCACCTTTACTTTTCCCCAACTAATGTCAAGTACCCATTAGAGCTGGGCGGACTCAAGAGGCACCCTAAAATCCCACTTTTCTAAAACTCAGTCTTCACCAGGATTCGAACCCGGAACCCTTGGTTAGGAAGCCAAGTGCCTTACCACTCAGCCACTGCGCCTCTCACCCATGTACACTAAACAGCCAATTTTCTTAATAACATATGGTAAAACAATCCTTCAAAGCCTGAAAAGCTCTTGCTACTTCATATGTAAAGCAACTCAGGACAGCAATTGTAAACCTCAACAACAGCAAGGAAACTGTTCTTCAATGGATTCCTGCATTGCAATAGAAAGCCAAAGTCAGTAGAATGAACAAACATATGAAAATTCCTCTCTAACCAGAAGAAATTAAGAAAATGATAGATAGAAGATAAATGAGAAATGGACTAGCTCTCATTCCAATCACAAGAAAAATGATGCTTGTTATAAGCTATCCCAACATGACAAAAACACAATTTTTGGCCTCAGAACAGCAGAACTGACCCAACATCTAAATGCTTAAAGTCCGGACTAGCAAAATTGCCCTTGTGGAGCATCATCAGAAAATGTGGACTCCAACCATGTCCTTCAAAGCTGCATACTCTATGCTGGTTATATGAACCCACCAACTTGTTGAGAACAAAGAAGAAGATATTGAATCTTCAAAGCAAAACCTCAGTTTTACTCTTCTTAACATCATCTACAAGTTCTATAGCAGAAACATCTAAAAGCCTTTTGAAAATACAAGACAAGGAGATTTAGAGACCTGTAGTGATTGCATATAAAGTAAAAAAAAATCCAGCAGTATGATATTTGTCTGCCACAATTATTGGCAGTTAATTAGAAACTGGAAAATAATATTTAAAAATTAATAAATACCTCCAAATATTGTTTATCTTCATTGTTCTTATCTTTATATTGCCGTACAACAGCTCGCAGTTTTCCTGATGGAGAAGTTTTGTTCCATAATCTAAGATTACACATAAAAGAATTTTTTTTGGGATCATCCATTTCAATGGCATCTAAAACTCAAAACTTAAAAATATCAAGCTACCCAAATTTTTAAACTGTAGCAAAATGGAAGACCTTTTGAAATATATTTTTCTCAGTTCATCTTCAAATTACTTTCTTTATCAAACTATATTTCTAATAACAAAAAATGTGTACATAAATTTTGTATATTTAACATACTCATGTTTTATTTCCTGAGGTCCAAACTGGCCCAGTACTTCTCCAGTAGCAGAATTGATAATGTGAGATCTTAAAAATGAGATTTTTTCTTTTCTATCCAAATCTCGTTGTGACCATTTTGATTCTAAAAGAATTGTTTTTTCATTATCATTAATAGAAATAGAGGCACTGGTTGGATTTGGAAATATGGTCACTTCTCGATATGCAGCAATAACTTCACTCACCTAGAAAGAATATATAAATAGATTTAGAGTTTCTGGCATAATCATTTCAATAATTAAAATGTCAGATGTCTTAAAAAAAAAATTGAAAAAAGAACATTTCTACCTTTATATGTATTTTTACTCTTGAAATGTGTCCAAGTTTGAAAAAAAAAGTTATATACTTTTAAAAATAAATAAATACAACATTTTTTGGATATGCAATAACAAAATTATAATTATTCATATTTACCTATGATTTATGGTTATACTTCCAAATAAATATTTGTGTACCTGTTTACATTTTTAAAAATTCAAATGAAAATATTAATTAATTTAGGGCTAAACAAAATTTAGGAAAAATCTTAATTACAACAGTGTCTTGTTTTTTTCTTGTTACAATGTTGACTAACAAAATTTGACTTTTGTTATGGACAGTAGATGTGTATTATGTCTTGAAGTTCTTTAATACAATTTGAAATAGCTACAATTGCTTAAGAAGGAAAGTTGGGTGTTTTTTTTAGTTGCAGTCCTCTGACAGTCTTTTAAATGTTAATTTAAAAAAAAAAAAAAAAAAAAGCAATAGCACATAAAAAATTACATTATATTAGCATTACTCATTCATCTCATTTCGTACCTGTGGTCCTCTCTGTGGCACAGGGCACCAACCAGCTTCCTCCAGGTGTCTCGGTTCTGGGCAAGTCTCTCCAACTGTCCCCACGTCTTGCCCATCTCCTTGGCATCTGCTTTAAATTGCGGCACCATGTATTCCTGGGCCATCTCCTCTCCCCTTTCCTTAAGGGTTCCAAGTTAGGGCTTGCCTTGTTATGTTGGATGCAGGCTTGCAAAGGATTAGGGGATATCTACTTTAATGGGCTTCATTCGAAATCTTGTCTAAACAGCAGATCATAAGAATCTTCCACACGCAGGTATTGATGAATTTTTTTTCATGGTGGTGATGGTGATTCTCCAGCTCACTGCTTAATAAAGTAGTATTGGCTTATCAATGGTGTTAAACAGCCTGATCTTGGTGGTTCTAGCTGAATTATCCGCAACAACGCTTATCTTTTCCTGTATCTGCTGTTGTGTGTGAGAAAGAAGAGCCAGAACATCTGCAAAGACAAGGTCATCTGATCTGTGCATGATCTCTCCTTTCGAAAGCCAGCTTGTTGGTCACAGAGATGTGTATCTACAGCACTTCTTTTTCCCATATCTTACAGAGGAGAGGGTAGAGTAACTTCACACTGGTATCAATGTCTGCCTTTCAACTGGGATGCAGTCACATCCTGCAGATTAGCCATTCTTCAATTGCCCTACAAAGTTTTCTTTGGTGGGTGCACTACACTTGATAGGTAGGTCCCTTGCAGCTGGCGGTATCGCAGGTGGGTTTGCAGTTAAGTAGCTCCTGGAAATGCTCAAACCATCTCTTCTTTGGCCCTTCATCTGTTATCACTTCACCATTCTCTCTGACTTGGCAAATTTTCCAGATATCTTTTTGATGACTGAGTACAGGTCTTTGGTACTGTTCTGAAGGGCTGCTTCTTTTGCCAGTGCTTCAATGTAGTTCTGCCTGTCTGTACTGATGCTACGCTTGACATTCCTATCTAGTTCAGCATTTTCTTTTTGTGCTTCTCATTTTGCTAGTATTGTTTTACTGTTGTTGAACCTTTACTCATTGTTTTGTTTTTTTGTCAATTATAGATTTTGCTTATATTAGAACTATATGTCAGGGTGGGATTTCAGATTAGCTAGGGTATGATATTATATTACGGTCCCGTATCCCCAGCCTGAACAGAGTAACACAAGAACCTAAAGGTAATAGCATGTAAACTACAAACATTGAATAACAGTTATTCAACTGAACATTTAGTGAATAACAACAGTTGTCAATAGGAACAATATTTAATTAAACTTAATTGTAATTTTTCAAACATATTTACATGTACATCAATATCATTGAAGTTAGCATTTGATTACTAATTAGTCTAGTATCACACCAACAGGTTTCTGTAACACACCTTCACGCTCACACTCCATCTCGGCGCCCAACAGAAGCTCAACTCCCTACACCTCAACACCGATAGTTACTACACAACTCCAAGGGCAGAAAGACGACACACTTTCCCATAGCCCAAAGCCTAACACCCTGAAAAGAAAAGACAACCTAGATCTAGCGCTGCCGCTACAAGAAAGAACTTTTCAATAACGACACCCGTACCGAAAGATCAGCGTACTTAATAAAACTATGTACTTACTTACCCTTACAAGGGGAACCAAAAAACCAGCTACCCAGCTCACTCTCTCTCTTGCGGAAACTAAGGATGACGTAAACACCCACCCACACACACAATATTCTAGACAACAATACGCACTTACAAGAAACTACTTCCTATACGCTAAAACACCAAGATTAAATGCAAAGAAAAACTTCAAGCGCGCACGACACTATACACACCTTTGGGTTACGCAAAAAGTCATAGGAAACCTTCAAGTGTAAATATTGGAAAATATGAACTAAAACTATCAATAAACATAATCCAGTCTTTACCCATACAAAATATACATTTTGAGTATGATTCCCTGTGAAAAATCAAATCAGATGTACCTGTTTGAATATGGACAGTATGATCTCTTCTATGCCTGTGGGGCATAGGCCACCAACCAGCTTTCTACAGGCATCTGGGTTCTGGGCAAGTCTCTCCAACTGTACCCATGCCTTTCTCATTTGCTTGGCACCTGCTTCCAAATCATGGGCACGTGTTTATGTATTACTGGACCATCCCTTTCCTTGGGGGTATCAGGTGAGGGCTTGTCTTGTAATGTTGGATGCAGGCTTGCAAAGTGTGTGGCCTATACATCTCCAGTGTCTCTGAAGAATATTTACTTCATAGGGCTGCTGCCCACAGTTCCTCATTCAAGATCTTGCCTGGCCAGCAGATCGTAAGAATCTTTTTGAGGCAGATATTGATGCATACTTGGATTTTTTTTAAAGGTGTTGATGGTGGGTACCCTGGTCTCTGCTCCATAAAGTAGTATTAGCTTAGCAATGGTGTTGAAGAGCCCTGAATCCCAAGGTTTCTTCAGCAGATGATAGGCTGGTCAAGCTTTACCAATGCAGGACAGCATAAATAATGATTTAACATGTAGACACAATGCAGGACAGCATAAATAATGATTTAACATGTAGACAATGGACAAACTGATGGCTACATTTTGTAAAAAGCATGCCTTAACATGAATATATGCCTATTAAATCTTGTTTAAAAAGATATGTATAAATAAGCATATAAAATGTGCATTCTTAGATTTTCAAAATGTAATTACCCACTTTTAAAACAAAAATAAACATATTTATAAAAAAAAAAATAGCTATCACACCATGAAAAACATTAATAGATCACAAGGTCAGAAAATTGTACTTTACTTTTACTTTACTTCTATGTATATACCCTGCCCGCTGTCATTCCCCATCATCCTGCCAGAGATTTGGACTAGGAAATAGATTATTTTCAACTCTGAAGGAACATGTAAAATATTTTACAAACCAGCATTACCCACTGACTTTGCTGAATGTTCCCAGCTATATACTCAAATACTGTTTATTTTGCCATGGACCTTTCCCATTTTTTTCTTACTTATATAACAACATAATGATATAAAGTTAACCGCTCACCCATACGATCCTTTGGTCAGCTTATTCTATTATTTATTACATTGAATTGGACCAGCCCTTAAATATAACTTCTCCCCCCCCCCCCAACTCTCCTCCATAACAAATAGGTCCTAGTATTATTTACACTATATGACTAATCTTTTACTTTTCTGTTCTTATTCGAATATTTGACAGGCTCTACAATGTTTTTGGCCAGGCTCATTTTTTCTTATTACATACTGCAAATGCTCACATAATACTTTAACCAAACTCTCAATATAACTGCCCACATTTTAACAACCTACCTTCTAGCCAGTGTATTCTAGTATATGTTACATTTAATAGGAATGGCCTGCATTACATCGTCCTCCCAAACAAACTCCCTTCTGGCCTGTGAACTCTATATCAGTTTTCTTACCAACCCCCACCGTTTCAAAGCTCTTGAATTTTAATATCTTTTACATCTAATTGTCATGGGCTACTTTGTAAAGCTACCACTCCCAAACACATTTTTGGCCAGAGAATTTGACTACCAATATCATTTATTTCCATCCAGCCTCCACTCTATGCCTTAGAGAATAGTCCTAGGTAAAATATTTGAACATTCTTCAACTTTTTCAGCTTTTTATCGAAATATTTGAAAGACTCTCGAATGCTTTCAAACACTATCAATTTTTTAATTTTACTTAGACATAGAACCTCTAACGCTATTTTGGCACAATGGGCAGCACAGTCTCCTTAAAGATCTGTTAAAAATCATCTAATGATCAAGGTTATAAATTTTATTTCAACTTTTATGTAGATTGATTTGATTTAATTTAAATTGTTTGAAAAACACTATTTAAAAAATATTTTGAAGTTATTCCGCAATTAAAGACTTAAACCCCTGACCTGCAAATTTAAAGCCTGATGTTCTACCAACTAAACTAACCAAGTGTTATTCATGTGAGAGGAAATTACACATAAAAAATAAAGAGCTTGAAAACAGAAGTAAAATCTTGTACTTTTTAATAGCTCCGTAAAAAACAAAGTTAAGATCTAGATTAATTATATGCCTCATATTTACTGTGAGAATTTGTTATATTTTTTATTTTAAATCTATAATAGATGTCCATCTAGATCTAATCTTTTATTATAAATTACAGATGTTTCTTTAATAGAAAATAGTTGTAATAAAATAGTACTTCAGATGCTAAAGACTTCTTGTCTAAATTGTGAAAAAAAAAAAAATTTGCAGAATTAAAATTAGGCCTATAAGCTGGTGCAAGCAGAAATTTTTAAAGTTTTTTAAGCTATTAAAAAAAGGAAGTTTTAATTTTATATTATGTCAGCCTTAAAAAAACATATTTGGTATAAATTGTGAATAAAGAATCCCTTTTTGTAAATTTATCTGCTGCGGTTTCGATTGTGAAAGGTGCTTAGTTGTTCTAGTAATGGAAAGTAATAACGGGTTGAATTTTCATAATCATATGTTTTCATCCATGGCAAGTAGGAGAATTAGTGACAGCTGAGTCAGTGAATCAGGGCCCTTATAAATATAACAAAACAAGATCCTGCCCGCAGGCCAGGCGTGATTTCATCCAACCCACCCAACATCAGCACAAAGTGTAGAAAATACTCTCTTAAAAAAAAGATCTAAAAACAATTAAGGCTAGTCCTTTTTTTTTTTTGATGAATTGGTACAGATAAAAATCAACACATAGCTCTTTTTTTAAAAACATAGCATTAAACAACTTTATGATACCAAACAACATAAATAAGTTTGGCCACATTCTTAGTTTGAGATGCGATTTCAATATTGCACCTAGATTGGAAGATTGATGAGAATATTTACCAAAAAGAGACAAGAAAATGAGACGCTGTAAGACTAGCTACAGTTACACATTGTAAGTAGAGACCTGAAGCCTGATGGCAAATGTGTAAAAAAAAAAGTGCTTGCTAGCAATGATGGCAGAAATGTGTCCTGAAAAGAAGAATGCTGTTGAAGCAGTCAACCTTTTCAATGACATTACAAGTCCAATGAAAAATATGGGTAAATAAAAAATATCTCCACATTCAAAACAGGCTTCAAAATTTTTTCTACTGCCGCTGATGAGTCTAAAGACATATCTGATACCTCTCAAAATCTAGGCATTTATTTGTGATACAAACAGCTGTTTTGAAGAAGTTGAAGAAGTTAGTAGCAATGAGGAGCATGCATGGGACCACTACTAACAGAGTCCCGTCTTTGAGTTTCAACCATAAAGGAGAATCTTTCTCTTCCTCTATAATATCATCAACGTAATTGAAACAGCTTTTCAGTCCTTCTAGTGCTAGATTTAATCTTTTCTGAAAAATTTCTGAACTCACTTTCAGACCAAATGGTAATCATTTCCATTTGTATCTACCAAAAGGGGTTATCATTGTTGTCAAATTAGATGACGCTGTGTCTAGTCTGACATGCCAGAAAGCTTCTTGCACATCCAATTTGCTGAATATTTTGGCATCGTTCAAATCTGCCAATATGTCATCTAAAGTAGCAAGATTATAGAATTCCCTTAGTAAAACTTTATTCAGGGCTTGTGGATCTATGCAAATCCTAATTTTTCCATTAGCGTTTTCCACAATTGCCATCTGACTCACTCACTCTATAGGCTCTATCACTGGTTCTATGACTCCTCCTTAACTCTTTCTTGTAAAGGATCTTTCTACACGGCAGAACCTTGTGCTTAATGCTGCTATCAATCTTTAAAGACACTTCTCCAAAATTACCCAAATCACCAGTAAATTTCGGACTACAGTCTTCTTCTTGGTTATTCACTACTGATGCTTTGAACCTCTCTTTATTGACTTTGATTAACTTCATTCTTGTTAAAGTTTCATGACCTAGAAGGCATGCTAGATTATTTGGTACAACTATATATTCCACCTCAAATGTTTCGTTAGTTTTCTCATTTCTCATCGTTAGAGTGGCTTTCCCTATGGGGCTCATTTCAGTCTTATTCCACATTAGTAATCTTTGCGTTGTCTTTTCTATCTGATTCTTATTTAGGTATTTTTCCTGGTTGGTATTTACATCAGCTCCACTATCCATTTGAAACCTTACACGGTGACCATTTACTGTTATAACTGCTGTCATCCTTTTCGTTTTGTGGTTCTCCAAAGACATCCCCCATTTTTTTTATCATCATGACATCATCTCTTGTGTCCGACTGCAGCTGTCTTTCATCGTTAGACATATCATCTGACACCTGCTGAATTTTCTTTTTGCACATCACAGCAAAATGATGTCTCCCCTTGCACGCTAGGCACGTTTTACCCCATGCAGGGCACTTTTCCTTTCCAATGTGAGACTACTATCTTGTAACAATTTCATTTTGAGGCATTCATGTCTAACACCAAGAACTACTCTGTCTCTAATCAAGCTATCTTCTAGATGTTCAAAACTACACGTTTTTGCTAGTCTTCTCAGATTTGTTATGTACTTTTCAATGTCCTCGCCTTCTTGCTGTTCAGGAGTATTGAAAACATAGCGCTCATAAGTTTCATTCGTTTTTCCAATGCAAAAACTTTCAAATTTGTTCACTATTTCTTCCATCTTTCTTTCTTTTCCCTTCTCAATTTCAAGACCTTCATATATGTCCATCGCTTTTGTTCCTATAATTGTTAGAAAGGTGGCCACTCTGACCTCCTCTGATTCTTCTGACAATTTAGTGGCTAACTCATAGTTTCGCCAGCTCCTGTGAAACTTTTGCCAATTAGCAGCCATGTTATCTTCTACCTCGAGCGGCTCGGGTATAGGAAGTAAATTTCTAGCTGCCATTGCACTGCATAGCCTTGAATTGTTGCCTATTTATTATTGCAAACAATAAACCTTTATATACTGATTAATGATTATCTCTGATCATTAATACACCACTGCCACCATGTTAATTAAGATCTAGGTTCACAGTCAGTAATAAACAAACAACAACCATTAGTGTCATGGCGGAGAATGATACTTTATTATATTGAACGTGTGCACCTTTGCGCACCATATCAACAGTGGGAGTGACTACTGATGGTGCCAGAAACATGGTTGACAGCAAGATTTATTAGAAAAGTTGTTGATTCAAATGGAACCGAGTTGCTGTGGCTTCATTGAATTATTCACCAGCAAAATCTATGTGGCAAGGTTTTCAGTCTGGACCATGTGATGATAATCATGTTAAGATTGAATAATGTTAGCTTCAAAAATTCATCTGCTGCCAATGTGACAAGTGCCCAGAAAAAGCTGCAACTGATTCTGATTGACTTACAAAGCCAGACATTCCTGCCTGACAAATTTCAAGTGATTAATTAAGACAACTGATTTCTACTCCATGTTACTTTCAGAAAATTGTTCAAAATCTCCAAAAACAGCATTAAGGATGATTACAATAATTACATGCACTTATTTGGGAAGACAAAACTTTTCAATTATGAATCATGCAAACCCATATATGTAATCTTCTCATGGATAAATATCTAGAATTCTAGATTTAGTGCTCCGACTTGGTGTCTAATCTATGTAGTAGGATATTTAAAAGTTGGTTTAAGATAAACTTCTCATAAATAAATGTAAGTACTAGATTCACTGGTTACTCCGGTTTCAAATAAAAATGTTTTTTTTGGTCACATTTTGTCTATTTCCTTTTTTTTAACCTTTTCAGTTGGAAATTAAAATGGTCCGCCGACCTAATAATTTAAAGGTAATTCATACTAATTTAGCATCACTGTAGTAGATCTAGATCTAATAGTATAGAGTAAATTGTAAAAATACTAAAATGGAATTAAATAGATGTAAAATTAATATCTAGATTAATAGACCTAGGACGAACTTCTACTAGATTCTACTAGATTTAACTAGATCTATTATGACAATTATGTCTATTTCTACTATCTACTTCTAGGTATATCTAGATATAACTAGAATCTAGTCTAGATATATAAATTATAATAGTATAAAGTAATAGTAAATATAGATATTATTATTAAAAAAGTTAACTCTATATTATATAAAGATCTAGATATATATATATATATTATTATATTTAATTAATTTAATATTATATATTATAAAATTTATAAATGTAATAATAGTACATACAGGTCTAGAAGAAGTCTAGATTTTATCTAGATCTATATTATTCTAGATATAGTATTATACTATTATAGTCATATTGATTCTAACTAGACTATGAGTCTAAACTAGACTCACTATACTCATTTATCATAATTTTATCATTTATGCCGATGGGTCATATCATATGGTATGAGTATGATATAGACAATATAGTGTATCATGTATGTCACTATAATTAGTATATTAATATAGTATAGTATGAATATGATATATCAATATATCTTATTAATATATGCCATTTATATTATAAAATAATAAATATTAATATAATTATTATTAATATACAGTAATATACTTATATTATAGAATATATTATTTTTATTATATAGATCTAATCTAGATATATTATCATTTAATTTATTATAGTTACCTGCAGTACTACCATTCTTCAACTTACTTCAAGTTCTTGATTATAAGTGAAGTTGGGGTTGATACTACTTAGACTACTACTACTACTAGATCTATTTGAATGGCCTAAGACAAAGATTAGTAAGACTAAACTAGACAAGTCTAAAATCTATATATATATCTAGTAGCTTCTTATATAAGGCACAGCTCATCGAATTCTGCTTTTAGAAACACGTCGCTTTTTTTTTTTTTTGTTTATAATTAATTTGTTTTTTTTTTATTTGGAGTTAAAAACGACGTATCGGGACAGTGCATGTCCAATTTTAGATGTTCCTGTGTTTTTGTTCCGCTTTTCCAAAGGCAGATGGCAGTTTTTTAGATTCTCGGTAACCAAGTATGTGAAGCTATTGTTTTAACCTCTCCCGGCAATTCATACCCATATAAGGGATGAAGGCTATATTATTAGCCTGTTTGATTGTAGGCTAGTGGATATATCAAAATAAGCTTCCAAATATCTTTAGAAAGACAATCCAATCACATTCATACCGTTAGCTGTTAAATAAAATTTAAAAAGCAGGTGTTTTAACTATAGTAATGAATTTAACACATTCTCCTATAGTGCACAAGGCAAAATCGTAATAAGAAATATTATTGGGATTAATAAATCTATGATTTTTTCAATGAATAAACGTGACCTACATCGAGATATCTAGAATATATAATTTATGAATGAAAGAAAAACTGCGTCATGAAAAGACAAAAGCATCTATGGGAGTGAGGGGATGTTAAGGTGTAACAAAACGAACAACCAAATTATGAAAAGAAGAGGGTCCTTGGATGGGAATTAATAGAAAGAGACAGAGAATAGGCCTACGTGTAGCCTAGTTGAAAATATCATGTTTATTAAATTATAATAATTAATTTATAGATCTATAATTTATATAGATTTATTTCTGTCTGTTTCTACACATAGATTATATAGGTAGGCATATATAAATAAATAAACTATAAACGATGTATATATATATGTATATATACATATATATATATATATATATATATATATATATATATATATATATATATATATACAGAGAGAGAGAGAGAGAGAAAAAGAGAGAGTGAGACAGAAAGAGACAGGGAGACAGAGGCAATATACTATTGATACATATTGCAGAAGTGAATCTACTTCTTTTAATACAATCTAAATAATTTTTAATTAACAGATATAATTTATTAGCTATAACATAGTGGTGTTTCTTAACGGTGCTCAATGTGCGCTAAAGGAGAAAGCACAAAAACTGCGTTTAATATAGGAGCATGAAGTGACCCAATTTATTTTAAAATAAAATCTTGACTATGAGTGGTAATTCAAAGAAACACAGCTATTTTTATAGTCCTTTAGTTGCAGAATAAGAATCTGCTTTCATTTTTTTTTTTGTAAGTTAAACCGTCACCAAATAAAAAAATATAATAAAAATTTGACCTAGTTCCCGAATACGGTGTGCCTAATATAAGAATCTACTATATAGGAAAGGCCCATCAGCGAAATGGCATATAAAGCGAACACCTCCCGTAATTTTTATCCATTCTTATTTATTTCAAAAGTAACTGCAGAACTAATAAAATGATATTACAAAGACTCCATTTTTCTACATTTCCCACATATTCACTTTCGTTTTCCCTCATAAAATAAAGCATAGCTGAAGGTCAAAGTTGATATGTATGGAAATTTCATTCTCAAAACGTTTCCGGATAAACTAGAATAGGTCCCAACTTAAGGCGATTTTAAAGCACCAATGGACATCGGCCGAAAAAAAAATTGCATATTATGCTTCTAAATCAATGAGGAAATAGTTAGCTAGAATAGCTATAATAACTGAAGAGGTTTTGGGGTCAATAACAGAAACCGTTTTAATACTTGTTTTCTGTAATATAATGCTTAAAAAAACGTGTATGCAAAATATTTTCTATAACTTTTCAGCAGTTAATATTATATTATGTTTCTAGATCAATGAAGAAATAGTTAGCTAGAATAGCTATAATAACTGAAGAGGTTTTGGGGTCAATAACAGAAACCGTTTATCTTATATAATACAGACGTTACTTCAAAAAAGAAGATGATTACGTCCTACGCGTCATGCATTTAGTCATGCATATTAACCAATGACTTAAATTCTGCCAAGTCACTGGTTTTTCTGGCTAGCTCAGGCAACCCATTCCATGCTCTAATAGCACTAGGGAAGAAGGAGTATTTGTACAAATTTGTCCTAGCATATGGGACGAGGAATGTGCCTTTATTTTTGTGTCTTTCAGAGTATTTTATTAAATTTTGTTTTTGTATTTGAAGATTATGGTTCAGTGTTTTATGTATAATTGCTACTTTACTTTTGAGTCTTCTGTCCTGAAGGCTTTCTAAATTTAGTGATTTTACTAATGGTGTTACCCTAGTCAAATGTGAATATTCGTTTGTTATGAATCTCACTGCTCTATTTTGTGTTTGTTCCAGTTTCTTAATGTTTTCTTGAGTTGAGGGGTCCCACACGGTGGATGCATATTCTATTATTGGCCTAACCAAGGTTAAATAACATTTTAGTTTTATGTTCTTATTTGATTTATAGAAATTTCTTTTAATAAACCCTAATGCTTTGTTGGATTTTTTTATAGTTTCATCAATATGTGGATTCCATGACAGTTTTTCATTTATTATAACACCTAGGTATTTTGAGTTTTTAGTCTGTGTTACTGGTTTGCCATGAATAAGATAAGTGGAATTAATTTGTTTTAGTTTTTTTGTTACTCTTAACAACTGACATTTTTCTGGGTGGAAAGACATGCTCCAATTTGATACTTGTTTTAATACTTGTTTTCTGTAATATAATGCTTAAAGAAACGTGTATGCAAAATATTTTCTAAAACTTTTCAGCCGTTAATATTATATTATGCTTCTAAATCAATGAGGAAATAGTTAGCTAGAATAGCTAAGGCTATTCATTCCGTTGAAAAAAAATATTATGGGGTGTTCGCTCAAAATGACCTTTTTAACTGAAAACCTATTCAGCGAAACCCCTATTATAAGCTTAAAAAGCCATTAATAATAATTTAGTTGTAAAATGTTTGTAAAATGTTTTACATGTTTCGGATGTTCCTTCAGAGTTGAAGATAGTTTACTTCCTAGTCCAAACCTCCCGCAGGACGACGGGGGATGGGAGCGGGCAGGGTTTGAACCCTCGACCGTCGATAAATCCGAACGACAGTCCAGCGCGCAAACCGCACGACCAGGCAGCCATCCTAGTTACTGATTTAATCTGTTTTTCTTTTTGTCTTATCTATTGTTATTGTTTGTAAACTGAAATGTTAAAATAATAGGCCTATTTTTAACCTTAACCCAATGTCTTCGATTTCGAAGATTAAGGATGAGTGCAGTACATGTTTCACATGACTACGCCCAGTTGCGACCAGCATATTTTCCCGCATTTTCTTTCCGTCTAAAATGTTTGACTCGCAGCTCTCCAACAGTCTCTCAGAGGTCATATGCTGGTAGTTACTTTCCTCTATGCCAGTGAGGGTGAAATGACGCTTCAGTTGATCTTAACAGCGATTATACGGGGGGAGGGACTTTTGTTTTGCCGTCCTCCTTTTTTTTTTAACTGGCTGGTTAACCTCTTGTTACTAATTAATGATATTAACATGTGTATAAATGTTTAAAAGAAGTGCAGAATTCATTTTCACTGGGCTCCCCCACCATTCTGAGATTAGGATTTCAGGAGATTTCTAATAGTTTTTCCAGGAGAAAATATTCGATTTCAGGATCGGAAAAAACGCGAACTATATATTTAGTAATAAATATAAGAATTACCATATAATATATATGTATAAAATTACAAGATCTCCCCTGAGCCTTTCGTCTCCATGCCCGAAACCCAAGCTGTTGTAGATCTGTCTCCATACATCATCAATCCATCGCATTCGGGATCTGCCTTTGGGTCAATCAGCGTGTGTGTGGGGGGGGGGGGGGGGGAGAGATCGAGTTGATGGTGATTGAGTGAGTGCACTGAACATAAGTTCTTAAAAAAAATAGTCGCAGTAACGAGAGTTTATGAAATGGAGAGTAGTACGACGTGGACTAGTCTATAGGAAGGTGGCGAGATAGAATTTTGTAGTTTCTTTCTTTCTTTTAAGAAAAAAAAAAGATCGCTATATATAGACATCAGTTACAAGCAGAGAAAGGAGATGTGGAGCACGAGAAAAGTAAAAACAAATTTAGGCCTAATGCCACAAGGAAGACAATAACTAATTGAAGCATACTTTCCTATATTTTAACATGCTATTTCGCTATTTTTTACGGCCTTTCGCTCATTATGACTCCCGCGAAAATTGCGTTCGCTGATTAGGTCCGACCCCTACCGCAAGTTGATTTGAATTATAAATTTAATAGCTGATATGGAAAAAAAGAGTAAAATTTAGTTTTATCGCCCAATAGCTGAGAAGTCCGCAGATGTTTTCATTTTTTAAATAAGTTTAACTATTGCGGAGTTATAAATTCTAAACTAAAAACTGGCACAAAAGCGTTCGCCATTGATCCTTTCCCATATATAAATATAGATCTAGAACTAGGTCATCAAAGTGTATGGATATTTTCATTAAATGATAAAATTAGTTTTCGGCGTATCCGGTGTATTATTATATACCGTGGACTACTGGACATAATATATAGTAATATTATATACCATAGCCCAGCAGGGGTGTGCCAACCTTTTTCTATTGAGGGCCGCATTTTAAAAATTATATAATACAGACATTACTTAAAAAAAGATGATTACGTGCTACGCGTCATGCATTTAGTCATGCATATTAACCAATGGTCACTGGTTTTCCTGGCTAGCTCAGGAATTAGCAATTTCTTGAAGTAGATCTAATTTTGCGAACGATTTTTTTTTAAGTTTAACATTGTTTGTTTACATCATAAAATTTCGCCACAAATATTTATAGTAGTATTTAATATAAAGTATATAACTGTTTACTCTCGTGCATAATGTTCCAGAATCGTGGAACTAGCCTAGCTAACTAGTTGTTTTTCTTGTGACTGCTGTCAATTACAGTCAATCAGCATCGATCTGTTCTAACACTAGATAATTTTCAAACAAAAGAAAAAGCTTGTTCACAGATGAATGTGGTTCCAAATGATGTGAAAGTTTAGCAGCAAATAAATAAAAAAACGCGAGAGAACTGATTTGAACTTCTCTTTCAGATCATAATTTGCTTTGAGGTATTTCCTCTGGAGCTGATGCAGCTTCTGCACTAAATGTTGAGCTGAGGGTATTGAAAACTGGTTCCGATTTTTTGACGTCTAATAATTTGCTTTCGAATTCCACAATCAAGGAATCAAAATGAACTAGAAATAGTTTCACCTATCACAAATGAAAATGACAAAACCTGATTCATGGGCATAGCCGGGGGGTGGTGTTCAATCCCCCCCCCCCCTGGGGGTGTCGGAATTTAGTAACTGATTTTTTACTTTGATTCTGTTTATTTTAGGTGAGATTTTAATATTGAACCATCACTTACCCCAGCACAGTTTAGTTTAAAACCCCCTACCATGAGGGTTCGAGTTTAAAACCCCCTACCAGGGGGTTTTGCAGTTAAATGCCCCTCTTCTATAAAACAAAAAAAAAATGCAAACGACTATCCCCAAATTCCAAGAGCACAGTTAAGGAAGATTTTGATTTTAAAACCCCCTCCAAAATTTACGATAACCTCCCCTCTTCAATATAAAAAAAGCAAATTATACACTCTAAAATCTATGAGCGTAGCCAAAGGGGTTTTGAGGTAAAAACCCCGGCAAGTGGGGTTTGAAGCGAAAAAAATACATCTTCAATGTAAGAAAAAAGCAAATTATAGGCCTACACTCAAAATGCTATGAGCGTTGCCAAAAGGGGTTTTGAGTTTAAACATCCCTTCAGAGGGGTTTGATACTAAAAAATACCTCTTCAATATAAAAAAAAGTAAATTATACACTAAAATTATTTGAGCGTAGCCAAGCCAATTGAGGGTTTTGAGTTTGCTTTCCAATCCGACATGCAACTCAAATCACTTTTGATAACATTGCCTAAATAGGCATTTCTATTTGTTCAAGATCTGTATGACCAATGTTGATGGGGGTACTGGGTAACCTACACCCAATATGCACAACTTTATTTGAGGACGTCTTTTTCCGTCATCTCGTGTATACATATAATTGTATTTCAAAATAATGCTATGTCGTCTCCAAAATCCAACTCGGTTTGGTTTACACCATGAGAACCCAAATGCAGCCTGTTAAATGTATTTCTTTGACAACTGCAAGAAAGAGAAATGGGGATAAGATAAATCATAATCTCATATCCATCTCAAAGAATTCCACCATCTGTTGTGACACAACAGCTTGGTTTGCTTTAGACATGTCGCTGAATCTGAACATATTGTTGCAAGATGCTCTTTTCTCTTGCATTTATCCAGAGAAATTGAAAATACAGTATGATCTAAGAAAAAAAATAATATGTAAAATTAGGGGGAAAAAAAAGAAAGACAATATGCTTTGAAAATATGTGTCATTTATGCTTTTTACTGAGTATATCGAGTGCAGCCTTTAAGGAAAATAGCAAAAATAGAAAGGTTTTTCACAAAGTGGGTCCTTCAGGATTCCTCCAATCCGAGTCTTAGCAAGTAACCTGTCTGCTAAATTTCATTTAATTCCGTACAGCAGTTGAGATCTATTGATACCGGTACATCAATCAGTGAGTTATTTTGCGCTTTTAATATAGATAATAAGACTACAATATTTAGGCATTGTCTTTGATTCAGAAAATGAGTGCAGTGTTTCATTAGACCAAGATTCAAATATACAGCTTATAGATGTATGAGCTGTCACAAAAACAGTCATTTACTAATTACCATACAGCATAAATGCCTAAAACACCACAATTCCCAAATCAATTAAATTTGGAGAAACATTATACTTTTCTTCCCTTCAAGTACCGGTACCTATATAAAAGTATAAAAAGTTAAAAGAAGGAGGATCTAGGTAGTCATTGATAAGTGATAATTATAAAAAAGTGCATATACCATGACAATGGCGTGTTAATTCATTAAACTTAATTCTACATTAGATATTGTAATTCAATGTCAAAAGTCATCCTTCAAGGTTCTGTGGATGGAAGCTGATTTGTCAATGGCCCAGCCTCTTCTTAATATCCTGCTAAGAACAGCTGCTGACAGGAAAGTCAAGGAACAGATGATGAATTCAATGACTTTACTGCACCTGCTCAATTAATTAAAGTTATTATTTTATCCCGTGTTCACTGGATCTATTGCATCTGCTCAACTGTGACTAAGGAAAGTACTACATTCAGATGGTTTTCAGCACACATTAAAAAGTACAAGTACATGGGAAAATAAAACAAAACAGCTATTTATTATCACCATTTAATTTTTTTTCCAACTTTTTTTTTAGACCTTGCCAGTTTTGCTTTGTGTTTTTTAACAGCTCTTTGATTCATCCAGTCAGGGTAGTGACCATGTTCATTTTGCTTGGTTTTATTATTATAGGAAACAACAGGCTTATCAACATCCATAGTAGTACCTGAAAATACAGTTAAATATTCAGTCAACAAAACTGAATTACTAAAGTACACATTAGTAGCATTTTATTAGATTTTTTTTTAAAGATGTTCATTCAATTATATTTGTATAATAATCTGTTCAATGTTATACAAAAATAGTTTTACACAATCTATTCATGAAGTTATAAAAACATGCAAATAAATTGTATTGCGAAAAATTTGGGAGACAGCGCCTAAGATGCTAATTTAATTTTAAACAACTTACATTGTTTTGCATTTTAGAGTCACAATAAGAAGAAAACAGTTTGTATGTTTATTTTTACTATGCTACACAATAAACTCAAAATATCTTTATCAATTGTAATGACGAACAGTCTAAGTATGAAGAACAGTACTGGTATCTGGTAGGGTACCTAATTTTTTCTTTTACAAACTAGGCATTAGGGGTTAGGTGGTTATAAGTCTAGGTATTTTACAAATTAAATTTGCGAACCCCATTTCAAAGTATTGGCGGCACAAAAGGGTTAACTGTAGGTTCACTTGACACACGTGAACTCAGGCGATGGACAAAGGACAGTACTACAATTACAAGCAAATATGACCAATGTTATGGTCATGTGATTGAAAGCCTGTGTGGACCAGAGACACAGTGTGTAAGAAAGCGGAGTTCAAGAGAGGACACAGAGGAGACCTGGGACTGTCAGTCTGGCTATGAAGTCGGTCCTGTTTGAGTCCTCAAGTGTTAGGCACGAGTCCAGAAAGAGATAGAGACAGTAGAGTTTTGTACGGTGATGTACAGAGTAACATTTTAGTTGATGTGTTTGTTGCCCATTGTCTAGTATTGGCTGTTATCTACTTATCCATTCATTAAAGTACCAGATTATTGTAGAGCTCTTGTTGTCAGGTTATTGATGTGTTTAGCAGTGTTTACAGAAGGCCTGATTAGGAGAGATCGTAACAGTATGCTGAAGAATCATGTTTAAGTGAAGCAATAACAGAAAAAAACATTTTTACTCTCCAAGTAGAAATTATGAAAAGATTGAATATATGCTTAGCACACAGTATAACTTAATTTCAATAATAGATTCAAAAGTAGACTTAATATGTACCATAGCTTAAAATTTATTGACAGACTCCACTTATTGTCTTCTCTTGTGAAATAAGCTTATCCAATAGACAAGAAAGATACACAACCTTCTATTGGAAAGATCCCTGCTTATTTTTTTTTTAGTACCATTAGAAAATTTTCTCATAATGTTAACATGGTTTTTATTGTAGACCAAAGATGCATCATTCTTTGTACAGCAATTTCCAATTTCCACACAGGGCAGTCTTTGAAACAGACTGAGTAACCAGCGTGACAGTTTACTCACTTAAACTAAGCTATGCAGCTTTTATGCTTGTGACCCTCCCCACCACATATAGCCTATACAATAATCTTCCAACAGACTGCTGCTTCATATCCCTAGTACTTAAAGCACCTCATTGGATTAGAGATGTAGAGCCTCATGCCTTAACATACTCTGGTGGTGTCCTAGTTTCAAATGCGAAAATAATGACGGTTTTGACCTTGTCACCATCCCTAAGCCTGGTAATGCGTCAGGCATGGAAGACTCCTTCAATCCCCTCCACTACCCTTCTCTGAACGTTCTAGAAGGTCTCTTGCACTGATTACACCCCTGCTGGTACTCAGATTCTTGTGGGGCATGATTTCCACTTCGGGATTGTACAAGGTTTTTGTATAGCACAAGTCCATCAGCATGCAGCTTTCTATCCACCCTCAACAAGTAGTTTGGCTGATCTGTGCATCTCTCCGACTGTATTTTCTGGAATCCTATGTATCGTAAAAAGGTTTAACCTTTACACTCAGATCCTTTCCTATTTTGTGTATCCAGGACAAATATTTTGGAGGGGAGGGGGGAATGGATTTATAGAAAATATTTTATATATTCAGTACCTCTGATCACCACCAGCTAATGAATCCAATAATGGGATAAGCCTCTGGAATGTCCAGAAGCTCACCCGGGCTACACAGGTGCTATACTTTGGCAGCTGTTGCATTTCAGATATGAGTCCTGTACAGCAGACCCTCCAGCCACGACCCTCCAGCATAGGTTGACGACCCCTGCTGGTAGCTTGGTATGCAGCCAGTTTGGCCTGGGCCATCATCTCATCTCATCATCTTTCCTTTGAGTTCCACTCATGGAACTCCAAAGAGTTCCTCATGGAACATAGGGCCTCAGTAAAAACACGCCACTATCCACTGTCTCTTGCTAGTTTTTTTTATGGCTTCCCAGCTCTTTCCTGTCCTCTCGGCTTCATCTAGTCACCATGTTCTTTTTGGTCTTCCTCTACATCTTGTTCCCTGGGGGTTCCACTCTAGGCCAAACTAGCTCTCTTGTTGGTATCTTTCTAAGGGTGTGATCTGCACCTCTATATTTTTCTACACACTCATCTCCCACAGCTTGGTGTTTTCTACTTTGTTGTACCAGTGTATTTTAAAGATATTTCTCGGACATCTAGGCCTCATGCAGTAACCAATCGCCAGATAGGCACCCACTCAAATCAAATGCCAGGATCTCTTTATCCCTCCTTAACTATTGCAGTCCATGGCAAATGTACTGGTCTCTCGACAGAGGGAGTTTTTTTAAGAAAAGGAGACAGATTGAAGAGAAAGGTGAGAAGAATAAAGTAGAGAGGAGTTTCCACAACTCCCCTTCAAAACTTTTAATATAAAAGATGGAGGGGGGGGGGGGGGGCGTAGGTCAGGAGCACTATTTTTCTCTACCTATCTCCATGTCACCTGACATTTATGAAATGGGGGAGGAGTCTCATTTATTTGCCTTTCACTGTGTTCTCTTATAACACTCCAGGGCTATAAGCATTGCTCTCTCTCTCTCTCCTCAGGCTGAGAGGAGTCACATTCTACATTATCTCTGAAGCGCATGTTGGGCTCATCCTTTAAGTGCCAAAAAAAAACAACAACTAAACAACGTACTAAATGAAACTGGCACTAAAACAGGCATTGCCAAAACATCACATACCCGCATTATGTCTCCAGGCATAAGCAATCATATTGTCAATAAGAAGATTAGGGAGTTCTTGACCTAAAGAAAGTGTTTTTTATTCAAACTCTTATAATTATAAATGTTTTAAAATTATTTTTCTAATGACATTACATAAAACTTGCCTTCAAGTTTATTACTGTCTTGTTCAACTTTTAAGTCTTTAACAGTTCTTGCTATAAAATAAGAAATAATTTAAAATAAAATAATTATTGACTTCTAAAAAAAAACAACAAAAAAAAAACATCAGGTACTCAAATTTTTTCAAAACAATTATTTTTATACTCATCTAAAAAGCTAAGTAAAATAAGATTTTTTTTTTTTATTAAACAAAGCTTATGCATAGTTGTATAAATTAGTTTGGATCAATTATGTAATTAAATTTGTAATAGATCTAGACAAACAATAATAAATCTGTGCAATTACAAATATTTTCACTATTTCATCCTTTTAGCTTTCTCAATACGCTATGATCCTACGAATTGTCTGGACCCCTTGAATAGGGGTGAGGATAGAAAGATGAGGGTATCTGGGTGATTGCCTTTTAAAAGCATTTATATAAAAAAAAAAAGCCAGTACACTAACCACTGTGCCAGGGAAGTGCTTATGAAAATTGTATCTATTGTTAGTTTTTAACTTTTTCTCTAATTCAACTTATAAAACCTTATCAGTCAAGTACAATTTCTTTCCCTTGTCACACACATTTTGGCTTCTTAATTGTAAAATGGTCTATAAGCCCTTAAGGATAAAACACTTCTGCCCAGAGTAATTGATATTTCATGTTTAGAACTTGAGTACCAGTTTTAACTGAAAATTTTGTTGCAAGGTAAAAGTGTGCATTGTGGTGCTTTTTTTTCTTAAAAAGTTTCCTTCAGCAAAAATCCTCTATTAAACTCATTTAAGGACTTTGAACTTCATTAGTACGGTACTCTAAACTTCAACTTAAAGGAATATTGCTTTTTATAATGCTACAAAATGACTATTTTTTCATGAATTTCAGAGGTTAGAATGTAACCCTAACAAAACCATTTCTTAGTGAGCACTTAGGAGTTAAGGCAAATATTATAATACTATTATTATTACTATAGATCTTGTTACATTTTTAAAGGATCAATAATTAGTATTACTTGTCTATCTTTGATAAATCTTCTCTCTCCTCCATTATCTGGTAGCTGGTCGAATTTCAATAATAATAATGTCTAGTTTTACTGCTTTGTCGGCATCTAAATTTTGTTGCTTTTCAACTAATTCATAAAAGACGTGAAATGTAAATAAATAAGAAATCATATTTTAAAAAATACTTACTTGTCACTAACTCATCGAGAACTGAAGAATGAGAAACTACTTTTTTTAATTTTTCAAGATCTTTTTTTGCATAAAACTGCCTTTTCACATTTCTCATTTTCCTTCTATGTTTGCTTCGAATGCTTTTTGCCATGGTATCTGAAGTAAAATGAACACATTTTTTTTTCACCCTTCAATCATGATAAGGCAAGCAATTTATACAGAATATAACATAGCAAACATTTCTTTAGACCATCACTTTCAGACCAAGGGGAAAAATTTCACCTAAGTCCTCAATCAAATGCTCCTTTCCTGTTCCTCGCCCATTTTGTTTTTGGCATATATATGAATTTGTTTTCATTAATTAATAAATTATAACCAACCTATGTTCTGGATCTATTCTTCCTTGTCAAGTCTACTGACATACTGATCTATCTAGAATCCAGTTTAAACAAGCAACACCATGTTTAACTCTGTAATCACCTCACGGACAAACTTATAGATCTAGATTCAGCCACTACCATCTCTTCAAACTCTCATGCTCATATAGGCACTCAGATAAATTTATCTGAGTGGACATAAGTAGTTGGAGAAAAACAAAGCCAGAATCTTGATTTTGATTGCTAGATCTATAAATCCAGTCTATATTTAATATTATAATATACTAGATTGACTAGTCTAGATTTAGATAGTAGATCATTCATTTCTAGTGGATATAACTACTATTTACTATCTTTCTATATACTCTATCTATCTATATATATGTGTTTAAGTCTATAGTATATAATTCTCTTCGGCACTCAAGAGTTTTGACGAGAAAAAGAAATAAAGGAAAGATCACTCTCTTATTTCTGCAGATAGTCACCCCATGAAAAAACAAGAAGGGAGGGGAGAACAAGTATTAATGGAACAACTAATGGCTGCCTGGTCGTGCGGTTTGCGCACTGGACTGTCATTTGGATTTATCAAACCCTGCCCACTCCCATCCTCCTTTGTCCTTCAACTCACATAGGTTGCAGTGGCCTAAGGCCGGCCCTGCAAAATAGCGGCGTATGCTACGCTGCCAGTCGGCTAGTACTTACAATATATGTCCCAACAAAGTCTATATTCTAAATCTATAAAGAATCTGTCTATAATCTATTTAGTAAAGTTAGTCTGTAAATATAGATTTGTGGATCTGTCTATAGATACTACTTAATACTAGATAGAATCTTACTAGATTGAATAGATTTAGATCTAGTAGTAGTAATCTAAAATATTCTAAAATAATCTAGATTTAGTTGATAGATGATTAGTAGAGACCTTTTCTAGTAGCTATGTAATCATCTCTAATAGTCAATGTAGTCTTTAATGTAATTGCAATCTATCCTCCACGCCACTAGATTCTTCTAGTCTAGATCTAGAATTTATCTAAGTAAATAAGATCTACCATTGCTACCATCTAGTATTATAAGTATATGAGTGTTTCTCCAGTACTGGTTATAACTAGGTGTTGGTTCACTAAAAAGTCTGTATTTCATAAGAATGTTATTCAAATGTGACAATTTACATTACATTGCATTAAGAAATGGCTAAAAATTTTGATATTGAGCTCATAAGGTGCTAAGGAAATATTGAAATTGTAAAAAATGTGTGAAATTACTACCCAAAATGGCGGAACACCATGGTTTGATTGAATTAATATCATTCTAGAACCAAGAGGCATAAAACTTCCATCTTTGTTGGGATATGTTAACAAGATCCTCATATTTCAATGTCATTTAGTTTTCTCAAGGTTATCAAAATATTGATTAAACACGGCCTCAAAAATGTGTTTGAGGCGCATCACAATGTGTCCCACTTTATACAGAATTACAATCCTCTATGTAAACAAGAAATAAGTAATATGCTCAACATTGCATTTCTGTTACAACAAGCATTAAAGATTTCTTTTAAAGTATTTTTTTTCTTAAAAGCTTTCTAAACATGCATAATGAGCTTAAAATAGGTCGCGGTGTCCCAAATGAAGCGCCTCTGCTGCGTGTGTTAAGAATGGGATTATTTTTTCCCACGACACTACTTTTTATGAATGAGAGTTCTTTTGAGCATCACAGGTATTGTGTAGAACAAAAGAAGTGCCGTTTCCGCTGAAATACTAGCGTAGTAATTAACAGGAGTACTTAAACAAAAGCGTGTCCCACAATTAACCATTGATGCGCCTGAAGCGTCGACACGATCAATTGCGGCAATCTTGCACAAAAATCTCATTTAATCTGTTTTTTGTGATCTTTTGTGAATCAACAACCCATCAGGTACGTAGATATTTCATTATTCTACTGAAATTATTACAAATACGTCCATAGGACCCTGTGTTGGTGTTTTCCATGCATAAATTATGGCGTCACATGTAGCGTCTAATACGAGTTCAAGATTTATTAAGTTTTCTGTATTCATGGAAAGTTTCAATTAAGATTAAATGATTTTAATATATTGTTATAACTCTGCCATGCGCACTGCCATCCAGGCTAGTGCTAGAAAGTGCGCACTGTGATAGACTAGACCTAAAAGGATGTCAACATTGGGAAGACACTAGAACGGAGAGAAGAACAGCACATCAGGGATTGTGAAGAGTCTGAATGTTTGGGAAACTAAGAGACCAACTTTTGTGCTGCCTGAAGGTTGTAGTAGGGACCTGGAGCGAAGCGGGGAAGGCTGTCGTTGGTCCACATTCGGGTTAAGTAGCAAAGGACTATACTTAGTAGTAAGACTCTGAGGAAGCTGAAGGATGTTATGTTATGTTATGAACACAACTATTTATTTCCTGTTAAACTGTGTTGAGTTGCATGCCTATTCGTTGAGTGCCTAGCCGAGAGTTGCAACAATTGGTGTCAGAAGTGGAATTATAGGCAACTCAACGAGAGGAGGTAGGCTTTGATTACAATGACATATTTGAAGCTATTACATCAGCTCTCAATTAAAGAGATAAGACAAGAGCTTCGAGACTGAGGTTTAAAATCCCTCGGTAGCAGGGAAACGCTCACGGCTCATCTGCGGCAAGCCCTGATCAATAAAGAAGAAGATCCTGAGACCTACACATTTGAAATTGAACTTGGGATTGTTGAGTTCATTGATAAGATCCAGGACTTTGTGGATGCATTTGATGAACAACTGAACATGATTGGGAACATGATGGGAAACATGAGCAGGAACATAATGTTGAACAAAGTTGATAAAAGTGTATTGCAAGTAGAAGGCCAAATAGACCAAAGTGATAAAATTGTGTCGCAAGCAAAAGAAGAATAAACTCGTTAGGGAAGGAGCAGTTACCTGGTCAGGACTGTGGCTGCACAAACAGTGGTGATGGAGGCGCTGGGGATTGGAGTGCTGTCTGTGACTGTGGGTAAGTCTGACGGGGATGACTTTCAGGGCGAGAAACGTGACGATTGCTGCAACGATCTCAATGGGATGTGCCGATTCGAAAGGAAAGAGACAAATGAAGAAACAAGAGAAGTCTGTTATGTGCCTGAAACTTTTGTTCCTGGTATACCTGCAACGAGCCGGACAGATCAAGACAACGTTGGGTCTGCGTCCAAGCTGGCTGCTATGGACCTTAAAGGCCTCTGTTTATCTGTCAGTATCTTTGATGAGAACTCAAACCATGAAAGCCTCAAGACCATTTCTGATTCCTTGCCTTGGATGTTGTCGGCTGAAATTGCGAATAAGGGCCCCAACAATGGCCGAGGCACAAACAACTAATTTGACTTTGGCAACAGCATAAGAGAGAACTCCATACTTGGCAACTGCAACCAGGCGATTGACATGAACTGTATATGCAGCGTCCTGCGGGGACAGTGCCCATGCCAAGAAACCCAGCTACATGACCTGAACTTGACAGAAATGTGTACTTCTGCACACATCAGTGAGAGTGACTTGAACGGTGGTGAATTAATCCCAGCGAAACCTGATGTAGTGGTGGATGAACATTACAAGGATGCTTCATGGGCATACCTTACAGATGAGGCTGAGAAAGACTATGTGCTTGAAACCATGGCTAGCTGTGGGCCTACAACTGTGTCACGACATATCCATGGAAAAGGTCTGCTGACTCAGCAGCTTAGAACAACAACCCTGGAATCTACGGTGATTGCCACAACCTCCATTTGTGTGACGTGGCTGGCAACCCTAACCTCCAGTAACTTTCCTTGTGTCAGCTGGCTGGCATCAGCGACTATCTTCATGAGGTCGAAGCAGCGACCACGATATAGTCTCAAGCGTAGACTGGCCAACTGGAAGAAGAGGAAGCGACGACCGCGGAAAACTGTGCAGATGGCTTCGTGGGCAACAGGCACCCTACCGTCTGTGGTTCCTACCAATCGACCTCCACCTAAACTGTCAACCCTCCACTGCACTGTTTCTTTTCGTGACAAAAAGCTCTAAGAAGGGGGCAATGTTATAACTCTGCCATGCGCACCGCCATCCAGGCTAGTGCTAAAAGGTGCGCACTGTGATAGACTAGACCTAAAAGGATGTCAACATTAGAGAGGAGAACGATTTCCGCCCAAGTTGAGAGCCGAAGTGAAAAGACTGTGCCTAAGAAAGATGATGTTTTATGAACTTGTGATGTCGTGTAAATAAAGATATATGTGCTTCGTTGAGTTGGCTCACTTAAGTTATTACAATATAATATGTAATAAACTATTTTCATAATTAATCATTTTAAATAAACATTTTTTGACATCTTTCATTTTATATTTTTTGTAATTTACTTTACATCGTTTGAGGCGTTTCAGTGGACAATACCCCGTTTGTTTACAAATGGTGTCCTAGTTTGCGTCTGTTAAGTCCAAATAGATTTTAGTGATATTTTGTTAAAGATTTTACAGTGTCAGATAATATTAGCTACATCTAAAAGAAATAAAGCGGTACTGTTTAAGAAATATTAAATAATTAAAATTTACTTAATACAGTAAATAAGATTTAGATCTATTTGATTTTTCGTTTGAGGCGCATCTCGGACACTTGTCTTTAAAACTTTTAAGAACTAAACTATAGATCTAGACCTCTAGATCTAAATCTAGATTTACTCTAGGACTAGATCTAGATCTAATTATGTAATTCATTATCTAGATTTACTCTAGATCTAGACCTGAAGGTGTTCAAACTTCAGAAACAAAATGGTAAGTACTAATATTTATTTATTTTTAAATAGCACTTTACAATTATCTGAGAAAAAATATTATTCATTTTAAAATTACCTAATTGCATGGTTCATACAGCTTAAGTAAAATTAAATTCCAGACATTTTCCAGACTTTCAAACAAATTTCCAGACTCAAAAAATTTATCACATGGTACCAATTTTTTAAAAGACAAATAATATATGATTAAATAAAAAACATTTTCTTTACTTACATAAAGAGATTAATATATACATATATACAGATGATGAGAAACTCAACAGTCTAAAAGCTCCTGGAGCTTTGAGTGTATTGTTCTTTCTAGAACAACCAGTTCAGCTGACTTGACTTTAGCCTTGTGGCACATGTCATTAGACTTTGACAAAAGCTTGAAATTTTGTTCTGCCTCATCTGCATATCTGTCAGCCGCTGACCTTAAAAAATGTTCTTCTTCCATGAGTTTTTTTCGTTTTGCTTTAAAGTCTGAAAGCTCATCATCATGTCTTGTCCTTTTCAAATTTTTGGCCATCTCAGCTTTTTAGTCTTCTCTTTTTCCAAATATTGATGATAGTTCTGACATCCAGAGGCAGCAGCTGTCAGTAAAGGTTTGGTAATGGCTACATCTAAAACACCACCATTTACTTTCAAAAAGTCACATACTCTTCTCTGTGCAACTAAAGTTTCCTTATGCATATTTTCAATCATGACTTCTTTGTTATACGAAAACCCTCTTTCAACAGTCGCCTGGCCATGAGATAGCAAAAGTAAGGGTCTCAAAGCATCCCAGAGAGCTGCATCAAGTGGTTTAAAATTGATGTATAAAAAATCATCTAAACACCCTGTTGCTGGATGAAATAATTCAAACTTTGGTTTCACATTGTTTTCTACCAAAGCTACCAGGCATTTGATGAATTTGTTGTAAATCTGGTCACAGTCATTTAAAGAAATCCTTCCAGAATCTGCCAGAATTGTTAACAAATCCCTAAATTGGGAAGCTGCTAGTTGGGGAGATGATGCAATCAATGATGGATTCAGACAGGACAGTTTCTGTACCAAACAAATCATAACTGGTGATTTGTCTAGTAATTTAGCCACTAGACTTGAAATAAATTGCCTGCACTCATCTTTTAGAGTCATTATTTGCAGATCTGTTGCCTTAATCTTCTGCAACACCTTAGACGAAGCAATTCCTATTTCAATTTTTGAATAAGCCAAAAAGATGTCCTTACTTTTAAGATCATGAGCAATAAGATTACGTGGACTTTTTAATTTGCTCAGTGTTTCAGCCTGAAGTATCCTTCTTAGCAAAGATTTAATTGTAGTGAACAAATCTTCAGCAATGAATGGCATCATAGGTGAATCCGTCTGATATTTAGTCAGAAAAGGCTGGAGTTCTTGTGCAATGGACACAAAATTTGAGCCTTGGCTTCTAGCAGAGCATCAGCAGCAAAGTCCACAAGATTTTTGTATGACTTACATGTGGATTCTTTAGATTTATCACCCTTTATTTTGTTTAAGTACACTTTCCCTGCTGGCCATATTTGTAGAGCTCTCTGAATAGTAGGAACATTCTCCAGCCATCTGTGTCCACAAAATCTCAAAGCAAATGTACTTGTACCTATAAGATTAATAAAATCTTCCCGTCTAGCTGGACTGTCTTTAAACAACCAGTGTAATGCTGACAGCCAGGATCCAATATCCCAGGATGTGGCAGAATGGCCTGCTTTAAATGAGTTGTGAACAATGTTGAGTCCACAAGATCCCACATTCAAATGTTTTACAGAAGACTCTTGCATAAGCTCTGCCTAAAAGATGTCAAAAACTTTCCAGTTGACGCTTGGACCATCCATGGAAAGCTGTAGCAGTCCACCTCTATTAAAGAATCTGCTAGATTCTCTTAATTTTTCTAGGAGGTCATCAGCCCTTGAATGGCCTAGAAAATATGACATGTGGTATCTTGTTGTTATACTACTGCCATTCCTATAACGCACATGAACATCTAGCTGCTTTGATTGTAGTGGGCCATTTAGTGTCTCATCAAACAAAAGTACATAATCTTTTTCAGAGAGGACAGCCTTTCGTTGTACTTCAGCCAAGTATGGGGATATGCCAAACGTTGAGCAGGAAAAACCAGAAGCAATTGCTGAGTCAGGAAACATTTTTTTGTACAGATCCGAACTACTGTTGCTACTATTAAAAGAATGGTGCTTTTCCACCAAGCTCAAACAGTGAAGCACTTCAGCAGTCTAAACACTATCTCCAGTAGCAAGGAGTGTTTTTTTAGAAGATGAAGTTGTGGGTGAGTTGGCTAAAGAAGATGGTTCAGTAGATGCATGCGAGGATGTTGATTTTCTGAAACGAGGAAAAAAAAAAGTAAATACAAGCTAAATTTTTAAAAAGTAAATTTGTACACATCTTGGTTATATTATTGAATTTAGAAACTACCAGATCTATTCAAGTTCCAAAATTTAGATGAATAAATAATAAGAATCACTATACTAGATCTAGAGTCCCCCTTTTTTTTTCATAATCTCACTACAATCACAATGTGACTACAGTCATAGAATAATACTCTTTTAAGTTTACTAAACTACATTCTAGATCAGAAGATCTAATATATCTACTAGTCTAGGATAGATCTATAGCTTTTCTAGAAATCTATTTGAGTTCTTAAAATGTCTTAGATGAAATGACTAGGTCTAGATCTAGAAAAAAATAAATCTATAATAAATTTTAATGTAAGATTTAGACTTGACCTAGATTTTCTAGATCTAGACTTTTAATTAATCCAAGTCTAATATGTAATATAGATCTAGATCTACAACTTAAACTAGGTTACATGTAGATAGATCTATATGTTACATTACAACATAGATCTAGATCTACTAACATAGATTCTAATTCAATTGTAAATAAATATATAGATCTAGATTATCTAGATCTAATATATAGCTCTAGTTGATAAAAAATACTCACCTGAATGTAGTAAAATAGTCAACCATCACAGGTATCTTTCCTTCTTCAACCTTCTGAATGCGATCAACTTCACGTTTGTGGTTTAGACCTTTTGCATGGCTTTTTAAAGCATGTTCACCCATATTAGAAACATCAAAGGTTTTTTTTACAAATATGGCAGACGGCATTGTGAATATTTTTAAGATCACTTTGTAACCATAGTTTATATTCTATTTTTTCCGGACATTTTTGTTCAGCCCCATGTTGTTGTTTTTTCAGGCCCAAACAATTTCCTTCACTAATCAAAAGTACATTGTAAATAGCTGTGAGGTTGTCAAGTATGGGGAAATATTCTATCCAAGTATAATTTTTTGCACTGTGTACCTTTTACTTTCAATAAACAAGTTCAAAGTATGTTTTAGATTGAAGTATTAACTTTTCAACATTGCTGGTAATTTTTTCTAACAGGAGTTTTGATAGAAGTCCTAGATGATCAGCGCAGAAATAATTTTTTAAAAAGGCACAGAAATAAAAGAAATATATTTGTATTTGTAGTTTTATGCTTTTTCTTTTCTTTTTTTTTTTTTTAAAAACCTTTTTTTGTGTGTTAGACTAACAAAAGATATAAAATATATATTTGTCAATAATTAAAAATAATGATCATTCACTTGTGCACAGATAAGACAAAAATGTAAACTTATAAACATTATTTTAAAAAATGGCGTACCATGAAGCACCCGCGACATTTTGTGAAATTAAAGCAGCAACAAATGGGTACTTAATGACTAGAATAGTGAACTTAATAATAAGTCTAATGGATCACTTTAGTGCAAAAATAAAATAATTTCTATATTCTCACAGGATATCTTTTAAAAAAACTTTAACTTGTAGTGTCACAGGTGCTATGGTGTTCCAATTTTTGAATTGAGCTCAAATCCACTTTTTCTATGCAAAAGCATAAATTTCAGTATCTAAAGAGTAATAACAATAAAGACAGTTATATTATGCTAAAATACAATGAATTTATCAATTGGTCGTTGTTAAATTATCAAGTGGTGTCCCGGTGATGCACAAGGGGGTACACTGCTGTCAAAATCTACATCTTGCAATTCATTTTCTATTGATAAATTCTTAAAGTGAACTGGTTGAAGAAGTGAATACAGTTGAAATGAAACCAAAAACTTTAACTTTAATTTTTACCATAATGTGACACTTTTTGGCACCAGTACTGGAGAAACACTCATATACTAATATATCTTACAATGAGTATGACTATACTATAGCAACTTATAGTATTTATCTAGTAAGTCTAGTCTAGAATTATAATCTAGATTTAGATCTAGACAGTCACAATCTACTAAATCTAGTTCTACTTCTAGTCTAGTCAGTAGACTAGTCTGTTAGTGTTATGACTTAATTGACTTAAATCGACTTATGACGTTATGTAGTTCTTGATTTGATTGATTATTAAATTATAATAGAATTAAATAGATCTATATTGTATGGTAGATTCTTATAACTGAACACCATCTTTCGGGAACTAGGTCAATTTTTTATTTTATTTTTTTTATTTGGTGAAGGTTTAACTTACAAAAAAACTGAAAGCAGCGTGTAGTGTCACAAACTATCCAACAGGCAGTGGAGGGTGGGAGAGTCATGAAAAGAATTTATAAGCATCTATGGGAGGGAGGAGATAATAAAGGTGTCACAAAACGAACATCCAAATTATGAAAACAAGAAGAGGGTCCTTGGATGGGAATTAAAAGAAAGATAGAGAGAAAAAACAAGTAGCCATATCATGTTTATTAAATTAAAATAATTAATTTATATCTCTCTCTCTCTCTCTTTTCTATATATTGTTATAAACCTGGTGGTGGTGGTGTGTGTATAGTCAGCCGACGCAAATTGCCCCAGGCCATCGCTAGAGGAGCGGCCAACTGTGACGAGTTATGACGGTCAGCCGAGATGAGTGTCAACATGATGGTTTGGGAAGGATCGACGTCATGAGAGTTGTAGTCATCTGACCACCTAGAAACTTCGAGCGGCGTTCTGTCCGGTTCGAGAAGGCCAGTAGGGACCCTATATAAGAGCGGAGGTGCCGCAGTCAAGACGGTCGAGAAAAGGGGCTCAATACAGCAAGGTTCAGAGCCCGGTTCACTACAGCACAGTTCAGCGGTGTGGTTCTGTACGGAGCATTACGACGGTTCAGTGCAGAGTACGGTCAAGTACAGTTGAGACGACTGGCGTCTTGATCTTGGTCTGCGATCAAGTCCGACACAACGAGCCTAGTGTGTGAAGTCAGTCCTGAACTATTGAACCCAGTGCAAGCCCGGAACGAGACGGAGAGGCCAGTGCAAGAGTTGATATGGCGGAATGGTGTTATCGGAGAGATATTTTTACAATGTACGTGTTGCCAATTGTACAGTATTGGCTGCTATTTATTCAACTATAAAAGTGTTACGTTACTTTAGAGCCCTGAGTTGTCAAGTTCTTTAAGTTGGTGGTGCATGGTGCAGTTTGCAGAGAGCCTGGATAGTGAGATCCGTAAAAATATATAGTAGTTTTTTATTTTGGACATTACATGAATTTGGACATTCGCTGTTTTTGTGGTCATTAAATAATTATTTTTATTTTTATTCTAAAACTAGCGTTTTGTATAATGTGCTTGTCCATTTTCCAATGATTCTGAGCCAATTTCCTTCCATTTAGCTGTCTTTTTATGTAAGAAAAACGAATTTCAAATTTGTTATTCAGGTAGTTGTTTTTTCCTATGTTACCCGGATGACTTTACCTCTTCCTAGGGTTAAGACTATATTTTTTGATTGTCTAAGTCTGTACTAATGAACCCGGCAATATTTATTCTGTTTTTGGAGCTGATTTATTTGATTCATAAGCCATGTTTTCTAATTCCATACAAAAAAAAATTAATAGGGCGTCCGAATTAAATTACGATTTTCTTACCAAAATTTATTTCGGACAGCCAGTTTTGGACATCAATAAAAATGATCTTATATTATATTTGTTCGTTTATGTTGTTTTTTTTAATAGAGAATAAATGGGCAAATGTTTGGAGTGAGCTTGGTACATTGAATGAAGTTAAATACCTAGATCTAGACCTACTAGATAGATCTAGATTTATATAGAGAGAATATAGAGGATTCAGTTAGGCAAGAATGGCTATCCTAACCTGTACTATACTACAAACGATCATCTGTATTAGAAATTTAATAAATTAATAAACAAAAAAACACAAACATTCAACACACATCTAATCATGCAAACCCCAAACATTCAACATACATCTAATCATCATGCAAACATAAAATAAGTCTAAAAGTCGGTGCAGAAGTCACTATCCCAGTGACCTAATTATGGTAGAATGAGTGTGTTCATATTTTTATTTTTTGTGTTCGTATTTATTCATAGTTTGAAAACATCGTAATGATTTCATGTGATGGGCTATGACTGGGGATCTTAAAATTTAAATAATGTTAATATAGAATTAAAATCTGAGTTTATTGATGCCTAAATATAGAGACTGTCCGAAATAAATTATGGTGTCCGTAATCAAATAATGTGGGTCAAATTTGTCAGAATTAGATGAAAACACACGGCCTCTTTGACCTTAAATATAATAATAAATACAAGTATGGGGAACAAAAGTAAGTAGTCATCCTTATTCTCCTTTAACTAAAGAAGATTTTGATAGTCATTTTCTTTTCTATGTCAAACCATTGTCAAATATTGTGCTGTCAAAGTCAAACTTTCAAATTTGGGCCTATAGGTGTCCGAATAGCATAAACTACTCTATATTATTATATATATATATATATAGAGAGAGAGAAATGAAGAAATAGACTATAAATACATATTGCAAAAGTGAATCTACTTCTTTAACTACAATCTAAATAATTTTTAAGTAACACAGATATAATTTATTAGCAATTACATAGTGGTGTTCAACACCAATGCTCACTGTTCAACTAAAGGAGAAAGCCCAAAACCTGCGTTCAAAATAGGAGCATGAAGTGATCCAATTTACTTTAAAATAAAATCTTGACTATGGGTGGTAATACAAACTTTAACAAAGGAACACAGCTATTTTTATAGTAGGGATGTTACAATATCCGGTGACACGCCCCTTTTATTAAGTCAAAAAACTGTTTCGACTTTTTTTTTACATACCTTAAAGGTGCACTTTTTTAACCTATTAATTGAATACTTCTCCGTAAAAGAGTTATAGTTTTTGATTGACCAATAAAAATGGCTTACGGGAATGAAATTACGCTTTCCCACGTGGAGTAGAAGGTTACTTTTTATTAGACTTAAATGTCTTAAATAAAGGTTCGATTTCCCTTGTGTATGGTTTAAAAAGCTCAACATTCCCACGCCTTTTGACTCTCCAGTATTGTAGAGCATTTTTCTGGCTAAATTTCAGTGCTTTACTTTTCACATAATACTGTGCACTTAGGATGCTATTAATTTTTAATATTTAGCAGTTGAATTCAATGCTGGAGGCCATTGTTAACCATTGTAATTTTAGCCATCTTGTTTACATGCCAAGATAATAGTGATTGGTCATGTGACATCAAATAATTTTCTGATAGGTTGAATTATTATAGCAGTTAAAAAAAAACTTTGAAATGATGTCAATATGGCTGACATTAATTTATTTCTTCAGCTACGCATTTTGAAATAGAAGTAGATTTAGATCTAATGAGTATATAATATGCAGCTTAGTGTTCAGATATTTTAATAACAATAAACTTTCCTTTAAAACATGTTTTTGGACTAGTTGATTAATATATAAGAAATGGCAAGCATATTTATTCAACTCATTCAAATCTCCTCACATCGTGATACTAATAGATCGTGCCCACTGGTTGCTATGATAAGGACAAGCACACAGAAAATGTATTTTCTTTCAACCAGGAATCATACATACATAATTCATTTAAATTTGGAAGGCTCTTTCAAATCTACAACATATCGGACAACAAGATTCTTAAAATAATTTCTCTGAAAATAATGTAACATCCCTATTTTTAGTCCTTTAACTTTAGTTGCAGAATAAGAATCTTTCATTTTTTTTTGTAAGTTAAACCTTCACCAAATAAAAAAATTAAATAAAAAATTGACCTAGATATAGACATAGTTCCCGAAAGTCGGTGTTTAGTTATAAGAATCTACCATAGTTCCCGAACACGGTGTGCCTAAAACAAGAATCTACTGTCTATAGACTCTAGATCTAAATTCTAGATCTCTAGGAAAAAAAAATCTCACACTAATCAATTACTAACACTACAGTGTAGTCTACACAGTGTAACACAGTCTTAATACTTACAAAGCGGCGAGCGTTACCGTTATAATGCGACGTTATTAGATCAATTACTTGAATTACCGATCTGGATTAGATTGAGATTTTCAAAAAAAAAACCTAGACCAGATCTAGGGACTAAATCTACTAGATTTAAATCTAGATGATTTCCTAATTATATCTAGGCTATTCAGAATCTGAGTAAATAGATCTAGGTATTAGACGAGATTTATCAATCTATCTAGACTTTAGATCTCGATGGATTGTCTGGGTTTTTATTATTTTATTGGTGATACTGAATGACAGCATGGCTGGACTATTTTTGTTTAGTTTTTTACTATGATTCCAAAGCTCGGGTTTTTCTCTTAGATTTTTATGTTTCTAAGAAAAATAAATCTACTAGATCTCGAAATTAAGTAGGAAAGGCCCATCAGCGAAATAGCATATAAAGCGAACACCTCCCCGTAATTTTCATCCATTCTTATTTATTTCAAAAGTAACTGCAGAACTAATAAAATGGTATTACAAAGACTCCATTTTTCTACATTTCCCACATATTCACTTTCGTTTTCCCTCATAAAATAAAGCATAGCTGAAGGTCAAAGTTGACATATATGGAAATTTCATTGTCAAAACGTTTCCGGATAAACTAGAATAGGTCCCAACTTAAGGCGATTTTAAAGCACCAATGGACATCGGCCGAAAAAAAAATTGCATATTATGCTTCTAAATCAATGAGGAAATAGTTAGCTAGAATAGCTAAGGCTATTCATTCCGTTGAAAAAAAATATTATGGGGTGTTCGCTCAAAATGACCTTTTTAACTGAAAACCTATTCAGCGAAACCCTTATTATGTTTAAAAATCCATTAATAATAATTTAGTTACTGAATTTATCTGTTTTTCTTTTTGTCTTATCTATTGTTATTGTTTGTAAACTGAAATATTAAAATAATAGGCCTATTTTTAACCTTAACCTAATGTCTTCGATTTCGAAGATTAAGGATGAGTGCATTATGTGTTTCACATGACTACGCCCAGTTACGACCAACTTATTTTCCCGCATTTTCTTTCCGTCTAAAATGTTTGACTCGCAGCTCTCCAACAGTCTCTCAGATGTCATATATGCTGGCAGTTACTTTCCTCTATGCCAGTGAGGGTGAAATGACTCTTCAGTTGATCTTAACAGCGCTTATACGGGGGGGGGGGGGGGGACCTTTGTTTTGCCGTCCTCCTTTTTTTTTAACTGGCTGGTTACTAATTAATGATATTAACATGTGTATAAATGTTTAAAAGAAGTGCAGAATTCATATTCACTGGGCTCCCCCACCATTCTGAGATTAGGATTTCAGGAGATTTCTAATAGTTTTTCCAGGAGAAAATATTCGATTTCAGGATCGGAAAAAACGCGAACTATATATTTAGTAATAAATATAAGAATCACCATATAATATACATGTATAAAATTACAAGATCTCCCCTGAGCCTTTCGTCTCCATGCCCGAAACCCAAGCTGTTGTAGATCTGTCTCCATACATCATCAATCCATCGCATTCGGGATCTGCCTTTGGGTCAATCAGTGTGTGTGTGGGGGGGGGAGAGATCGAGTTGATGGTGATTAAGTGAGTGCACTGAACATAAGTTCTTAAAAAAAATAGTCGCAGTAACGAGAGTTTATGAAATGGAGAGTAGTACGACGTGGACTAGTCTATAGGAAGGTGGCGAGATAGAATTTTGTAGTTTCTTTCTTTCTTTTAAAAAAAAAAAAAGATCGCTATATATAGACATCAGTTACAAGCAGAGAAAGGAGATGTGGAGCACGAGAAAAGTAAAAACAAATTTAGGCCTAATGGCACAAGGAGGAAAATAGTTATAATGCTTAATGGAAGAAGTTAGATGATAGAACTAATTGAAGCATAATTTCCTATATTTTAACATGCTATTTCGCTATTTTTTACAGTCTTTCGCTCATTATGACTCCCGCGAAAATTGCGTTCGCTGATTAGGTCCGACCCCTACAGCAAGTTGACTTGAATTATAAATTTAATAGCTGATATGGAAAAAAGAGTCAAAATTTAGTTTTATCGCCTCATAGCTGAGGAGTCCGCAGATGTTTTCATTTTTTAAATTAAGTTTAACCATGGAACTATACTAATGGAACACCAGCTTCGAGTTTTTTACAAAGGCAAAGAGAGTCGAAGTGCCGTCGCGCATCTTTTTTCTTGCACCATACCATTTTGAAAAATCGATGATGATGCCAAAGAAGAAATTTACTCCGAGTCACTTGGATTGACCTGCACTGAGAGTAAAACTTCCTTACTCTACATTTTATTAGATTTGTAAAAGCTTTATCCATTTTCTGACTATCTGATAAAATAGATACAATTTCCCTGAATAAGGGATCGTCACAAAAGATTTTTTTTAAAGGCCACTTCGTTAAAATAAGTGTTTCAGTACTTCCTCATTTGGGTATTTTACACAAAATCTGGAACTTTTTTATGTTCATGTCATTATTATCATCTGTCCCGCGCAACCAAACCATCCACTTTTCCCTGTCACCAATGTTCTTAACAAGATATCAAGAGAGAGAGAGAGGCTGGTCCATTATTTGCGTAGTCCAGCCAGCTTTTTTGTTGACAACCTTTTTTCGTTCTCTCTCATGAAGGATATTTTTAAAAAATTAGTCTTACAAAATACAATTCATGCAGTTATCGTCTTTTCACAGTATTGAGGAGTCATCCATTTTGCTAGCCAGAGATCAAAATAGATCAAATTTCCCTGAATAAGAGATCGTCACAAAAGTTATTTTTTTCGATCACCCTATAAAATGCCACTTTTTTTCCAAAAAATAGAATCTAGATTCCGAAAATACAATCTTTCAGTGTTTCTGTGTTTGGTTTATTTACACTAAATCTGGGTGAAGACCTGTCTACCGTTCCGCTAAATGCGTATTTGTTACGATATAATAAATTGCACGAAATAAAAATAGGAGGCCTAATACAGTTTTGACACTCCAAGCTACGCATTTCTAATCGTTTTTTTATTATTATTACCGAAAGACTAGGCTATAGGCATACACGTCTAGTGGGAAAGAAAGAAAAAGTTAATCTTGGTAATATTGTAGCCTAAATAAAATGACAAAAAAAAAACAAAAAACTATAGCCTAATCTAAAATGAAATAGATCTAGAGCTAGATTTTCTTGGTCGAATGATATAAAATAAGTCATATGATACAGATGTAAATAAACAAATACTGATGGAGTCATTCTTTAATCAATTATTAGAATTACTTGACTATCAACTGGGTATTTTTATTGCCAAAATACAATGTATTTTATGTGCATTTATTAAAAACAACACCAAAAAATTAAGCGTTTGACGCAACTTGATCTAATAGTAATATATAGATTCTAGTTATAGATCCAGAAAGCTACTTCTCTAATTCAGTTTTCTAGTTTAATTCTAGTTATATCTAGATGTCTAGGCCAGTAGATCTAAATCTAGCCAGGGTTTTTGTCATGGAATAGATTTATAAAACTTCACCCACCTACTGATCACGATATGACAGATACTCTCTCTACTACTAGACTCTACTTCTAGATCTAGTGATCTATATCAAGACTAGTAGATCACTTCATTTAACTAGATGATTACTAGATCACAGTAAAACTCAATGTGTACTTCCGACTTTAGCTCAACAAACAAGTCTACTCCAAAGTAAAGATCTACTAGTAAAGTCACAGAGTGTAAAGGATCATTATAAAAAAAAATGTATAGGCCTAAATGAATCGAATAATCAGTCACTAATTTGACTAATCTAAATTGTTTGTTTTTTAAATGGCAAGTGTTATTGATGACTTCCGACTTGTAAACCAGTTGCAGAGATTCTAGTTTTTATTTTGATGACATGTTACGATATATCAATGATATTTAGATAAACGCAAGTACCTAGTGGAACAGACAGAAGGACCATTTAATATATAGCAAAGAAGTAAAATGTTTATAATCCATCAAACTCACAGAGGACTTGTGTCATTTGTGACGGCATTTCGTGCATTTACAGAAGCTACAAACTATGCTACAAAAATGATAGGCTTGTCTTTGATTTCGAAGACTTATGAGGAATGCTATGTTTCCAGTGGCTACTCAGCCCCAGCTGTGACCTACATATTATGCCACACTGAGCACAGGCATAACCATTGTCCGCTTGTGGTAGAATCAGTTGTTTTTTTCTTTTTGCCGTCTACCCTCGGCAATTAATTTTCATTGGTGTATACCACACCTTTGTAAGTGACCTCCAGCTGTCTCGTTCTGAAGCTGGATGCAACCAGGTGCTCTCTTATTCTATGTCAATTAACAGGCCCGGCACAAAAGGGGGGGGGGGCATGTGCCCCCCCTCCCCCCAGGCCGCTAGTGGACTTCACTATACACTCCCGGAAATAGATTTAAAAAATGAAGATGAATGGCGAGCCTCTATTTAGAATTTCTTGATGGGAGGAGGGGGCGCGATGGAGGGGCCATTAAGTGCAATGTCTTTTGGGTCATGGCCCTCATTAAATGAAATGTGCCACTGGTAGGGCTATATCTCCATTTGAATACACAATACAAGAACGGCGATAATAAAATCTGTTTTTTAAAATATGGACTCTCCATCTCTCAAACTATTATAACGTTCTCCCGTGCATCAGTATGCTGGAGTCTGTAGTGGGGTGGCGGAGTTGTGGTTAACTACGGTGATCATAGGTATAGACAGTATTACTAGGACATTTGGCTTACCCAAAATAGTACAATAGTTTCATTTATTGAGGTGTTCTTATTTATTGTTATTATCATTCCTCACTTATTTTTATCAGTACTTCAGTCACTCAATTTTACTTACTTTAGCAAACGAAATGCAAAATGGAGGTGCACAAAAAGTTAGAGAAAAAAGACATGCGGAATTACAGCAATCAGCAACCAAATGCCGAAAATTAACGAGTTTCTTTGGTAAGTTATTAATTCATTTGCACTTGAGTATTGTATAATAATTTCGTTGGTATATATGCCATTGCAGCATTTTTGGTAAAGACTTGCTACTTCGTAGAAACTAACGTTTCTACTCAGTCGAAAGTTAACTAGTCCTTCAGCCTTGATGATCCTATCACCTACCACCCTGCGTGTAAATAACAAGGTTTTATTTTACTTAGGTTTTCTTCTATTTTGGTTTTATGTAAACTGTATATCATTATTAATGTATATCATAATTTATATGTACAACAGGATCTACTTCAACATCAACTGGCTCTACGGAATGTACTTCAACATCAGCTAATTCTACCAGTGAATCTACTTCAACATCAGCTAATTCTACCAGTGAATCTACTTCAACATCAACTGGCTCTATGGAATGTACTTCAACATCAGCTAATTCTACCAGTAAATCTACTTCAACATCAGCTAATTCTACCAGTGACTCTACTTCAACATCAGCTAATTCTACCAGTGAATCTACTTCAACATCAGGTGGGTCTACTAAATCTACTTCAACATCAGCTAATTCTACCAGTGAATATAGATCAACATCAGCTGGCTCTACTAAATGTACTATTGATCCTAAAACAGACAAGTTCCATCCAGATAAGTCCTTTCATTTTCCACTTACTCAATTTGGCAAGTCTGCAAAAAAACGCAGTTTTCGCAGTGAATGGTGTGAAACACATGACTAGCTACATTACTCAATTGAAAGTGATGCTGCATACTGTTATACCTGCATACAATTCACTTGCACAGCCTCAAAACAAAACAGTGAACATGCATTTACAAAAACTGGCTTCCGTAATTGGAAAAAAGCTATGGAGAGTTTTAGACAACATGAAAAGAGCGAATTCCACAGAAATGCATATGAACAGACATTATTTAAATCAGACATTGGAGAACTGTGAAGTAAGCAACACAAGGAGGAAAAAGATCAACACAGTTGTATGCTCCTTAAAATTTTACAAACAATGCAATTCTTAGCACGTCAAGGACTACCGTTAAGAGGAGAGGGTGATGAAGCAGACAGCAACTTTACACAAGCGCTCTTATTCTTTAATCAAGATGATCAATTGATGTCGGAATGGATGAATAAAAAACAGTTGAAATTCACTTCTCATGAAATTCAAAATGAATGTTTGAGAATAATGAGTCACCAAATAATTTGCAATTTATCATCCTGCATTTGTCAATCTGACTATTACTCAACACTTGCTGATGAGTGTACGGACCTAAGCAACAAAGAACAGTTCACAGTTTGTCTTCGGTGAATTGACAAGGAACTCACAGCTCATGAGGACTTTTTGGGCTTGTATCAGGTAGACAATATATTGTCTGATACACTATTTGGCACTTTAATGGACGTACTTTGCAGACTCAATCTTGATATAAAAAAATGCAGAGGTCTTTGTTTTGATGGAGTTGCAAACATGTCGGGATGTAAAAATGGCGTTGCAAAACAAATAAATGATCTAGAACCTAGAGCCACGTTTAGTCACTGTTATGGTCACTCCTTGAATTTAGCTGTATCCGATGTTTTCAAAGATATTCCGAGATACATTAAATACATCTTTTGAAATAACTAATTAAATTCTCCCCTAAACGAGAAACCGCATTTCATAAATTACGCCAAGAGATGAAACTTAATAACTCTGGAATTCGTGTTATGAGTTCGACCCGATGGACTGTTAGAGGAGAAACTCTCAAAAGCATTGAAACAAATTATTCTGTCCTACTTCGATTGTGGTATGAATGTCTGGAACAAAGGAACTTGGATTCAGAAGTAAAAGCTAGAATAAACGGTGTCAGATCACATATGGAAAATTTCTCTTTTCTATTTGGATTGCTCATTGCAGAAATCATTTTCCTACATACGGATAATCTAATTCGTTCCCTGCAATCTGAAAATGTGTCAGCAACAGAAGGGCAACATCTCGCAGATTTGGTTACCACTACCTTAGACAAAATGCGAGATGAAAGCTCGTATAGTTTGTTTTGGGAGAAAGTCATTCGACTGTCAACTGAATATGAAATAGAGGAACCAAAGCTACCACGGAAACGAAACATGCCAAAAAGATATGAAATTTCTACTGGCGATGCATATCATCATCAGGATGTTAAGTCCTATTACAGACAGTTATATTTTGAAGTTCTAGAGCTAACTGTGGCATGCATCAGGTCGCGTTTCACTCAAGAAGGATACAAAGTTTTAAAATACTCTTAAGATCTGTTGCTGTACGCTTGCAACAATAAAAACTACCAAAAGGAGCTGGACTTTGTCACTGATTTCTATAAGGAAGACTTAAATAAGGATTGTGATGTGCTTGTTCAGACTGTCTTGAGGTCAACTAACGATGACTGTTGAAGTTTAACCAATTACTCTGCAAGCGTTTGAGTTTTATTGTTCGGGTGTATTCAGTGTAGTTGCTCAACAACAAACTAAACAAGACATGGATTTAACTAGTAAAGAGATGTGGTCAACACTGATGAACAATGTAACAGATGTTTATTCCAAGAAAAGGCCGCAGTAAAAGTCTCTGTCAAAATAAACACGTCTTTACCCTAGAGAATTCTATCGCTAACTGATTTTCCGGTCTCTAACCCAACATATCCCAAACGTCACTAGTCCCGTTCAATATACGTCTTCTATGGTGCGTCGCTAAATAACTAATACTCTAAATAAGGTGTCTAACAGATTCCTCCCCCCCTTGAAAAAAAAAATATGTCAATATTTTTCTATTACTGTCAAGTCTTACAAGGGCATTTGCAATTTATGGGGAAGACAACAAACATAAAATCTTGACATCTTCATCTTGGCTTGACAGTGCATGATGTTCCTGCCAACGTTCGTATCATTACACTTAGGTTAAGTTCCAAAATCCTCTTCATTCAATAAGCAGTTTATCATGTGGCATCTCATGGGCACGTCATATCGTATCACCTCTCACAAATGTTCCCCACAGGCAGTAATCTGACAAAATATAACATTTCAAAACAATTATAAAAATTTTTATTTCCACATTCAATAAACTTTTTTTCCTTACCACCCTTTTATACGCTTTTCGTCCATTTTTCTTTTATACACACCCTTTGCCATCGACCTAACTTTTGTCAATGATATAAGAAATGATTCACAAAAATATATACATACTTACTTTCAAATGCTTAACATCAAATTCACTTATCTCCCTTTTCCATAACATATAAATTGTGTCAATATATTAATATATATATATTACTTAATAAATATAATCATAGTTTATTTACAAAATTATCTCATTTCATTTTAATGTCATTCTAGATAACAAATCAGCTACAATATTCACAGATCCACTAATAGCTTTCACTTCAAATTTATATTCCTGTAGTGCTAAGAACCATCTATATACACGACTATTTTTCATACTCTTTTGCTGTATATACTGAATAGGTTTATAATCAGTTAATAATATGAATTTCCTCCCTATTAAGTAACTCTAGCTTAGTAATTACCCATATTACAGCTAATGCTTCCCGTTCAATGACCCTATATTTTTTCTCTGCCTCCGATAATTTTCTACTTACATATAATATAGGATGTAAGTTATCATAGTTCTGCATTAGACAACCACCAATAGCATTACCAGATGCATCAGTTGTGACATAAAATATTTTGTCTTTATCTGGTAGTCTTAATATTAATTCATGACTAAAAATATCTTTAATTCTGTCAATAGCTTTCACACATTCCTCATTACAGACTACTTTTTGAGGTTTTCCTTTTTTAAGTATATCATTTAATGGATTCACTATTTCTGTAATAATTTACTATTCCCAATATGCTTTTAATTTGTCTTTTTGTTGTAGGTATTTCAATATTAAGTACTTTCTTTATGTTATCTTCAATAGGTCTAATCATGTTGTTATTTACTTTATGTCCTAAGAAAATTATTTCCTCCAATCCTATTTCCACTTTTTCTGCCTGAATTGTAAGTCCACTTTCTTTTATTATTTTGAACACTTCTTTCACATCTACCAAATGTTCTTCCCAACTATTATTAAAAATACATATGTCATCCAAATAACATTTTCTTTATTTCCAATTATCATGTTCATCATTCTATTAAATGTTGCTGGTGCATTTACTAACCCAAAACTCATATAATTCCATTGAAAAATACCGTATGGTGTTACAAATGCTGTGTAAGGTTTTGCATTTTCTGTTAATGGTATTTGCCAATAACCTTTAGTTAAATCCAATTTAGTAAAAAATTTTGCTCCATTTAATTTATGTAAAATATCCTCTATATTTGGCATTGGATATGGGTCAAATTCTGTGATGTTGTTAAGTTTCCTATAGTCAATACATAACCGAATATCTCCATTTTTCTTTTTGGCTATCACAATTAGTGAAGCATAAGGTGATGTTGATGGTTCAATTATACCTGATTCTAGTAAATTGTCTATTTCTTTTTTTACTTTGTCTTGTAAATGTAAAGGTATTCTAAATGGCTTAAGCTTGATTGTTTTTGGATCTGTTACTTTAATGTCATGTTTAATAATATTTGTTTTTCCTGGTATGCTGGAAAAAATTTCTTTGTATTCCTGTATTATTTTAGTTATATCTTTTGACTTTTCCTAAGTTAAATTATTAAGATTAATCTTTTGCCAAGTTTGATTCTCTATTGTTTCTATTACAGGTATTTCCTTAATGTCATTTTCATTTGTTATTATCATCAAGCACTCTTCTCTCTCTGAAAACTTATTTTCTATTTCCTCCTGAATGTTTTGTATCAACTCATCTTCTCTATCATGATACAGTTTCAAATTATTTATGTGATATGTTTTAATTTTCTCATTTATTTCAATTTGATAATTCACATCACTAATTTGTTTTATCACCTTAAATGGACCTTTCCATTGTTTACCAATCTTATTTTTCAGGTCATTTATTAATATTAATACATTGTTTCCTACTTCTAGTGTTTTCAATTGTCTTTTCTTATTTATATTCTCATGAGCACTTTGTTTGTACTTCTTATTGTTGTTATATGCTTGAGTCCATATTTCTTTCAATTCTGTTGTGATTGTTGTTTCATTGTCCTTATTTAATCTATTCTCATTGTCTATTAGATTTTCTTTGAAAACATCTAATTCATCTCTGGGTTTTCTTCCATGTATTATTTCATATGGTGAAAATTGTGTTGCTTCTTGGGTGTTGTTTCTATGAGCAAATAGTACATAGTTAATGTAATGATCCCATTTATTCTGATTATTCTGAATTATTTTTGTCAGTGATCTTTTCAGTGAACCACCATAACATTCACATAAACCGTTACTCTCTGGATAAACTGTTGTATATTATATTGTTTAGTCCATTTCTCAAATTGTTCTGACTTAAACTGAGATCCCTGGTCACTCAATATAATTTTAGGTATACCATGTCTTGTGATTACTTTTTGAGTTATGGCATGAATGATATTTTCTGTACTTGTATTTGATAATGGAATTGCTTCTGGGTATCTACTAAACATATCTATTACTGTTAAAATATATTTATTATTATTTTCAGTTTGAATCAAAGGACCTATTAAATCAATAGCTACGTTCTGAAATGGTTCTGTAGGTTCATCCATTTCTTGAATGGGTGCTTTATTCACTAAACTTTTGTTAGATCTCTTTTGACATATGTCACATGAGTTTATGTATTTATTGATTGTTGCTTTCATTTTCGGCCAAAATACTTGTTTTGACAAATTCCTATAACATTTCTTTACCCCCCTTTGTGCTGCTAAATTATTGTCATGTGTCATGATTAAAACATCTTTCCAATATTTCTGTGGTAAGACAAGTTGTTTTATTTTTTTGTTATCATTATTTGTTTGTCTAAATAATATTTTATTCTCTATACAAAACTTTTCCATTGGATTATTATTGTTTTTATCTGATATTCTTGAATATATTTTCCCAATAATATTGTCATTCATTTGTTCTAATGCAAGTTTGGGTATTGTTTCTTTTTCACTTTGAGAAATTTGTGTTTCAGGACTATTTTGTGTTTCATTTTCTATCTCTTTCCTTAACATCTGTATTTTCTATTTGTATTACATTATTGTTTTCTTTTTCTTCATCATTATTTATTACATTTACTGTATTTTCCTGTTTCTCATCTTGTTTATCCATTGATCTTGTTATTACCATACTTGTTATATTTTGTGTTTCTATGTTTTCATGATTATGTGTTATGTTTTTGTATTTGTTTTGCCAGTCTTCTAATTCTTTTCTTGAACATTCTTTTACTCCTCTTATGTTTCCTACTAACATATCATATCTCTGCAATGCCATCACAATAACCAGTGAAAAATGGAGTTTCAATGTATACCCTTATAGCTTTAAATTCCCTTATGGTGCCATCTGCTAATTCTACTTTCCTAGTAAACCCTTTATACCAATGAGGTTTGACAAATTTAGTTTTCACTGCCAAAGTGTTACAACCTGAATCCCTGATTAATTCCACCGGAATTCTATCTACAAACCCTGGGTACACTGCAAAATTGTTCCTTCCATGAAATATACCCTATCTGTACCTTTATTTTGTATTCCCTACTGTAACTCCTATTTCTATAATTTCCCCTGTCATTCCCATCTCTACTCCTATATCTACTGTTATTTTGTTCAGTGTATCTATTTCTACTTCCAGACCTACTATTCCCTCTTCTACAGTTAGCTGCTATGTGACCTTTTCCTTGACGTTTAAAACAGGTTATTTCACCATATTTTCTATTTCCACTATTTGATCTGTTTCTATTTCTACTTCTATCCACATTTTCTTTGGTGTATCCTATTAAATCTACTTTGCTCTTATCCCTATCAGAAAATGGTTTATTTGGATATGCATTTTTGTATACTCTCATTATCTCTTGTTATTTCATCTATAGTTTTTGGGTTTCGTTCTCTAATAAAAGATTGTAATTGGGAATCACATTTATTCACAAAGTTATCCACTAGAATAAAAAATTTTAATCCCTCATAAGAATTTCCCATTTTTTCTAACTTTACCCATTTATTGAAAAAATCTTTCTCCATATTAATGGTAGTTTGAGGTTCTACTTCTAATGATGGTATATTGTCAAAGTATTTCTTTCTGAAAGTTGTAGCATTATGACCTTAGGCATTCAACAACTCTCTTTTCAAAACTTGATAGCTATCATCATGATTTTGGCATATTGTTAAAGCTTGACCATGAACGAAGTCTATCAGTTTTCAGACCATTCTTCCTCTGGCATATTAAATGTAGACATTTTTGCCTCATATCTTTTCAGAAAATCACCAATGTCATCCTTCTGTTCATCAAAACTTTGTATCTTCCTCTTTAGCCATGTTTGCGAATTAGGGTTGTCTCTTTGTGTGGTAGCATTATTTGAATTATTTGTGTTATTTCCTTGAGTTGTCTGTGTAGTTTGAGCTCTGGCTTGTGCTGCATCCAATCTCATCTTCTCCATTGTAGCCTCATGCTCTCTGATTTTTTCTCTCTCTTTGTCTTGCCTTTCTTGGTCCTCTTTTTGCTTCTCATATTCTTCCTTTCTGATCCTATCTTGTTTCTCTATCTCTTCTTTTTGACGTTCTTTTTCTTCCCTCACAACTTGCTGTACATAAGCTGCCCAGTCCTTTCCTTTTAACTCCATGGCCTTTCCATCCTGCATAGCTGCTTCCCTAACCTCCTTAAGGTCCACATATGAGGATGAGGATGTAGCCATTGTATTAGATTTTCACCCCAAATTTATATATATCTTTACTTAGCCTATATTGATTATGGCTATACTTTAAACTTATTTTATATTTAAGTTTTTTCACAATTTTATATAAGTTTTAAATGTTATGTCTTTATAGATTCAGTACATGTGTAAATCTAGTCTTAGTTATATTCAAATCTGTATATTACTATCACACAAATTTAAATCTAGTATATTATAGTATATGTAATGGTACCATTTAGATCCAGAGTTACCAAGAGCACTATGACTATGAGTATGAATAACTAACCAATTTCAAAATTTGATATGACTGAAGTCTGAAGTGTCTAGAGTCTAGATTAGATAGATCTAGATCTGGTCCAGAAATTATGGTTCTATTTAACCATATGAAATAAATGTCCATACAATATGTATTAAATATATCTTTAACAAGATATATATCTAGAATGTACTACCTTCATTCATCTTTGAAATTAATATTCAAAATTAGAGTCTAGATCAGTAAATGTACAAACGAAATGTACAAAAATTTGTGGATCTAAATTTAGTCAGACGACAGTGTTTGACTAATATGCCAGTTTCGGCATTATTCTCATGGCAAAATCATATTTGATTTTAACCGCTCAAACTAAAAATGTATTTTAGTCGGATTCACAATAAAAGAATCTTACCTGCACTTTCTATCCTTAAGTGAAAAAATAACAGATCTAATTAAAGTAACAAAAATAAATAATATAATATAATATATACACAAATGAAATAATTAAATGAGACTATCGCTATGGGTTGGGATATGACAATATGGCACACATTGATAACGTCACGAAGTAACCAAGCAACAACGGATATGACGTTTACACAAACAAAAACAATCACTATCCTAAACGTATAATATAGCTTTTCATCTAAATTACGTCTTTTCCCCGACGGTTTAAGGCGCACCACCTGATTTTACTCAGGCTAACGTACCAAATTTAGACAAAATCTATTTCTAAGGGCAATCTAAACATATACTAAGAAGAAAAATGGCACTTAGCTTAGAAAGATCCCTCTGCTTGGATTCCCGAATATGATAGATCTACAGCAAATTCCACTGCCTCTCTTCCAGTTCTGACTCTGTTCTCCGGTACTACCACTGGATACAATCCGTGTTGAGTATGCCACGTAATGCCCCAGATGTCTTGATATGCCACAGCAAAATGTTTCAGTTTCGTTGATGACCGTATGTAAAGTTCCGACGACTTTGTGTAAACAGTTACTGGCAAATAGGTTAACGGTTCTCCTGGCGACGACTTGATTTGCGTAGACGACTATTGGCAAATAACAGTCTCTTGACGGCAACTTGATCTGGGCGACTGACGAATAACGAATTTCTTGACGATGACTTGATCTGGGCGAGCGAATAACGACTTTCTTGACGATGACTTGATCTGAGCTGACGATTAGCGATTCTCCAAAATAGTTAACTGCTGCTGCTGCTAATCTGGTAGTACGACGAAGTTTGCTGTTGTATGCTGCTTCACTAGACCAAAATCTCCGTAGTGTCCAATGTAGACTAGGTGAGACCAAGGTCACCTGCGACGACGTTTCGTTATACGATTAACGGTTTTCACAAAAAAAAAACAAGTGGATGTAGCTGTTTCCACTACTTCAACACTAACAAGTCTCGATATGGTCTAGATCAACTTATAATCAATAGATCAACGTTCAGCAACGACTATTGTGACTTCACTAACCTTCCAAAGGTTAAACGCAGTGACCGTTATGAAAGTGGCAAGCAACCGGTTCAATGAGCAAACTGCTCCACAAGAATCTCTCAAAGGGTTTGACAGAGCGATTTAGTTAACTAACAAACTTGTAGTACTCCCAATACTTCTTGCAGCGGGCAAACTGTCCTTTTCAACTGCCTAGGTAAACTTGATATGCCTGTGTGGCTCCTACGACGAAGAAAAAATATGTCCAACAGGTTTACTGACAAACTCTCACCCGTTATGAATGAACGGTTCCTCTGGCTTCAGGTCGATTCAGCATACGAAGATCAGGCGTTGGTAATACACTTGTTGAGTAGACCAGACGTTGAGATGGTCACTGTCCTGATGAAGGTCACCCTGAGTTAACGGCTCGTTGAACGTACGATCGAGTAGGCGACGACTGCATGTGGAACTGACGACATAGCATAGACAAAGTCACACTGCAACGATGCTGTGTTCAGCCGTACTCCGATGAAACTTTATATCTTCGAGTGCACGACCCTCACCTAAGCAAACGTTCAGCTTCGAGGTCCGGTTCAAGGTTCGGTTTCGAGGTTTGGGGTCGCCACTGTGATGTGCTTGTTCAGACAGTCTTGAGGTCAACTAACGATGACTGTTGAAGTTTAACCAATTACTCTGCAAGCGTTTGAGTTTTATTGTTCGGGTGTATTCCGTGTAGTTGCTCAACAAACAAACTAAACAAGACATCGATTTAACTAGTAAAGAGATGTGGTCAACACTGATGAACAATGTAACAGATGTTTATTCCAAGAAAAGGCCGCAGTAAAAGTCTCTGTCAAAATAAACACGTCTTTACCCTAGAGAATTCTATCGCTAACTGATTTTCCGGTCTCTAACCCAACATATCCCAAACGTCACTAGTCCCGTTCAATATACGTCTTCTATGGTGCGTCGCTAAATAACTAATACTCTAAATAAGGTGTCTAACAGGATACACTATCAATACAACTACTACTTCTACCATCACTTTTCAACCAAATGAATCATGTGGACCTTTCACATCTAAAAAAGGAAATTATTGGATTTCCAATTCCTCAGAGAATACTTTTCTCAGAGGTTGTTATGGTGTGGAAGTTGATGGCATGCATACCTGCAACCAACGCATGTTCTGAGCGATCATTTTCAACAATGCGACATGTTAAATCCTATTTAAGAGCAACAATGGGACAAGAAAGATTGAACCATGTCATGATTTTAAACATCCACAAGGAACGGATTGATAAGCTAGATCTCAACGACAAATGAATTCATCAGTCATAAAGTGCAACGTGCTAGCTACTTTTCAAAATTTTGAATTTTTGTTCATGACTTCATTACATACCCCATAGAGTTTGTTTGTTTGAAAATGAACTACCTACCTGATTATTCAATAATATTTGCATGTTGCATAATATTTGCATTGGCATCTGGATAAGTGGTTAACTTTTTGCTTAAAAGTAGGTTTTGTACATTTTTAAAAATTTACAAAAACATTCAATTTAATTGGGTTAACACTGCTTTTACATGGAAAATTTTGAAATAAGGGAAGTACGTCTAATATAGACACACTAAATGTCAGAGTCTACTTGGACACCATTTTTATATCTACATGTAGATTCTAACTAAGAAGAAGAACATTTATATTAACTTCTTCTAACATGAGCTAAGAAGAAAATTTATATTTATATTGCTTTTTAATTCTGGGCCGCGTAAATATGTGCCCCCCCCCCCCCCCCCCAATTGAATAATATGGTGCCGGGCCTGGTTAAAGCAAGTTGGTGCCTAACCTTGTCTTTAAAGCATTTCTGTGGTACCTCTTTATGTGCATATGACATGTTAGGCAAATAGGTTTTGCCTATCAGAAGGCCATTTCGGAAAGTATAGGTGTTTAAAATTAAACTCCTAATATCTGGAATTCCAGTTACCAAGAAAATAAGCTTAGGATTCAAAGAGATGACACTGGCATTTCAGCTAAGACGATCAGTAAAATTAATAGCAACTTTAATTGCAGTCCACCAAACAAGATAAAAAGATACAAGTGTGGCTTCAATAGCATTGATGATATTTAGTTTACTTTTATCTCATTTACTAGTATTACTATTTCATTGACTAAGGTTTTTTATTGTCAAATATGCATAAGTACATGTACTAGTTCCTGCAATTTGATGAAAAATAACAACTAAATTGTGTGTAGTCTATAAACAAATGTTTATGAGATCGCACCTTAACTTAATTTCAAAACTATGATTTTGTGTTCTGACTCTACTCTAAATAAATTATATTTTATTTTAAGAATGCAAAGTTGGAAATTCTGTTCTGATGAAAAAAAAATTATTAAACAAAAGTAGATGTTTATGGTTTCTTTGTTTTTATTTTAAAATTATTTATTCATTAAAAATTAATTGTTCATTATTAACATTTACTTGAAGTAAAGCTCAAAAACACAAATTCAATACATGATCAACTCTCAATTCATGCAGATCACAGCCCATCACTTAAATGTATTTACTGTCAATTCTACACACTATTCATTTCAAAATGTTGCTTTAAATTGTTATATGACACAATCTGGTACCTCACATTGATGTAGGCCTAAAGCAGCTGAAATAATGACAAATTTTCATTCAATAACTTGTACTGTCATTTATTATCAGACGTGTTAAAACTAATGACATGTATCATCATCATTGGCCTCCTTCAGCCGTAAAACGACTATGGTTCATCTCAGAGCACAGTTCCTCATGTGGCTGTGGAGCCCTATTTTGGAGAGACACTCCTGTCCACAGATAGCGCAGGTTAAGGTGGCTTTTGCTTCAGTGGTAGAGGAGCTGGCCGTTTTTCGGATTGTACGTTTTTCTTCCTGAGCTGAGACCTATGTACTATCACTGTCCATAGCTTTCTTGGTCACTGTCTCTCTCCATCTGTTGCGGTCTAGAGCTGTCTTCCCAATTGTCAGTATTGTTGTTCACTGATTTGAGATCACGTTTTATTACATCTATGTAATGGAAGTGGGGGCGACCACTTTTTCTTGAGCCAGTAGTGTGTTAAAACTAATGACCTGTATATATAATTGATTAAGCAGGAGCATCAACAAATCTTGAACAATAATTGTCTACAGAAAAACTTTATTCTTATCCAAACAATATACATTTACAATGTATTTAAACAAGTTAATTTATATTTATACAAATCTATATGGCCTAAAGATTATAGCGTATTTTGATGTGTGAATACCAAGTTACATTATTACATGAAAATAGTGTACTTATTTTTTAAATATTCTGGGTAATAAAAAACTAATGATACAATAAAATTGAAGGATTAGTCAAATAAAAAAAAAATTCACTCAAGATCTATGTGACTCTATGCTTGAAAAAAATCATTTTGAAATTAATTTAAAAAAAAAAAATACGGTTCTTTAGTCATTGGAATGATAGCAGCAATTATTTAACAATTTCATGATTATCCATTCATTTCAATATACTTATAACTGAAAAATAATTCGCAAGGTTTAGATACAACCATTTGAAATAATGATTATAATTTTTTTCTTAATTTGCTTAATTCAAATCTAATATAAACAAGATTTCCTCTGTCAAGAAACTTATGAGGGAACAACATGCATGTTCTTCTCAGTAAGTTTTGCAATTAAGAATTAAGAATATTTAATTGATGTTGCTTTTTTTTTGCCAATATTTGAAACCTTGGCACCAGGTTTTAGTTTTAAGGAGAATGCACCATATTTTATGTTTACTTTTGTTAGAGTCTTATTTTAATTTTAAAAAAGTAAAATTCCCCTTACATATCTTACAATCTATAGGGCAGATGATATAAAGTTTATCAGTTTCTGTGCCCCATGGTTGGGAGGGTGTCATGTACTTAGCACAACAACCAACCACCATTTGAAAAAAAAATCCCATTTCAGACCTCACAATCTATAGGGCAGATGATGTTAAGGTCATTTGATTCTTTGGCCAGTGCATCATGTGGCCAGCACAACAACCAACCATCTTTACTTTCCAAAACGAAAGTCGGGTACCCATTAGAGTTAGGTGGACTCAGGGGCACCCAAAAATCTCAAAATTTTAAATCTGAGTCTTCACAGAGATTCAAACCCATAACTTAACCATTCAGCCATGGATCCCAAACCACCTTTCTTGCCATGTATCCATTAGAGCTTGGTGGACTCAGAGTAGCCTTAAGGATTCTGAAATTGAGAAGCCAAGTGCTTTACCACTCATCCACTGCACTCCCTCTTGTTTTAATGGGGCTCAGATTAATAGTTTTCAAGTACAATATCAAACAGATTTAAAGAAATACTAAATCCAAACCTGTTGGCTGAATGACAGGATATACATAAATATGTATAGAGCTTATAACTTAAATTAAAATTGGTCCAAGACTTTTATTTTTGCAACAAGATGGGATTTTCCTTTCTGGTGGTGCTATGCAGGAGTCCAAGAATCTCATCTTTTCTCTTAACAGAAAGTTATCTAGGTATAAAAATAAAGAAAAGGATTTTTAAAAAATAAAAAAATATGTGTTGACCATGCTAAACGTATATATGTTATTAAGTATAATTATATAATTTTGCCATTCTAAAAATAGTCTGTACCTAAAAGGAGCTACTGCCTTAATATGTAGACATGGCCCTGACCTTAATAGTTATGAATTATTACTATAGGTGAAGGCAGATATTCAGTTAATTTGATGCACATTGAACTCATCTAAAAGCAACTATAACATATATTATGATTTACATTTTCATGGAAAACTAGTTTTTCAAAAATACAAGTACTTCAGCTTATAAGAAAAGTGCATAGGGAAAAATTGCAGTGCCTTACCATTAAGAGGTGCGACCAATCATTGACTTTTCAGGAATGCATGCCTTTTTCTTGCTTTTCCAAACATAACTGTAATTATACAATTAGGCATATTGGCTAATTTCTTTTGAAAACATTAAAATAAAAAAAAAATATTATTAAAGTGAAAACGTTGTTGTATTAAACATACAAATTGTCAGACAATTTTGCCTAATTTCATCTAACAGTTTATTGTAAAGGAATGGCCTGCACAACAGCCAAGGTATATTAGGCATTCATGAAAGATGAATGTGCTTAAGAGAGAAAAATGTTAAATTCCATCCCAGATATTTGGATGTTGCTTGACCATGAAAATCACACAATTCATAAAACATCTATTAGATAACTAAAATAAAAATTGTATAGTAGTATACTTGCATTAAATATTGAATAGATGCCAATATTATTAATGTCTGCCCAGAGAGTAGAAATTGTATAAGTATGATCCTTGAGCCATTCTGGTACATCATCAGAACTGGTTGCCATGGTTCTACTTGTTAATAACTGAAACATTATAAACATTTTTTTTTAATTATAATTCATCACAGACTAGAATAGAAATGTTGCCAGGAAAAATTCCAATGGTTAGAATACACCTGATGATACTTTTGTAGCTTTATTACTGGTAAAAATGCACCAAAACTTCATTAATTAAATCTGATAAAAAACATATATGTACCATATCACACAAGTCCAAGTTTATCAGAGTGTCATAGCAAATAATTAACTAGATATGTGACTTTTATATTAAATTACTGAATTTCAGGGGATAGATCCAACTTGACACCACATCATTTATTATTTCATGAACTCATGGGTCTGGGCATGGCATGGAAACTATTATTTAATGTATATGGGGTGTAGGCAAGGCATGGATTATAAATTGTCTTGTATAGATTAGATTGGGTAAAACTGCCAATCGAAGGTAACTTTTACTGATAGATCTGGATTAATTATAAATTTATGGGACCTCTGCCTGCATAAATTTTATCGTTTATTTATATATTTTATGTATATTTAATAACTAGTCTAGAATCTATAATTATATCTTAATAATAATTTTTGTAGATGTCATATAATATCTAACATAGTAAGTATAGATCAGTAGATTTAGAATTTTAGCTAGTGAATATTTTTATATATTCCAAATCTAAACTGGATCTATATATCTAGAATTTAGATCAGTAGATTTAGTATTTTAGGTAGTAAAATACTTTTATATTCTAAATCTAAACTGGATCTAGATCTAATTATTCTAGAAGCTTAGATCTAGAAGACTAGTTGTCAAGATTTGACTGCACTATGGCTAATGCACTAGCTTAGTAGGCCTACTAGATAGATCAAGAGACAAGAGTACTAATAGACTCTTGCCTCGTTGGGCCTCTCAAATCAGCTACAGACTTTAGAGACAATTTAGGAAGGTAAATTTCGATCCAATTCCAAGATCTACAATCTACATGTTAGAGTCTAGCTAGAGATGCTAGATCTAGTCTAGAAGGCTGATCAATTAAAAATAAAATCAATCATTTCTAAAGTTTGTAAAATTATATGTTGATCTAAACTATTTATAATATAATAAAAATCTATGTCTACTTTTTAAATATTTAAAACGTGGCTGATGATATTAATTATTTTAATTGAGACATTGACATACTGTCACATACAAAGTAACAAAATAATTAGATCTTATACTAACTCATAGACTCTACTTATACCGTATTGTATTAAACCTTCGAGTTTACGTTCCACTATCTTGACTTGACTATATTGACTAAAAAGGGCACTATGATTATAGATTATTATCTATGATGATGATGATTATCAACTGGTAGATATGTAAGTAGTATCGTCACTGTAAGTATAATCAGTATAACCACTGCATTCGTTTCATTCACTGTCTGTATCAATAATCGTGTGAAAGTGAAGTCTAGATTTAGATAGAATTGATAGATTATAGATCTACAATTAAAAAGTATTGTTATTTATTATAGATCTACTATTAATAAGTATTAACTATACTAACTATAGATAGTGTATAGCTACTATAGCCAGTATACTGTATCATGTATGTAACACCCACTATATATAGCTATAGAGACTAGATGATCGATAGATCTAGACTAGATCTATAAATATTCATATTGATCTCATGTATGGTCTAGATCTAGAGAAAATAGAGTGGATCTCATGACTATATTAGATCTATTGATTTTTTTTAAAATCGTTAAATAAATCTAGACCTTAGGCTCTAGTTGTAGATCCAGATTATTCTAGATATTATACAAGAGGTCTATATAGATCTATATATAAGTTCGGTTTTTAAAAAATTCGCATTCGAAATTTTAAATACCCAGATTTAAGTATTTATATACCCATATTGGTAGGTCTGAGTTAATCATTTATTAGATCTATTAAAGCATGTCTATATAAAACATTACTTTTTTAAAAATATATTATTATATTAAAGATATAGTTATGAATATTTACTTTAAAAAATTAAACAAATGAATTTTTTACTTTTGCCAACTAACACTCTGGCTAGCAAAATGGATGACTCCTCAATACTGTGAAAAGACGATAACTGCATGAGTTGGTTTGGAATTGTATTTTGTAAGACTAATTTTTTAAAAATATCCTTCATGAGAGAGAACGAAAAAAGGTTGTCAACAAAAAAGCTGGCTGGACTACGCAAATAATGGACCAGCCTCTCTCTCTCTCTTGATATCTTGTTAAGAACATTGGTGACAGGGAAAAGTGGATGGTTTGGTTGCGCGGGACAGATGATAATAATGACATGAACATAAAAAAGTTCCAGATTTTGTGTAAAATACCCAAATGAGGAAGTACTGAAACACTTATTTTAACGAAGTGGCCTTTAAAAAAAATCTTTTGTGACGATCCCTTATTCAGGGAAATTGTATCTATTTTATCAGATAGTCAGAAAATGGATAACGTTTTTACACATCTAATAAAATATAGTGTGGCGAAGTTTTACTCTCAATGAAGGTCAATCCAAGTGGCTCTCGGAGTAAATTTCTTCTTTGGCATCCTCATCGATTTTTCAAATGGTACGGTGCGCGAAAAAAAGATGCGCGACGGCACTCTGATCATAAAATCTCGAAGCTGGTGTTCCATTAGTACAGTTTCATGGTTTAACCATTGCGGAGTTCTAAATTCTAAACTAAAAACTGGCACAAAAGCGTTCGCCATTGGTCCTTTCCCATAGATCTAGATCAAGATTAATTTTAATGTTTTATTTGTATAAAATATGATTCGAAATTATTTTTTGTTGAAAGTAAAAAGAATTTTTCTTTATGTAGTTAGATTCAGATTGTAGATCTGCACAGTAATCCATTCCCCTAATGACATTTTTTTTTCGAAGCCATGTAGCCTAGATCTAGTAATATGAAAACTTTAAAAAAAGCTATCTGTAGGACTAGGAAAGAGGTTTAAACTCAAAACCTCCGTGAAGGCGCCGCTTGACTACGCTCAAATAATTTTTGTGTGTAATTTGCTTTTTTTTTATATTGAAGAGGTATTTTGTAGCATCAAACCCCTCCGAAAGGAGATTTAAACTAAAAATTCTTTTGGCAACGCTCATTGCATTTCGAGTGCGCAATTTCCTTTTTTTAAAAATTGAAGATGTATTTTTTAGCTTCAAACCCCGCTGGTGGCACTGGCGGATCCAGGGGGGGGGGGGGGGGCGGACGAATTTTAGTATAGAATTCACACAATTTGTATACGAATTTATTACTTATGTTATTAATAGATACTAATTATTTATATTTCAACCTATTTTTAGATTTTTTCGCCCCCCCCCCCCTTAGTATGTTGGCCGATTTGGCCGATACACTTATGAGTGGGGGGGGGGGGGGGGGCGGTCCAATGTATTTTTAGAAATCACAGCTTGCTAACAGAAACAATTAAATATATATATATATATATGATTAAAACTTGTTATTGATATTTTAACCGATCTTTATATTATGTCGTTCCCTTTTTACCGATTGGGGGGGGGGGCGAATACCTCTACTGCCCTTCCCACCTAAACCCTTTGAGTGGAGGGGGGGGGGGGCGGTCCTACTTTTATGGAGAAATCATAGTTTGTGAACAAAATTAATTCAATTAATATATAAATTTTATATTATGTCAATCCCCTTTTGGTATCTTAGCTGATTCGGTGGGGTTGGGGGGAGGGTGATTTCATGTACTGCCCTCCCACTCTAGTCCTCTGAGTGGGGGGGGGGGCGGTCTTATTTTTATGGAGAATCATAGTTTGTGAACAAAATTAGTTGAGTCGCCCCACCCCTATTCTTTAATGCCAAATGCAATCTTTAACAGAAATTATTAAAGGAGCGAGGATTAATCGTTTTCACTCTACCGCCCCTCTCATTTCCAGACATAGTTTATGTCACAAGAATTTATCATAATTATTTTTAAAAAGTTAGAATTCAAACGAAATTTTTCAGTATAAGAGTTATGATTGAGATGAGTTCTAAACCCAAATAATCTTTTCATAGTCGCTTTTTCTCAACCTTTACTCAATCTGAAATTTTTCTAGTTAAAGAAATTTGGGACTATAACTCACAACTTCTACTTTTTAATTGTATTGAATATTATTTATCGAATAATTCTTTTTTCGGCGAAGATCCTCAAAGCCAAAATCTAAATATGTGGCGTTTCTTATCTTCTCAAGGAACAAATCGTTTTTTTTTTGCAATGTAATAAGGGCCTATAAATTCATATTAGAATATTTTTCAAGTGCAACATTATTCGAAAGGTCCTTTTTTAATAGCATGAAAATGATCTTTAGGTCAGGAGAATGCGTTTCTTCTGTGAAGTATGCAAGAAAACGTTTTTGGCGTCGGAACCCCACTGATGAATAATGAGCTGTAGTTGTCAGGAGAATGCGTTTCTGCAATGAATAATGCAAAAAAAAAAAAAACGCTTTTGGCGACAGGGCTTCGCCCCGAACTCCATTGATAAATAATGAGCTGTAGATGTCAGGAGAATGCGTTTCTGCATTGAAGAATGCAAGAAAACGCTTTTGGCATCGGGGCTTCGCCCCGAATTCTTTTTATGAATGATGAGCTGTATATGTCAGGAAAATGCGTTTATGCATTGAAGAATGCTAAAAAACACTTTTGGCGTCGGGGCTTCGCCCAGAACGCTATTGATAAATAATGAGCTGTAGATGTCAGGAGAATGCGTTTTTGCATTGAAGAATGCAAGAAAATGTTTTTGGCATCGAGAATGCGTTTCTGCAGTGAAAAAAACAAAAAAACGCTTTTGGCGTCGAAACCCACTATGGAACCTTATAGCGCTGCCCCAGTTGTTTTGTTTTTCGCCGAAGGCTGAGAAATGCTGCGTTTTTTATTCTCAATATATATATATATATATATATATATATATATATATATATATATATATATATATATATATATATATAATATATATATATATATACATGGGCGTAGCCAGGATTTTTTTCGGGGGGGGGGGGGGTTGGGGGGATTTTTTTCTTCCCCTTGTGAAAAAAAAAATATTTATATGTATGTATGTGTGTGTGTGTATAATCTTTATTACACTCTGACCCATCATTCTTTCGGAAGATGCTTATTGTGCCCAAGAATAGGTTCCTCCTGGAGTTAGTGGGTAAATTGTAGACTTCCCGCCATTGCCAGTAAAGGGGTCTGGGGGAGTGGTAGGTGCTCCCCCAGCGCGGGGCGGAGCCCCGCCGAAATGCACTATTTATGATATTGAAAGCCAATAAAATGCATATTCTGAGGTATCTACAGTGCATTTTCTTGCTGTTAAAAAGTTTTATTTCAAAAACCTAATGTGCTATTCTTACTGATTTAGACCCTCCCGCGCCGTTCGGCGCTTTTGCCGTCAAGCTGTTACCGGAAAAAATTGTCACTGGTAATGTCTGAAGCCTCTTCCCACCTGCTCTGAGGACCTCCATGAATGTGTGGCGCCAAGTTGTACTAGGATGTCATCGCATCTCTTCGTATGCCTAATTCATTTTGTCGGAGAACATGTCCCGCAAACCTCATGCGACACTCTGTCACAATCTTATTAAGGGGTTGACTCCCCTTTCGGCACAGGATTTCCTTGATTTACACCCGATCTTTGTTGAGCCATATTTAGTGTTTTTCAATTTCGGCAGATGACTATTCACAGCACTTTATTAATTGAGCACCGCTACTGGTAGAAATGTGTAAACTCTCTTGAATACGCTCTTGGAATTAAGTGACTGTAGTTTGCTTTAGATTTTACATCGAAAAGGGAAGTTTTATCTTCAAAATCATCTGTTGGTGGTTTTAAACTAAAAAATCTCTCGAGTTATGTTGTTTTTTTTAAAATATAAGTTTGCTTTAGAATAATATTGAGGATAGAGGTTTTCCACGTCAAAACGCTCTGTAGGGGGATTTTTAACTCAAAATCATCTGGAGGGGTTTTAAACTTAAAAATTAAGCCATCTGTAGGAAAGGGATTTAAACTCAAATCCCCCAATTGTCTTGGCTACGCTCATAGCATTTTGAGTGCGTAATTTGCTCTTTTCTTACATTGAAGATGTACTTTTTAGCTTCAAACCCCGCTTGCGGGGGGTTTAAACTTAAAACCCCTTTTGCTAAGCTCATAGATTTTTGAGTTGGTAATTTTATTTTTTTTATATTGAAGAGGAATGTTTTAGCTTCAAACTCCACTGGAGGGGAATTTAAACTCAAAACCCCTTTTTTATACACTTATAACATGTTGAGGGTATAATTTGTTTTGTTTTTAATATTAAAGGGATATTTTTTTACCTTTAAACCAAGCTGAAGGGGGGTTTAAAGTCAAAACTGAGTCAAAACCCATTTAGCTACGCTCATTACATTTTGAGTGCGTAATTTGCGTTTTTTATACCGGGAATTGAAGAAGTATTTTTTTCACCTTTAAACCCTACTGAAGAGAGAGTGGGGGTTAACTCAAAACCCCTTTGGCTAAGCTCATAGAATTTTGAGTGTGTAATTTTTTTTATATATATTGAAGAGGGGGTTTAAAAATCAAAATCTTCCTTAACTAGGCTCGTGAAATTTGGGGGATTGTCGTTTGCATTTTTTTGTTTTGTGTTATAGAAGAAGGGAATTTATCTGCGAAAACCCCTGGTAAGGGGTTTTAAACTCAAACTCCCCTGGTAGGGGGTTTTAAACTCAAAACCCCCCAGGTAGGGGTTTTAAACTCAAAACCACTCTTGCTGTGCTGGGGCAAGTGATAGTTTAGTATTAAAATCTCACCTTAAATAAACAAAATCAAAGCGAAATTTCAGTCACTAAATTCCGGACCCCTCCCCCCCTTGAGGGTGGTGGTGGGTTTAAACTCAAAACCCCTTTGACTACATTTTTTTTTACATTCAAACCCTTCTGAAGGGGGGTTTAAACTCAAAACTGAGTCAAAACCCATTTAGCTACGCTCATAACTTTTTGAGTGCGTAATTTGCTTTTTTTTTATATTGAAGAGGTATTTTGCAGCTTCAAACCCTACTAACGAGAAGGGGGGTTAAACTCAAAACCCCTTTGGCTACGCTCATAGAATTTTGAGTGTGTATTTTTCTTTTTTTTTATATTGAAGAGGGGGTTTAAAAATCAAAATCTTCCTTAACTGTGCTCTTGGAATGTGGAGATAGTCGTTTGCATTTTCTTTTTGTTTTGTTTTATAGAAGAGGGGGATTTAACTGCAAAAACCCCTGGTAGGGGGTTTATACTCAAATCCCCTGGTAGGGGGTTTTAAACTCAAAAATCCCTGGTAGGGTGTTGTAAACTAAACCCCCCTGGTAGGGTGTTGTAAACTCAACCCCCCTGGTAGGGGTTCTTAAACTCAAAAACCCCTGGTAGGGGGATTTAAACTCAAAAACCTCTTCTCTGTGCTGGGACAAGTGATGGTTTAGTATTAAAATCTCACCTAAAATTAAAAAAAAAAAAAGCGAAAAATCAGTCACTAAATTCCGATCCCCCCCCCCCCTTGCGGGGGGGGGGGGGGGGATTTCATTTCGGGGGGGGGCTGAACCCCAACCCCCCCTGACTACGCCCATGTCATCTTTGTTGAGCCACATTAATTCTTTTTCAATTTTGGCAGATGACTATTCACTGCACTTAATGGAGGCCAGCCACTGTTAGAAATTTGTAATCTCTCTTGGCTACGCTCTTGGAATTAGGTGACTGCGTAGTTTGCTTTAGATTTTTTATCTAAAAAGGGAAGTTTTATCGTCAAAGCTATCTGTTTGGGGGGGGGGGGGGTAAAAATCTCTGGAGTTTTTTTTTTAAATAACCTCAAAACCCCATTAGCTATGCTCATAGAATCTGATGATTATTAATTTTTTTTAATAATAATATTGATAAGGGGGTTTTCAACCTCAAAACTATCTAAACTAAAAGTCCTTTGGAGGAGGGGGTTTAAACTCAAAACCCCCCATGGCTACACTCATAGAATTTTGAGTGTGTAGTTTGCTTTTTAAAAATTGAAGAGGTGGTTTGTAGCCTGTCAATGGGGTTTTAACATAAACCCCTCTGGATGGGGTATCTAAACACAAAATCCCTCTTGGCTACGCTCATAGAATCTGGTGACTGATGTATGCTTTAGTCTTATATTGAAGAGGGGGTTTTATCGTACAAAAATTTGGAGGGGGTTTTACATTCAAAATCCCCTTAGCTTTGAATTTGGGAATCATCGTTTGCATTATTTTTTATTTGTTTGTTTTATAAAAGATGGGTTTTAACCGCAAAACTCTCTGGAAGGGGATCTTAAACTCAAAACCCCCGATTGGCTGCGCTGGTGCAAATGATGGGGGGGGGGGGGGGATTTCATTTTGGGGGGGGGGGGGATCCATGAAGGCTCCTATACATAAGACATTGAACGATAAACTACAAATACTTGAAAGCAAAACTTAATAAAATACCCAGAAAAGACACTAAGATAAAGGCACATTTCTTATTTTATATGCTAGGAAAAATGCTTCATCTTCCCTAGTGCTATTGATTAGAACATATGGAATGGGGTTGCCTGAATCAGCCAGGAAAACCAACTGCCTGGCAGAGTTTAATAAATCACTGATTAACATACATTACTAGATTGGCACAAGGACACACGAATGGTATGTAATCATCCTCTCTTTTGAAGTAACTGCTTGTAATTTATAAGTTTAAGATTATCTACTAAAGCAGTTTCCAATTTAAGTTGCATCTGAAATTATTATGCTTCTTACGCTTTTTTTTTCTATGCCACCAACAGGATAAGTAGCACTTTTCCATGACAAAATTTTAGGAGGATTTTAAGGATGAAATTTATGATGCATATAGCCTTTGGATGGGGTGTGTCACGAGTCGAGTCTGTGACCTATTTCGACCAGTTTCTAGAAGCTCGAGTTCAAACCAGTGCAAGTGTCCAGCGTAAACAAGTTAATTTTAGATATCCAATCGAAGAAAGAGGTTAAGGGAAAAAATAGCACACGTTAGCTTCTATAAGGTCAAAGCTACTAAAATAATTATCTGAGAAGGTTCCATGATTCTGGAACGTACGATCAAAGAAAGTATAAATTAAGGGAAAGTCAGTTAGACGGGGTCCACGCATAGTAGTAGTTCTTGTAGAGCGTTGGTCCTCGCTCAGTTCTCGATTAGTAATAAGTTTTATGATATTAGCGGGTCCATTAAGTAAAGTTTTAGTAGTTGAAGTTATACTAAGTGAAGTTTCATGTATCATTTAAGTTTTATTTATGAAGTATCAAGTCAAGTTGTTATTAAATTAAGAAGTTAATTTGATGTGAAAGTTAAAGAAGTAATTAAAGAAGTTTGAAGAAAATACAGAGAGATGTTTCTTTCTTCATTTCATTGAATTGTCAAGTTTGATAATATAATCCCCGGCAAGTGTAATCGTCACAGGGCGTAAAACCCTTTGGATGGGGTTGATGATTAGTCCATATATAATACTATGGCAGTGTTTCTTAAACTGTGTGCCGCGACACACTATGCCGCCGAAGATTTGCTGGTGTGCCGCGGGAGTTTTCAGAACGCCACCCGTGCAGGGTTACACAGGTCTGTCTACTATTACATTTTTATTTTACGTTGCGATGACATTCCCACATACAACGACCAGTAAAAGTAGTGGGTCGCTCCATAGTGACGGAAAGGGGTGTTAGCTCTTCAGGTTATGGAGTTGTCCACTATACATAATATATTATTATAGTGACTCAAATGTTGGCCGCCTTAGCAGACGCACAGCACTGACAGCAGTTTTTGAATTGGTAACGATAATAATAAGCGATGTTTCATGTAAATTGTTTAGGTGTATGCTAATAATAACAAATTATCAATAAGCATTATTCATTTTTATCCATGGAGAAATACGTTAGCAAGAATGAAACTGCGAAAGCGTTAAATGAAAAGCAAGGGACCAAAACGAAGGTAAATAGATATGGTTACATATCTTCGGGACCTGAAGAATATCCATTGCCATCCTGTCAGATCTGCAATGCAACTCTGTCGAATGAGGCGCTTGTTCCAAGCAAATTGAAGAGGCACTTGGAAACAAAACATCCAGCTGTAAAAGCGCAACCGAAGGAATACTTTGAAAACACCTGGGCTCAACAAAATAAACAAGCTAAAAACTTACGAATTACCTAAAGGGATTGATAGCAAGTTATAAGATTGCTCAGTTATTAGCAAAACGCAAGAAAGCACACACATAGGCTGAATTGCACCAGCTTTAGCAATAGTTGTTGAAACTATCCTTGGACCCGATGCCGCCGAAAAAAGTTTAAAAAGTTCCTTTGTCAAATGATACTATCTCGCGCAGAATTGAAGACTTATCGACTGATTTACAAGATCAAATCTGCGAACACTTAGACGTGACTGACGATGAAGTGTCTCTGCTGTGGTCACTTCAAGTTGATGAATCCACTAATGTTAGCAGCAAAGCCCAGCTGCTAGCTTTTATTCGGTTCATAAAGGATGAACAATGTGTCAACGCATTCTTATTTTGCAAAGACTACCACCAAAGGCGAAAATATTTTTAAAGTGGTGAACGAAAACATTTTGCTATTCAATCTACAGTGGAGAAACTGTGTCAGCGTTTGCACCTATGGCTGTCATTCCATGCAGGGAAATAGAAAGGAATTCGTCACTCTTGTGCGTCAAGAAAATCCAAATATATTATTTGTTCACTGCATGATCCACAGAGAAGCTCTTGCCTTCAAATCTTTGCCGAAAGATTTTATGTCTGTTCTGGATCAAGTGATTGAAGTTGTAAACTTCAAATCTCTACCGCTTGCATCCCGACATTTCTCAGAGCTTTGTGAAGCAATGGATTCAGACTACAAATGTATCCTGTATCACACCAACGTTCGTTGGCTCTCCAGGGGAAAAAGTGTTAAAGCGTGTCGTCCAACTCAAGGCTGAGCTGATTTCATTCTTGGAGACTGAAAAAAAAAAGACTTTGGACTTTCTATTCATGACGAGAACTGGTGGGTTAAGGTGTCATTTCTCTCTGATTTATTTGAAAAATTAAATTCAGTGAATTTAAGTCTTCAAGGACCATCGGAAACCATCATCACTGCATCCTCAAAACTGAAGTCATTTGGTGAAAAAATTGTCTTCTTGGCAAAGTAAGATCTTGAAAGGTGTCTTCGCTTCTCCTACTTACAATGAATGTGCTTCAACTAAAGAAATTACCCCAGAAATTGTGTACACTTTGACACACCTGCAGTCAGAATTGTAGCATTATTTTCCAACAGTTTGGAAACAATGAACCTACAAATCTTACAACTGAAGCAGAAGAGCAGCTCATTGATTGAAAAAAACGATGCAGTTCTAAAGTCACATTTTGCCGAGAAAAGCCTGGATATGTTTTGGATTTCAATCAACAATTTATATCCTGCAATCGGTTTAAAAGTGATCAAAATAATTCTTCCATTTGCATCTTCATGGTTTTGTGAGTTTGGATATTCAGCACTGACTGAAATCAAGTCTAAGAAAAGAGAGAGACAATGAAATGCGAAATGTCGACTTTGGAGCCTCGATTAGATCGCATTTGCTCTCAAAAAGAGGCACACCCTTAACATTAAATGTAATACTTAAAAACAGGTCAAATCTTTTTATTATAAAACAACTATTGCTCTTCGTGATGTGCCACAAAATTTTTGTAGTTTTTTTTTTAGTGTGCCGGCAGACAAAAAAGTTTGAGAAACACTGTACAATGGGCTAATGAATTTTTGACCCAGAGACCTCAGAGGGTTAGGGTTAATAATGTAATATCAAATGCACGCATAGTTAACACAGTGGCGTCCCAGGGGGCTGTGACATCGCCATGGTATACCAACAGTAGACCAATGATTTTCAATCTGATAGTCCTTTTTGCTCCATCACAAAATTCACTGATGATGCGGCTTTTCTTGCCCTGCTCTCAGAGAGCTCAGATGTAAATGAATATTTCAGAGAACATCTTGAAAAATACTATGAAGATTTTTTTTTATTATTAAATGTAAAAAAACAACAACAACAAAGAAATGATAATCGAATTTCGTAGGGTAAAGAAGGAAAATGATATTGTTTCTGTAGCTGGAGAGACTATTGAAATAGTGCAAACTTTTAAATACCTTGGTACTACCCTAGATAATAAACTAAATTTTACTGCAAATACAGATTATATCTGCAAAAAGGGGCAACAAAGATTAGGATTACTGAGATAACTGTCCTTGTTTACTACCCTTCAGGTATTTTTGCCGATTCGGTGGGGTAAGGGGGGGGGGGCGATTGCATGAACTGCCTTCCCCACTCTAGCCCTCTGAGTGGGGGGCGGTCCTATTTTTATGGAGAAATCATTGTATGTGAACAAAATTAGTAGAATATCTATATGATATAAACTACGTATTGATATGTGAACCCATTGTATATTATGTCGCACCACACTCTAATCTCAAATTTTATGATTATTAAATATAGAATGAAAAATGGTTGTACCAGGTGGGAGGGGCGATACATGCAATTGTTATGACATGATTATGATTTAGTTATTTGTTTCGGGAATAAGGGGAAAGTTTTACTTAGCGACAAGTGACGTGATAGATCTTTAAAAAAACAAGAACGCTCTAAGTGACGCTAAAAAGAAGACGCTTCGTGTAGAGCAGTAGAAAGAACAAAGAATAGATATACGGATTTACGGGAGGAAATTGCACGGATCCCTTCTTAAGTATTAAAGTATTTATGATTGTTTTGATACTAGCGTCGACTACTATTTGTTGATTGTTTGGCATTTCGCCGGTGTTCCTGATTTGGTTGAAGGTTACCTTATGATCATTGCATTGATTACATTCAACACCGCGGAAGAGCCTTAACACAATCACCTTCCCCCCCATGGGACAAACCAATACTTGTTCTTTTTGTATTATAGTTAAGAAATTACAAAATAAAAAAAATCTTTCACTAATATAATTTATACATGCTATAAAATCAAACTTTTATATCGAGTCAACGCACTCCTATTCTTTAATGCCAAATGCAATCATTAGCAGAAATTATAAAAAGGAGTGAGGATTAATCATTTTCACTCTATCGCCCCTGCCCTTTCCAGACGAGTTTATGTAATTTCACATGAATTTATCTTAATTATTTTAAGAAAGACTTTGCTTTGGAAAAATGTTTAATTCAAACGAAATTTTTCAGTATAAGAGTCACGATTGAGATGAGTTCTAAGCCCAAATAATTTTTTTCCTAGTCTCCTTTTTCCAACCTTTACTCAATCTGAAATTTTTCTAGTTAAATAAGTTCTGGACTATAACTCTCAATTTATGCTTGTATTTTATTGAATGTTATTTATCGAATAATTTTTTTTCGGCGGCGATCCTCAAAGCCTTAATGTAAAGATGTGGGGTATCTTATCTTTTCAAGGAACAAATCGGTTTTATTTGCAATGTATTAAGGGCGTAAAAATTTATATTAGAATATTTTTCAACATTATTCAAAAGGTCCTTTATAATAGGATGAATAATGAGCTTTAGGTCAGGAGAATGCGTTTCTGCGGTGAAGAATGCAAGAAATCGCTTTTGGCGTCGGGGCTTCGACACGAACCCCACTGATAAATTATGATCTGTAGATGTCAGAAGGATGCGTTTCTGCAGTGAAAAATGCAAAAAAAAAAACCGCTTTAAGCGAACCCCACTGGAGAAGCTTACAGCGCTCCTCCAGACCCCAAGCTTGCAAGAGAAAGGCCTCAACATAACTTGTTTTTCGCCGAAGGTTGAGAAACACTGCTTTAGGCGTTAGGGTTAGGGTTTGGAAAAAAATCGCCCCCCCCCCCCACTCCAAAGTTCTTGATCCGCTAGTGATATATATATATATAGGCAATCCAGCCGTATGGCTCAATGAATTAATGAACAATAACTTACAGAACTATTTGTGAAATTCAACATCAAATACATTTCTTATTGATACTCTTAACACTTTACTCCATGTAATAGAATTCCTCAAAAACATATGTCCTTACTCTCTGAGGACCCAAAAGTAACTAACTAACTCCAGGTTTAAAGTGTTCACCCTATAGCAAGATGAGTTGTGAATAACACTCACAACATTAAAATAGGTATCAACTATATGTCACCAACTTTGAGGTGGTGACAGAGACTTAATATTTAATCGCCAAGTACAATTACATTTAGAGCTAACAGAACACAAAAGCAACTCTTCAGATTAGTAGTCTTCACCCAATCGTTCCTGGTACTACATTTACAATATATATATATATATATATATATATATATATATATATATATATATATATATATATATATATATATATATATGTATGTATGTATATGTATGTATGTATATGTATGTATATATATATATATATATATTATAATTATATCTAGATCTGGTCTCTATTTAGACTTATTTAGACTGTCAAGTGTATGCCCTTATAATGAGGATATGCTAAAACTGCGCGATATAAAAGTACTTCGTTATTTTTTAAACTTATAACTTAAACTAAGTTCGTATCAAAGTTCTTTTTTAAAAACAACATTTGAATCTGTATTCTATTCAATGTTCTATTCAAGTTAATAAATGGAAATATATTTTATAATGATCCACTGTGATACTTTTTCCATTGTGACCTTAGATGCAATTATTTTTGTACCAGTGCGCGAATCTAGCTTGATTTATTAATGAAGAACTCTGTGACCTTTTTAAAAACTTACCTCCACTGAAGTTTTTCATCGAAAAGTGGTGTATTTTTTTTTTAATCTGCTTACATAGATAATTTTAAAAATTAGATGGTTCACTTTCGGAAAAGAAAAATATAGCCGTTGCATCAGACCTTTGAATGATCTAAAATATGATGTCCGATTTTCGTTTTCTCTTCTAGTTTCTGAGATCTAAACGGGACGGACGGACAGACAGGTCACACAAAACTTATAGCGTCTTTTCCCCTTTCGGGGGCCGCTAAAAAATCACCCTTTGGGTCAGGATTTTGTGATCTTACCATCACAAAATAAATACAAGACCCCGATAGTAAAGACAAACAGACACAAACACTCTTTTGTTTCCCTGGCAATCAAATCATTAAATCATTGAACCAAGATACATGTTGGATGATGACACGCTTATGACAAAATGTGTTACTTTTTCATGTTTCTATGATGAAATAAGTAGCAAATCGCTTGTTCAATGATGTCATTGATGCACGAGCACTTTTCATCAACAAACCAGTAATACAATCACCAATAGAAATATTGCGGAAACAGGCTTTGTATGGTAATTACGTGTACTCAAACCTTGCAACCTCCTCCGAAAACCACTAACTCAGGCAATTTGAGATAATTCTCAAAGCTCAAGTTTATCAAAAACTATCTGAAGAGCACAATGACACAAGAAAGCTTATCATGGCTTTAATGTCAGTGAAGTCACAAATACTAGAAAGTATTGATGTACATGATGTTATAGATATCTTTGCTGCACAGAATGCACGACGTTAAGCGATATGAATTGAGATTTTCCACTTGTACATTATTTAGCTAATAAATAATAAACAAAGGTATTATTCATTAAAAGAGTCTTAATGATTATTTTTTGTTAAGTTTACTGATATACTGAACCAATTTGATTTTGGGCTTATATATTTTTGCGTACCTTATCTCATGTCATATGTCGAATGTCAAAATGATGACAACAAGATAACAACAAAACCTATGGTCATACATTAAGTCTAAGAAAATGAAAACAACAGGCATAGCGCCATTAAAAGATGAACATAACATAATACATAATGATAATGAAACTAAAGCAAACATCCTAAACATATACTTTGCATCAGCATTCTCAGCCCCAGGAGACAAAGACATATTACTTAATTTGAACCAAGTAGACAACATAGAAGATATAGTAGTACAAGAAAATGGAATCCAAAAACTATTAGCCAACACCAAACCAAATAAAGCGTCTGGACCTGATGGTATTCCAGCTAGATTACTCAAAGAACTAAGCAATGAGCTAGCCCCAGTGTTCAAAATACTATTTCAGGCATCGCTTAACCAGGGCAGAGTACCAAAGGACTGAAAAGAAGCTAATGTCACCCCCCTATTTAAAAAAGGAGAAAAATCTGACCCAGGAAACTACAGACCAGTATCACTTACCAGCATCACATGTAAAATCCTAGAACACATAATATGTAGCAACATCATAAACCACTTAGACAAACATAATGTTATCACCCCATGCCAACATGGCTTTAGGAAATATAGATCATGTGAAACACAACTAATAGGACTAATTGATGATTTTTCAAAAGGTTTAGATAATAGTGAACAAATAGATGCTATTTTACTAGATTTTTCCAAGGCTTTTGACAAAGTTCACCACCATAGTTTGCTTAAAAAATTAAAATATTTCGGCATTAATGGTCCACTGCATCAGTGGATTAAAGATTTTCTGATAGGGAGAGAACAAACTGTAATAATAAATGGCTCTAAATCAACACCAATAACAGTAAACTCAGGTGTACCTCAAGGAACAGTCTTGGTCCACTACTATTTTTAATTTACATAAATGATTTACCAAATTGCATTAGTTCAGGAACAAAAGTCAGATTATTTGCAGATGATTGCATAATATATAGAACAATAAAAACAACACAAGACACAGATATTTTACAAAGAGAATTAGATGAATTACAGAAATGGGAATCAAATTGGAGCATGTCTTTCCACCCAGAAAAATGTCAGTTGTTAAGAGTAACAAAAAAAAACTAAAACAAATTAATTCCACTTATCTTATTCATGGCAAACCAGTAACACAGACTAAAAACGCAAAATACCTAGGTGTTATAATAAATGAAAAACTGTCATGGAATCCACATATTGATGAAACTACAAAAAAATCCAACAAAGCATTAGGGTGTATTAAAAGAAATTTCTATAAATCAAATAAGAACATAAAACTAAAATGTTATTTAACCTTGGTTAGGCCAATAATAGAATATGCATCCACCGTTTGGGACCCCTCAACTCAAGAAAACATTAAGAAACTGGAACAAACACAAAATAGAGCAGTGAGATTCATAACAAACGAATATTCACATTTGACTAGAGTAACACCATAAGTAAAATCATTAAATTTAGAAAGCCTTCAGGACAGAAGACTCAAAAGTAAAGTAGCAATTATACATAAAACACTGAACCATAATCTTCAAATACAAAAACAAAACTTAATAAAATACTCTGAAAGACACAAAAATAAAGGCACATTCCTTGTCCCCTATGCTAGGACAAATTTGTACAAATACTCCTTCTTCCCTAGTGCTATTAGAGCATGGAATGGATTGCCTGAGCTAGCCCAAAAAAACAGTGACTTGGCAGAATTTAAGTCATTGGTTAATATGCATGACTAAATGCATGACGCGTAGGACGTAATGATGTTCTTTTTTGAAGTAACGTCTGTATTATATAAGACAAGATAAGAAATGCAAGGGGCCCCCAAAGAGATCAACCCCCCGGACCCCAAATCCATAGCTACACCCCTGTATTATCTATCTATCTATCTATCTATCTATCTATCTATCTATCTATCTATATATATATATATATATATATATATATATATATATATATATATTCTCGGGACGCATCGGTATATATATTACTTTTCTTGTTTTTTAACGTAGGCTATATTATTAATTTTTAGTAGTTAAAATTTAAGTTAGGCAATCTACTACTGAGTACCGGCACCTATTTTTTTAGCCAAAAAAAAAAGAAAAGCACTGTATATATATTTAATTTTTAGTTGACATTTGCTTTCTAAATAACGGCTTTTGGATTGCAAAAAAAAAAAAAGGGGGGGGGGATTAGACCTATTAGCGTTTTTTTTTCAAGCACAATTAATTTGTTTTTCAACAAGACAATGTAGTTTTCCTTTTTTTACCACTGAAATATGGGCGTAGCCAGGGTAGGGTGGGTCGGGATTTCAACCCCCTCCCGAAATGAAATACCCCCCGCAGGGGGGGGGGGGGACGGAATTTAGTGACTGATTTTTTGCTTTGATTTTGTTTATTTTAGTTGAGATTTTAATACTAAACCATCACTTGCCCCAGCGCAACCAAGGGGGATTTGAGTTTAAAACCCCCCTACCAGGATTTTTTTGCAGTTAAACCTCCCTCTTCCATAAATCAAAACCCCCCAAAAAATAAAAAATAATAATAATGCAAACGACAATCCACAAATTCCAAGAGCATAGAATATTTTGATTTTAAAACCCCCTTCGAAGTTTACGATAAAACCTCCCTTCAATATAAGACTATCCTTACATCTTTCATCAGATTCTATGAACGTAGCCAAGAGGGATTTTGTGTTTAAAACCCCCCTCCAGCAGGGTTTGAAGCTGAAAACCACCTTTTCAATACACAAAAAAGCAAATTACACACTCAAAATGCTATGATCGAAGCCAAGAGGGGTTTTGAGTTTAAACCCCCCTTCACGAGGTTTTGATGCTAAAAACCACCTCTTCAATATAAAAAAAAGCAAATTACACAATCAAAATGCTATGATTGAAGCCAAGAGAGGTTTTGAGTTTAAACCCCCCTTCTCGCCATTTTTGATGCTTAAAACCACCTCTTCAATATAAAGAAAAAGCAAATTACACACTCAAAATGCTATGATCGTAGCCAAAGTGGTTTTGAGTTTGATGCTAAAAAAATACCTCTTCAATATAAAAAAAAAGTAAATTAAACACTAACAATTCTATGAGCGTAGTCACGCCAAGGTTTTTTTAAAAATATAGTTTAAACCTTCCTCCTCCCTTTAAAACAGCTCAAGATTGTTTTGAGTTTAAAATCCCCCATACAGAGAGTTTTGGGGTTGAAAACATCTCTCTTCAATTTTATACTAAAGGGGAAGTTATCTGCTGAAATTGAAAAATTCTAAATGTGGCTAAAAAAAGATGGCTAAGACAGAGTCAGTTATAGAAAATACCGGAAAAAGGGCCTGGCGGCTGGGCTCCGCCCCGAACCCAAGAGAAGCTCACAGCAGGGCAGGATGTCTACAGTTTTTTTTTACTAACACCAGGAAGATCTTATTCTAGGGTACAATAAACGACATCTGGAAGAATGAATGGTCAGAATGTAATAAAGATTAAATATGTATTTAGTTCCCCTTTCAGACCTTGCGATCTATTGGGCAGATGATGTTAATGTCATCTGTTTTATTGTCTAACGGTTAACGAGCAGGATGTCATGTGGCCAGCACAGCGACCTTCCCTAACTAAGTTCAGGCACTCATTAGAGTTGATTGGACGCAGGGTCGCCATGAAGATCCCGAAAATCAAAATCCCAGTCTTCACCGAGATTCGAACCCAGGATCCCAGATTCGGAAGCCAAATATAAATGGCAGGTGAAGAAAAAATACAAAAAAAAAAACAACAACAACACCTGGCCACGCCCATGGGTGCCTATACTGCGCACATGAAATTTGGTTACTGTAGTTTGCTTTAGTTTCTTTTTTTATTGAAGAGGGTATTTTTAATCTTAACTCGCTCTTGGCAATGCTGTTGTAAGTGATGGTTTAACATTAAAATCTCCCCTCTAATATAAAAAATGAAAAAAAAACAAACTGTCATCAAATTCTCGGGGGGAGGGGGACGATGAGCCTCATGCTGCGGTCTATATAAATCTATGGTTTGTAGTTTATTAATTAGTTTATTTATTAGTTGCTGTCAGTTGCTTAACAATGACTTTAAGATTCTACATTCAGTTACTGTGTGGTGAATTGGCGAGAACGAAACACAATTTACTAGTACAAAAATAATAATAACCATAATAACAATTTCCTAATTTGCGAAATATTTAATTGCAGTTGCGTCTGGCAAATTTACTATGGGCGGGGTATGGGTAGACTACTCCCGTCTAAACCCCATTCAGTTTCACTAGTCCTTGGTTGATACTATCGATAGTCAATGTTGACAATTTTTTTAGACTCACTAACTGATTAAGTCTACTAGAGATCTAAAATAGAGTACGCAATGGATAACAATGACAGTCTAACTGTGACGCCAGAAAAGATAAAAGATCTTTTATCATCTTTTCTTGTAAAGCCAAATAAAATGAAAGAATCAGGAAAGTAGGTTAAATTAACTTTATTAACTTAAGTCTTAAGTAATTAAAGTTATTTAAGGTTTATTACTATTACTTTATAGATCTAATACTTTATACTTATAGTTTATAAATAAAGTTTATTTTTGTGGTAATAGTTTAGATGCCCAGATACTGACCACCATGTTGTTTTTTAAGCATATTTATCTCCCTTATCTAGGGAGGCGAAAAAAATATTATCTTTGAAAAAACAAATTTTTCGTTAGTACATCATTAAAATACTTTAAAAGAATTTTCTAATGGTGTATAAATTATGACTGTATGTTTAACAGTAAGAAAGTTATGATTTTTTTGGTGCCATTTTGACCTAACATTGGTTGACATGGAAAAAGTGACGAGAGAGCTTGTCGGCGAGACACACCCCCAAGGTCAAAAGTTAAAAAGTTAAAATTGAGTTTCGTAGACGATAGAACTACTTATTAAATAAGAAATTTAATAGTAGATCTAGTATTCATAGTAAATTTCTAGCTCACAAATCTGATTTCATTTATATTTATGAACTTCAGTTGTTTAAAATGTAAATATTGATGAAATAAACAAATTATCGGGTCTAGATCTACAAGAAATGTCAGAGAGACGGGAACGAAATGGCGGCGTTGTGATGGCAGAAAATAACAAAATATTTAAAAATTGGGATCAAAATTGCCTGAAACAATTTTTTTTCAAATGCGTTTCTAAAAAAATTGCAAGGTAAAAAATCTTTCAGAAGTATCTAGATCCATAGCTAATAATATCTTCTACAAGATTATAATTTCATTTGTTGGTGACAAACAATATCTTCTATAAAAAAAAAATAAAACCTGAAAAGTCCATTGAGGTCAATTTTATTTATTTTTTTTCAAATTTGTTTGATGTTGACAATAGATCGATCTGAAAATTGGTAGGAATGTAGCCAGACACATGTACTATAAGCAGGAAAAAAATCAACAGGGTACGACTTTTCTGTGATGAGTATCAGCAAAAATAAAAATGTATATACTTACAATGCAAAATATTTAAATAAATTTTTTTTTCAAAAAATTGTCAAAGACAAAAATGTTCTCCATCATCAAAAGTAATCGAATTCACTCTTTTTAGCAATGATATCTTTGTATATAGTGAGCATAATCAATTTTAAACAAAGACCTATGTAGCAGTAAGGAAAACTCTTGTTTCAAGTTTTTACGTCATTTTTTGGACACCCGAATTTCCCTACCTTATCTATATTAAACTTTCAATAACTTTTTAAAAAGAAATTTTTGTTCTTATGCTGTCAACTTATGAATTTTGAAGTGTATTTTCTTAAATGAAGGTCTAAAGAAATGTTAATAATAAATTGATGAAGTTGTTTCTTCTTTTTTTCAATAACTTTTTTAAAGAGAGTTTCTTGTTCTTATGCTATCATTTTAAATGAATTTTAATATTAGATCTAATAGCTGCTAGAAAGAAAGGCAAAACAGCAACAGAAAAATGTTGGCAAGTAATTCAAGGGAGATAGTCTAGTATTAAGCCTTAAAACCAAAAATGGCGTATTTCCAATGACAATATACGGTAATAAGAAATAAAACTTAGAAATATATATTTTAAAAATAGTCTAGTATTAAGCCTTAAAACCAAAAATTTCCAATGACAATATATGGTAATAAGAAATAAAACTTAAAAATATATATTTTAAAAACTATTTATCTCCGAGGAAATCAAATTACATATTTGTAATCTGCATTTTCTTCGGATATAAGAGAAACCTGATTTAGCGCTTCTAGTCACGTAAACTAATACCATTTTAATTTCTAGATCTAGTCACTAACTAGTGATTTCTACTCAATTTTTATTATTTAAATAAAAATTATTTTTATTAGCGGCCCCCGAAAGGAGAAAAGACGTTATTAGTTTTGTGTAAAATGTCTGTCCGTCCGTCCCATTTAGATCTCGTAAACTAGAAAAGATAGTGAAAATCCAACAATACAATATTTTAGACCATTCAAAGTTCTGATGCAACGGCTACTTTTTTTTTTTTAAAGCGAAAATTGAATTTTTAAAATCACTTATGCAAGCAGTTTTTTAAAGTAAAAAAGCTAATTAGTATGCATTATAAGTTAGACCTAATTTAAAATGAATAGTAATCTTGTAAACTGCATTTTCTTGAACGTTTTTTTGCTAGCCAAATTTGTAATATTTTTTTTATTATTCGAATAAGAGATTGAGCCTTTTTAAAACAATTACACCAATTATAAGGCTTCAGTTAGGTCAGGAGAGGTGCGGCAGCTGATTGGTAAAGTGCTTGGCTTCCGAACAAGGGGCTCCCTGGTTTGAATCTTGGTGAAGACTGTAATTTTCAACTTCGGAATACTTGGGCGCCTCTGAGTCCACCCAGCTCTAATGGGTACCTGACATTAGTTGGGGAAAAGTAAAGGCGGTTGGTCGTTGTGCTGGCTACATGACATTCTCGTTAACCGTATGCCACAAAAACAGATGAACTATACATAATCTGCCCTAAAGACCACAAGGTCTGAAAGGGGAACTTGTTAGGCCAGGTTCACATCTAACTTTGCATTCACTTGCACCTATCCTTTGATCTGCTGGACCGTTGGGGCACTACACAATATCTGTCAACCTTCCTTCTCCATTCTTATCTCGCATTTGTCTTTGATATAATTTCATTCGGATGTTCTTTCTGAAAATATTGAAGCTTGCCTGTGTGGACCACTTCTGGGGCCAATTTTGAGTTTGTGTTTCCACACAAACTGTCTTTGTAACCTTGTTATTTATTTAATAGTTTAGAGTTTAGGTCTTAGATGCCCAGATTCCTTTCCCATTACCGGCCACCATGTTGTTTTTAAGCATCATATTGATCTCCCTTAATAAGGGCCTTATCTAGATCTATATTGAACTTTTAATAACTTTTTAGAGAGAGTTCTTTTGCTCTTATGCTGTCAACTTATGTTTTTTTACGTTTATTTACTGAAATGAAGAAATCGAATCAATGATTGAAGGTCTAAATAAAATGTTGACAATAATTTGAACTTATTATTTCTTTTTTTTTTTCTTCTTATCAAATTATTAATTTACAAAAAATACCTGGTTAACAGTTACAATTAGATCTATAATGATCTATTACGTCACCAAGCAAAGCGAAATATTGATAAAATAAATAAGACATGCATGCATATCTACATGATTAATTATTTTCTTGTGAACAAAATTATTCTTTATGATTTAGAGATCTATGTAGAGCAATGACTTGTATTACTATATATATATATAAATATATGAAATAAAACATTTTATTTTAGAAGTGTAGCAGTATCTTAATACTTTTATTTTTATCTGTTGATGATTACGACTGCAGTTAGATCTATACATTTCTAATGAATTTCAAGTGCCCTCCGTTTTCGTAAAATCACATCACAAAGAGAAAGATTGATTTAATTAAGCTGACACAGGATCTAGTGATGACGTAAACCCTTTCTCCTAGCCAGTCCTCAGTGGAGTCTACTATCTACAAGCTGGGCCTGCCTTACGTAATTGGAAGTAAAACGAATAGAGAGGCCCAATGTGAAGTGAATAGTATGGCCTCAAATGAAATAGAAAAGCAAAAAATTAAGACCTAAAATATACATTGAATTATAAACTGTCCTATATCACCTGTATCAAAATCAACAAATAAGTTAAATTCGCCGATGGCACTAATGTCCTTCATGGACGATTCATGATCACCAGATCAGAAATAATGTTTCCACATGCCAACACAAGAAGAAACAATGGTTTTGTTACATATATATATGTAATCTAACAAATAGATCTTAAAATTTATAAATAAATCTTGAATCATAGTAGAGACTTAAAATTAGAGCTAGGTGAGAAGACAGAGTTCTGCTTGAGATTTGATTCACGTTTCACAATTTTTTTTATCTAAAATTCTGTGAGTCCTTTGCGGGACCCCACCAATCGGAACCCAAGGTGGCTGCCTAGTTTGCCTGTGACTAAGGACAGTCCAGCTATAAGATGGGGGGGGGGGGGGTATAGGTGGAGTGTAACTTGATCAAGAAAAAAAACTGCTCCTCTATTACACTAAATTTGTTTAACAATGTTTGGTTGGGGGTGGGTAGTGATTCCACCTACCGCCTCCCCTCTCTTTTCATAAATCCACTAGTATTACATTCTGTTACGGAGTCCCAAGCCAGTTTTTCTCTCCTACCATCCCGGTGGCTATATGCTCCCTTTCTTCTTCCATACCTGTCAACACGTGCCGACACATGATCGTCGTCTTCACGGCAAAACTAGGTGTGATGTAATCACATCTCCCTGTTCGGAGCTTCGCCGACGCTGTATTACATCAGCTACTGTTAGCATCACCGGTATGCTTGTAAAGGGGAAGGGCAAGGTACGGTGAGCTACGTTGGTCAATACTGGTATCGTCATTCACTTTCTTTGATCACTGATATACAGTTCAACTGAGGTCTAAGTCGAGACTAAGACTAGAATGTAACATAAACGATGTCCCGATCAAAACTCTTGGTTGTATCCTATATTGTTGGCCAGCTTCTATAAGCAGATATGTATGACAAATACACTTTGCTTGTCAAAGTGCCTCCCCCCCTTTCCCCTATTTGGTCCAGAGAAGTAGTAACACTCATACTATATCATCTTGCTGCTCTTTCATCTCATTGAAGAGATTTAATAAAGTCTTTGTTTTTTTCGGCCCTGTCTCTATTTGGAGCTATCACAAGGCTACTAATATAACATTTCCCATATCTTCCAATCCATGCCACAATCCAATCATGACTTTCTCTACTTTGTTGTGGATATTGCTTATTTTTATATTATTCATTGTTTTACATTCAATAGTTTTATTATTTCTATTTGTTCTATTACGGTTTGTGTGTGTCAGGCCTACCCGTATATGTAATTAACCCTGTGCATTAAGCAGTCCCCTAACCCTAACAACGAAGATTAAATTACGTTATGGCTACAACATGTCAAACTTTAATTAAAGTTAGAGGTCATATATTTAATGTGAATATTTTTTTCTATTCTATGTCTTCTCACCTAGCATTAATTTTAAGTCTCTACTATGATTCAAGATTTATTGCATAATTTGTATTTAGTCTTTAGTTATTGCTTAAAGTACCAAAGCTTGTTTGCATTCTAAATGACTTTCACTATTAGATCTAGATCTAATAGCTGTTAGAAATAAGGACTAAAAACCAACCAAAAAGAAGTTGGCAATTAACTTCAGGGAGATATTCTAGTGTTGAGCCTTAAAAACATAAATGGCGTATTTCCAATGACAATATATGGTAATATGAAATAAAACTTAAAAATATATATTTTAAAAACTATTTATCTCCGGAGAAATCAAATTACATATTTGCAATCTGCATTTTTTTTCTGCATATTTTTAAATATAATAGAAACCTGATTCTGCGTATCTAGTCACATAAACTAATACCGTTATTATTTATTATACTTTATTATAAACATCATGTTGGTTTTAATTATTTCAATATTATATATTATACTAAACTTTATTATTTATAATAAATAGATCTAGGTCTAGTAACTTTATGCTTAAAATTCTTAAGTAACAATTAAATCTACAATACTAACTTTATATGTCACATGAACCCTAAAATCCTAGTGCTAGGCTACTGCCTACTAGAGTAATTTATTTATCCCTTCCCAAAAAAAACCCTTTAAAATGCTTGATTTTTCCAATTTATGAAACCCATATAAATTATTGTTTTCATCAAACTCTAGGCCGCAGGAGTACTGTAATAAACAAATCTAAATAATTGTTACAGGGTATTTTTATGTTATCTTCCCCCAGCCTCATCCTTTCATTGTTAAAATATTGAAAAGTTCTAATCAATTTACAATAAAGATTGGTTGTGAAAAATGTGTATATTTTATTAACAGAAATCCAGCTGAAACAAGAAACACAGAGAGCGATTCAGACTCACTTGGAACTACAAAAAGTTGTATTTCAAATACTCTACGGAGTCATGCTAGTTTTATTGAACGTCTTGAAAGTTTTTCAATATCCTTTTTATGCATTTCATGCAATTTCTAAACATTAGTACAATCTTCTAATCTTTTTTGCTTGATATTATTGATCTTGAACTTTTGAAAAGTGGGGTGATTTGTGTGTGTCCATAATGTATATATAATAACATTTTATAATAAATTATAAGATAATAATAATAGCTTAAACTTTTATTTGAAAATTTAAGGACTTTGTGCGGTGTTTCACATAAGTACATTTCAATAAATTAAATTACAGTTATTTACAGTTACAGTTATTTAGTCCAGCTAAATTGTTCTAAGTTAGAACTAAGCCACGAGCTAGCACCAGTGTTCAAAATATTTTTTCAGGCATCACTAAATTAGGTCAAGGTACCTAGGGACTGGAAAGAACCTAATGTCATTTCCCTAGTTTGAAAAGGAGAAAAATCTGATCTGTGGCACTACAGACCAGTATCACTCACCAGCATTACATGTAAAATACTAGAACATACAATGTATAGCAACATCATAAATCACTTAGATAAACATAATGTCCTCACTCCATGCCAACATGCTTCAGGTTATATAGGAATTTTTTATGATTATTTAAAGGGATTAAATAATTGTGAGCAAATAGATGCAATTTTATTATACTTTTCTAAGGCATTCGACAAAGCTCATCACAATAGCCTGCTTAAAATACTTTGGCATTAATGGTTCATTACATCAATGAATTCAGGATTTTCTAATAGGAAGAGAACAAACTGTAATAATAAATGGCTTCAAATCAACACCAATAACAGTAAACTCAAGTGTACCTGAAGTAACAGTCTTATGCCCATTACTATTTCTAATTTACATAAATGACCTACCAAATTGCATTAGTTCAGGAACAAATGTCAGATTATTTGCAGATGCTCACATAATATACAGAAGAATAAAAACAACACAAGAGACTGAAATTTTACAAAAAGAATTAGAAGAATTAGAGAAATGGGTCCATTTAACATAAAACAACATAAAATGTTATATTTAACTTTAGAATATTCCTCCTCTGTTTTGGATCCCTCAACTCAAGAAAACATAAAGAAACTTGAACAAAATAGAGCAGTGAGATTTATAACAAAAAAATATTCTAATTTGATTCGAGTAACACCATTATTAAATCACTTAACTTAGAGTCACTTTCGGACAGAAGAATAAAAAGTAAAGTAGCTATCTATCTATCTATGTATATAATTTTCTTTATGGCTCAACCATTCCTGACACCACAAAAGTCATGGAAAGATCACTCTTTTATTTCGGATTAGAGTTACCCCACGTAACTTTAGCAGCGAAAAAAAATTGAGGAGGAGGAGAACAAGTAGTATTCACCTGTCACTAAATAGCAGGGCTTGACTTAACCATTGTGGGGCCCTATGTGAAACGGATTTTGTGGGGCCCAGTTTGGGTAGAGATATGGATAAGTTCTTTACTACGAACATAATTACTTTACGAACCTTGCGTGTAGCGAAGTCATAAGTATATCATAAAAATTCTGTTTCCTACATAGATCATGCTCAGTAGCAAGAATTACCAAAAGTTTTCAATCTATCTTTGAGAATTGTTGACATCAAGTAATTATTCATTAGTTTGGGGCGCGAGAAGCTTATTTTTCCACTATTACGTATATATTGCCATTTTTTTAAATTGCACATAGGATTGACGTTTTCCATATTGAATGACGCCCCAAAATGACAATTTTTGTCAATATATTTCGGGAGATTTTTATGACTTTTCAAAAGATTTTAATAATTTTTGGAGATTTCCAGGACTTTTTTTGTATATTTTGCAATTTCAGGAGATTTCCATGAGCTCCTGATAAATCAGGAGGCAGCGAGAGATCTGTTATAAGTTATAAAATGATTTAATTTAATAATTTACACCTAGAATTATAAAAGTCCTATGAAAGTGCAGGGCCAACTGCTGTCGCATAGGTTGCAAAATAGCAGCGTATGCTACGTCTTGGGTCGACTAATAATACATAAAACACTAAACCATAACTTACAAATAGAAAAACAAAACCAAATAAAATACTCAGAAAGCCACATTTCTTTTTCCATACACTAGAGCAAATTTATACAAGTGCTCTTTTTTTCTAGTGCCATTAAAGAGAGAATGGGTTGCCTGAATCAGCCAGGAAAATCGTTGACTAGGTTGACACACAAAATATGTAGAACATAATTATCTTAATTTTATAATTATTTAATTATAAATATATGTATACAGGGCTTTTTTTGTGCCAGTACGCACCGATACAGCGTACCGGCACGTTTTTGAAAAAATTATTACTTTTCTTGTATTTTAACCTATATTATCAATTTTTAGTAGTTAAAAGTTAGGCAATCAACTACTGAGTATTGGCACCTATTTTTTTTTTACAAAAAAGCACTGTATATATATAAATATATATTTATTAACAGGTATTTCTTGTGATAATATTTGTCCTATTTAATGAGCCATATTTAGTTGGGTACTTTATAATGTACATACTTAAAACAAATTGTTGTATCAAAGTTAATTCTTTAACTTCCTAAGCCTTAACATGGTTTGGTAAACCATTAGATTTGAGTCCTTTGGTTTGTACTCGTTATGGATGGGAAAATGTTGATACAGACATGTTGCGATGTGTTGGATGCAAAACATTTTTAAGTGGCCAGTTACCAAATAAATCAGATCATCTGGCATGTAAGTTTTATATTGAAATCAATTAGTTAAGAATTTAGGAGATATCTTAGTTATGTAAACATGTACTTATACTTTGCTTAATGGAGCATTTACAGCTTCATAAATTGCTTTGTTCCAGCACAATTTTTTTATGATAATATTTTTAATATATTACAGTATGGTTTTTATTTAAAAAATCTCTTTCATGTTCAAGTTAGTAAACAGTGAGGATTTAGGAAGAATAAGGATGGCAGATAAGATAAATGCTCCTGGGCATTCACTTTAGAATAAAAGGCATTTATATGGGTGTCCATTGTATTTTCATAGTCCGTGTGTTTTGTGAATGAGGGCTTGGTGTAATAAGGCTTGTCTGCAAGGCCGATGATTAATGTAGAATGCAGTATTTCCCATGGCTATGCAGCCCCAACTTTGACTTACATATTTTGCCACATCCAGGCCAAGCATAACCATTGTCCACTGGTGGTTGATTAAGATTTTCTTTTTGCTATCTACGTCTGTCCTCAGCTGCAGATTTTCTCATGGTCTCAAATTTGTATCCTGTGTCCTTTGTAAGTAACCTCCAGCTGTTTTGTTCTGAAGTCGCATGCAACCGGATGCTCTCTTCTTCTATGTCAGCTAAGGCAAGTTGGCGCCTAAGCTGGTCTTTAAAGCATTTCAATGGCTTTCCCTGAGTTAGGGCATTATGAATATAAATGTTGGCATTGTGGGAAAAAAGGACTATGAACAGGACAGTTACATTTGTGAACAATGGAGGTGAAAGCAAAGAGAGTTGTCTTGTAATAACTGTTCAAATGTTTGTTACTGAATTTCGAAGAAGTTCAATGTATTAACAATTGTTTGTACCAATAGAGATTTCCTACAGCTTCTAAGTGTATCTACATATAGAAGTAACCTACGATACAGTAGGCCTATCTGAATACATTTTTATGCTTGCGTTCACTATCTCACTATCAATGCATTATCAAAAACTTTAATTATTGTGATGGCAGGTAACAATAGATGTACATCATATGGCAACCAATTTGTGGGCCGAATGGTTTGGTAATGCCACGGGGTGATTTTGACACCCAGTCTGACCCTGATTTTTACAAAATAAATCAAAATATATGTTATTTCTCCCATTTCCCATTCTTGGAACAAGTTGAAACTTATCTCAATTGTTAATCACCCTGAAAAAAATATATGCAAAAGTTGACTAGTTATTTTATCAATTAGTCATAATTATTATTTTTTTTAATATGGAAAATATAGTAAAAACGGGCTAAGCTTTAGGGAGATAAGCCTTGTTTAGATTAGGCAATAACAATTACAAGATAGCTAGAGTAAAATAAATATTTCAATGTTGATGTAAATACTATATCAAAGAATATACATTCCATTAGAAAGAAAACTTTGTATAGAATTTGTTAATTAAGGTTGTCTTAATCACCATTTTCACAAATGATTTCCCTATGACAAAATACATTGACAAAGTTCAGATATTGCTATCAAAATAACGTTGCCGTTATTTTGGCTACATAGATTCAGATCAAAGAGCTCGTTACAAATAGATGCATTGTGGGTTTTCTATTTCTGCTTAAACTATTGAAGCAAAACTATACCATAAATAAAAGACATTATATTTTTTTTTCTTAATGTTCTTTTGTGTGATTACATTTTCATTGGCTGTTTCGTAATGATAATATTACCTTCAGTAACATGGACTATTAAACAATGGCCTATTGATAACTATAAACAAATGGTTTCAATTTTGTCAAAACTTCACCATAGAAAAAATATCTATGATTCCGCAATGGCATAATGTTGTGTGTTATGGATTAATATTCTATCAATCTAAACTGTTAAAAGTATTTATGCTGCAATAATTACAATATTTGAAATCATTCTGAATCCTTGAATGACAATAAAATAAGATTACAAAGAGAGGTTGTGTTATCACACAAACTCAGAGACGCCGCCCCTTAACCCCCCCCCCCCCCCCCCCTTCCCATCGGATCTGCCTGTTTGCAAGGAATATTCAAGACGTGATTTTGTTTTCAATGTCAAAAGTAATAATGTTTTAAAGACTCATTCGGTGTTTGAAAAAGTTGTTATTTTATGTAAAATATTTTACATGTTTCGTATATTCCTTTAAAGTTAAAGATAATCTAATTCCTAGTCCAAACCTCCCGCTGAACGACGGGGGGTGGCAGCAAGCAGCTATGAACCTGAGACTGTCAGATAATCAGTCCAGTCCGCTAAAGAGATATATTACACCTTTCAGCATGACAACTACGAATATGTACAATATGTCAGACCAGCTATTTTAGATAATCCTTTTGGTAATGATTTGTAATTGAAAAAAAAAAAGAAAAGAACAGGTATCGAGGTTGTACTTCGGCAAAGTCTGCTGATGGCCCAGCTCAGTTCCCAACAGAGCTATTGGCATGTAATAATGCAGTGGGTGCTGAGTAAGAGTGGGTGTGACTGGCTAACGCTGTTGCAGACTCCTTGGCTCACCGGGGAAGGCAAATTCCAGCCACCAAGTGGGCTGTAAGTTTTCAAATTGCTCTGGCTGTAGTTTAGGAAGCAGAAGTGGAGGGGTGGTTTGGGTGCTGGGACAGGTCCTGGGGGGGAGGGGGGCGTGGAGTCTGGGAGCGCATGAGGTGCCCTGACCGCTTTTCCCCATGGTGGAGACTGTCCAGGTCTGAGCAAGCTATTATAGCACAGTGCAGGACAGGCCACTGTCCTGCTGGCTCATATTTCTCACGGATAAGGCCAAATTTCAATTCGTGGTGCCCCCGCTGTGGAAAAGAAGAGGAAACCGTGCCTCATATTTTGTTAGACTACCCCAGACTTGCTGATCTCCGCCTCGAGAGGTCTGGGAAACCAAAAATTCTCTACATGTATGCACTACGCAAGACAGCAGAGTTTCTGTCCAGGGCTTTAGCAAGAGAGGATTTGAGCCTCTCAAGCCCTCACTCAAATGGAGTTTGATGATGATGATCATGATTGGCATTTAAATGGAACTAGAATAAGGATGTTATAAGGATGTTGATCTACCTAAACTAAACTTCTGATTTATTAAGATGTATATCTACTAGATCTAGATCTAAAATCTAAATTCAGAATAATTTGGATGTAATTTAGATAAGATTTACTTTAAAAAATGCCTAGATTGAAAGCAACATTAAATTGAAAAATAGTAGATTAGTTTTAATATTTTATAACATTGCACTAAACAAAAATAAATAAAATATGATTATTCAAACATTTTTGAGGGAATTAGTTTAGTACGATGTCTTGCCGTGGGTGTCGCACTACTGCATCTCAGTCGCTACATAAAAAGTACATTTTAAAAAATATGCATGATATTTACGTAAAAATTCTTAGCTTTTATAAACAAACATAAATGTTTTCTTTTAATTTTAGCGGCTAATTGACCAGAAAAACACAATTTACAAATATTTATATTTGACTTAGTGATACTGAAAATACACAGTTTACTATTATTTTTATTTGACTTAGTGATACTGAAAATACTCAAAAAATTATCTTTATTTGTTAACATATTGAAACATAATCTCCCTTATATTTATGTATTGTTTTAGAATTGGTGTATTTTTATGAAAAATATCTTGCATAATTAATTTTAGAAACGGTTTGCTTTTAGAAAACCAAAATTAGCCGTTGCACCTAAACTTTGCAAGCCAAAACGCATGGTGAAATAATATTTTTCATTTCTCTTCTAGGTTTTGATATCTGAGTGTGACAGACTGACATTTTGCGCAAACCTAATAGCGCTTTACCCTCATGGAGGCCACTAAAAAAAAGTGGTTAAAAATCAATATCAAGTTTTACATGTTAAAAAAAAAAAAAAATCCATATTTTTTATCATCTTAGGCATCCCTTGGCAGATCATCATTCGACCACCAAAGGGGTCTTGATCCACAGGTTGAAAACCCCTGCTATACATGAATCAATTTTAAAAATTAACCAATTAGTTTAACCAATCAATTAAAGTAAAAATATAAATAGTAAAGTTCCCTTTTCAGAGCCATTGGGCAGATGATGTATAGCACAATGAACAACCATGTTAACTTTTCCCTAGCTTATGTCAGGTACCCAATTAGAGCTGGGTGGACTCAGGGGTGCTTTAAAGATATTGAAATTAAAAATCCCTGTCATCACCAGGATTTGAACCTAGGACTCCTAGATTCTGAAGCCACCCCGCCTCGTGTAAATCGATTAGTGGTAATTAATTAGTTTCAAATGTTTTACATAGAAAAAGAGATTTAAACCTTGCAGTTTTGAGAGATAAGGCAGTGATTTTGCTATTTTTTTCCTTAGATAAACTTTTTTTTAAAAAGTATTAGTATATAATTATATATTAAATATAAAGTATTATTTAAAATTCTTTCAATTTATTTTTTTAGTTCAAGAAAGTTATAACAGGTTAAAAAAGAGTTTAATTTCTGCACATGATAAATTCTGCATTCTAGCAGCCAATCCTTGTCCAGGTTGGAATTTTTGTATATTTCTATTTTCATTTTGTAATTTACACATCAATTGTATACTATTTACACATCTTTATTTTAAGAACTTTAGCAAATTTGTGTAAATTACATATCTTTATTTTAAGAACTTTAGCAAATTTCTGTATCATTTTCCACTGTCCTGTAAATAGGACTGTTGTTATTGTAGCACATATTTTGTTAAATACTAAATCAAATATTGTTAATCATTTTTCCAGTGGCATAGCTAGGGTATACGATGCCCAGTGCAGCAGCTCTTTGTAATGCCCCCCCTTTCCAAAAGGAAATAGAACAGCCAAATGATTTTTTTTTGACCTAATGTGTATTTATTGTATTTCTAATTTGCAAAAAAAAAAATCAGTTTAACAACAAGATACTACAAAAACCTTAGCTTTCTTGCTGGCAAAATTGAAATCTATTTTTTCCCAACAATTGTCAAGTTAGTGAGTTGCACTTTTTTTCAGCGTTGACTGCCATTAAGTAATGATAAGCTTGAATCTAAAAAAAACTGCTAGCATAGAAAGTCAATTACCACAATTGTCAGAAATAAGACAATATTAGCCAACATTAAAAAAAATTAAAACTCAATATCTCAAACATTGTCCTTGTTGAAATTCAAAGGCTTTTGAAGAAATTGTGACAAACTGTTGAAGTCTTTTTCGCACCAGATGAAATTAGCTTTTGTTTAAGTCGTTCTGAGCACTATCAAGATAGATTTCGATCTGTGGATTCAATAGTTGGGATGGTGACAAAAATTCATATTTACCTACCACATCATGATATGGCTCATGTAAGGTTATTATTTCTTGAAATATCCCGTCCAAGGAAGAAAACATTTCCATCCGTAGCTCTTTCTTGTGTGTTAAAATGTTTGTTTGTAAAATGTTTTACATGTTTCGGATGTTCCTTCAGAGTTGAAGATAATTACTTCCTAATCCAAACCTCTCGCAGGATGACGGGGGATGGGAGCGGGCAGGGTTTGAACCCTGGACCATCGATAAATCTGAACGACAGCGTGCAAACTGCACAACCAGGCAGCCATCCACAATTAGTTAATACAGAATGTTCACCTTTTTCATCTGGCATCTTGTGGCTAACACGTCTTTGAGGTTCTGTGCTAATCACCAAATCTGAGCACATGCCTACTGTAAAGGTAACACTGGCTTCAGCAATGTTTTCCCAACTAGTAGTTAAGAATGTTTTTAATCTTTTCTGTTCAAGTGAGCATTCTCGAATTGACAGTCACTTGTTTTTTTACGCGTCCTTAATTCAGTTAATATAGGGGGCAAAAACCCAAGGTAGATGAAAAAATGAAGACTGCAAAGCAACTAATAATTCACCTGCTTCAGACCTAGTAAAAGAGTTTTCATCTGTTCCTGTCAATGTCTTTAGAGTTTATATAATTTTAAAAAATGAATCCTTAACTATCTTAATGACTTCTCAGGCACTCCAGCGCGCTTTAACCAAGAAAGTGCTTAAGGCTAGTTTCAGTTATTTTGTTGAGGACATCTTAGCGCTGTGCTGAAGTCGATAAAAGGTGTGTAAATGGTCCAGTGTACCGAAAAATGTTACTGAATAGATTTCAGCTTCAGCCCGAATTCCAGCCAAACTCAAGCAGATAATAAATTAAGATGGTGTCAATGAATAACTACAGAATTTGTACCCCGTAATTATCCATGACAACGTAACCTGAACATTTGAAAAACGATTCAACCTGGTTAACAGCTTACAATTAATTTAAGAAAGAACATAGGAGATTAACAAAAGTAGCAAAGTAAATTAATTTCTAGTAAACATTTAAAATTCAGTACTTTCTCTTTGATCATGTTTGCACAATGCATTGATTTTATTGAGAAAATTTATCCTTAAGTTTGATGCCCCGCTATGCCACTGCCATTTTCAAAGTTGAAGAATTTTTTAAAAAGTTTATTACTTTGGAGGAAGTGATATATCTTCTTTGTGAGATGTGGGTGCTACAGCTAAATTCTGTTGAATGATGTTGCAGATGTCCTGAACATTTATCTACTTTCTTCAGTTTTTTTTTTGCCAGATTTCATTTGTTAACTTCATGAATAATATCAACTGGCAGATAAAGTATTTGAGTTTCTGACACCACTAGAATAAATTGGGATGTATACAACATACCTAATCAAGTTATGAATAGAGAGAAGAAACTTGATCTTAGAGGCCACTTCTACATTCTCTACATATCTTTAGAGTTACTTGTGCATCATACTTTTATATAGCGATGCTTTCATGCTATGGTCCAATCTCAATTTGTGGACCAGTGGGGGGAAGGAGGCGGTACCTGGAAGAAGGTTTTCATTATCTGTCTTTAATAAAAGACTTTTTGGTTGTATCACCACAAATTATATCTGCTATCGCATTGGTCACTTTCAATCTTCTTAAATAGCAATTCAGTCATTTTGACATTTTTGTTCTTGTTTCTTATTCCTTTTTCAATTGAAATACCTTGCTACTTTGATCTGAAGAGAGCTTGCTCAATAGCATTATCAGATTTCCATAGAGAAAAAGTTAAAGCACATGTAGCTTGGCCACCACTTTGTTAATAATTAGCTCTCTAGTTTTAAGATAATCTTCTTGCTATTGAATGAGTAGATTATTAAGAATAAAGTATTTTGTTTAAATCAGGTATAGTGTTATATCTTTTCTGACATCTGGTTCCCTTTAATTCTTGTCCTGAATGGTCCATTCTTGTTTTGAAAAGAAAGATTTCCAAATTTGATAATTTTCATTCAGAATTTATCAGCTACTGGCATGTGAAGAATCACTTAATAATTTAAATTTTTAATGTACTAGAGAAATGTGCAAGAAGGCCTATAACGTGTGTAGGTTGCCTGTGTGTGTTGGTAAGACAGAAATGAAAATTTTGTGATGGACAAACAGTTATCATACATTGAAATTTCTTGATAACAAGGAACTAATGGCAGGTACAGACTTGATAACAAGGAGCGAATGGCAGGTGCAGACTTGATGACTGTCACGTACACAGAATTGAGCTACCTCTGGGAAATTTTCTATCACGCAGCAGGATCATGTTTGGAAATAAATGTGATTGGTTTTGAAATATTAATTATTGTACTTTGAGCTGTATTTATTGGTTGGCATTGCAACGAGACACGTGAAAACGCTATACCCGGGGAAAGATTTTTAGTCAGTCTTGTATGGAACGTGTTAGAGAGAACATGTACTAGAGTTTAGTATTAGAACTCAATTATATTATTGTGTAGATCAGTTATTTTATTCAAGTACATTTAACCATTGTAATTATTTGTGAATAGCTTTTTCAAGTTCTGAATTAAAGTAATTGTTTTAGACAAAGAGAAGTTTCTTTATTGAATATAGTAACATACTTAGATCGACTTAACGATTGGCAACTTCTAGATGATCCTCTTATCAACTGGCAACATTCTGAATGATCGTATTATCAACTAAATCTAGCTACTTCTATATGATCATCTTATTAAAAGACGATTTCAAGATCCTCGGCAATCACGATCATTGATAGTGCAAAATAGCTCAAGTATAATCGTAACATATGGCACCATCTTAGATTGGGACATTAGCACTATTGATTGATTTGTGACAATGACACGTTTTTTTATGTTGGAAGTAAATAAAAATAGGAAAAGTCATTGATAAGAATATTTTTAAGGGATGAAGAAAAAATAAAGATTCTGTCACCTAGAAAACATTTTGTTGGGAAATAACTAAAAACTTAACACCACTATTGCTTTGGATTATTTCATAATAAATAGTGATGCCATTTGGAAAAGATTCCTTTCATATTTTTTTATTTTATGCAATTATATATTATATATAATCATGAACAATGAATGCACATTTCATTACATAAGCACTCTTTTATATCAAATCTTCCCAGTGTTCTAATTATTAGACAGATTGTATTTTCACATCTCAACAAAAAAAAAATCTATTGTGTCTTTTTGTCATCCAGGGAATTTACATATTTAAATTTAAATTAGTCCAACCAAAATACAATAATGGGTTAAAGCATGAGATTCGGAATGACTTTTTTTGTCTGTGTTGGATGTGCCCAGTGTCTTATGCATGCCTTTATTGTTAAAACAGTAGTTGTCTATATTATTGAAAGTATAGTTTTATCTAAGTACTAAGCATTTGTATTGTAGTTGTTCAGTGTCATTCAATTTGTTATCTTCAGAGCATTTTTGTCATGTCCCAGTGGAAGATCCAACATTACTGATGGTTGGTTTTACTGAGAGGGTCAAAGCTCTAATGGTTGTCCAAGACAAACTTCCATGCATAGCATTATCTAAACTTCAAAGTCTTGTGAGTACACACAGTTTATACAAACTGTTTGTCATTTATCTGTGATTAATATGACATTTGAAAATGTAAATATTTATGCAGTAACTTAGAATGGTGAAGATAAAGTGGTGGAGAGTAAAACAAAAAAAGGAATATGTGAGAAAAAAGTATTTTGATGATATTGTAATAACTTAAGTGAGCAAGTCAACGAGGCACATCGATGTTTATTTACAGGACATCACAAATACATGTAGAACAACATGTCTTGAGCACAGCATCTTTACATCAGCTCTCCCTTGGGCGGAAATCGTTCTCTCTCTAATGTCAACATCAGACTTAGTCTTGTCACTAATAGTGCAAACCTTCATTCTGCACTAGCCTGGATTGCGGTGCGCATGGCAGAGTTATAACAATATTAAAAGATCTGGTTTAATGACAAATACTAATAATAACAATGTTAATGTCTTCAATTCTGAAGATTAGCAAGTTGCGACCTGCATATTTTTCAACATCTGATGCAGACAAAGCCAGGGGTCTATTTTTTTTTTTACATCAGCTGTGCCTGTTCTTTGGGGTCTCAAATGTGTGTCCCGTGTCCTTTGTGAAAGTTCTCTAACTGTCTTTTTCAGAGGCCATCTGCTACCAGCTACTTTCTTCTTAGCCATTGCTTCTGTATTGTACACACTGACCTCCAGCAGAACATTTGTAAGGTGGTCTTGCCATAGTATGCCCATTATGGAGTGAAGGCAACATTAATGGAAGTGTTGCAGGAGCTTTAGATGCCTTCTATAGAGCACCCAGGTCTTAGAATCATACTAAAGTTTGGTGAGCATATTGATTTTTGATGTTAGGTGAATAGACCTTTTCCACCATACTCTTAAATGGAAGTGACCTTTTGGCCTTAGCAAGATACTTGTCTATTTCTCTACTCAGCACTTTGCCTTATATGAAATTGGTTAGTCTGTCAACAAGTATTCTGCCATGAATTTCTTCCAGCTACTGACAGTAGCCACTTAATCGGAGCTATGAGATTTGTCACTCTTTTTGTACAGGGATATGATGGTGGCATTGCAAAGCTGAGGTGGGATAGTACATTTGTTAACCTATCCATGAGAGAAACACCACCCATGAGATATTCTAATGGCACTAGAAAAGGGGAAAAAAAATCATTCTGAGACATCATTTCACCTTTTGGAAAAGTGGAAATTTGGTTGAAAACATTTGTAGAATGGTGTAAATCGCATATCAAATATATGTAAAATAAGATAGGTGTCTATAACCCTTAATTATCCCTGATCATATTTTTAAAATTCTCCACAATGAACTTATATCAGTATCCAATATTAAATGCTGTTTATCATCTCTATGAGGATATATTTTTGTTATAAGGTCATCGCTGATCAGATGTAGAATAGAGTAACATAAAAACAAGAGTTTAAGTATTAATCTAAGTAATTCTTGTAAGTAGGTCTTAATGTTCTTCTTGAATGCAGTGAAGCATGTGGTTTGTCTGATCTGAATGGGGAGAGAGCTCCAATATTTTGGTCCTTGTACAGCCCACAAACCATACCTTGAGGGAAAAAAACAGCACAACTATCATCATTGAGTTTGAGTCTAGGAGTGCAGGGTTCAGTTTACTAAGGTACAAGGGCATTTCTTAGCTGTAGATACACTGATGATGAAGTGTTCTGAATTTACCACAGCTTAGCAACTTTATCATCAGGTATACATGCCGGCATGGCATTGCAGTAGTCAAGTTGGGAGAGTATGATTGTCACAGCTAACTTTTGTGTTAAATTCGTTTTTAAATATGGTCAGATCTGACCTAATCTTTGCAGCTGCAGATAGAGACACTTGCAGTGTTGAGTCAAAGAAAATTCCAAACTATATTGACAGTGGAAACCTGGCAGTTAGTGATGATATAATTGAATTTGGGTTAATCAGTTCAATTGTTGCTCTAATTTTAATGTACATTCGATACATAAATTTAAATTCTACATTGTATTTAAACTAATGAAAGTTCACTCTGTCATTTTATTGATTCAAGATGGAAACAAGTTGCTCATTGTGACATCTCATTGAATGTAAAACCAGCATTAAACTGGTGGTTGGTTCAGCTTTTGAACCCAATAATATTTAGTTAAAATCACTATGAAGACTAAGATATAAATTGTATGAATTTAAAGATATCCCTGATCAAACACTAATCACCATATTTGCTGTTTATTTGTTGTTTTTTTTAAAAATATTTTTACATTTAAAAATTATTTTTAATTGCTGTTATTAAGGTGGTTTTTTTTCAAATCAACAAAGGTATTTTTAACTAAATATTGATATTATTAATAGGCTGTTAAATAAAAAATAAACAATAAGTTTTTTGCTGTAATATTGTTTATTTTAAACTGACAGTACCGTATTTTTTGCCGTATAAGATGCACTTTTTCTTCTCCAAAACTGGGGGGAAAAGTTGGTGTGTCTTAAACGGCAAATACACATTTTACATGCATTAAAACTGCCCCCAACTTTGTGGGGCGCTTACTCGCAGTCCTTTCCTTATGCAGTGTGTGCTGCGGGCTGGATTTGGGGCACGTACTGCGGGCTGTGGTGACTTCTGTGACCCTCCCTGCATGGCCAGGCTGTGTGTGTTCGGGCTTCCCTCTCCCTCCTATAGCGTGCCATGCCCCCCTCCCGACAGTCTAACCATGTGCTGCACGGGCATCATGCTGAGCTTACTGCCGGTACCTCCATCCATCAGCGCAGGCTGCGTCTCCTCATGTCTCCCGGAGCAGTCTCACTCCTTGCTGGGCAGTGTGGGCACAATTTCGCCGCTTCTCTGCATATCTCCCGGGCACCCGATCAATCCATGCTGCCCTGAAATGTCCGCATGTCTGCCTCCTGGTTCCGCCTCCTCCAGCCAATGCTTACTGATGTCCATAACCGTAAAAACCTCAGGGCATGAGAAAACCCACTACACGGTTGTGCTGTCCTGCTGTGCCGATGGTACCAAACTGCCTCCGATGTTGATTTTTACTGTTTACTGACTTTACTGACTGTTAATGAGAGTAAAGATTGTTCTTAATATGTTACATGGTTGACATAAAATTGTTCTTAAACTGCTGTTTACTTTATACAGTTGATATAAAATATTTTAGTACAGTATTTGGTTCAGAATCTTTTTTTTCTAGATTTTCCTCCTTTAAAATTGGGTGCGTCTTATATGCCGGAGCGTCTTATACGGCGAAAAATACGGTAATTTAAATAAAAAAAAATTAGAGTTGAATAAAAAGTCTCACGTACTGTAATCAAATTGCCAGCTCATTCATTTCTCCTTGAAACACAGCTCTGATAAAATTAAACTGGTGGCCATTTTCTTCCAAAATTATTGAGCTTCTCTATGAGTGATTTCTTCACTAGTTCAAAATTTCAGCTGCATCTGGTGTTACTTCATTCATTCCTTTTCTGGCTGAGTGAAAATATTAATAAGATACCAACACACCTGAGTGAGATACTTTTATGGCTGTGAATAAGTTGGTAGAGTAAATAGCAAATGTTCCTTTCTCAAGTTTAGAAACTTTATTTTAAATTAATTATTAAGTAGCCACAAAATTTATTATGATTGTACTATTAGTTGGGATCAATGACTGTCAGTGTATTTTATGTTTGTAAATTGTTTGCCCTAGGCAGTGTTTAGATGATGAATTCTTGTTCACTTGAAGGGTTATGATGAAGGTCAAGCTGGAGCTTACTGTAAGCGACATTTACTGCCTGACTATGATTCTACAGCCCAAGTTGTAACTCTTGCTTTTGCTGGCTGGACTTATTGGTAAATATCAATTATTTCACTTAGTTAAAAATTACTTTAGTAAAAATATAATTAGCAATGAAAAATTTTATGCTCATCTGTGTTTTAATGTATATGTATCAGGCGTTCACAATATTGCATTCCTCATTAATCTTTGGACTCGAAGAGAAGCCTTATTATTATTATTATTATCAGGTGTTCACATTCCCATAAAGGAAAGGTTTGTAACAAATTTTACATGTGAGACTTTCATTAACTTTTGCAAGAAAAAGTTCAACTTTCAGCATGTTTTTTGAATAGTATTGTAATGAATTTCACTATTCAGGCTCTCTGCAATCTGCTCCACATGACACCACTAACTTAAAGAACTTGACAATTCAGGGCTCCAAAGAAACGTAACAGTTTAATGTCAAATAAATCACAGCCAATACTGTACAATTGGCAGCACGTAACATAGACTATACAAATATATCTCCCTGAACAAACGTACCGCATATCAACTCTTGCACTGCCTTTCCCCCTTGTCCCAGACTTACACTGAGTTCAACTGTTCAGGACTGACCTCACATACAGTGGTCATTGTGTTGGACTCGATCACAGATCAAGATATCGTCCTGTACTTGTGAGATGTCTTGACTTGACATGACAGTATGCCACACCAAACTACTGTAATGCACTGTACAGAACCACACCGCTGAACCAAGTCATCTAGAGTGAACCGGGCTGTAGTGAATCTTTTGATTGGGACACCTCTGTTCTCTATATAGGGTCCCCACTGGCCTTCTAGAAACTGATGGAATGTTGCTCGACCATTCTGATTGATCACCTCCAGCCGATTATCACTGCAGGATAGTTGGCCAGACAGCAAATAGTACACTGTACTGTCAACATTTCTATTAATATGTATAAAGTGGACACAATTCTATTAATGTCTGTTTTAAGATGCATTGTTGTAACTCTGAATTTGTACCTTTGTGATGTGCACCAACATCTCGTTCTGTGAAAGGTGCACTGCTAAGAACTAACCAAGAGATAAATGTTGACATTAAAGAAGAACTTATATAGAGGCTGTGCTCAAGGCAGACATTGTTACTATGTTTTTGTGATCTCCTCTTGTGAATAAACATCTGTATATAATTGAATTGCCTCCCTTAAGTTATAACAGTATTTACATTTATGTTAAAAAAGAAATGTACCATATTTAAAAATATATGAATTTACACCAAAAATCTTTTATGACAAAGACAAGGTAAAATTGATGAAACTTTACATTTTAAATGCGCATAAGTAGCAATGGCTGGCACATTTTTTTTACTTCATTTGTCCTAACCTTTAACTTGTTATATTCCTTAACTACCTCAGGCAGACATCTGTCTAGTTCTGCAGGTTTATCTCCAGAGCTAGATATGAACAACTCCTACCCCCTCTATTTGTCTAGTCCACCACACATTGAGTTCATAGATAAACATAGGACCATATTAAGTATCAGATAGCATGGACATAATGTCAACATGTTGACACTGTTTAGAAGTCACACCTTATGAGGGAACTGAGTTTGTTTAAGTGGAGAAAAATCTTAATTGGGGGGACTTCAAGCCGCACTTCTACACAGGTAACTGAGTATGCTTACTTGGAAATTATATCTGAATTAGGAGGCTGATTTATAAAACATATACCTAAACAAATGACCTTTTGCTACACAAACCATGAGCATATAACTATATTTCATAGTCTAGTAAGCCAGTATCTAATTTTGATGTATATAGAAGTACAAGGCTCAGAATTGAGTATAGCGTATCAACATAAAAGACACTGACAAGGGCTATATTTAAAGGGAGAGCTAACCACCTCCTACTCCTTATTTGTTTAGTCCATGACACTGAATTTATTGATAAACATTGACCATCTAGAATGGAATAATGCAACTTGCAGCGTATTGACACTGTAAATAAATATTACTGTTTAATTACTTTTCCTGAGGGGTTAACTTCAAATCTTATTCCTGCATTGAGTGTCTTGATTTGATAACCATATTTTTAATCATTTTGGATTGTCAAGTAACTCCTCGTTATTACTGTTATTACTTGTGATATGTACTTAGCCACCGCTATCAGTATCAGGCCCTAGATACCAGTACCAGAAGTGGTTTGTGGCCTTTAAAACATAAGCAGGATGACCAGTTGATGGTCTAAAATATTTAAACACATACAACTTTACAACCCAGATTGCACCCTACCTATGTGCATTTGTTCATGCACCTCACTTCTGTGTACATTTATTCCTGCATGCATTATAACAACCTAGCACCTCATCAAGCTCGCACGTTTCCGTATCCCCATCTTCAGAGTTTGCCGTAGGTGCTCTTTTAGAGTTTCCTTATTCTTTTCAATGCATCTCAATCCTCACCATCAGAACATTTGTTTCGTATCTTTCAATTGAAGTTCATCAAGCAGTTTCACAGATTGCATTTGAAATTCAAATCCTGCCTCTTCTCCATTAAGTCGCTTATGATCCCACTTCTGACACCCATAAGGAAGGCAACTCAATGAGGGCAGGTCTTATTCCACAGGACATCACAAACATAGATCACAGTCCATCTTAACCACAGCTTCTTCTCAAACTTAAGCAGAACTCTGTTGTATCTTTAGAATGTCAATATCCTTGGCTTAGATCTGTTCACGCCTTGTGTGTAACACTGTGCTGGTACACACCTTATCGATATGCTTAAGATTTTTAAAATGTCTTAGAACATGCTATGTGTGTGTGTACATGTGTGTGCTCTTGCAGGTATATGTGCTTGAGGAGTAAATTTATTGGTATTGGATGTTTGCCTACGTGTGGACGAAGGAACTGATATGTGTTTCAATTTAAGATATGTCTACCAGAAGCTATTATTGAAATATATTTCTGAAAATTATTCTGAAAACTGTTACTGTGAATTGATAAAAAATAAATTATTTGTCTAGTAATTTGTCCAATATATTTATGTCATTATTGTAAGAAGGACTCATGGAGATACTATGGGATACACTCATCCACAGGTCTCCTTTCCTTTGTGTCACTGCTTCACATAAGCTAGATGTATTTTCACGAGTTGCTATTAGACACCAGGGCCTGTTTTAGGTATAGGCAGCTGCCTAGGCCTTTAAAACTCTCAAGTTTATACATTTTTTAGTCAAGTTGTGTGATTTTGTCTCTTTGACCTAATTCTGAATGATTTCATTAACAAATGTACTTGATTTGTATTGGTGTAAATGCTATAATAACTCAAGCACAAAATGTGATTAATTAAAACTCGTGTTTACGAAGACATTTTTTAGTCTTAACTAAGTCATGTGACATAGTGAAAAGATTTTTTTCCCTTTGAGATCATTCAGAACGATTTCATTAATAAAAGTACATTGCTTGCTTGCTCTGTTCAATGATTTGTTTGAGAATCATGATATTGATATTGATATGATATTGAGAATCAATATATAGATTAGGAGAGGTTCTTATGTTTCTTTTTTACAATTCATCTTATCAGCTTGCAATTCTTCCTAAGTTCAAAAAAACAAAAATGAAAACCTGGTATCTGCATGGACTTATTTTCCTAGAAATTTGATAATTTATGTATAATTTTGGGAAAAAAATTACTAGCTAATTGGCCACAATGAAAACTCTGGTTTGACCAGTATACTTTTTCAAAATATAATCTTCTAAAATTAAATTTGGTCAGGTGGTCTACACAATCTTTTTACTAGAAAACACATGTCAGCGAGTATTCCCACATGTATTCTTTAAATAAGTAAATAAATAAGTAGAAAATTTTGCACACCATCTTCTAGGTCTATAGGCCTATCACCAAACTAGAATGTTCTATACCATGCATCTATATCCAGTATTCTTGTCTAGACTACACTCTTTTAATGTTGCCATGTCTGAATCTTTATCTTCAAACTAGAATTTTACATACTTTGAGTAGATTTATACAAGGGCGAAACCAGGATTTTTTTGGTTGGGGGTAAAAATGTTTCTTTTTTTCCCAATCATTCATTAGTTATTAAGAGTAAACTAATAGATTTTACTAAAAGTCACCAGCTTCATAAAGAAGAATTGTCTTTTTAAAGAAACCTTTTTTTTTTAGTTTACCAGTATTTGTTTAGGGAACAACAAATTAATGCCAATTGATTGTTTTAAATCGCTCTTCTGAATTATATTACATTTAATTAAGGTCCAAAAGTTCTATTGTTTTTTGTTTATAAAGGCTACAAATGCAAATATTATGAACATATCATGCATACTTTTTTAGAATCCAATTGTGGTTCACAATATTAATGATCTAGGAATATGTCTGTTGTCATTTTATTGTGATATTACTTTTTCAAGATGAACAAGAGCATAGCTGGAATATTTTCTCTTTCAATGAGCAGATCTGTTGGGGTCCACCTCTGAGATGATAACACAAACTCTCTTTAAAATCTTCTTAAATCTACTCTCTGAACCTGTTATGTAAAAGCATTGATGTGTTGACATTTATGTACATTAATATTGTTAAAACATCTTTTTTGTTTTCATTAATTTGCATTCTCTTTAGTTAAGATCTTGCATTTATGGTGTGCAGTTATTGATGCTGCTATAGTGAGCTTTGAAAAGCATCCAATTATTATAATAGGGATCCTTTTTTTGGTACTTGGTGTTACCAAATGCTTTTTTTTTTATAAAATAAGTACATATTTCAAAAGTTATAAGTGTTTATCACCAACATCTAATATTGAAAAATTGTTGGACCTCAGAATGTATCTGTTGGTCACAAAAGCATGTTCAAAAAAGTATTGACACTTGTCTATAGAAATCTTATTTTATCTTGATTTCAGTGAACGTGTTCATTAAGTAATTATAATATTTATAGTTTAAATTAAATTTCAATCAATTTTTATTATTTATTGAATTATTTATATAAACACTTAAATAGTTTTCAAAAAATATATTTTGTTTTGTGTCTAGCTTATCCAAAAAAGATGTCCTACAGTGCTGCATGTGTCTGAGACAGATTGGTATTTGGAATTACCTTCCTATGTCCCATTGTTCCTATAGCTCAGAGCATGTAACAGAGCATGAAGATCAGGAGGGAGAGCCCACTGTTAAGAAAAGAAAAATTGCCAAAGTAAGCCTTTTTGTTCTTGCTGTTCATGTTTTATTCACTAAAAAGAATCAGAATGTTTCCACGGTGGCTGCTTAATAATGAACTTTTCACTAATATGTCTCAATTCATCAATTTACTGTTACTTAGAATGTTGGCTTTGGTATATGGAATCAATTTTTTTAATACAAAATTTTGGTGGGAAAGCATGAGGCATAAGTGTGATTAACTATTATCCAAGAGAAATACAACAAAGATACAAAGCTATAGTGAATGAAAAAGCCTGTTATAACTATCTTCCTAGCATGGCTAGACAATAGGATTTTAACTGTAATGAAGTAGCCTTCCTAAAATGGTTTTTGGTCACTTCAGCCCTGGTTATTTCATCCTCTGAGCTTTTTATCCAACAAAGAGTAATTGTAAAAATTATGAAATCAGGAATATTTCATATATTTACTTTTTGACAAACGTGTGATTCATATTGCTATACTATGCTGACAAAAAGTGTGATTCATATTGCTATACTATGCTGACAAAAAGTGTGATTCATATTGCTATACTATGCTGCTCTGTATGTGACCAAGTACATATGTATGCTTGAAGTAGAAAGAAATATGAAATATAAACACAAATACAGATGAAAGTCCAATAACATAGTTCATAACTTAAATGTTAAAATAGGGATTAAAACAAAGCTAATATAAGCGCTATGAACTGGAGCTATGAATTAGCTCCAGAGGATGGATGACATTAGCATTTATTCAAGTAAACAAAATGTTATCTCGTTAACCGTTGGCTAAAGAAACATATGACCTTAATATCATCTGCCTTATAGATCACAAGGTCTGAAAGGGGGAACTACTTTATTTCAAGGTTAAAAATGAAACACCCAAAATCAAGATAGGTTGATTGACAAAAAAAAGTTAAAGTGAAAGATGGAGGTCAGGAGATAAGTTAACAGTGGCATAAGTATTCTAATCATTCTTATCTTTCAAAAGATTGATGATAAGCTATCAGCAGCATTATCATTATTATTCTAATCAGTCTAATTGTTCTTTATCTCTCAAAAGATTTTCACTGCTTCCACCACACCTTAGCCTTAGATCATTACGTCATGTGGAATATGCATGATACTATAGGCATGAAATAGAAGCACTATAACACACTCAGATATATATCTACTTATTTACATATATATTTAGATTTCTCAGCAAGAAGGAAGGAGGAAAACTTTCAACACTCTTACAACATGTCAAAAATATCCAAAAACCATTCTAAACTATTTATATATTAGAAGAAATTAGTGCTTTAAGTCAAAGCCTTAACATCACAACTAAGGAAAAATATTTAGTTAAGAATGAAATGATCGGGGATGAAGTAACCAAAGATGAAAAGTCAGAGGATGAAGTGACCAGGGATGAAATGACCGGTCACCCCCAAATTAATTAACGGTTTATATAGTGTGTGCCAGAAAATCATTAATATTTCTAGATAAGGGAGTGGGCAACCTTTTTTCCTTCGAGGGCCACATTTACAAAAATTGGGGAATGGGGGGCCACATATATGTATATGAAATATCATGTAATTACAAATCAGAAAAATATGCTAGCTAACTGTGTATAATATCTTTTAATTCACATGTATTCTACATTTACATTTCATTTTTTACACTTCCAATTGAGGAATTACAACAAGAGCCATTTCTGAAACTAATTTTGCGAATATTTTTTTTTTTTTTTCATAAAGTCTTTTTTTACATCACCACAAGTGTAAACTTGTAGGCCCTACTATATGTGAGGTATTGAACTGTTTACATTCGTGCTTCGTGATCCGGAATATACACTTGTTTATTTTCAAACAAAAAAAAAACAAAAAACTTGTTCACAGGTGTATATGGACCCTATTATTGTGAAAGTTTTTTTTTTAAGTATGGAAATACAGCTTCTGGCACCCATAAAACTCCTGCGGAAGAACTGATTGGAACTTCTCTTTTAGGTCGTAATTTGCTTTGAGGTAGGTCCTCTGGAGCTGAATCAACTTCTGTACTAAATAGTGAGCTGAGGGTAATGAGAACTGGTTCCAAGCTCTTTACGTCTTTAAATTTTCTTTTGAATTCACAATCAAGGAATCCAAATAGTCTTATACTTTTCAACATTTCACTTGAAAAAGTTTCACCTTTCAACAAAGGAAAATGACAAAATATGTTTTCACTTGCTTGCCTGAAGAAATGGGAAAGCTTTGTTTAAAAAGATTTAACATGCACATACATTGCATTACTTCCGATGTAAAAAGTAAATTCTGTCTTTTACTCTTCATAGAATTATTAGTCAAAGTCAATGTCTTTCAATGAACATAATTTCTTCCTTAAGATACCAAGATACCATATTCTGCTCATTACCATCTTGCCCATGCTAGGCCAGCGGATACTACTGTGGTTCCGAACGTAGGAATGTTTTGTTTTCAAATCTTAAGTACTTCTACAAATTACCTGTGATGAAATCCCTTAGCTCTGATAGGTTTGATATCCAATGCAGCTTTGCGCAAACTTTCCCGTTTAGAGTTTATGGTTGGGATATTGTTCTATTTTTCTCAGTCAACGCACGGGCTCCATCAGTTGTTACACATGCCATCTTTTTACAAGCTAACCCTACACTTTCAACACAGTTCTTCTTAACATTGAATAAATGCTGACCTGAGTTGTATCTTTTGACTGGGTGTCTTGATTGCCAAGAAAAATGATCTTCATTTACTTTAAACTTTTTAGAATGACATGTAGCAACAATGTTTCATTAGACTCTTCATCATAAGTGAAAAGAATCTGAGATGAATTCCAATTGGTGGCAAGGCTGGAAGGATCAGTCCTCCTGTAGAGCCTTGGAGTGATAAGAATCAGAAGTTTCAATAATTTATTTAGAATTTAGAATTATTAATTTTTAAATATATTTGCATTTTTATATGTATTACCTGTGGGCACACCTGATTTCTTAAGGTGTCCGAGGGCCGCATAAAAGTCTCCGGCTGGCGCATGTGGCCAGCGTCCGTAATTTGCCCACCCCTGATCTAGATTAAAGTTTCAAATAGCTCATCTAACACTGACACTACTATTATTATTATTATTTATTTTAATTTGTGTGAGGCAAAGCAGATAATAAAAAATAATTTTTCTATAAAGTGTTTGTGCCAAAAAAAATAATTTTTTTTTTGCAGTTTTTTTAAACAATTGAAAACATTTAATATTGATCAGATTAAAAACTTGTTTATAGTACAGTTGGTATATTCATGTGTTTGCGTGTTTAATGTTTTTTTATGTAAGACTTTAAATGGGAAAAATTAATAAGGATTGATAATTTTCAAGTACCGGTAATCTAAAAAAAATAATTTTTAAGGTAAAATGAGTTTTGAGTCTTTGGCACCAACAAACATATCAGGAAAGGAGTAATGGGCAAATGAATGGTCAATGTAACAGCAACAGACATCACTATATGTGTTGACACAACGCTCTTATATTAACACAATATTTAGGCTTGTGAGAAAATGAATTTCCTGTATGCTTTCCCACTCAAAACAGTAACAACATTGATTTATGCCATTACCATAAATAGTGACTGCTAGATTAACCAAATCTTGCTGTGGTGCAAAATGCAGAACATTACATGTCTTTATCATTGCAAAACATAAGATCTAACTTAAGAAAGGATTATAAACAAATAAAGAGACTGGAAAGCAGTGATTCTGAAAAACTACTTTCTGATATGTTAGAGAAATGTCTTAAATTTACACCACATTGAACATTCAATCTTTCCAAATAGAACCACAGCTCTGGACAAAAATGATATGTACATGTTTCCAACATTATCTGCTTTTTATGAGGAAAACGACATAGAAGCTGATAAAAGGCTACATATTTTGCGGACAAAATTTCATCATACCGGTACTTTCCAAATTTACCTGACATCCTGTTTGCACTTGCCATAAATCCATTTACATTCATAGATAAAGATGTTATCGGAGATCACAAAATGCTGGCTATTAGCTATGCAATATCAGTTACACAAATCTGGATCAAGTGTTTGCAATCATTTCCAATTATTCTGTGTTGCACCTTCTTCTGCCATTTCCAATAATATATATTTGTGAAATATGGTTTTCCACCCTGTTAATTATGAAATTAAAATACAGAGTTAGACTTAATGCAGAAGATGACATTCACTGTGATCTTGCAAAGTCTGCCCCAATAATTCCTGATCTGGTGAAACAGAAAAAAGCTTAACCTTTGCAAGGACTGTCACAATAATATTGTAGTAATACAGTTCATTATCTTTAGAACAGTTCACCATACATTTCAAATGAAGGAACCAGACCTGAATTGCCAGCCAGAAATGCACTGTCTACATCAGCTGAAGTCCATTTGGAAAGACAAAGGCATAACTCTTGACAAAAAAATCAAGGTTACTTAGTGACATTCCTGTATGCTTTTGAATCTTGCAATCAAACAGCAGAGCATCTTAGTCATGGAAATGAGATGCTTGAACAAGATTCTAGGCATCATTTATAGAGATGGCATCACTAATGAAGTAATCCAGAACACGATCACAGTGGCAGTCTGGCCCCAAAATGACCTTCTGACCATTAGCAAAGAATGATATAACTTAACTATCATATCAGGGCTCATAAAGATCTTTTTGCAGGGAAAAAAGAAAGGCTGACAAAAGAAGCAAGAGACTCTTCTCCTAGTCAAAGATAGTCTAAAGGACAGGTCAAAACAGAGTTTGTGCCTGTTCATTTTAAAAATTAAGTTTAATTAAAGCATTATAATTTCATGGATTGAGTTTCTTTGCTTTATTTATTGCTTAGTAAGTAAAATAAGTAAGCTAGCTACATGGCTCTGAAAAAAAATAAATAAATTCACAAACTCAACATTAAGAGAAACTTCTATGCCATCCACGAGGAAAATGGGCCTTTGTAATTACTCTTCTACTAAAGGTTCAAGCAAGTGCCAATAAATATGAAAATGGATGATCCCTAACACTGATGGAAACTGATCCTAGCATTATATTAACAAGGACAGAAAATGTGTGATGATAACAGCTTTCAGATTTTGATAGGGGAACATCAAACATGAAATAAAATTGCCAAGGCCACTGAATCCTATAATGTATGGAACAGACATAGCATCACCACATTAATAAAGCTAATGGTCTATCTAGCTTTTATCCTCTAAACATTACATAATACCTCTGAGACATTGATATTATACAGATGAAAAAGCAGTAAGGTCAAACACTTTCACATGATCTGCAGTAGGCTATTCCAAATGACAGGAAAGGATATCCAACATAGAAGAGCAGGTCTGCAAAAAATATGCATAGCCACATTGATGCTGTGATAACTTTGGTGGCCACATCTGCAGAATGAAAGACATCCTAGAATAATTCTTTTTACAAAGCTTAAATTAACTCACTCTGCAGTCTCAGATCAAGCTGAAATTTTGTACATTTATTTCTTCTGCTAACAACAGAAGAATCAAATAAAAATAATTAATCAATTAGTTAATTATAACTATTGGTAATCAATTATATTGTTTGGTATCTCAAACAAGGGAAAGAAATTGTACTTGACTGAAATGATGGTATAATCTGAATTAGCCCCATTTATAGGTTGCCACTTCAAAGATAACTATACAATCTTCTGTTTTCCAATATCCTCACTAGCAAAGTGGTTAGGATGTTGGAGGCGGCTTGAGCCATGATTTCCAACCCAGGTTGTTCACCCCCCCCCCCCCCCTTTTTTTTTTGTAAATGCTTTTAGCAAGCCAATATGGTATTATTCACTCAGATATCCCTTTTTTTTCTCCTCCCCTCTCCCCCCCCCCCCCCTCCAATTTTCCCCAACTGATCAAGATAAGTGATAGGATCACAGAATATTGTGAAAGCTTAAAGCATAAAATTGCGCTAAACAAAAACGATTGGTAAAAATATTTCTAGTTGCACAGATTTATTGTTGTTGGTATAGAATCCCTAGATCTATTACAGATTGAATTACTTGACTGATCCAAATTAATTGATGCAATTACACTTTATATAAACTTTGTTTTTTACTACAGTATTTTTTATGTTTTTCTTGTTAAGAATGGATAGTGATGATAGGGCAAAGCAAACAATCAAGGACAAATCTTAGGATATTTCATAATGTTAATAATAATAAATAATTATAGGGATAGAGTCAAAATTTATTTATATGAAGTTGTTATAACTGTACAGAACAGAAGGAATTAGTTTATACAGTATCCAACACAATAAATTACAGTGGACTCTTTTATTTTGGATGTAAGGAATTGAAACTACCATGCCATTGTTTTTCCTAATTTAGGTAATATAATCAGAGTATTTCATTTTGAAAACTCATTTAAACTATATGATATTGATTTGTTTTTTTTTCAACAGGCCTTTGATCCTATTGAAGAACATAATCATTGGTGCCCTTGGATACAACCATCATCTTTACCAGTTTTAGCTATGGCCACAAATGAATCTGGGCAGACAAATCCACATTCTTATCTTGCTTGGATAGCTGCTATCAAAGTTATTGCCCCTGGCTTAATGGACAAAAATGCAGGCTTGGCATGCTCAATGAAAACAGTAAAATATATATTTTTTAAAAATAAAGTACTCTATCATTAAATGTGTGACCCCTCACCATGAGTCAGTTTTCAATAACCCTAGCACTTAAATAAAGGCAGACATGAAATGTAGTACGCAAATGGTCTGTCTGACCTCAATAGGGAGCATACTTTATCATTTTTTTGAATGGCTAACTTTCAGATGAGTTTCAAGTAGCCTTTGCTGCATCAATTGAAGCATGTTGAAGACAATATTAAAATTAGTATTTTAGAACTCTGGTAATCTTTGAGACAAAACTGTGCCATAAATTGCCTTTTTCCATCTTGTAATAAAATTGGTTCATTTTTAAGTGCATACTATTGGCATGCTTTTTAAATAGCCATTGCATCTATTTCGAGCAGCAAAAACCATGATTTTTTTTGTTTCTTTTAAATATTTCAATTGCATGACAAAACTTTACTTTCTATAATACATGTAAAGAAACCTTAAAACAACTTACAATTAAAAGTAATTTAATTTCATTTACCTCTACTTTATCTTATTTTTTTCTCAGAGTCCAATGGTGGAAGGTTTGCGATGCTTCCGTAAAGTCATTAAGTCATGGTCATCAAAGAAATCTGGTCACCAACCATTTCTTCAATCCACTGAACAGTTGTAAATTAATGTCAAAATAAAGTGTCATGTTTTTTAATTGTAAATCAGCATGAGTTTATTATAATAAATCTTTATTTAAAGACTTTATTCAGTTCCTGAGATTGGACTGAAAGAAAGTCATTAAGAGATTTTTAAAATTACATAAACCTTATTAAAGAGATTAGAATATCTCTCTAGAAAAGATCACATAAAAAAGTGTTCTACAAGATGAACCAGTCTTTCTATGACTGAAGGAGGCCAACAAACAACATTAGCCTGTTTCTTTAAGCAGAAGCCTTTTTAGTTTTCAGAACCTTAAAAAATTTAACAGATTTTTTTTTATTGTACCAGTATTTTACATTGTTTTAGAACATATTAAATATTAGATAATATTAGCATTTTTCAATCTAAATTATATTTCCTAATGTTTCATATTTCCATGTAAACTACAATAAACAACTTCACCTATCCCTTAGTCTGTTGGACCGTTGTGGCCCCACAAAAGATCTGAAGATCGTGAATTGAGGCCATTCCTGTCTTTTCCTTTGATAGAATCTCTTTCAATGACAGGCCAATCCATTCTTTTGTTTTCTGATCACATTATGTCTCTCTTCTTTTTCCTGATACTGTTTTTGTGAGCCCTGTGGATATGGCCATAAAGTTTTAGTTAGCATTTTATTGTTAGTAGGTTATCTTAGGATCCAATTGCTGAACAAATCCAATATCTAATCTTTTTGTCTTTGTAGTATGTGATGCCTATGATCTTTCTGTTGCTTCCCAGTTCCAATGGTAGGATCCTCCTCTCTAGTTCTGCAGTCAGTGTCCAAGATTCACAAGCATATAAGAATGTGATCATGATCAGGGATCCGTCTGATTTTAGTGTTGTGGGATATGCAAGATTTTTACTTTTAATTGAGACCATAAACTCAACATTCTGTATTATGACTGGGATAATACCTGAAAGGTCTGTCGTGAAACAACAATGGACTATCTCATTATAGTTCGTCCATCATAGCTCGTTTTTCTTCTCTGGCGTTTTTCTTCTGCCAGCGTTGCTCTCTTTTCCTCAGCAACCTGTGCGCCAGTTTTTACACCGCGACTCCATGATGCTCTGTTATGTGCCTCTATCTCCCAGGTGGTTGGCTCTATGCTGAACGCCTTCAGAGAAGCTTTGAGGGTGTCCTTGAAGCGCTTTGCGAGTGCTTTCCTTCGCTTAGTTGGCCATACAAGAGTCGTTTAGAGATGCGGCAGTCTTCCTTTCTGCAGATGTGTACTGCCCATCGTAGCTGTAACTGCATCAGGATTGTGTGGATGCTTTGCAAACCAGCTCTTCGAAGGACTTCAGTATCTTGTATTTTGTCTTGCCATTTGACATTCAGTATTTTTCTTAGACATGTCATGTGGAAGTGGTTCAGTTTCTTTGCATGTTTTCTGTACACTGTCCACGTTTCTGATGCATGTAGCAATGTAGGGAGGATGACAGCTCGATAGATCCTTAGCTTTGTATTTGTGGCGATAACACGTCTGTTCCAGACGTTTTTAGACAGTCTGACATACGATGCACTGGCCTTGGCGATCTTTCCGTTTCTGTAGAGTGTGCTGCTAAGGTATGTAAATCTGTCCACTGCGTTTATATCATGTCCATTTATCTTTATTCTTTGATCCGAGTAGGCTTTACCTGAAGCAGGCAAATATAAGACTTCAGTCTTTTTTTTGTGTTTATGGTCAGGCCAAAGTCTGAGCATGCTCTTAAGAAGTCACTGACGATGCTCTGCATATCATTTTCAGAGCAGGCATTTAGGGCATGAGTATGTAATAAAATGAATTTGTATCATTCATGGGCGTAGCCAAGATTTTTTTTCTCCCCCCCCCCGGCGAGAAAAAAAAATATATGTATGTATGTGTGTGTACATAATCTTTATTACATTCTGACCCTTCATTCTTTCGGAAGACGTTTATTGTGCCCTAGAATAGGTTCTTCCTGGTGTTAGTGGAAAAATTGTAGACTCCCAACCATTGCCAGCAAGGGGGTCTGGGGGAGTACTTGGAGCCAAGTACTATTTCTGGTATTGAAAGCCAACAAAATGCATTTTCCTGCTATTAAAAAGTTTTATTTCAAAAACTTATGTGCTATTCTTACTGACTTAGACTCTCCCACGCCGTTCGGCGCATTTGCCGTCAAGCTGTTTCCACACAAATCTGTCACTGGTAATTTCTGAAGCCTCTTCCCACCTGCTCTCAGGACCTCCATGAATGTGTGGTGCCAAGTTGTACTAGGATGTCATCGCAACTCTTATTATGCGTAATTCATTTTGTCGGAGAACATGTCCCGCAAACACATGCGACGCTGTCACAATCTTACTAAGGGGTCGACTCCCAGTTCGGCATAGGATTTCCTTGAATTAGACCCGATCTCTATAACTGACTCCTAAAATCTGTCTTAGCCATCTTTGTTGAGCCACATTTAGTGTTTTTGAATTTCGGCAGATGACTATTCACTGCACTTTATTAATGGAGCCCCGCCACTGGTAGAAATGTGTAACCTCTCTTGAATATGCTCTTGGAATTAGGTGACTGTAGTTTGCTTTAGATTTTATATCGAAAATGGAAGTTTTATCGTCAAAATCATCTGTTGGGTGTTTTAAACTAAAAAATCCCTGGAGTTTGTTTTTCTTAATTTAGCTACGGTCATAGAACTTGGTAACTAGTTTGCTTTAGACTAATATTGATGATAGAGGTTTTCCACATCAAAACTCTTTGTAGGGGAATTTTAATCTCAAAACCATCTCTAGGGGTTTTAAACTTTTTAAAAAAGCCATCTGTAGGAAAGGGGTTTAAACTCATACCCCTCCATTGGCTTGACTATGAAGAAGTATTTTTTTAGCATCAAACCCCTCTGAAGTGGGGTTTAAACTCAAAACCCCTTTAGGCAACGCTCATAGCATTTTGAGTGCGTAATTTGCTTTTTTTAAAAATTGAAGATGTATTTTTTAGCTTCAAACCCCGATGGCGGTGGGTTTGAACTTAACCCCTTTGGCTACACTCATAGATTTTAGAGTGTGTAATTTGCTTTTTTTTCATATTGAAGAGGTATTTTTAGCTTTAAACCCCGCTGAATGATAGTTTAAACTCATAACTGAGTCAAAACCCATTTAGCTATGCTCATAACATTTTGAGTGCGCAATTTGCTTTTTTTTTTTTAAATCATAATCTTCCTTATAACTGTGCTCTTGGAATGTGGAGATAGTCGTTTGCATTTTCTTTTTTTTTTTTTTGTTTTATAGAAGACGGGGATTTAACTGCAAAAACCCCTAGTAGGGGGTTATAAAATCAAAAACCCCTGGTAGGGTGTTGTAAACTCAAACCCCCTGGTAGGGGGTTTTAAACTAAAACACCCCTTGTCTGTGCTGATACAAGTGATGGGTTAGTATTAAAATCTCACCTAAAATAAACAAAATCAAAGCAAAAATTGTCACTAAATTCCGTTCCACTGATGTTTGACCCCCTCCCCCCCCCCCCCGGCTACGCCCATGGTATCATTCATTATCACATGGTTTTTAAGAAGGATAAATAAGAAGGAAATGGCACCTTGTTGGTCTACTAACAGTTAGTAAAAATTAGGAGTGTTGTTTTTATATTGATTTTAAATTGTAAAAATATTAGAAGTAATGTAAGTGAAAGACAAATCAACATACTTAAGACCATAAAAGTTACTTTCCACCAACTTAAAGTCAGGTACCCATCAGAGTTGAGTGGACTAAGGAGTGCCCTGAAAATCCGAAACCCGTCTTCACAAGAGATGTGAAGCCAGGACCCCAGGTTTGGAAGCCACTCAGCGCACCCCCCCCCCCCCCCCCCCCCCCCCCCCCCGTATTATATTAAAATTTGACACCATTATTTTTTCCACACTCACTAAATTGTGCAGGTGAATGTTATCAGTATTTCTTTGTTTTTAATTTGAGTCCTATGTTCATTAAGGTTAGAGTTGAACTAGTACATCCTGACCATGATTACATTACCCAGTGTATAGTATAAAAATTTCTGCAAACTGAAAAAAGTTATAAAAGTTTTTAATTCCTGAAAAGTTTATTTGGATCTTCAGGTGCATAATTATATAGACTTTGTTTCTATGAAGATGATGAAAATGTCCATGACATATTTAAGACAATGAAATGTGAAATGTGCATGAAAACAAAATGTCATATATATTGATGTAATAAGACATTGCTTTCTTTAAAATTAAAAAAGGGTTTAAAAATTTAAGGAGTTTAAAAATAAAAAAAACAACAAACTAATAAGGCTAAAAAGAAAATAAAACAAAAAGAACATAGAAATTACTTATAGAATAATTTCTTCTTTATAACAAAAATAGTATCATTTCTAACAGATTTACATGAGTGTTTTCAGCTTACACGTGAACTATGGAACAGCTACAAAAATAGTGCAAATATTAGTTTAGAAAAAGGAGATGGGGTTTCTGTGAATTACATAAATGGATATATTTTCTTAGTATTGTCATCTTATAATCAAATATCATTACACATGTATATGCTATGTTGAGTTAGGTTCATGCAAAAAGAAAAAGTAGGCCAGCATGTGAAACATCTGAATGAATTATGCCATTGAACTATTTGACACTGGCAGCCTGTTGTAGGAATACATACACAATTCAGAGGCAATTACAATGATGACCTTTGAAAAATACAGACAAAATTAAAACAGAGCACATGTACTATGACTCTTGATTAAAATGGCTATGGATGTGAAATGGCTCCTAAATGAAATATCCTTATTGAACTAATATGATCTTTCAATGAAACAAATCAAAACTAGTTTGGGTTTCTTTTTTATATCCATTTCTCAAATTAAGAAAAGTCATAGGGAATTATTTTTTAATAGTTAATACTGAAATAAATTCCTTTTTCAATGAATTATGTATAATAAAAAAAAAGAAGATGTATTTGGATTTAAAGCTTAAGGCCTCGATTTAAAGTCTGATAAAGTATACTAAACCTTGAACTCAATAATAAAATGATACAAAAATCAATGTAAGAGTGGCCATTCAACATCCTTCAGCGTCCACTTAATGGAGCAAGAGAAAGCTCTAACAAAAAATGAAAGACATATCAGGCAAACCAATGGTATTGAAGGTAGATGGGGTGAATACATACAGATACTGGTTGACATGAGAACAATGAAAAACAAATACATTTTAAACAAAACTATTGATCAAAAGTGACAGACATGTAGCATCATAAACTCAGAACTAGCTACTCTTTTTTGCTGATTTATAAAGTTAAAATATTGAAAAGTTACAATGAAGAAATATAAATACACAATTAGTGTTGAGATATAGAGACAATGTAAATAAAGTAAAAAGAAAAAAACAACAAAACAAATGTCATACTTCATGGTCAATATATTTTCAGTCTACTACTGATAAGCAAGAAAAAATAAGATGAGATGTGAAAACAACAATCAATAAGATCTATGCATCATTCAGTAAAAACTGAGAGAACAACATTGAACTACTATACAAGGCCCAATGTCTCACTATTACACAAGTCATTGGGGTAAATAAAGCTTCATTTCCAGCATTGTTCACAAAGCAATGATTGACAATGTTACTGTTGGAGGGAGTCACCTACAACCCACAGACAACAACAAAATCTAACAGACACATTGTTTTAAATAAAAACTTAGCAAAAAAAAAAAACAACTCCTTAAACTGCAACATTTTAACTTTTTAAAATTTGCTTGAATTTTTTTTTTTTAAACAAACGTGACCAATCATTATGTACAGTTCAGTTATACATTACCATCTGTGACAATAGATACAACTTATATCTTTCATGGCTCATTATTTTCTAAGAAAGAAATCAATTATTTAAAATTTTCCCATTTATAATGCCCTTAAAATTAATTAACAAGTTTCATATTTTTTGTATACATTTAAAAATACTAGTATTATAGATAAGAATTAAAATAAATAATTAATATTCTTAAAAGGGATACATTTCAATCAATTTAATGTTTCCACTGTCACAGATGGCCAAACCCTCAACGTTATTTTTGGGACACAAGCCTATATACATTATGAGTTTGAAGGGATTGTACAATTTAAAAAAAAAAAAAAAAAAAAAAAGGCTAAGTGAAAGGACCCCCACACAAGGGTCACAGTCCCACTATTATAATTCCATGTCTTGAGCTTCATCTTCTGAAAAGTCACTCATGGATGATTCGCTGGAAGAAGAGGCATGTTCAGCTTCCCTAAGAGCTTCTTCTGTAGCATACCGCTGTACATAGTCTATAGAGAAAAATATGTTTGGAATGAATATAAGCTAAGAATAGACTAAATAGAGTTGTGCGTTTTTTTACATTTCGAGCAACTTTAAATTTTTAAGCTTTATTTTTTATCCAGTCCAACCACTTGCAATGAAATAAATCATCTTTAAAAATAAATTTATTTCCTATATTTAGTCAGGTATCATGACTAGTATTAAAAAGGGTGGCTATTTATGCCTACATGTTACATAAAGATAAAGTAACCTATTTAAAAAAATGTGCTGAGTTCTTTTATAGAAAGGTATTAACAAATTCTGTATACAAAAAAAAAAGGCACATCATTTACTGTATGGTCAACCTAATTTATACAAATTCATTTCTATTATTTATCACTTAAAAATAAAGTTCATTTAAAACAATCTTAAATAAGATTTTGCTTTAACTTAATAATTAACTTATAACTCCTCAGGTGAAGACTTTTGGCAACCATCAATGCTTTATGAAGTCTATTTTTTTAGTCTCACAACATGTTATATGCGCAAAGAAACTCTAAATCATAAAACATAGAAACTGTGCTGTCTATATTTGACTCTGACATTGTCAGTTAAAGATGGAGAAACAAAATGAAAGAATTATTTTTAACATTAGATCAGTAAGAAGAAACTATTAGCTGGTCAAATTTGTTAATTTAACTTGTTCTCCAATAGTTTTTTTCAAAAGTAAAATTAAAGTAAAGCTTAAAAATGAGACTTAATAAACTAATTCTAAATGTCATGTTTGAATTACTTGAAATACACACATTAAGATTACTTATCTGGTGCTTTAATCCTATAAAAGGTACTTATTTTTTTAGAACAGTTTAGATATCATGAGCTAAAATAAGGAAACCATTGGTTCTAGAAATTACAAAAGTTTGATGATATCATGGTTAAAAGCTCTATCTGAACACACTGGATTTGGTTGGATATTCTGCTGGAGCCAGATACCATACCCACATGTCTATTACATAGCTATATACTGAACATTTTGCAAAACTACTAAATAGCTTATTGTATATTTCTTTATTTTTCACCTTATTGTTTTTTAAACTCATTAATGAATTAAAGTTGATCCACATTTATTAACATATTACAAACTAATCTGATTAACTTGTTTAACTGAGAGATGTATATTGTACTAATGTAACACCTTCTCAACACAATCATCATTCTAACTGCTACATATGCATGTGAGACGTGGAAGTCATCTGTCAAAATTGAGAAAAGACTAAATGTGGCTCAACAGAGATGGCTGAGACAGATTTTGAGAGTCACTTACACAGATCGGGTCTCAAACAAGGAAATCCTATGCCGAACTGGGAGTCAAACACTTGGTGAGGTTGTGACTGAGCGTCGCATGAGGTTTACGGGACATGTTCTATGTCAAAATGAATTACGTACACCAAGAGTTGCGATAACATGGAAGCCAAAACAAGGAAAGCGCAAACAGGGACGTCCTCGTATTACTTGGTGACACACCTTCATGTAGGACCTCAGAACAGTGGACACCAGGTGGGAGGAGGCTTCAGACATTGCCAGTGACAGATCTTTATGGAGACAGCTTGCGCCCAATGCGCCGAACGGCGCGGGAGGACCTAAGTCTAAGTAAGTAACACTCTCAAAGGTAAAAGCAATATGGGTTGTATAGTGGGTAGTTGTACAAGTTCATATATTTCAGACCATCAACTGGTCATCAGGCTTGTGTTTTTAAGGCCACAAACAGCTTCTGGTACTGGCATCTAGGACCTGATAGTGATAATGGCTAAGTACATATCTTAAGTAATAACAAGGAGTTACCTGACACTCCTAAATTATTAAGAATATGGTTATCAAGACACTCAATGCAGGATTAAGATTTGAAGTTAACACGTTAAGAAAAGTAATTCAACATTTACAATGTCAATATGTTGTCTTAGCAAGTTGCTTTCATCCATCCATAGGCTAAAGAAATAAAGCCCCCTAATTGAGATTTATCTTAAAATAAGTAAACTCATTACCCAGTTGAAGTCCAGCCCCCTAATTAAGATTTTTCTTCAAGTCATCAAACTCAGTTTCCTCACAAGACATGACCACTAGACAAGTGTCAACATATTGACATTACATCCATCCTATTTCTTAATGTGGTCACCTGTCTATCTATGAAAATGTGATGCACGAAACAAATAATAGGGGTGGGAGTTGTTCATCTCTACCTTTGGAAATAAATCCACACAGCTAGACAGACGTTTGGTCAGCGTGACATATTTGAAGAATATAACATGTTAACTGACCCACTCAAAGGTTAAGACAAACAAAGTAAATAAATGTTACAGTCATTGCTGTTATGGATGTTAATGCCCATTTATAATGTAAAGTTTCATTTCTATTTATATTAACACACCTTGTCTTTGTAATAAAAGATGTTTGGTTCATACTTATATATTTTTAAGCACATTATTTTTTAAAAAGATAAACGTTATTAACAGATATTAACCCTTAAAGTGCTGATCTATTTTACAATCTTCGACGTCTACTATCCCATACAAAAACAAAAGAAATGGTCATAACAGCTTCTCTATGACAATGATTGCGACCTGCTAGCTCACAATGAACATGATCTCCATATTGCAGTCAACAAATTCGCGTACGCTGCCGCCTCTTTCGGTTTATCTATAAACCTTGGGAAAACAGAAGTCATATTCCAGAAGTCACCCAATAAAACCTACTTAGCCCCAAAGATAACCGTTAAATGGACAGCCCCCTAACATGGTAGACCACTTCATATATCTAGGAAGTATAGTATCAAATGACGCCTCGCTATCAAGGGAAGTTGATAACCATCTGGCCAGGGCCAGTAGTGCTTTTGGATGCCTTCAGGCGAGAGTTTGGCGGAATAAATTGCTCTGCCTGCCTACAAAAATCAACGTCTATCAAGCGGTGGTAGACTCAGCCCTTCTATATGGATCTGAGACATGGGTATTATACAGAAAGCAAATAAGACTACTTGAGCGCTTCTACCAAAGATGCTTGCGCTCCATTATGGACATACGGTGGCAAGACCGCACTACAAACAGTGATGTCCTTGCGAAAGCCGGTATGGACAGTATAGAGGGACTTCTTATGGTCTGGGCAAGGCACATATCCCATATGGGGGACGAATGTATGCCAAATGCAGTCTTTTTTGGTGAGCTAAAAGGTGGTTGATGCAACAGAGGTGCCCCACAGAAATGCTTTAAAGACCAGCTTAGGCGCCAACTTGATTTAGCTGACACAGAAGAGAGCATCTGGTTGCATGCGACCTCAGAACGAGACAGCTGGAGGTCACAAAGGCCGTGGGATACACATTTGAGACCAAAGGAAAATCTGCTGCAGAGGATAGACACAGATGGTGGACAATGGTTGGTCCTGGATGTGGCTAAATATGTAGGTCTCAGCTGGAGCTGCGTAGCATTCCTCATTAATCTTCGGACTCGAAGGCAAGCCTTATTATTATACAAAATGGAATTACTATTCTGATGTTTAGAGGCTAAACTACCACACGCATATTAAGGGTTAATGGATCACTTTATACATATTAATAGAAATGTAAGTACTAAATTTTTACTATTCGGCCGGATCAAAATATCACCTGATAACATTTAAATAGCTGGGTCAATGAACAAATAATTTAAAGAACAAACTAAAGTTTATTTTAAGAAAGAACAGAAAATGGATTTAGAAAAGTGCCATGCGATCAAGCTCTACTTGGTTGAATGATTTCCCCCCCTCCCCTCCCAATGAAGAGATGCACTTTAGGTGACTGATAGTGAACGCATAAGTGTGACGACATTAATCCAAAGCTAGACTGTAGCTTTAGATAGATTAAACACACAGTTGAGACTAGGCTTTCATAGAGATAACATTGTACGTGATAGTGACTGAGACTAGACTGCTCCCGTTGTGAATTTAACAATTATACTTCTTTATATGCCTGTTGGTTGTTCACTCTTTTTGTGGAGTTTTATGTTAATTGTCTGCATGTCTGTAGCCATGAGCTCGCAAGTAATCTGACACGTACAGAAACACACAACCTATTTGCTGAACAGTACAAATCATACAGACACAGGTTAGACATTACATCTCTACAAATTATCACTCAACTATTTAGATTTCTAGCATTTAGTTTCTAACTTATACAGCCAGTATGGTTAAAGATAATTTTTGTTTTATTTTTAGGATATTATCTAGGCATTTTTAGAAATATGATTTGGTGTCATTTAGGGGACTATCTAGAAATTAAGGACCTGAAATTGTTTTTTTTCTAGTATTTTGTTTCAAATAATTATCATTTCGAATCTTGATAGTTGCTATTTGTTTAATTTTACTTTCTTTTCAAAGGCACATACATATTCTCCAAATAGTGAACATTATAATTTTTAAATTCTAACTTTAGTTCCAGGCCATAATTTTTTTCTCATTCTGCCAGAATTGTTATTTTTTCACACAATTTTTATCACATATGCCTATTTATAAATGTCATACTGTTTTTTCTGTTTATTACTACATAGAATTGTTAAATAAATTTATTTGGGAAATTAAATGTACCACAAGATAATTTATACTTCAGTCTTACTCACTGGAAAAAAATAAATTTATTATTATAATATCATAGATGAAAAAAGACAATGATATTTGATTTCTTTTAATAAATTTACTTACCCAAGAAAAAAAGATTATGGCAACCACTGATGTGCACTAATACAAGCACTAAATATTTTACTTGTAAATGAAAGTTACCTCGAACCCTCTTTTTGTATTCTTCAGGCTTGTGAAGGTATAAAGCTGCAGCATCACCATTGAGTGGGTCTATTGGATTTGGGTAGGTGAGCAGTTGTGGCAGAAAAGATTCAAAAATATTGGACAGATCTGAGAATAAAAGAGTAATTTTAGATGAAATCATCTGCTTTTCATAAGTGTATAACTATTTTTTAAAAATAAAATTACATTTAAGTCTTGGTCTGTGTAACAATTCTCCTTGAGTTGATTAGACCTGGCCTTAGTATACAAATCAAAGATGGCTTATTTGGTGCTATAAAATTATTGTTTTCTTCCCTATATACGTTTTTAATTGCATTCAAGTCTAACTTAAATAGTTTCCCTTTGCCAGACATTTCAATGTGGTTTTACAGACAAAGATGTTTTAAAGAGTAAGAGCTTGAAAAGGCTCTTAGACTGATGTTTCGAATGGTAGCGACATGGAATAATGAATGCAAGACTATCATTTTATGTGTTTTTAAATGTTTTAAATATAAAATTTTGTGATAATATGAATAAATATTGTAAAAAATAATATTTTTTATATGGATCACAATATATTTCCAACATCTAGTCTATAGCTAGAGGTATTGACTTGTCCACAGTTGGTTAGTTTTCATTTTTCCAATGGTAGTGACATATAATTAGGTAAAGACTTCCATTGTATGTTTTAAATGTGTTATATATATAGATATATTTACTTAGCTCTAGTCTAGATCTAGTTGTTAAGACTTGTCCACAGCCAAAAGTTGACATTTTCAATTTTCATAAACTAATATTAGAATTTAAAATAAAAAGTGTATACACATTATTTCTCCCAATACGATTCTCGGATAAAGTTGAAACTTTGCACAATTATTGATTGGCATAAACAAGACATGAATCAATAAAATAAAAAGTAACCAATTAGTCAATTAATTAATGGTAATTAATTATTTTATTTGATACCAACAAGGAAAACTAATCCTTCACTATTCACAGATATGGATAAATTTGTTGGGTTTAGTCCCATTATCTCTTTGACTCCGGAATTACTTCAGACTTATTCTCCACCTTTGGACGAATTAATTTTTCTGACATTTCAGAGTGCACTCCTTTGCTTCGATATAGCTTGTATAACTTTTTTATTTATTATTGGAAAATAATAAATTTGATATAGAATTAAAGAGAAATGGATGTTGTTTCTGTAATTTTGGGTTTAGAATATAAAAATTAAAAATGAAAAACTCACCAACTGACATTGAAAATATCCATCCAAGTGCATGTTACAAGAAATTTATTGTTTAAATTGAATCCAAATAGCTTTTTTTTTCATTTTTATCCATTTGTTTACTGAACACCATAGAAGAAACAGCAATAGATGCAAAAAATAATAAACTGGAACTAATAATCCAATGTCACTACTGAAAAAGCCCATAAAAAAAGCAACACTCTTGGAACAAAAAACTTTTACCCTAAAACTAGTCCAACTTTACAGCGTATATATATTTATTAAATTTTCTTCTTAAGTTCTTCATGTACTTAGTATATAAATATTCCTTCTAGTTGCGATATTCATGGAAGCAGTCAATATGAATGTGTGGGTTCGACTCTCATCCAGCGCAAATATAAACCGTTCTCCCTGACCTACAGTGTTTACATACTCTGTCTTTCTTTATAGTTATAGGTCTCCATTCTCTGAAAATGGATCTCATTCTAGCATGGGTGTTCAATTTAATCAAATGGTCAGCATAGCTATTTATTTTGCTGACAAGACTATCAACAATGTGATTGTCAATGAAAAAAACAACATTCCAGCTCAATAGTGCTGACTAAGTCTAGGTTGACAACCCAATTTCTTGATGGAACAATTCTGAAATTGATCTGTTTCAGTGCCTAGATGATAGATCTAGAGATCTACCTCTATCTGATTAGATTTAGATCTAGATGATGTAGAGACAGCTAAACTAGTTCTAGATCTACATTGAACATTAGCTGGGGGTGGAGCTGCTTCATCAGCTGATAAACTTCATCATTACTAGATCTAGATGTAGGGTAGATCTATAAATTAATTTACTAGATCTAGACTATTTAATTAGATTTATCAATATCACCATCAGATGAAACAAAATCACTATCATCTGAATTATTATACTTCTTCATCAAAGAAATATTTACCTCTACAAATGTTATATGGCCTTGGTTGCAGCTCCATGTTAAAAAAACACGCACACCGAAAAAATAAATGTAATCTCTTTACAAACTTCGTACAAAATAAAAACACGTGAAATGAAGGAAATTCCTGATGTTTAACAAAGGGAAACTATTCTAGATAAAAAATTAGTCCTGTGTGTTGTTGCGGAGCCAAAGAGTTCTAGATCAAGTTAATACTTTAAAAATTATTTATTTTATCTAACAAAACATGCATCAATACAAAAATATTCCATCAGTCAATTAAATATTGGTAATTAATTATTTTGTTTGATATTAAATAAGGGAAATAGCTTGTACATTATTGATATAGTTTTAAGGGTCAGAGTATTTCCCCTAAAGATAAGCCTTTTTTTTTTAAAAAAAAAAAAAAAAAGGCTTATTTATATTTTTTGGTTTTATAAACATTTATTTGTGTCATACGAAAAGGGCATGCATTCTCCTTTGTTTCTATAAAATCTTTGCATTTTCTAATAACAATAAAAAAAAGTTATAAGTTTAATCAAAGCATGGTAGCTCACTGAGAAAGGGTGGAAAAAAATAATGGAGATAAAAAAGTTAAATCAAAACTAAGATATACATATTCACATTACCATATAGAGCAGTCCAAGCCTGGTTTATGACATCTAAGCAAACTGTACCAGATCTGAAGACAAAAAGATTAGAAGAATTGATTAGAAATGGACAAACTTAGTATTATAACAAGCATGCTCATTCAAAACCAGTGCAGCAATGACAAGAAATGCATTCTAAGTTTACAAAAATGTGCTAAAGTTTTTTAAAAAGTAGGTACTGTAATATGCTCTTTAAAAGTTGTTGATTTTTTAGTTTTTCTTAACAACTTGACAACCAATGTCAGCGCCTGGCCTGCTTAAGTTTTATGTCATGCAAACCTTTAGTGGGATGGCTCATAAACCTAATAAAGAATTCATCTAGGACAGGGGTCACTCTGATTCAAAAGTCCTAACTCACAGCAATGCAAAAGGTTTAGGAGAAAAAACATGTTTTTTTTTTCTTTCAGCAGTTCTTGCAACTGAGTTGATGAAAACATTCCTTGGAATATTGATAGCTAGGCAGAGAGAGGGACCACTATTAAAGTGCATACTAAATGTCACTTAGTTACTTGATTCAGAAGATGTATATAAATATACACAAATATATATACTTGTATCATTGCAGTAATGAAAAATATGTTCCATTCTTAAAAAGCCAAATTAATAAAAACTTGGTTTGGTACATTCATATTTTATTTCCTGCTTTATTACATTTCCGAAACACTTTCATACAGTTTTGCCTTTCAAAAAAAAAAGCTCTGCACAATTGAAATTTTTTGTAAAGCAAAGCATTTTAAAAAAGTTTTGAAGTACTTTACTGTGTCTTTCAATGGAAATAAAGAGTGACAAGAAAACTAGTTATTTGACTGAAGAGTAAATGCTGATACAAATAAGTTAATTTACATGTGGCATGGTAAAGGTATGAAGTAATTTTCATTTAATAGAAATAGATTTCATGTTAAAAAAAAACAACTCATTATTTCATCAATATGCATACTTATTCTGATTTGTGAGTTAACAGATGATACTGTAATAACTTAAGGGTGGCAACTCAATGAATATAACATGTTTATTCACAGGACATCACAAACACATAATAACAATGTCTGCCTTGAGCATAGTTTCATCTGCTCTAGACTTGGGTTAAACTCCGTTATCTTCTTCCTAATGTAAACATCCTTTCTTAGTCTAGACTCTATCAGTGTGTGTTAAACTAGGAACTCTACACCAACACTATAAGGACAGGTTCATGAGTGAATTTATTTACACACTTTGTTAACACATGACAAGCTACTCATATTGTAATAACTTAAGGGAAGCATTTCAAAGAGAGATGGATGTTTATTTACATGGAGACATGACAAACACATAGGACATCTGCCTAATCTTCCTAATGTAAACATCCTTCCTAGTCTGGTTTCTAGAAGTGCGCACCTTCTGCACTAGCCTGGATGGCGGTGCGCATGGCAGAGTTATAACAATATAAACAATGTCAATAGTGCACACCAACTACACTAGCTTGGATGGTGGTGGGCATTGCAAGGTTATAACAATACTCTTAGTGTCCCATTTCTTACAATAATAAAATGAAAAATGATTTAAGATATTTTTTTTTTAATATTAAGATCACATATAATGTCAATAGATCTAAAATATAAACAAGATATAAAACAAACAAAATGACTTACACTTCGTCGATGTTGGGATGGTATACACGATTCATAAATCCTTAAGATAAAACCAAAACCAAAAATTGAGATTAAAAGTAGAGGCATATAAATAGTTTTTAAGAAATAATTATTTACATTCTAACTTTTTAAAGATAGACCTATTCCCCTAAAGAATGCATACTACCACAAAATGAAAAAAAAATTAATAATAAGTCAGATTATTTTTCTGCTGTTCTTCTAAGAACACTGCCTTTGGAAAGCTTAATGTTAGTTTTTTTCAGATTCTTCTAGTGCATTATCTGCTTCCTTCACTTTCTTAAGCAAGGTAATTGTTTCAGATTTTGAGTTGACATAAATAATAATAATTAATATGCTTATAGCATGCTCAGAGCACTATGGTCCAATCTCAGTTGTGGACCAGTGGGGAAGAGTGTGTATCTGGGAGAAGGTTTTCATGCTGCCTTTAGACGCTCAGCAGACAACTCTGCTCGAGTCGGGTGTCGAACCTTGAGCCCCCTTCATAGATTGCCAAGCCAAGCTCAAACATACTTAGCCTCTCGACCACGCTTACTACATGCAGCAGCATAGCAAAGATTCAAAAATAAGAAGGAAACCGTCGAATGTCATCAAGCTAAATCTCTACTTCAGTTACTAAAGCTGACCTTACTCCATGGCTGCCAAAAGTCTTCTTTGCTTACTTCCTAAATCCTAGTCTTGTTTTTTAATTCGTCATGTCATTTTCTCTAAATCAAAACTTTCCCTTTTAATGAAACATTTAACTTTTCCTGCCAAACTCATTGTCGTGCCATAACAACAGCTACTAATTTTGAAAATGACATTAAGAATTCATTATCTGTCTTTAATAAAAGACTTTTTGGTTGTATCACCACAAATTATATCTGCTATCGCATTGATCACTTTCAATCTTCTTAAATAGCAATTCAGTCATTTTGACATTTTTGTTCTTGTTTCTTATTCCTTTTTCAATTGAAATACCTTGCTACTTCGATCTGAAGAGAGCTTGCTCAATAGCATTATCAGATTTCCATAGAGAAAAAGTTAAAGCACATGTAGCTTGGCCACCACTTTGTTAATAATTAGCTCTCTAGTTTTAAGATAATCTTCTTGCTATTGTATGAGTAGATTATTAAGAATAAATTATTTTGTTTAAATCAGGTATAGTGTTATATCTTTTCTGACATCTGGTTCCCTTTAATTCTTGTCCTGAATGGTCCATTCTTGTTTTGAAAAAAAAAAATTTCCTTTCATTCAGAATTTATCAGCTACTGGCATGTGAAGAATCACTTAATAATTTAAATTTTTCTCCTCGTTGGACTGTCTTGCATCATTTCCTTTGTCTTGGCTAAAGCTGGTTTTACAGTGAACTTCATTGTTTGCAATTGTAAAATATGCTGTTTTTAACTGTTCTCTTTAAAACATACTATGATAATTTGTTTTGCTTTATATAAATGTTTATAGTGTTAAAAAGGATGCTATTTTTTCATTAATTAAGTTAACACAGATTTAGATGTGATTTCTATTTGTAGCAAAATAAAAGAAAATATATGTATATAGATCTGTATATTAAGTCACTCATTGTTACATTTATATGTGTATATATGTTTATGTATGTTGTGTGTGTGTTTGTTTGTTTTCTTGTAGTCTCCCTTGTTCTACTGTTCAGTATATTCACAGTTTACTCTTAAGTGTGTCAGTAGTATGTATTCACTGTGTATTAGTCTCTGCTGGTTGTTCTCTCCTTGTTTCACGTTAATAAAAAATGGAGTGTAACTTTTAAACATCAGTATTGTTAGTGTATTGTGATAATATAACACTCATAAACATGTTTGGGTACCAAGAAGCCTGCTTTTGTAATATTACAATTTTTAAATATTGCAATATAAAATACAGTATAAGATATAGTACTGAGAAACCAAAGAATAATCAGAAATTGTTTATGGGAAGTTTTTTTTTTTTTTGGTGGGGGGGGGGGGGGGATTAGTAGCACTTAAATTTGTGAGCCAAAAGCATCTGTGAATTTAGGGAGGTGAGCAATTAAATGATGGCCATTGTATTGGGGGGCGGGAGATTCAGGCAAAAATACAGAACTTTAAGATGCACAAGATGCAATTTTAAAAAGGGTTACAGCCAAAAAGCAGCACAAAGCCTACCAAATACTTCTGGATATAACTTATAAACAGAAGGATGAATTGAATGTAGGAAAAGGAATTTGGAAAAGGAGATAAGAAATACTAAAATTTTCAGGAGAAAAGAACCTTTATGTCTAAGGGGGTATAGGTGTGAGAGATTGTTAAAATGTTTTATTGGAAGTTTTGAAAAATGAGAGGGGGCGGGTGAATAGTCTGGGAATTCACTGATGGGAAAAAAACAACATCTGTAATTAGAAGAAAAGATATGAAAAACTGTTTTAAAAAAATTGGTTTATAAAATTAAAAATGTGCAAAAGTGATTAATTCAGTAGTTTTTAAAGATATATGCTTATCACTGGCATAGAGGAAAGTAGCTGGCAGCAGATGACACACAGAGGCCAAAAGAAAAGCTATCGTGGAAGATAGGAGCAGAAGACATCAAGAAAACTTATTTAGACCTCTGGCAGACAAAGGCGTTGTCTGCATAAGTTGTGAAAAAATATGTAGATCGCAGTTATGGTATCGTAGTCATCTAAAACACTGCACTCATTCTTAATTTTCATAATCAAAGACATTGACATTTTTATTATTATGCTTATCAGAACCAGAAAATCTATAATTGTCATTTTTTAGACAATCTATGCATTTGTAAGCAATTATTGTTAATTAAGTTTATTTGGAATTATCATAGGAAACAAGAAAAATATAAAAATACTTTTTAAAAAAAAAAAAAAGCTTATACTAAGCTTAGTTGTATCAGTTAGTTTGGATCAGTCATCTAATTAAATGTGCGATAAATCTAGACTTATAATAATAAGAAATCTGTGCGATTAAAAATATTTTTACCAATTGATTTTGTTTAGCGCTATTTCATGCTTTTAGTTTTCTCAATAAGCTATGATCCTATCACTTGCCTAAACCTGTTGGGAAAAGAGTGGGGGAGAAAGAGGGAGGGTATTTGGGTGATCACATTTTAAATACATTTATAAAAAACTAATTTTTTTTAAAAAGCGGAATGGCCTGAAGTCAGACTCAGTTCAAGATACCAAACAAAATAATTAATTACCAATAATTAATTAATAAATTGTTAATTTTTTATTGATTCTTGTCTGCAAAATTTCATCTTGATCTGAGATTGGATGTCGGAGAAATAACATGTACAAACTTTTTACCAGACAGACAGAGTTAATTACAAGCTTTGTAAAAAGAACTCACATAAATGTCAATTGTGCAATAATAACAATGTGGCACTTACCTATGGAAGGTGATTTAAAAGGATATTTATCGGGTAGATCTACTCGAACTTTCCATACCCCTCCTTCATATGGAGCTGAAATGATCAAATTTATAACTACAAATTATACAAACTTTATAAATATTATATATCATCTAAGGCAAGCAACTCAATGGAAGGGACACACTGAAGATGCTTAATTCCAAATGTGAGTGACTAGATTATTAAACACACATACTGGTTTACTTTCAACACTTGTATACTTAGGCAGAGCTCCATAGCAATGCCTTTTGGCACAGATTTGAATTGTGTGCAAGAGCACAGTTCTTCTTTGTTCTCATTTATAAGTTGGAGGGTTCATTGAGTAGTCCTATATCTGCTATGATCTGTGCAGTAGTTCCCAAATATGGCATATAGTTTTTGCTCTATGGGGAGTTTGTTTTGGTGCCAGTGTCTTATTTAGACCTCTGGATAGAGTATCCAGCTTAGAAAGACATAGTTGGTCGGATCTTACTAGTCCCTATTTTTAGCTTCCATAACATATTTTGTCTTGTTCTGTTGTGTTCTGAGATGAGATAATACATGTTAATTATGACAGAACAACTTGTAATAGGTATAGTTTTTCTAAATTTGGTTGGTGCACACTAAGTGCATTAAGAATATTAGTATACAGAGTAGTGTTTCAACACTTAAGTATGTTTATTCCTATTAGATGTTCTCTCACAACATTGTTGGTGGAAGTATATCTGTGCAAATGTTGGGTGAAATATTGCTAGGAATTAGCATTCTTTGGAACTATTCAAACTGTTCTCTGCAGGCATATTTTTCCTCCCAGTTGATGATGTGACTGTTGTGGTTGTCAACTAATTTGCATGTAGAGAAAGAGAGCCCTCTATATAGACACTGTTAATGTCATAGCAATAGGCTTGAACTTAGTCTCAAGCTGATTCTTCCATAGGGAAACCTAAATATCTAGAACTGCTACTGCCCCCAGACAAGGAACTTAATAAAAAATGCATACAAATCAACAACCATGAAGAATTACTGGTTATAGGGGATAAGAACAGTCACTCTCCGAGCTGGAGCTACCCAGATCTCAATGCCAAGGGAGAAGAAATAGAAGAATGGAAAGCAGAAAACAGTCTTATCTTGTCAAATAAGCCTGATGATATTCCAACCTTCTTTTCAAGAGCCTGGTTAACATCTTCCACTCCAGATCTAGACTTTGCAATCAACAATATCTAAAAAAAAATGCACAAGTGATGTAGCTGACCAGCAAGCCACAAGTGACCACAGGCCTATACTCATCTGTATTGATACTGCCTACAGAAAACACAAAACTCCATTATCCCCAGATGGAACTACAAAACAGCAAACTAGAGCCTATACATCACATCAATAAACTGTAAATCAAACCAGGTGAACGAATCATACTCAGCTTTTGTCAAAGGAATCGTTCTAGCAGCTAAGGAGGAGCAAAAAAAGATTATATTCGCAACTGGTTTGATTACCTACTCCACAATGCCCTTGTAGAAGCCAGAAACGCAGTAGAAAATAACCCTAGCTTAAAAAATTATATAACACTAAAAGAAGCTCATGTTATTAGGAGAAGTTGGCATGAAAAAACTGAACAACTAATTGTAGGTGGAGATAGCAACAAGCTCTGGCGCATTGCAAAATTCCTAAACCAAGAAGAAAACAGATCAACTCCCATACTTATAGAAACTGACAACCAACCCCTGAAAGGTCAAGAAAGCAGCAGAATAAAATAAAATACTTTCAAAGTGTGGGTCATAAAAAAAATCAATGAAAGCAGAATTAAAGATGTCCATGCAAAAATCTAGGAAAACAGCAAATCTGAAAATGAAAGAATTAGATGAAGCTCTAAAGGACCCCAAACCAAAACAAGCCCCAATAACTAAGCTCATCCAATTCCTTGAGCATGGTCTCCTCTTTTGTTGAGCTACCAAAATCTCCACTTTGGTCACTAGTTGTAGTAAGAATGTCTAGGCAAGCAACTCAGCTAAAAGGAATCAGAGAACATGAGGATGTTTAACAACACAATATGAGTGATGATTGGACAAAGAGTTCAATCTTTGACAAACAGATCTACTACTGTCAGCTTCCATACTTGGAAAGAGCTATGTTATCACTTCAAAACAATGTCTGGTTCTGAATGGTGTGCTGTGGCACACTATGATTAATAGTAATATTGGTGCATAAAACAGATTACAACTGTATGTACAGGCTATACACTAAGTCTAGTCTAAGCTGATTAAAATAAGAAAAAAAACTTACTTCCTGAAGGGCCATAAAATTTAACCATGAATTCATTGAGACCACCAAGAATAGTGACCTCATGTTTACTTTCTATGCTGAATTAAGTCAAGGAATGAGCTTTCTAATGATATCAATAACATAATATAATAGTAAATAATTGGTAGGCATCTAATATAGATCTAGATCTATTTAATTTTGGGCAATCTATACTGTGTAGCAACTGTATATTTATAGTTAGCAACCATACTCAGCCAACAGTCACATTTGACTTGAAAAATCTTGATCTATAACCTGGACCTGGAGGTCCAGAATATTTAATCCTGAATTAAATTTTTAAAATGATTTAAGGTCTAGATCTAGTTTTAGATATTTTGGTATAGATTTACATTATAATTTTTACCATCAATTTTTATTACTCAATGTCTAGTCTAGGCTCAGTAACTGAGTAAATGCACATTTTAAAAGATCTTTACTATCTTAAATCTAGTTGATGCAGAAACTAGAACTAGTCTAATATTTGTATTTTCCTGTATGTAATATAAAGAAAGCTTTAGTAAATTTTAATGTTTAGCTAACAAAGAAGAAAAGTCCAATGTTGTTGTTTTTTAAGAGTGGTGGTGGAAAAGGTTGGGGGGAGGGGGTAAGTCTGGTGAGTAAAGGGTGGAAATAGCGTCATTGATTAGATAGATCTAGTAGGACTGATATTTTTTTAAAATGTTTTTTTAGGTTCTGGATCATTTGATAAACAATGAAATTATTAATACCAAACACTACACTAATTTAGACCTACAAGTACAAGCTAAAAACTAACTCTCAATCTTGTTTAAATTCTGAAATAAGATCCGAGTTCTATAAACAAGCAGCTGCTACAGTGCTAGGGCTAGATCATAATAGATCTATCTAGTCACTAGTCTAGATAGAACTAAGAATGATCATGCCAATAACTAAGTCATAAGATCTTTTAGAGTACTTGTCTAAGTCTAGTAATTAAAGAGGTTCATTGATCTAGATTTGATTCATGTATCATACACAAATAACTCATCAAGTATATGTAACAGAAAAAAAAAGGATACAGTTTAACCACGTCTGTGTCCATTCTACGCTTCCCAGGACTTGGGGACGACATCTTAAAACTTTTTTATCTTCACTACTAGACGGACTTTCCAAAACAACAACAGCAGCTATGGCGGAGCTCTTCTGCTAAGGGATTACGTTATGTCACGTGACCGATTTAAGCCCTCCCCCTTATCATTTTTCATAACATTATTTGCAGGATATTTTTTAAATTCAATAATTAAATACGATTCGTTTTTGCTAAATTTTCAGATTATTTTAAAGATATATAATAAGGTCGAAATAGCTGATTTAGAAAAAAAAAAAAAAGAAGACTTAGTAAAGATATAGGTCACAGTTCAACCAATTGATTGACAGCTGTTCCTTAAGAGGAAATACCATGGCAAGGGTCTAGTCAGCTGTTCGATGTAAACAAACAAGCATGCTGAACGTTGCATTTCACCCGTTGCAGGTGACGATTAAAGTGCTAATTATTTCAACTCATTTTTTCTAATGTTTAACGCGATTAGGTTATGCATTGCAAGCAACGTGGAGAGAAATTAGAAATTACTATTGTTATAAGTTACATTTTATTATTTAAAAAAGGGGGGGGGTGTGAATATAATTATTTATTGTTAATGGACTCCTTCAGTCACGAAGCGACTATGGATCATCTCATAGAAATTAGATGAATGCTTGAGCATTAGCTGTAGTCGGAACGATGTCGCCCACACATCCTCCTCTCCATGCAGCTTATGTATCCAAAGGAACAGCAAGTGCCGATACAGTTTGGGAGGTCAGCGGCGTTGCATTTTCTGCTAGGGTGTAGCACTGAGTGCTGCAAACTGTCTAAGGGTTGTCTGTTCCTGATTTTTCCTCAGCCTGGACTCCCGATGCCTTTTTCATGATTGGGTATAGCTGCATGGCAGCAGAGGTTTGCATTCAGAGTTTTCATTATCCATCAGTCTCCGTGGCTAACGATTCCAGCTCCTCCTGCCAGAAGCTTACTGGTTTAGTTGCCAGTTACTCGTCTTCGACCCTTTTCCTGTTAGTGAAAACAGTTCCGCCGGACTCAACCACACGTGAAAGCCTGGAGTTGGACTGGTTGTCAGAGGCTATTTGAGACGAATGCCATTAGGAAACATTGCTCGAGTGCATTAACACTTCCGGCAATGACAACGTAGTTAACGGATTAAATTTACCGTATATAGCCTATCTTTCTTCCGCTAAATTATAACACATAGTAATTTTTATTATTTTGTTGACATCGGTGATCTTAAATATGGCGGCGTCCTTGGCATTGTCTATTTTGTTTATTTATTTCAACGTCTTGTCCTGATCTTTTCATTTTCTTTCGGTTTCGTCATTTCGTTACCACATTTCTTCCTATCACTTTGTCTTCTTTTTCTCTCTGACTTTATTCTATTGCGTCAAGAATATAAAGGGGATCTTAAACATAGTGGTTTCAACAAAGAGCAAATTATTATAAGCAACTTTTAGTGAGAAATACACAACGGTACTAAAAGAAGGTAAAAAAAAAAAATGCATGGAATACGGTTTAATAAAAATAAAGGAGGACAACTGTGTAGGATTACATTGCATTTTCTAAAAAAACAAACAAAACAAAACAAAAAGCCAGTAAATCAAAGTCCTTTCAACCACATTTACAATATGTTAAAATATTTCACAGACAAAGCGACTTTTTTACAATAGTTCATCATCGTGCGAACTTAAGTTACACGTGGATCTCTATGTAGAACATTTTCTACTGATAGTATGCCTACTTTGTGAAAATAACATCAAATAAATCGATAAATAGGGTTAACCAAAGCAAGTATCTGGTACATTTTTGTAACCAGGGTACTAGCGGATCCAGAACCTTGGAGTGGGGAGGGGGACGATTTTTTTCCAAATCCTAACCCTAAGCATAAACTCGCGAACAGCATATATATATATATATATATATATATATATATATATTTATCATGGGCGTAGCCAGGACTTTTTTCCGGGGCTGGTTTTGAGGGGATTTTTTTCTCCCCCCCCCCCAATTATATATATATTATATTATATTATATATTATATATATTTATATGTCACATAATATGAGTGTGTGTGTATATATACATAAATAACCTTTTTACATTCTGACCCTTCATTCTTTCGGAAGAAGTTTATTGTACCCTAGAAGGGCTTGAATAGGTTGTTCCTGAGAGGTCTGGGGAAGCGCTGGGAGCTCTCTTGTAACCTCTCTTGACCAAGCTCTTGGAATTAGGTGACTATAGTTTGCTTTAGATTTTATATCTAAAAGGGAAGTTTTATCGTAGAAATCATCTGGAGGGATTTTAAACTTAAAAATAAGCCCTTTGGAGGAAGGGGGATTAAACTAACCCCCTCCCCCCAATTGGCTTGGCTACGCTTATAGAATTTTTAGTGTGTAATTTGCTTATTTTTATATTGAAGAGGTATGTTTTAGCATCATACCCTTCTGAAAGGGAGCGGTTAAACTCAAAACCCCTTGGCTACGCTCATAGCATTTTGAGTGCGTAATTTGCTTTTTTTTATTTTGAAGAGATATTTTTTAACTTCAAACTCCGCTTAAAATCAAAGTCTTCCTTAGCTGTTCTCTGGGAATTTGGGGATTGTCGTTTGCATTATTTTTTTATTGTATCATAGAAGAGGGGCATTTAACTGCAAAACCACGTTGGCTGCGCTGGGGCAACAGATGGTTTAGTATTAAAATCTCACCTAAAATAAACAAAATCATAGCAAAAAATCAGTCAATAACCCCCGACTCGCCCCCCCCCCCCTTTACGGAGGGGGATTTCATTTCGGGGGGGGGGGGGGGGTTAAACCCCACCCCCTGGCTACGCCCATGATATATATATATATATATATATATATATATATATAAATTATGGCTTTTTTATAGCGCTACTTTCATGCTTATAGCATGCTCAGAGCGCTTTGGTCCAATCTCATTTGGGGCGGAGGGGGTATCTAGGAGAAGGTTTTTCCGTGCTGCCTTTAGGCGCTCAGTAAACACAACTCTGCCAGCGCAATTAGCCTCTCGACCACGCTATATATATATATTTTTTTTTTTAATATATATATATATTATATATATAAATATATATATATATTAGAATTAAAAAAAAACAGTGTTTCTAAACCTTTGGCGCAAAAAAAAAGATGTTGAGCCCTTTCTCTTGACAGCTAGGGAGTCTGGGGGTGCGCTGTTAGCTCCCTCAGTGGGGTCCAGGGCGATGCCAAAAGCGTTTTGTAGCATTCTTCACAGCAGAAACGTATTCTCCAAAGCAAGTATCTGGTACAGCTCATTATTCATTCTATTCAAAAAGGACCTATTGAAAATGTTTTTCAGATAAGATACCCCACATATTTAGATTAAGGCTTTGAGGATCGTCGCCGAAAAAAAAAACATTTTCGAAAAATAATAATAATAAAAAAACAACACCAAAAAAAACAGCCATGTTGAGGCCTTTCTCTGGACAGCAAGGTGGTCTGGGGGAGCGCTGTAAGCTCCTCCATTGGGGTCCGGAGAGAACACCCTCGCAAAAGCGTATTCTTGCATTCTTCACTGCAGAAGCGCATTCATCCGATTAAAAATGGACCTTTTGAATAATGTTTTACTTGAAAAATATTCTAATATGAATTTACAGGCCCTTACTACATTGCCAATACAACCGATTTGTTCCTTGAAAAGATACCCCACATATTTAGTTTAAGACTTTGAGGATTGCCGCCGAAAAAAAATATTCGAAAAATAATATTTAAAAAAAAGCTCATTTGTACTTGATACATTTTATTCAATAGGCATGTTTGTAACTTTGGTTTGTTACAGAACTATAATTCAAATCTCTAAACAAAAATTTCGGAAGTGGGAGGAGAAATTAAGTGGGCCAATTAGATTCGACTCTAAATTTTTTGCATTTTTAGGATTCAAGTATATATTGTGAGTTATAGTCTCAAAATTTTATATACAATAGAAAAATATCAGTATAAGTCACTAGCGGATCCAGAACTTCGGAGTGTTGGCGGGCGATTTTTTTTCCAAATCCTTAACCCTAACGCCCAGTAAGCCCTAATCCTAAGCATAAACACCCGTACATGATATATATGAAAATAGGTTGAAATATAAATAAATAGTATATATTATCAGGGTTGTGGCGAAAATAAAAAATGACGCCCTCCCCCCTTTTTTTTCTAGAAAAAAAATGTGTTACGAGTGAGCTGCACCATGAGAATTTACACTTGTCTACCCGTGGCTGGGCTCCATTAGTAAAGTGCAATGAAATAGAAAAGCACTAAATGTGGCTCTACAAAGATGGCTAAGACAGATTTTAGGAGTCAGTTATAGAGATCGGATGTAAATCAAGGAAATCCTATGCCGAACTGGGAGTCGACCCTTTCGTAAGATTGTGACAGAGCGTCGCATGCGGTTTGCAGGACATGTTCTCCGACAAAATGAATAACGCATAATAAAAGTTGCGATGACATCCTAGTACAACTTGGCGCCAAACTTTCATGAAGGTCCTCAGAGCAGGTGGGAAGAGGCTTCGGACATTGCCAGTGACAGATTTTTGTGGAAACAGCTTGCCAGCAAATGCGCCGAACGGCGCGGGAGGGTCTAAGTCAGTAAGAATAGCACAATTCGTCTTTGCATTTTATTCCTTTTTTTACTACGTACAAAACTACTTGACGAGCCTTGCGTGTAGCGAAGTCATACAGTATGTCATACACATTTTATTTCCTACATAGATCATGCTCAATAGCAAGAATTACCAAATGTTTCAATCCACTACAAGAATTGTTGACCTCAAGTAATTCTTCATTATTTTGAGGCGCGAGAAGCTTCTTTCACCAGTTTACACAATTACGGATAATGCATCATGCCGTAGGATAGTCGTTTTCCATATTGAATGGCACCCCAAAATGTCTATATATTTCAGGAGAGTTTTATGAGTTTTTAAAAGATTTATAATAAATTCTGGAGATCTCAAGGACTTTTCGTATATTTTACAATTTCAGAATATTTAAAGGAGCTCCTGGTTAATCGACAGTAGGCCGCGGGAAATCTGTTATAAGTTATAAAATGGTTTAATTTAATAATTTATACACCTAGAATTAGCGCGGGTCCTATGAAAGTGCGGGGCCCACTGCGGTCGCATAGGTTGCAGTGGACTAAGGCCGGCCCTGCAAAATAGCGGCGTATGCTACTCCGTAGGTCGACTAGCTCTTTATAATACTCTAATGATATGTCTTTAGATCTAGTCTTTGAAGGTGATACTTTAAATGTTCCTGGACATTACACTCTTGAATCAATTAGAGATGGAAATCGATCACATCACATAAAGTTCGGATTCGGTTCGATTAGATGCCACCATGTCAAGATCATAAGACGAAATAAACCATTTTTTAAAAATCTAATATTCATTATTTGTTAATAGAAAAATAATTGCTCTATAAGTTGTATATGGGAGGTGATAGTATTTTTTTAAAAATGTAATTCTAATTTATATTATATAGTTCCATTCTACTAAAGAGTGTTTGTCCCTCCACTAATAGTTCTAGAATACGGCAATGAACCCATGGTTTGTCCACTATCTTTTGTAAACAAAAAGGTTATGCCATATATATAAGTCCAAAAGATAATATTTCAGTAGACCACAAGGAGTCTTAACACCATAATATTCACGTGGCACATGGAATTTTAAATAGCGCATTTGTTTTGTTGTTGTTTTTTTAGATTTAAACGTGACAGACAATACTAACTTTTCCTCTTTGGAAGGCCACTAAAAATGACTTTCTACTTTGCATTCGTATTCTTATGATTGCTTCCCTTCCACTATGAAACCTGAAGACCTCGGACTGAAACAAATACTTTTAGCGAGCTGTTTTATTATAGCATTTATATAGCGCTACTTTCATGCTTATAGCATGCTCAGAGCGCTTTTGGTCCAATCTCATTTGTGGACCGGTGGGAGGGGGGAGGGGGTATCTAGGAGTTGGTTTTCCGTGCTGCCTTTAGGCGCTCAGTAAACACAACTCTGCCCGAGTCGGGTGTCGAACCTCGAGCCCCCTTCTAGGTAGCCAAGCCAAGCCAAGTTCAAGCGCACTTGGCCTCTCGACCACGCTTCTGGAAGAAACAACCCTTGAATGCTACATACACGGCTCGTGTGATATAGAAAAGGGGGGGGGGGGTAAAAAGCAACATTAGCGTTGATAAGCAAACTACAGTCAGCAAATTCCATGATCGTAGCCAAGAGGAGTTTTGATTTTAAAACGCCCTCTTCCTTAAAAAAAGCAAACTACATTAATTAAATTCCATGAACGTACAACTAGGGCATGATCGTCATGTCTTGTAAATCCGTCGGTTGCAGTTCCTTTACTATCCTTCTTGCTTCCAGCCCTTGCTTCCAGCTCTTCTTGCTTCCAGCCCTTCTTGCTTCCAGCCTTTGCTTCCAGCCCTTCTTGCTTCCAGCCCTAGCCATATTCACATGCTATAATTAATTATCAAAAATTAATTAACTAATTTTTTTGATCGATTCATGTCTTATCAGGTTCAGTGAATAATTGTGCAAAGTTTTAACTTAATCAGAGAATGAGAAATGACAGAAAAAACATGTTCAAACTTTTTACAAACTCAGAGTTAGTTTATAATAAAAAGTATTCACGTATTCGTCGTAGAATCATTTCATTTCCGTCGGCTGGTTATCATGTTCCACAAAAATTAAAGATCTGTCCACTTCAACTTTTCATTTGTTCAACTGTCCCATTATATTCAGTCACAACTGTTAAATGGCACGATTCCACTCACGTTGCTACCCGAAGACCACGACCAGAAATGCAGAAATTTGACATCAAACGCTAAATACCACTGACTCATGGGCTGATTCATTGATCAAGAAATCTCTTAAACTGTCGTACGGATCCGCATGAAATTTCGAACACAAATTCCTTTTACCTCATAGGCGCTCATTAATACCAGATTTGACATATTTTCAACTTGAAAGCTATTGATGATACATCTCATAGACTACTTTAGTTATACCCGCTACTAGGTAACATTAAAAGATCACATTTTGTTCCTAACAAGGGTGCTCTATAGAAGCATTTTGTACCAAGTAACGTTAAAAAGATCAATCTAGATCTATTTCGCTATATTTAAATGGGTTCAGATTACTTCAGATAAACAATTACAATGAATGAAACCAAATTGATATTTCTTTTTAATTAGAAAACAAAATACCAAAATAAATGTAGAAAGGGGAACGGGAAATGGCATTCAATTGAAGCCTTCGGAAAATGTTTATCATCCTCCAGGTCTGAAACTGATGGTATGAAGAAATGTATGCAGTGTCTTATACCGTCAATTGCTCGCTTTAAGATTGAAAAAAAAGTAAAAGTAACCAAAGGTCGAAATATAGTATTAGAGTGATTGAGAAGCCGAAAAAAATCATAATGTATACGAAGGACTAAGGAAAGAGAGTGAGAGAGAGAGGATGGAAAGAGAGAGCAGGCCGTGAAATTTCATTGTAACAGATACTCTAATTCATGAGCTTAATATGTTAGGTTGATAGTTAAAATCTGTCCCGATTATTAAAACAAAATAAGGGGATGTTCCGGCTATAATAAACAATATAAAGTCTGTGAACAAACAAACTAACTAACTAAACAAACAACTGTTTACTGCTAGTAATTTATAGATGTACATTTATAGATGCAAATTATTAAGATTTGATATTGAGCCATTTTTTTTACCAATGCGCGAATCTATGAATGAAGCTTGAGTTATTAATGAAGAAGTCTGTGACTTTAAAACAAAACCTACATCCCCTGAAGTTTTTCATTTAAATGTGGTGTACTTTTTATGAAAAATCTGCTTGCATAGAGAAAAGTAGTCGTTGCATAAGAACTTTGAAATGTCTAAAATATCATAATGTCTAATTTTCATTTTCTTTTGGTTTTGAGATCTAAACGGGACGGAGGGACGGACTGACAGACCCCACAAAAACAATAGCAGCTTTTTCCATTCGAGGGGCCGCTAAAAATTAACCAATTAGATAATTAACTATTGATAATTAATTATTTTTGACTGATGTGGTGGTATAAATTGAATTAGTCCCCTTTACACTTTATTTTTAAAGTTTGAAACTAACAATAGATAACTATAAAACCTATTTTCAAAAGCATTTCTATGGTACAGTGGTCAATATATCGACTTTATGAGGCTAGAGCCCTGGTGTTCGAATCTATGTCGTTCAACTTTTATTTTCTTCTATAGTCTCGTGGATGGTAACATAATTATTAGCCTTTCTTCAACCTTCTATTTTTTTAAAAAGTATTTCTTCATCGAGCTTGTTTACATCAATATCTGTTCAAGAGAATACTGCTTGTCCCTTATGACATAAGGAAAATAACAGACTAACTACTAACTAACTAAAAGACAAAAAAGGCTAGTGAATGAAATTTATATCCAAGTTTATTGCAAGTAAATTAACCAAACATTGTAGATAAGAACTAAGTATCTAGATCAACAATTATTAATAGCCTACATTTGCTAGGGAAAAAAAGACCATATCAAAACTAAGATATTTGAAGCATCAAGTACAATTTAAAGGCGATAATTCCCCTGGGACCAGTCTCTATTTCAAATAAATATACTGCTCAGTACATTTCAATTCAATACAATTTATGTATAGATGAAAAAGAGATTCTCGGAAATTAGTATATCAAGAAGTAAAATATGAAGATCTAATGATGTCTACAGAAGAACAGCAAGTACACTTACTATCAGCAAGCCTACTGTACCAAGAGATAGGTCTTTTTAAAAAGCTAAAACAACATCTAGATAGCACGCAAACAAACTAGATCTAGAGCTCTTGTATCATTCTATTCTCCCATTTACTCAAGTTGGGCAACAGCAATACCTGGGTCATCAGACAACGGCCGTGGTCACCTTTATTTTTCACTGGAATGCTGTTTATTTCTAGAAAACGGAAGAACCTACATATAGGAAATTATAAACCTTTTGTGTTCATTTACACAAAGGAATTATTTTGTTATTTTTCAATTGTATTTCTAAGTATAAATAAATTATGGTAAAAGTATTGATTTTTGCCTGTTTCTAAGTGCTAGTATACATATTAATAAGCTACATGTCCTAGGGTCTCCTATTCTTGTGTCAATGAAATCTGGATGCAGCACTAAGCCAGTCAAATGTTCTTCAATAGTTGTCTTTGTTAAAAATGCATTAAGCAATCATTTTATTTCTTTTTTCTCATATCGAATCAATTAGTTACAGATATTATCTATCTACCTAGATCTACATCCCTCTTCCCCCTCTCTCTCCCAAACTCGATTATGTTTCTATCAATCCAAAGATGAAGTCAGTAACACACTTAGTATGGTTACTACACATTTGACTAGCACAGAATTTGGCACGAGATGCGAACTGCGTCAGAAACAACAACAACAACACACATACTCTTCATACTCATACAACTAGCATTCCTTTCTACGCCACCAACACACACAACTAGCATTCCTTTCCACACCACGATTTTGTATTTCTTCCCTAGCTAGGGACAGGTTTGACCTAAGGAATGAAATAAGTTTCCTCTTTTCTTTCTCTTTTGTTTGTTGGTTTTAACAATAGTGGCACTATAATCTAGTGTATGTATTTCATAAATTCCATAGATTTAGGGTTAGTCACCCTTGTTATAACGCTTCTATTAACTCACCGTCTGTCTGGTACACATATAGTACACGTTCTCCCACTTTCCAGTCTAGGATCAAGTTAAAAACTTGATACACAAGTATTATTTGTCTCAAACAACACATGACTCAATCGAAAAACTGACCAATTATTTTAACGTAATTAATTTTGTTTTAATAGGTCAGGTCAGGTCGTCGCATAAAATTTGAAACTAGCAATAGATGACTATAAAAACTACCATTTTTATAAGCACTTCTCTAGCTCAGTGGATAGCATGTCTGACCTTCCATCAAAAAAAGGCTTGAACCTTAAAGTTCAATTAAATGTTGAGCACCTTTTTTGTTATTGCTTTAAAAAAAAAACAGCATGTATAACCCCCTTCCCAACTGGTCCACACATTTGATTGGGCAATAGCGAGATTAGCATGTTAAAAGCATGAAATTGCGCTTAACAAAAAAAAATTAAAATATTTCTAAACGCACACATTCATTATTCTTATTTTAGATCTATTAAAAATTAATTACCTGATTGGTCAAAATAATTGATACAATTACACTTATTATAAGCTTTGTTTTTTAAAAAGTAATTTTTAAAAACTTTTAACTTGCCTTTTGTTTCAAATCACTAACTACATAGGTGGTAGAACTGTGAGACATAACTAAAATCTAGAAACAAAAATGTTTTTTTTAGCAGACGTAAAAGTTCAAGATGTTCATACTCTGGAACTGTGATCGTTACTTTTTGTTTTACCCAGAATTTAGATCTAGAAGCACTATGGGCGCCGCATGTTGAGTAGTCATTAGGCCTACTCATTCATCAACTTTTCATTAGATGTCCTACACAAACTAGCTGTCCCAAATCTCTGAGTTAGTCTTGGGTTTAACTCAGACAATATTCTTTCTGGGGTTTTCTTTCTAGTTAGTACACAGAGGTCAACATTTCGTCAGATTGTCTCTAAGCGTTTTGTAACTGCGTCGATGCACCAGAAATGTGAGGCTTTGATTATTTATTATATACATTTCTTCTCCCTCTCTCTCCCTCTCTCTTTTGCATACATACATACATACTAAACTGTCGCAGACATACCTTCACACAATATTGACAGTAACTCAGTCATAGAGCATCCACTATTGAACTATAATAATATAGGCTGTTCAGGGGACAGTAGTCACATTCTATATTTTTTAAAGCGTAGAACTATCACTTTTAAGTGAAGTGCGTTTATTGTTTACATCTTTTTATATGCTTAGTAGCTCTATATTCGAAGAACTTTTTTAGGAATCTAGATTTCAAGCAAATATTACACATATTGAGTTTTTTACTAAGCATGTATAATCAATGCTTGTACATCCGTTACAGGAACTGGTCACAAAATGTTTGAGATAGAATTGTATCAACTAGCTAGATCTATTAGTAATGAAATCACAAAGAAAGAACATCAATGTTCAAATAAACTAGACTATATACCAACAGAATAAATATAATTACAATGTAGATATTCAATAGCATTTTGTGCTGATCGCAAGCTATTATCAAGATTCTTATTTCCTTATTACCTTCCTCGAAAAAAGGTTCGGCACATTAAAAAACAAAGGTTTGGATAACATAGCAATCAACTATTGACTCATCTATAATAATCAAGTGGGTTGTATTGCAGTCACTTGTGTTGAGAAAACAAAATGTCTATAGATGCAACAATTAGTCAGTCTCACTGATAGAAGGTATACTATGCATTGTATTTAGTTGAGGAACTATGGAGTGTAGATATATTCATTTTTCAGCAAACGTACAATTAGAGATTCAATAAACCCGGAACTGGTCGAGATATCTAGAATTAGTCAAAGACTAAAGGCTGAGGAAATACTTGCATCAAGAACTTACAAAATAAAACTTGTTCTCCTGAGCAGTTCGGTAATAAATAACTAGCATGCTCTTTGTTTTTAAATGAAACTCGCCTGTTTGATGCTGACTGATTTGTATGCCAGTTCAAACAGTCACTACACTCGTTTTCAATTCTAGAATCATGACAACCTATTACAACATTATTAGAATTAACTGTCAGTTTTCTTTGTAGTCCAGCTCCCCATCCCACCCCCCAAAATCTACTTGCATAGACTCAATGTGTAGCAATGGAAACTTCAGGACGTCCAGTTTTTAGTTTTGATGAACGACTTGTCGCTGCGCTGTGCAAATGTGCTAAAGGTCCCAATGGGACCATATAATGCATAGAATTGAATTGCTCCCAGTGAAATAGAAATCAATTAAACAAATGTTTCTTAATTATTTTGTTTTTAACAAGACCAGTTTAAAACAGCTTAAAGAATCTACGAGAGGATTTTTAAAAAATTGAGCAATGAAAGAGTCTATTTTAAAACTTGACTACTGTGACATTTCTAAGAGACATTCAGCGCACTGAGCTACAACACTAAATCTGTATACCAAGTAAAAAGTCCATGGCCTAACTAGATCTGCACGCTTACACTCATAAAATACGATTTGATCTAATTATACAATTATACAAGTTATTACTCTCTAGTGTTCTCTCGTTGGAAATATTTGAGCAATGTATTTGGATATTGCATTTCCTTTGATTTTCAAGTATCACCAATCTCTCATATTACATTTTCGTTGAAAAAATGTCTGTGGTCAAATATTTTAATCTGCCACCCAACTGCCTAATGTCTGCCTCTAAAACTTATGGTTGATTATCAATTGATGGTAATGTTTTATTAGATTTTTTAAAAATCCAGACAACATATTCGGCCACCATGAACACATTTTGCGATTCTATCCTGCGTGCAGTATCAAAGTATGAAATGAAGATGTTGACTACATGTCGCCGAAAATTCCAGCAAACGTTTTCCTCAAATTTTTCATGGTGTCTTCCTCATCTCTGCTCCCCATTCGAGCAAGTCCTGGAGGTGCAGCATTGGGAGCTGGAAATGGCTGAGGTGGTGGATTGCTCATGTGAGATGGTTGATGACCAGGAGGACCACGTGATTGATTCGGTGACTGTTGTAATGACCTGAAATATAATCACCATAAAAATTGTGTGAAATGAAAACATTGACAGAAAAGAAAAAAAATGTTTTCGCTTTATAAGTTTCATTTGACTCATGTAGTGAACAAAGCTACCACCCTCCTTTAAAAATAATGTCATTGGTCACTGCAACAACCGTGGCGCATTGCTATTAGAAATGTGCGCACCCCACAAGCTGACTGTAACAAATACACTCTTCCAGTTAACACATAGAAAAAAGACAACGTAAATGCATCCTAGATCCAAGCACTGGCATCAAAGGACTTCATCATTGTCAGTGTGACAGACAGGATGTCAAAGTCAAAAGTTGTATGCGGAGCGGACTGTTGAACTGACCACTGGCTAAGTTGTAAATATTCATCAAACCACCTAGGCGGCCACAGAGAAAGCAAGCACGCAAAGCGCTTAGCACTTGGACTCACGCTAACAGGCTCGATCAGCATACAAAATATACACCAGAAGGATCCGCTCCCAAGTGAGGCAATAGGACACTGGAACACTAAGTTGTCACAAAAACCACACACACACACTCTCTCTATCTATCTAATCCAATCTATCTATCTATCTATCTATCTATCTATCTATCTATCTATCTATCTATCTATCTATCTATCTATCTATCTATCTATCTATCTATCTATCTATCTATCAATCTATCTAATCTAATCTAATCTATCTAATCTAATCTAATCTATCTATCTAATCTAATCTAATCTAATCTAATCTATCTATCTATCTATCTTATTTCTCTCTCTCTCTCTCCCTCTGATATATATACACTTTAGATTACTTTAGAATATCATCATTCCTTCCCACTAGTGTTATGCCTCCTCTATTTTGAATAAAACGTCTATTTAATTCAGAACTTTGCTATTAAAACCCTATGGGCCTAATGGCATTTTGAAGGATTTCTAAACGGTCCACATTTTGAAGTCCACATTGATGTTACTTAGAACAAAAAAGCAAGAACTTAAACATTGGAGTCTGCAGTGCTAAAAAAGGCTTTCAAAAAATCTCCTCTCTAATGGGCAGAGGATATATAAATAAAAAGCCAGCTATTTATAGACTTTCAGTATTTTATTTTTCTGAAACTTTAACTAGAGAAGACCCCCCTTCCCTCTAACAAAAAATTAACTTTCACTGGAGGAGCGTTGTATGCTCTCTCAAAGGTTTTAAGAGCTAAGCGGTTTTTTAATTTTTTAATTTTGCATTCTGAGCTTCAGAAATTCATTCTCCTGGTGTCCACACGACCACAACGCCTCTCCTGGTAGGAAGAGAAGGTCTAATAAATAAAGTTTGCGACGGTAGCTACTGAATTGTCAGAGACATTTTTGGTGATTCGAGGCACGTAAAACTGCAACAGGCTTTGTCGTTGTAACATCTTCCTCGTATTTAGTAACTTGGGTTGTCAAAAAACGTCTTTAACGAGTTTTCAAGAAATTTGACATTTAATGTTTATCTGTCTTTTAATGTTGCCATTTCAAAGTCACTATTTTCAAACTATATAGCAACTTGACTCAGTGTTATGGATCCATCAGCGCTCAAGTTTCAGACATACACAGTTTCCAGTAACTGACCTATACAATTATAACCGTGTTTAATCTTTTTAAATTCCTTATTTACTTACCCATCAGCAGGCCGATTCTGTGGAGGTTTAACAGATGGACTCGATGATGCCGGATTTTGTGGACTACCGTTCATCTGATGCATAATGGCGTGACTGCTAGTAGCTTTACTGAAAATATTGTTTACAGATATAGTGATGGTTTTATCAAGAACAACAAAAAGTGCAAACAATCCTACAAATATAAACTACTAGTCGAACTTTTTGCAGGGCCGGCCTTAGGGCACTGCAACTTATGCAACCGCAGTTGGCCCCGCACTGTCATAGGCCCCACGCTAATCCTTATTAAATTAAACCATTTTATAACTTATAACAGATTTTCCGCGGCCTCCTGATTTACCGGGTGCTCCTAGAAATCTCATGAAATGGCAACATATACGAACAAGTCTTGGAAATCTCCGGAAATTATAAAAATCTCATGAAAATCTGAAATATAGACAAAATTGTCATTTTGGGGTGTCATTCAATATGGAAAACGCCAATCCTAAGCGCGATAAGTAAAAACGGCATTATGCATTACCCGTAATTGTGTAATCTGGTGAAAGAAGCTTCTCACGCCTCAAACTAATGAAGAATTACTTGAGGTCAACAATTCTTGTAGATAGATTGAAATATTTGGTAATTCTTGCTATTGAGCGTGATCTATGTAGGAAACAAAATTTTTTATGATATACTGTATGACTTCGCCACACGCAAGGCTCGTAAAGTAATTCTGTACTAGTAAAGAATGAATAAAATGCAAAGACGAATTTATTTTCAAATACAAACTCTTAATTTTCACTTATTATTCGTATCCCTACCCATAGAGCCTCACAATGGTTAAGTCCGGCACTGCTATTTAGTGACGGGGAATACTACTTGTTCTCCTCCCCCCTCTCTTTTTTCCCGCTAAAGTTACTTGAGGTAACTCTAGTCCGACTTGCAGAAATAAAAGAGTGATCTTTCTATGACTTCTTGGTGGTGTCAGGATGGTTGAGCCATGAAGAGAATATATAAATAGATTTTTTCTAATTATTACATTAAAAAGTCAGCACTTCTAACTAACTGTTATATACTAGAAAGCAATCCAAGTAAGTGGGTTATTAAAAAATTCTTTTTTTAAACAAAGTTTATTTGAAGTGTAATTGTATCAATTAGTTTGGATCAGTCATGCAATTACGTTCGTAATAGATCTAGAGTCTAGACCAACAACAATAAATCTGGGTGATTAGAAAAAAAATATAACAATTGTTTTATGTTTAGCGCTATTTCATGCTTTTAGATTTCTCAATGCAATATGATATCTATTATCTGGACCAGTTGGGAAAATAAAGGGTGGGGGGAAGAAAAGGATATCTGGGTTAATTTTACCATCATCATCATCATCATCATCATCATCATCATCACTCCTTTGAGTTCCTCATGAAACAAAGGGCCTCGACAAAAACACGCTACCCTCCACGGTCTCTCGCTAGTTTTTTGATGGTTTCCCAGCTCTTCCCGGTCCTCTCGGCTTCTTCAAGTACACTGCGTCGCCATGTTCTTTTTGGTCTTCCTCTACGTCTTGTTCCCTGGGGGTTCCACTCTAAGGCCTGACTAGCTCTGTTGCTGGTATCTTTTCTAAGGGTGTGACCAATCCATCTCCACTTCCTCTCTAAGATCTGCACTTCTATATTTTTCTGTCCACTCATCTCCCACATTTTGGTGTTTTCTTCTTTGTCATACCAGTGTATTTTTAATATATTTCTCAGGCATCTGTTGATGAAGGTCTGTATTTTTTGTTGTTGTTGCTTCAGTTGTTCTCCATGTTTCAGAACCATACAGTAGGACAGCCTAGACATTAGAGTTAAAGATTCTTAGCTTAGTCTTGTTTGAGATGTGAGGAGATTTCCAGGTTAGTTTTAGCTGTGTAAATGTCTGACGCGCTAGATTTATACGGCGTCTAATGTCTTCATCTATTCCAACTGATATACTGACTACACTCCCAAGGTATATAAAATCCAGTACTATGTCTCCAATTTGTTTATTGTTTACTTTAAGTACTTTCGCTTTTTGGTGGTTTATTTTGAGCCTACTATTTTTCCTACTTTGCTTAAAGCTGTGACCTTTTCTTGCATATCCTGTAGTCTGTGTGATAATAGGGCTATGTCATCAGCGAATTCGAGATCTTCCAGCTTTTGTGTGAGAGTCCATTGGATTCCTTTCCCTGCGTTAGAGTAGGCTTCTTTTACCATAATCATTTTTTAAAAGCATTTATTTAAAAAAGGGGGAACGGCCTGAATTACTAGAGCCTCCTCAAGCCGGCATTCTAACCATTCTGCTAGTAAGGTGTGTATGAAAATAGAAGAATTTATAGTTGTCTATTGTTTCAAACTTACTTTAATGCGGTGATTTAAGGGGATACCAACACCTCAGTAAATTACAATTTCTTTCCCTTGTTTGAGATATCAAACAAAATAATTATTTACCAATGGGTGTGCAAACGTTTTACCAGACAGACTGACAGAATGAGTTGATATAAGCTTTGTAAAAAATCCAGTGCTTTTCACTTTTCTTCTAGGCTCATTGAGTAGATGAATTCAACTGAAATATGCAACGGATCTTAGCTAATTAGGTTTACTAGTTAACTCTTCAAAGCAGGTCATTACTGCTATTGCTAGTCTAGTCTAGTCTTAAAGACTGTCTGTACAGTACAAAACAAATTAACTAACTATCCTGTCTACACAGTACAAAACAAATGAGCCTAGAGACAAAACTGGAACTAACTATCCTGTCTACAAAACAAATGTATTCAGTGACTTCAAGTTCTCACCTTAAGGACATGGAAACTGGCTTGCACATCGTCTGCATTTTGGCTAGCACCAGCTCTGCAATCAGGCGTCTGTCTTCTTCTTGAGCTTCTCCTAGCAAGGTCATGGACGAGCCGTTCACCTAATGAGACAAATGTCATTGCTGTGAAAATCTTACTATATACAGATTTTTATTAAGTTATATTTGTGTATTTTCTTTCTTTACAAAAGTAGAATTGAGCATCTAAAGCATTATTTTGACTGATGAGAAAATACTGTCAAGAACAAAACTCAGAGGCGGCCGCCAATAGATATTGAATATTCAAGCCATAATCTTGTTTTGATTTTCCAAAGTAATAAAATGTAAAAGAATCATTTTTTAAATTGAAAAAAAAAAGAACAACCTATTATCAATAGGTCAAGAAAGTAAATGTAAAATAAGCCAGAAAATCGATTTCAGATAATCATTTGGCGTTATTTTTAACTTGAAAACAAATTGAACAACATATTATAGATAATGATATTTCTGACTTAGGCCTACATTAATTATTTTTTGTACAAAAGAGAAATCAACTTCTCAATAAGTTTTCTAGTTGTGTTTTTTTTTTCGATAGAAAGTGACAAACCAAAAGAAAGAGGACACAAAACTAATAGCGATCTGACGATGTCCCTTAAAAAACAAACAACAAAATAAACACACAAACATTGTTTGGGGACTAACATAGGCCCTGTGTACATGGAAGGTACGCCACTGCATGAGTCACTAGGTAATACATTTTCTACATTAAAAAAATGAATATCCCCTTTTCTACTACAAAGATACATTTTGCGTTGAAAAGAATATTTTTAAAAAAATTGCTTTTGTATGTCAACTCTCATGCTGGTCAGTGCACGGTGCAAACTCTCTTGTGGACATGTTGGAGTGCTGCCTTTTAAAAAGTAATAATAAAAGTAACTCTGATTGGAATTCGAAGTTGCACCCTCTTTGATTGATCAAGTGCGTATAGCCTCTCGGCCACGGATGTCCAAAAAGGTTGGAGATTTTTCTTTTAAAGGCTTTTATCCCGTGGCCAGAATGAAGAATTGGCTCTTCAACGACCCTTGTGTCTGGAGACCCCCAATAACTAGATGATCATTTAATCACATTCGTTTGGTCACGGTCCCTTGAGCCAATGCAATGGGTTGCCCAAGCAAGTCTGTATATATGAAATGAGTATTGTAAATAGACGCATTTAGCATAGCGACGCACTAAAGTTGACGGACTCTGTAACGTGATGGTCTTGGCCCAGAATACTCGCATTATTTGTAATACGCCGTACAGGACTATCCCACATCTCTTAGTAATTGTCGAAGTCGAACAGATCTCTACAATAGTAAAGCACCATTACAATATCTAGGTGGTCAAATATATTACAGGAATGATTTTTAAAAACTTAAAAAAATTTTTTTTAAACAGGTGAGAAATTAAATATAATAGACATTTATGTGCTTGACCATGAATGGAAACGCACAGTAATCGAATAAAGCCATAATCCCTTACCAGAATTAGTCCCCAGAATTTCAGAATAAATATGAGTAGACGGAGTATGGCCAACGGGAAAGACATATAATTTAGGAAAGACTTTAATAGCCTGGCCTGCGGAAATGGGAAGGTGTGACTGGCCATTTAGGCCTAAGTCATAGAAAGCATTCACAAAATTACAACGTGACCAGGACATGAGAGTTTAGTCAAAACATCGTGGCGAGATGAAAGAACATAAAAATACATTCCCCCATGCTCCTTATGTTCAGGTGACATCCAAGTTAATTTAAGATTAGTTCATCTTGCGTCTTAGAAGTTCCTCCAATAGATAAGAAGCTGGAGAGATCAGATCGTTTCTCTATATTCAAAACATTAGGGCCGAAAATATATTCAGATGGTAAATAGGTGAATTTGTCCATATAGGGCAGTTATATGAGGGGGAATGGGAGACATGGGGGGGGGCAAAAGGGAACATAATGAGACGACTAATAACTCGCTCGTGGGCATTAAACAAGTTTAGCCTTGTCCTAATTGTGAGGGGAGAACCATAGTTAGTGAATTGTTCGGTGAATAGAAACATGTACTAACTATTTCAACAATTAGAAGTATGGGTATGTGAGACGTCAGGACAAAATTGTAGAGTGTCTTCATCAGACTGTTTTATTGTTGAAACAAGACAATGGGCTACCATAGTGTACTTGTCTAAAGTGGTTGTGTGTGGGCGGAGCATGGGGAGTTTCATTATGTGAAATAATTATAAACGAAGCTAGCATATTCTTAATGATAAGTGTTCAACTATGTTCAACATGTAGACAATGACATTGTCACTAGTGTAGCTACCTCAATGATGTGTTCCTTGCCATCCTTTCCCTGTATAGCCTCAACTGCCACTATGTCCAAACCTCCAAACAATTGACTACACTCATCCACCCAAAGCTTATACCTATAAATGCAATTTAAAAAAAAAAAATTAGTGATTAGTCTAGAACTTGATCCGCAGACTGTCAACTGTCCAACAACAGCATCAGCATTGAAATAGTTTGTTCAAGAAAAAATGTGTCAAATTTTTCTTTGAACTATTCACTCTGACAGAAGTTTGCTTGTGATTTTTTTCCCAAACTATTTCCTGTCCATGACGCCAAGTAAGGATAAGTGCAATGTTTCGCCTAGCTACGCAGACCACCTTGTGACGTGCATATTTAGTCACATCTAATGCAGACAAAGCCGTTGTTCGCTGGGGTCCATTTAAGTTTTTTTTTCGTCTTCTGACCCTGTCTTCGGCAAGGGTTTTTCTTTGAGCCTTAAATAATTGTTTTCTGCAACCTTCGTGAGAGCTCTCCGTCTCTTTCAGAGGCCATCTGATGCCAGCTACTTTCAGAGGCCATCTGATGCCAGCTACTTTCAGAGGCCATTTGATGCCAGCTACTTTCCTCTATGCTGGTGACGTGCATGAGTTGAAGTTAACAGTGCTGTTACGCCGTTCTCATTGGAGTTTACCCTGTCCTAAAACAAATCAATCACATTATGTCAGCGCGTCATCTGAGAATAGTTATTTTGATAAAATGTGGTCAAGCATTAGTAAAACAAAGTCTGATATAAAATAAAAAATAGTAAACATCCAACTTATGTTAGTCCATGTGAATTAATATACACAAATTGAACATATGAATAAAATACATAAAAAATGTATTCTCACTAAAGTACGGTAGTTTTTAAGCACTCTACTAGTTTACATACCACCAATCCAAGAAGAAAAGAAAATAGTTTTGAAAGCAGAGACTGGAGAGTGTGTCCTCTCTGCTTCACCGCTTGGAGGGAATGAATAAAATGGACGCAAGTTGGGGTGAGTCGGCTGAAAATGGCGAAGAGGCAGAGGGGGAGGGGGGTCGGGAGGTAGAGATATAGACGACATCTGGAAAATGTGTCCTTTTGATCTGGAAACACAGCGACCAGACCAAAACCTGATGTGAAACGAAGTACTAGAGAAATACACTTGGTCATCGGTACCCCTTTGACTGATCCAAACGAATTGAGACACTTAAGAGAAGCTTAGTTTAAAAAAAAAATATTTTTTTGTGTGTAATTTGGTTGTTTGTTTTGGCGTCGCTATAAAAGGTTAAGCATTTTAATTATTCATTTATATATATAAATAACTCAAGATTTAGATCTGAAACTTTCAAACAAGAAATTTAGCATTAACCCCTCGGCAATAATCCTGGCATATGTTTATTGAAGAGTGAATGATGAAACACGATTAGCTTACCTAACTTAGTAGAGAACAGAATAGTCTAAAATGACATCATACCACAATGGCTTGCCACAATGGCTTACAAAAATGTTATTTTAACCAACACCCGCTGTTATTAGAAACAAGTGACGCGTTTGCTATCTTGGATACGTGTTTATAAGCACTGCAGGTCCAAAGAGGACCCGGGTACGCTGTTCTGCCTCATCGTGGCACCTGGGTGGAAACGGCTACTTGAGCGGGTAGCTAGGCTAAATGATTGGCGAAACATAACTGCCGTGGGGATGCCCACAGGTAGACGAGAGTCAACCTCTTGCACGGGCGGGGTTGTAAAAAAGTCCCCACAAACACGTCCCACATCCATGTGCTGTTCCTCAAAGGGACCGTTACATAAATGGCGGGTCCCGCACAGTTAGCTTGGTAAAACGAAGGAAAATGGCGGAGGCTCCCGGTGCCCTCGGCTTTCGGCCATGTGCAGCCAAGCATGCGTCGGGGGCCAAAGGCAATGGAAACAGCAATGCTTTACATAGGCATTGACTCGGGTCTCTCTCAAATAGAACTGTGTTCTCACAGGTTGTTTTTTTTTTACTGTTTGGCGACCAAACAGGTTTGTTTTTTTTCAAACTTAGGGCTCGAAGAGCCTTCGGCTCAGCCCTTGGACATCAACAAGGTCCAAAGAGGGTAAAAAAAAAGTGGCTTACATTTACTAAAGAAAAAAAATATTTTTAAAAATATTTCTTTTTGTTTGATCGAAGCAAATAATTCGCAAAACAAACAAACAGGAAGAGCGTCTTGTGCGTGTTTTTATTTTTTATTTTTCATATTTTTGAGACTTGAATGTTCTAAGTATTGTTGCTGTAACTACGCCCAAAATGGATGACATTTCAATGTACTGACAAGCAGATGGCATGTCATAGTATACATTTATGTTCTGTGTGTTTTTAAAATGACATTGTGAATCTAAGCTCACCTTTCATTCATTGCAATTTGTTCCAACATAGCCGATCCTGTATTAGCTTTCCAATTGCCGGATAGAGACTTTCTCCTTTATAAAAATAGCAATAAATAATATAAAAGTTCTAACTAAAATAAAAGGGGACTATCATAAAATGCACCATTAGGAGTCACTCAATGTTTTAACTAAAATGAAATATAAAATCTATCATTAGGATTCACTCAATTGTTTCATTTAGAAGAAAAGGAAAATAAAATAGTAATTTCGTTATTGAATGCTCTATTTACTCTCTGACCTTTGACTTTCATGATAGTAACGTAGTTTTACAATGTAATGTCTAATAAAGGAAAGATACAAACATATACATTCTAACTACATGCGACAACAAAGAAACATGCTTCTAGTTCAGAGACACTATCACGTACATTTAGTTGTTAGGAAGTGTTGAGGATTAGTTTTGAATAAGAAGTATCGCTTGAGTGCATTCAAAATAAATTGAACACAAACAGAAGCAATTAATATTCAGTGTAAAAAAAACAAAAACAACCTCAGCTCAACTTCATTAGATTGAATGATTGTGTAACTTGCATGTGAGAGTCAATGAGAAGGAGGTGGAAAACAAAATCTCCTTGGAATTACAAGATATTAATAAGAAATAACCTGAAAACTAGAGGTAAGACAAAAGAACTGTAATATCTAAAAACTTATGACCACGATCAATTAAAACTGTAATGATAATGGAAATATTTTGAAGTTGTGGACACAACTCTTCAAATTTTAAAGTACTTATGAAAGCAGAGACTATTCTAGAAGACTGTCATTAAACACATTAACATTAAAACTGGGCGGGGATTAGATTTGTCCAGATATGTTGAAGTTTAAAAGGCCATGAATTTCCTTTCATACTCTATGCATTATCACAAGATTAGATAATCCTAGTGGAGTGATCGTTAAATGAACTTGTGTGTTACCCGTGCTTGTAATCGTGCTAGTATTTGTAATCGTGTTCGCATTATCGTAGTCTGTGAATCGTGACCAGTTTGTACTGTGTTATTGTGTGTATCAGTCGTGTTGTATTGAAATAAAGCCTTGTTTCTAAGGTTATGAATTGATTTAGTATATTACAATTTATTTCAATAAAACCATTCTTAAATGGACAAGTTTTTGCGTCCCCATAGACTGGATGCTGATCCTAGTTCAGCTAATGCTTCAGTTACATGGAAACATTGGATTTCTTGTTTTGACAGATTCGCAACGAATGTAGGGGCTAGTGAAAGCGAACAGTTTGACCTGCTATGCAACTTTGTGTCTCCATCCTTATATCAGTATATTTCTACCTGTTCTAAATACTCAGAAGCAAAATCTATTCTTGAGAATTTATTTGTGAAGGCCCCTAATGAAACATTGGCCAGACATTTGCTTGCAACTTGCAAACAAGAAGTCGATCAAAGTCTTGATCAATTTGTACACAAGCTGAGAGTGATGGCCAGAGATTGTCAGTTCCGAGCTGTTAGTGCTGACAAAAATGAAGAGGACGCCATTCGCGATGCCTTTGTTAGCGGCATGCGTTCGAGTGTAATTAGACAGAGGCTACTTGAGAAAAGATCCCTTGACTTGAAAATGGCTTTAGATATTGCCAAGACACTCGACATGGCCCAAAAAGAATCCAGTTCGTTTAGTACTCCTTCTCAATTGGTAGAGTCATCTCTTTCGTCATCGGCAATCTCAACCGAAGAAATGGTGGACAGAAACAATCGCAACAGTGAATACTAAATGTTTCTTTTGCGGAGGTAGTCGGCATCTCAGAGCGAAATGCCCTGCCAAAGACTGCATGTGTCATTCTTGCGGGAAAAATGGACATTTTTCGAAGGTTTGCAGGTCTCGCAACACACCTATAACCAAAACAAAAGTCAAAACATCTCCTAGCCACGAAATTAAAAGACAATCTTGTAAAGATTGTAGCTGCATTAAGGACTCTACACATCTAACATCACTAATTGCTACTTCGTCTGTACCTTGTTTAACTAAATCAACAGTACACATCTCTGTAAATGGCGTGAACCTAAAAGCCCTAATTGATACAGGTAGCGGGGAAAGCTACATTTCTTCAAACATACCAAGAGAGTACGATTGGTCAGTGACACGTTCAAAGCACAAAATTTCTATGGCGTCATCTCAACTGTCAAGCGTCACAAGAGGCCACATGTTTGCATCGCTAAAATACAAAGGGGAAGTTTACAATCAATTCAAACTTTCGTTACTAGATGAACTTTGCACTGATGTAGTGCTTGGGTTAGATTTCCTCGCAATACACAAAGAACTGGTAATTCCATTCAACGGTGGTCGACCTGCATTTCATGTTTGCTCGCTCAATGCTGTTAAGGTAGAGGCACCACTATTGTTTGAAAATTTATCCCCTGATTGCTACTAAATCTCGTCGTTACTCCTTCCAAGACACACAATTTATTAAAGCTGAAGTTGAGAAATTGATACGAAACGGTATCATTGAACCTTCCAAATCACCTTGGAGAGCTCAAGTCCTTGTCACGACCAATGAGCGGCACAAAAAGCGAATGGTCGTTGATTATAGCCAAACTATAAATAGATTTGCTTACCTGGACGCTTACCCCATGCCAAGAGTGGATGAAATGGTGGAGAAAATTTCCAGGTATGAAATCTTTAGCACATTGGATCTGGAGAGTGCTTATCACCAAATACCTATCCAACAGAGCGAAAAGAAATACACAGCTTTCGAAGCTTGCGGTAAACTCTACCAGTTTTGCAGAATACCCTTTGGGGTCACTAACGGTGTAGCTTGCTTCCAGAAAACCATAGGCACTATTATAGAAAAAGAAAAGTTGTCTGTCACGTTTGCCTCTGTCGACAATGTAACAATATGTGGTACAGATGTAGACTCTTATAACAAAAATCTGTTGCATTTTCAGAAGGTAGCTCTGGAATACGGAATAACTTTCAACGAAAGTAAAAAAGTATTTGCTACTAAGAAGGTAAAGCTGCTTGGATATGAAATATCCAAAGGACATTTGAAGCCGGACCCTGATAGATTTCAAGCTCTGCGAGATTTGCCACCTCCAAAAGATCTGAAGTCTCAGAAAAGGATTGTAGGACTTTTGGCATATTTTGCCCACTGGATACCCAATTTCTCCGACAAAATGTATCCTATAATGAAAAATCAAATTTTTCCTGTACCTACAGAAGTAAAAACAGCGATGGAAGACTTGAAAGAAGAATTGCAGAAAGCAGCCATTTTCACCATAAAGTATGACCATCCTCTAATTGTGGAAACTGACGCTTCTGACATCGCAGTAGCAGCCACTTTAAATCAGGATGGAAGACCTATTGCATTCTTCTCTAGAACTCTTACACCTAGTGAAAGGCATCAATCTGCCATAGAGAAAGAAGCAACTGCAATAATTGAAGCTATACGCAAATGGAAGCATTATTTGTGTGGCAATCATTTTACTCTTATTACGGACCAGCGGTCTATTTCATACATATTTAAAGAAAATCATGACAAGAAAATTAAAAACGATAAGATACAAAGGTGGAAATTGGAACTGGCAGACTTCAAGTTTGATATACAGTATAGACCTGGGAACGCCAACACAGCAGCAGACACCTTGTCTAGAGGGCACTGTGCAACCATGACGAAACAAAGTAGCCTGAAGACGTACCATGACTACCTGTGTCATCCAGGTGTCACTAGACTTCTACATTATGTCAGGTCAAAGAACTTACCCTTCTCGGTTGAAGAGGTCAGACAATGCAGAACCTGCAATAGAATTAAACCGCAATTCTATAAGGAATTTGCAGGTACGCTCATAAAGGCCACACAGCCGTTTGAAAGAATTAGTGTTGACTTTAAAGGTCCTTTGCCATCAGCTACTCGGAACAAGTATTTATTAACAATGATTGACGAATATTCGCGGTTTCCATTCGCTTTTTCCTGTCCTGATATGACATCTAAGACAGTGATAAAGTGCTTCGACCAGTTATTTTTCCTCTTTGGAACACCCAGTTACATCCAATCTGATCGTGGCACATCATTTATGTCCACAGAAACTACAGAATATCTACATTCTAAGGGCATAGCCACTAGCAGGACAACGCCCTACAATGCAAAAGGAAATGGGCAAATAGAAAAGCTGAATAAAACATTGTGGCAGGCTATTTTATTAGCATTGGACTCAGGGAAGTTGGAACTATCACAGTGGGAATCTGTGTTGCCTCAGGCACTTCATTCAATTCGATCATTACTGTGTACTTCTACAAATGAAACTCCACACGAACGGATCTTCAAATTCAACAGAAGATCGCCAACGGGAACATCCTTGCCGACTTGGCTACAGAACCCAGGGAAAGTATTACTAAAATCACCTGTAAGATCTTCAAAATTTGACCCATTGGTACAAGAGGTTGAACTTTTAGCTGCAACCCACAGTACGCCCATATACGATTTCCAAACGGCCGGGAAGAGACAGTGTCGCTTAGGCACCTGGCGCCGATGGAAAGTTCCACGAACGACTATTTCGAACCAGAGAACGGTATTCTGCCTCAAGAGGTCGGTGACTCTTTGGATCTCTCACCAGGGAGTCGCTACGTGCCTGAAACTATCAGTAATTCAGAGTCCCACCCCAATGATGTACAACCAGCCAGAAGTCATCAGTTACTCACAGGGGAGCCACCCAATGTCAGAGGCCAATATTGACTCGAGTTCCGTACAGGACAGTTACGACTTGCAAGGAGAAAAGTCTACGCCAGATCCTCCGGATCCTTCCCTTCATACGCATGGTTATAACCTAAGACCCAGAAAGAAATAAAGGAGGGGTGAATGGAGTGATCGTTAAATGAACTTGTGTGTTACCCGTGCTTGTAATCGTGCTAGTATTTGTAATCGTGTTCGCATTATCGTAGTCTGTGAATCGTGACCAGTCTGTACTGTGTTATTGTGTATCAGTCGTGTTTTATTGAAATAAAGCCTTGTTTCCAAGGTTATGAATTGATTTAGTATATTACACCTAGTGTCTACAGGATGAGATACTCATGGTGTCTACATGATGAGATAATCCTGGTGCCTACATGATGAGGTAATCCTGGTGTCTACTTGATGAGATAATCCTAGTGTCTACATGATGAGATACTCCTGGTGTCTACATGGTGAGATAATCCTAGTGTCTACATGATGAGATAATCCTAATGTCTACATGATGAGATACTCCTGGTGTCTACATGATGAGATAATCCTGGTGTCTACATTGTGAAATACTCCTGGTGTCTACATGATGAGATAATCCTGGTGTCTATAGCATGAGATACTCCTGATGTCTAAATTATAAAATAATATCGGTGTCTACAGGATGAAATAAAATTGGTTTCTACACACTTCATTCAAGTAAAGAGAGCTCAGACTAAATAAAAAAGGAATGGGTGAAATGGCACAATGACACAGTCAGGTGATGATAATGAAATGTGAGAAACATTCGAGAGACATGCACAAGAACGTACGTCTGTAATGGTCTTGAATGTTGTTTTGCAGCGAGTATGATTTGGCCAATGACAAACGCAGAACGTTTTGACACGAGAAAGAAAAGGGAGACGTAGTGAACAATCAACTTTTGGTGTCGACTAAGTTGTGCAGGAGCATGCCTTTTTTTTTCTAATATGTAAACACAAATAAATCATTCAATGACAGCCTTCTCTTCCCTTTTTCAGCTCGTTGCAAAAATAGCAATCTGATAATGCACATCGGAGCATTTTAAAATAATCGTATTCATTAGATATGAATGTAAACTATTGGAGGACGTGAAATTTAATCAAATCATCTTCCGGTTTAATAAAGTTTTATTTGGAAATGTATTTGATTATCTTAAAAATCAGCTTAACTTGACTGCAATCATAGACATACATAAATATAGACTGGCCGAAGGAAGTAACTTCATGTAACTTCAAAACATGTATATCTATTGTTGTCGGATTTCCGAATTATGAAAAGTTGCATGATCTTCATTCTTAGAAATTAAACAAAACTATTGTAATACTTCTATAGGTTATGGCTGAAATAGATATGAATACTTAACTTTTATATTGCTCATAAATGTTGTATAATAAAGTACCCAAAATTGCAAGTTACAAATTTTCGTTTCATAAAACTCTTTAATCGGCCAGTCTATATTTATTTGTCTATGACTGCAATGCAAAGAACCACAACTCTGAGAAGCTTATATAACATAAGCACTAAACAATTATTTTAATCATGATTTTCAATCAATTAGATAGCTAAGCGACATCATAGGACTAAATAGTAGCACGGAATAAAACCAATACAGAGAAACTAACAAATTCCAGAAATTTGAGACACCTGCTATCCTTTTAATGGATTTGACAATGGAGAAAATGCTGATTAACATTGAGAAGCTGCTGATTAAATCAAGAACGCCTTTTTTCTACCAGATATAGTCCAGCAGATCCAATGAAGTAGACTGAGTCATACACTCAGAATGACGAAACATATTGGTTCAAATATGTGACATGGAGACAGATAAAGTGGCTAGTATGCTGTTCCGTAATACGAAGGTTTCTCTTTCAAACCATATCAAAGACCCTGCACATGTTAAAAAGATGACGGTAAGTTGTTTAATAATTACTTTCATGACAACGTGTCAAATAAAGTCAAACGAATGTGAACATTGTATTTTAAACTTGTTATGCTAAGAGCTGACAACTTTGGTTTGAAATGAAGCGGAAAAAACTATCAACAATAACAAATAGATCAAATATGTGAACTATTGGGATAGTGGCTAATTAAAATAACCTTACAAATTAAAACAGAACAACAACATTATACATACACACAAAAGATAAGCAACATAAAACCTACGCTGAAAAAAGAACAATGACTGAATAAATTCAATATAAACTGTATGTCACACTTTGCCTTCAGGAAGTTAAATGTATAAGTTGTTTATTTAACTTCTCAATTTAGCTAATATTATAATAAGCTTGTCAAGTTTTAATGGACAATATAAAAAGCTGTGTCCGACACATATCATTCAACTGACAATATAAAAAGCTGTGTCTGACACATGTCATTCAACTGACAATATAAAACGCTGTTCTTTTGAACGATAATTTAACAGACAATAGACTGACATGTGCTTAAAATGACTTAAATGATTTCACATTTCCTTCAATGATAAATTATTGCTAAACACAATGTACAGAAACATTGAATGTGACATTTTCTACAGTTGATAGTGAAATCCTCTTAACGTTGGAGCCCAGAACCCAGTGAAATCTGAAATCTCTGGGAATTTGTTTCATATATCTAGTTTGTGAATTACTAATTCCGTGAAATGAAATGCTATTACAGCGAGACAGAATAATGAAGACAGTTACTTCAGGAACGGATAGGTGGACCTTCCGGACTAAGCATAGCGGGTATTTGTTGAATTGCCATCTTAAAGCAGACATATACGTTAGATCTCCCGAAGAAATATGGACAGGACAGACAGATACGTTAGATCTCCCAAAGAAATATGGACATGACAGACATATATGTTAGATCTCCCGAAGAAATGAGGATATGACAGACATATACGTTAGATCTCCCAAAGAAATGAGGACATGACAGACATATACGTTAGATCTGCCGAAGAAATATGGACAGGACAGACATATATGTTAGATCTCTCGAAGAAATATGGACATGACAGACATATATGTTAGATCTCCCGAAGAAATATGGACAGGACAGACATATATGCTAGATCTCCCAAAGAAATGAGGACATGACAGACATATACGTTAGATTTTCCGAAGAAATGAGGACATGACAGACATATACGTTAGATCTCCCAAAGAAATGAGAACATGACTGACATATACGTTAGATCTCCCGAAGAAATGAGGATATGACAGATATATACGTTAGATCTCCCAAAGAAATGAGGACATGACATACATATACGTTGGATCTCCCGAAGAAATGAGGACATGACTGACATATACGTTAGATCTCCCGAAGAAATATGGACAGGACAGACATATAAGTTAGATCTCTCGAAGAAATGAGGACATGACAAACATACACGTTAGATCTCCCGAAGAAATATGGACAGGACAGACATATATGTTAGATTTCCCGAAGAAATGAGTACATGACAGACATATATTTTAGATCTCCCGAAGAAATGAGGACATGACAGAAATATATGTTAGATCTCCCGAAGAAATGAGGACAGGACAGACATATACGTTAGATCTGCCGAAGAAATATGGACAGGACAGACATATATGTTAGATCTCCCGAAGAAATGAGGACAGGACAGACATATACGTTAGATTTGCCGAAGAAATATGGACAGGACAGACATATACGTTAGATCTACCGAAGAAATGAGGACATGACAGACATATACGTTAGATCTCCCGAAGAAATGAGGACAAGACTGACATATACGTTAGATCTCCCGAAGAAATATGGACAGGACAGACATATACGTTAGATCTCCAGAAGAAATATGGATAGGACAGACATATATGTTAGATCTCCCAAAGAAATGGGGACATGACAGACATATACGTTAGATATCACGAAGAAATGAGGACATGACAGACATATACGTTAGATCTCCCAAAGAAATGAGGACATGACTGACATATACGTTAGATCTCCCAAAGAAATTAGGACATGACAGACAAATACGTTAGATTTCCCGAAGAAATGAGGAAACTCAATGGGAGACACTCTTTGATCTTCCTTGCCTTGGGTATGCTTTTAGTTTGTTGTCTTATGTTATGAAAGTGTCTACATATTGAGTGTTTGCATATTATGACATTTTTATTGACTATTGTATTGAGCTGTGTGTGTGTGTGTGTGTGCAAGAGAGAGAGGAATATATATATATATATATATATATATATATATATATATATATATATATATATACATAGAGAGAGAGAGAGAGAGAGTCATAAGTTGAGAAACTATGACGATGTTCAACGAACGTGCTTCTTGAACCATTAAACCAACTAAACTATGAACCAACTAAACTATTAAACCAACTAAACTATAAACCAACTAAACTATAAACCAACTAAACTATTAAACCGACTAAACTATTAAACCGACTAAACTATTAAACCGACTAAACTATTAAACCAACTAAACTATTAAACCAACTAAACTATAGTTTAAACCAACTAAACTATTAAACCAAAAACTAAACTATTAAACCAACTATACTATTAAACCAACTAAACTATTAAACCAACTAAACTATAAACCAACTAAACTATTAAACCAACTAAACTATTAAACCAACTAAACTATTAAACCAACTAAACTATTAAACCGACTAAACTATTAAACCAACTAAACTATTAAACCAACTAAACTATTAAACCAACTAAACTATTAAACCAACTAAACTATTAAACCAACTAAACTATTAAACCAACTAAACTATTAAACCAACTAAACTATAAACTAACTAAACTATAAACTAACTAAACTATTAAACTAACTAAACTATAAACCAACTAAACTATTAAACCAACTAAACTATAAACCAACTAAACTATAAACCAACTTAACTATTAAACTAACTTAACTATTAAACTAACTAAACTATAAACCAACTAAACTATTAAACCAACTAAACTATAAACCAACTAAACTATTAAACCAACTAAACTATTAAACTAACTAAACTATTAAACCAACTAAACTATTAAACCAACTAAACTATAGTTTAAACCAACTAAACTATTAAACCAACAACTAAACTATTAAACCAACTATACTATTAAACCAACTAAACTATAGTTTAAACCAACTTAACTATTAAACCGACTAAACTATTAAACCGACTAAACTATTAAACCAACTAAACTATTAAACTAACTAAACTATAAACCAACTAAACTATTAAACCAACTAAACTATAAACCAAGCTAAACACAAACTAATTGTCTACAAGTATTTCTAGAACTACTTGATCTACTACTTCAACTACATGGGAAGAGGAACAAGAAAAAATCTTAATTTCCTTTGACGAGTGTTTCACCCATTTTTTTTCAATTTCAATCTTTAATAAATTATTGCCAGAATTTGTCAAAACCTAAACGAAATTCATTTTAGTATTTTTTTCTCTCAAATTCAATAACTAAATTCTTTAGTTCTCTTCACGCTATAGTTGTTGTTGTTTTTATTTCCTACACAAAATGTTTATTCTGAATTCAAACACATTATTTGTCTCTATTAATCTGAACCAATGAGTTGGACATTATTTCGATTCTGGGTGAAACCTTCATCTTGTGGCAGCCAATCGAGCCATCACAAACAGACAATAATGCGGACTTACATAAAGGCCTTGTAGGAGTTCCCTATCTTTTGTATGTGTAGATCATACTTGGCATCAATGAAAGGTTCTGTGGTGGAATAACCTTTTGTTACAGCTACTACCCCAGCCAGATCTTGGAAGTCGTAATGATTGCCTATTCTCACCTAACAGGAGACAGAATGAACACATCAACTTGTGACTAGTACAACTAGATAGTCATGTCACGCTAGACAAGGACATCTTTCATGAAATCTATTTAGAAACCAGATACCCAAAAGATAGGGATACGTTAAGGCATGTAAGGCTCAGTGGCTTGCTGTCCAGATAGAGAAAAGTTAAGAATTGTTTCCCAACTGAAGGCCACAAGAAATAGCACGTTACTCTCCTTTCACTCAAACTGGATAGAACAAGTTTGAAACAAAATAATAAATTATTCTTATTACGTCTATAGTTTTAATTAATGGAATACTCGTATAATGATCTGTGAATTTAGACAAAAAGATATTATCTGCCAACCTATTATTAAAAAAAAATGAAATGAAATGATTCACAATTTAAGATTCGATCCAGTCTTTGGAAACTAAAATATTGTAACATCTCATAGTCTCTGTAAGTGTAATTGTCCAAATCATTGTTTAAAAGCCTATGGATACAAAACTATAGCAATAACTAATGGATAGGGTCAACGAAAACTACGTGTCAAAAAGCATTTGAATATGAAACTTTTCCTAAAAATGTTATTAGTCCGAGGAGCGTTGATAGTTGACATCATTCAATTGAGTGTTGGAAGACTTCGATAATGTTTGATTGAGGACTAAAATGTCCTTTAGTAGATCTATTAATGACATCATTGACTTCCTGTGGTATCTGTATTCTTAGACCAAACATAGAATACTTGCAATGCTTGGGGTTGTTTATGTTCCACTTGTAATTTACATTCTTAAAACAAATTGTTGGGATATCGATTGAGGAATCTTTGTGCCTGAGTTTGGACGACCAAGGTTTGATGAGATAAACTCTTGGTTTATATACGCTCTTAGGCATGTTGAAGTCAACGAAGGGCAGTCGTCATATTTGACAGTTTGTAAATAGTTTAATATTTTTATTTTACAATGACATTCTATGAAATTTTATGGAAAATGGCCCATTATTTATTTATTTATATATATAAATTATATACATGCTTTGATTGTAAAGACATTTATTACAAAAATAATGTTAATATTTTTGTTATAACAATTAGCTTTTGTAAGTGTTGCTTTATGTTTTGAGTGTAATGCTTTCTTAAGGTTTGGGTGTCATGTTCTTATAGTTCATTTTCATGTTACCTTCAGATTTTTGTTGGTTTGTAAAGTTGTTTTAAAATTTTCAACATCATGTTGCATTAAGATTTTTTGAGACATTTCTATATGATTTTAAACATCATGTGATCTTATGATTTTTAACTGTCGTCTTAAAATTATTTAAATTTCTTGTTATCATAATTTCTTAATTAAGAAATTATGACAACAAGAAATTTAAAGACTAAATGTCCTTGCTTGCGATACGATTATTTTTTTAAAACTTTTTTTTTCACATTTCTATCACATTGTTTTAGAGATTATGGTCTTAATTTATTGGAAAACTTACATGTTGTATAAAGTCTTACAATGTCATATTGTGAAAAGTCTTGTAATATCATGTTGTATAAATTCTTGGAATGTCATCTCTCATCTCATCTCTGGCTATTGTTCTGTCTGGGCTGCTGCTTTGTTCTTTGCATCTTGTCTGGCATATGGATCATAAGAATCTTCCTAAGGCAATGCAGTGAAAGAGCCTGATCTTGGTGGTGTAGCTTATTTCCCTAGATCCCCAGGTGTTCTTCAGTTGATAGAAGGCTGTTCGAACTTTACCAATACGGTTTCTGACATAGTTTCTCTATGGTTGTTTAGGATACTGTCGAGATATGTAAAGCTTTCCACCTCTTACAGCGCCTCGCCTTGGACTGTAATGGGTATGTTGATAGACGCCTTTATTGTGAACAATGCCTTCAGCGCTTCAAGTGAGATGATGTCAGGTCCAGCAGATTTGCCGTTCTTCATTTGAGTGATTGCGTTGAGAATCTCTTTCTTATTGGGTGCACTGCACTTGATAAGGCAGGTCTCTTGCAGCATCTCTGGTGGGTCTGCAGGAGTTGGTCTGCTCAGTAGCTCCTGGAAATGTTGAATCCATTTCTTCTTTTGTCCTTCTTCATCTGGTATCACTTCCACCATTCTCTCTGACTTCTCTGATAACTTTTTGATGACTGAGTACAGGTCTTTGGTACTGTTCTGAAGGGCTGCTTCTTTTACCAGTGCTTCAATGCAGTTCTGCCTGTCTGTTCTAAAGGGCTGCCTCTTTTGATCTTTTGCCGCCTGTCTGTTCTGATGCTACGCTTGATATTTCTATCTATTTCACCATATTATTTTTGCGCTTTTCCTTTTTTCTGCTCTTATTTTACTTTTGTTCACGCCTGCTTTCTTCTCTCTTCTTTCCTTGATCTTCATGCTTTCCCATGATCTCTTCATATCCTCTGTTGTCATTGCCAACCTTAGTCGCCCATTAAGATGAGGATATTCTTTTTATGTCTGTTATGAAGGATGGTGGTAGTCAGTCTGTTGTAAAAATTGTCCTTCTCCTTGTTCGTTGGGTCGTAGCATTAAAGAGATCAGGGGACTAGGTGAGAGCAAAGAAAATGGAGAGTGCAGATATGTGTGGTACGAGCGACTTGAAGGAAGTGTACACAAGGCAACATGGATATCACCGTACCTAAGTTAATCCTCTTCTGCACTGTGTGGAATGAGGCTGTTATTATCCGTGGTCCATGCGCTTCCCATCCCATAAGTGCTGTTTAATAAGCCTGTTTAGGCAGCGTCACTGGTTTTCCTGGCTAGCTCAGGCAACTCATTCCATGCTCTAATAGCACTAGGGAAGAAGGAGCATTTGTACAATTTGTCCTAGCATATGGAACGAAGAATGTACCTTTATCTTTGTGTCTTTATAAGATTTTGTTTTTGTATTTGAAGATTATGGTTCTGTGTTTTATGTATATTTGCTACTTTACTTTTAAGTCTTCTATCCTGAGGGCTTTCTACATTTAGTGATTTTTCTAAAGGTGTTATTCATTTGTTATGAATCTCACTGCTCTATTTTGTGTCTGTTCTAGTTTCTTGATGTTTTCTTGAGTTGAGGGGTCCCAAACAGAGGATATATGTACTATTAAGGTTAAAAACATTTTAGTTTTATGTTCTAACTTGAATTATAGAAATTTTAAAAATAAATCCAAATGCTTTGTTTGACTTTTTAAATAGATTCATCAATATGTGGATTCCATGACAGTTTTTCATTTATTATAACACCTAGGTATTTTGCGTTTTTAGTCTGTGTTACAGGTTTATCGTGAATAAGATAAGTGAAATTAATTTGTTTTAGTTATTTTTTGTTACTATTAACATTTTTCTGAGTGGAAAGACATGCTCCAATTAGATTCCTATTTCTGTAATTCATCTAATTCTCCTTGTAACATTTCTGTCTCTTGTGTTGTTTTTATTGTTCTATATATTATGCAATCGTCTGCAAATAATCTGACTTTTGTTCTTGAACTAATGCAATTTGGTTAATCATTTATGTAAATCAAAAATATTAGTGGACCTAAGACTGTTCCTTGAGGTACACCTGAGTTAACTGTTATTGGTGTTCATTTAGAGCCATTTATTATTTTAATTTGTTTTCTCCCGATTAGAACATCCTTAATCCAAGGATTGCTAACACCGGAAATGGTAATGGCTCTAAGCCCACCATTACCTATAAAATGATTCCAATGGTATGCGTCTCAAATAGTCTCTGACTACCAACCAATTCCTGGCCTTCACGTGTGGGTCAGATACTGAGCCCGGCGGAACTGTTATCACTTACAGGAGAAGGGGCAAAGGCGAGCAACTGGATCCTAAACCAGTAAGCTTTGGGCAGGAGGGGCTCTTTAGACTTGGTTGGCTACCCATCCAACCCTGAGGAAAAATCAGGAGCTGGTGACCTTTAGGCAGATTGCTGCACACTGTGCTACAGCCTGGCAGAGCCTGCGGCGCTACTGATCCCAAACTGTATCGGATATTCCGTTCCTTAGGTCTGCGCGGAGAGGAGGAAGTGCTGTGTGGGCGACATCGTTCCAACCATAGACAATACTCCGGCTTTCATCTGGCTTACTCAAAGCCCAAATTCAAAAACTGGAGAGGACACTCCAGCTTTGCCTTTGGCGTCGGCCAAACACGGGAAGTGGCAGTCACTGGTTATAAGATCAAATGCTCAATTGACATAGAGCAGAGCGCCAGGGACCACTTTCGTCGGTGGGAGGGATCCTAGGATCCCAATGGACAGCTACCGCCCGCCTTAAGCTGTGCACCCCTCAGTCACTAAGGTGCTGTCCCGTTATGTCTGTCTTCCTCGTTTGGGTACACGAGGTTAGGACAAAATCTGAAAAGCAGGCACAAAGCCAATGTATCAGTCGACATGAAGAAAAAAAAGAGGAGCTCCACTCTTAAACTGGGCACATGGAATGTGCGTACTTTACAAACTGGACTTAATGTAAACTTACCAAACATAGAAAATACCAGAAAATCCGCATTAATAAATGATGAACGGTCCAGGCTCAAACTAGACATTGCTGCCCTCTTGAAAACTCGTTTAGCTGACTCTGGTTCATAAAAAAAAAAGACTACACCTTCTTCTGGCAAGGCAAAGCCGATAGTGAAGGAAGGGAACACGGTAGAGCTGAAGTGCAACAGTTCAGAAAGACTCCTATCACTACGCCTTAACATTGGACACGTAACTTTGATAAGTGCCTACGCTCCTACCTTGAGTTTCACACCAGAGGCCAAAGACATGTTCTACGACGACCTTTCGTCTGCTCTCAGTGAGATCCCAAATAAGGAACAGGTTATCATCCTCAATGCACGCGTTGGATCTGACAACTCTGCATGGGACAGCTGTATTGGGCGTTTTGGTGTCGGAAAAGTAAATGAAAATGGACAAAGACTCCTCGAGGTTTGCTCAATACACTCCCTCTGTGTCACTAATACCTATTTCAAGACTAAACCACAGCACAGAGTATCTTGGAGGCATCCTCGCTCCAAACACTGACACCAACTAGATCTAATCATGGTAAGACAAAAGTGCTTAAAATTTGTCAAACTTAACAGGTCCTATCACTGTGACATAGATCATTCCTTGGTATGTTGGTATCTTTTTCCAAAAAAAATCCACCATACCAAGCTGATTGGAAACATGGGCCTCAGCTCTTGAAGAGAAGCGATCGCCACCTTGACCTGCAATATATGTGGACGGGAGTGTCTATCCAAAATAGGGCTCCACAGCCATATGAAAAAGTGTTCGAGATGAAACATAGTCGTTCTACGACTGAAGGAAGCCAATGTGTGTAATCCAAGGATGCAATGAATCATCAATGCAAAAATATTTTGATTTTTTAAGCAAACTATGGTGATAAATTTTGTCAAAAGCCTAGGAAAAATCTAATAAGATAGCATCTATTTGCTCACTGTTATCTAAACCTTTTGAAAAATCATCAATTAGTCCTATAAGTTGTGTTTCACATGATCTATATTTCCTAAAGCCATGTTGGTATGGAGTAAGGACATTATGTTTGTCTAAGTGGTTTATGATGTTGCTACATATTATGTGTTACATATGATGCTGGTTAGTGATATTGGTCTGTATTTTCCTGGGTCAGATTTTTCTCCTTTTTAAATAGGGAGGGGGTGACGTTAGCTTCTTTCCAGTCCTTTGGTACTCTGCCCTGGTTAAGCGATGCCTGAAAAAGTATTTTGAACACTTATGCTAGCTCATTGCTTAGTTCTTTGAGTAAGTTAGCTGGAATACCATCAGATCCAGATGCTTTATTTGGTTTAATGATCGCTAACAGTTTTGGATCCCCTTTTCTTGTACTTCTATTATGTTGTCTACTTGGTTCAAAGTAATATGCTTTTGTCTCCTAGAGCTGAGAATGCTGATGCTCAGTATTAATAAGATGTTAGCTTTAGTTTCACTATCATCATGTGTTATCTTCTCCTTTTAATGGTGCTACCCCTGTTGTTTCCATTTTCTTAGACTTAATGCTTGACAATAGGTTTTATTGTTATCCTTAGATATTACATTGTTTATGTATTCACTCTGCAGCTGTCTACTTACTTTTTGGGTTAGGTTTTAATTTTAATATACTTTCAGCCTTATTTTCTATATAGGTTTTCATTCTTTTAGCAAAAGCTTCTTTAATCTATTATTAAACCAGCATTTATTTATTTCGTTTGATAAGTATATGATTTTCTATAATGTTTTTAATGGAATTCGATGAGGTCATCAACTGGTTGATTAATGTCTTTTTCTGATAAGAATGTTTATATAATGATTAATGCAGCTTGGTGTAGTTGTGTTAGGTTGCATTTGCTCCAGAGAAATATTTTCTTTTAGGTTTTATATCTGCTACTGCTTTTATCTGACTCTGTATTTTAACGATATCATTGTCCGATAGTCCAGGGATAATATCATAATCTGCTACTAATCCAGGTCTGATAGTCAAGAAGAGGAAATCTAATGTGTCGTTTAATCTATTTGTTGTTTTTTTTTTTAAATTTGATCTAGACTTAAATTGTGTAAAGTTTCTATGAAAAGCTCGTATACGTTCCAGCTGGAGGTCTATCTTCTCTCAGATCCGTCACTTCTGTTGATTTGATGTTTGGTGTAGCTCATGTTTTTTTCGCGCAATCCTCTTTTTTCAGCCGGCTTGGGTTTCTTATAATGTTTATGTTGTATAAAGTCTTATAATGTCATATTGTATCAAGTCTTATAATGTCATGTTGTATCAAGTCTTATAATGTCATGTTGTATCAAGTCTTATAATGTCATTGACATTGACAGTTGATACTATAATACACTTTTGAAGAACAAGGACAAACAAGAGGTTGACAAAAAGTAGACACAATTTTTACTTTGATTCCCCGTGCAATCAAATGATGTTACTTGTTAATAATGTGTATCGGATTACAGTGTATAAAGATCAACAACTGATTATATTGTCAATATGTCCTATAACAAGGGGTGACTACAATGTATACAGATCAACAGCTGATAATATTGTCAGCGTGTCCTATGGCAAGGGGTGACTACAATGTATACAGATCAACAGCTGATTATATTGTCCGTGTGTCCTATGGCATGGGATGACTACAATGTATAAAGATCAACAGCTGATTATATTGTCATGTGTGTCCTATAGCAAGGGATGACTACAAGTTATACAGATGAACACCTGATTATATTGTCAGTGTGCCTACATTAAGAAATTACTACAGTGTATACATAACATGAAACATATATTGTAGGTATAGAGTGGACTGAACAACAATCAACTTCTTGGCCAAGTTCACAACTCACAAATAGGCTTTATAATTGGTGCCAATTCTTTGCAGATGGATATCATACTGACTGTCCACATAAGGTTCGCTGGTAGCATAGGTTGACGTCACAGCCACGATGCTTGCCACCTCGTGGAATGTTTGAACACTGTCTACTTTGATCTAAATACACACACACACACATGTTGACACAATTGACTCAATTTGGTTGGACTTACCCGTAGCCATACGTTTTAGAAACATTGGAGAGTAATAATTCTTTACGTAACAATTGTACACAAAGAATATTTGTAAAATTCTGTAATAACAGTTTGTATAAACAAATGTAGCATTTAAGTTTCTGTTGCAAAAAAAAAAATGACGGGATTAATTTTCAATCAGGCACAAGCAGTTAAAAGGTAAAGAAATACATAAAAACTTTTGAAATTCCACCTCCGGTCTGTGACCAGCAGAAATAACTGCTATCAGTATATAAAAGATAAATGTCATGGCCTAAAGTCAGATAGTCCATTGAGACTTGATTTGATACGGTAGATCTCGTTCTAGCATTGACATCCTTAGTAGTAAACTATCCAGTATAGAAAATTAAATAGAGTCAAAAGTAAATGGAGTCAGTGGAGTCTCATTGAGTCTACATTGTGTCATCACTGTATTCATGAAACTAGTGTTATTATTTGTAATTTACATTTGGTGTCATCTGCGTCAAGTCATTTGTGTTGTAAACTGAACGTATAGCTGTGTCAAGTCATCAGTGCTATGCACTGAATGTAGAGCTGTGTCAAGTCATAAGTGCTATGCACTGACTGTAGATGTGTGTCAAGTCATCAGTGCTATGCACTGAATGTGGATCTGTGTCAAGTCATCAGTACTATGCACTGACTGTATATGTGTGTCAAACCATCAGTGCTATGCACTGAATGCGGATCTGTGTCAAGTCATCAGTGCTTTGCACTGAATGTGGATCTGTGTCAAATCATCAGTGCTATGCACTGACTGTAGATGTGTGTCAAGTCATATGTGCTGTGAGGTGTTTAAAGATATTGATCTACCTAAATGACCTTAACATCATCTGCCCGCCCCATAGAGCGCAAGGTCTGAAACAGGAAACTTTACTTTTAAAAGATTCACATCAAAATGATTACTAGTAAAAAAAAAAAAATCAAGAGCACGTCCGCTTCTCTAAAGTCAGACTTATGTCATCTACACGAAAGCTGTGCGCTTCAAACGGTATTTAAAAAACGGGGAAATACTTATCAAAAAATGGCAAAAAATACATTTGTAAAGGAAAAAGTAATTGTCTTACCTTTCCAAGTCCAGAATGTGCATGTCCAATCTTGACCACCACTGGAAATTTAGGCGTGATAAGCTGTAGAGGGTATTAACTGAATAAATGTACACATAACCCTTATCTTCCTACCATATAAATAAATATAAATATATATATATAACGATAAAATAATAATGACAATAATAATAAACCGATAAAGGGACTACAATTAATTTTGTTTCCCTTTAACGAAACTCGACCCTGGCAGCGCCAGAAAATGAATTAATCGTTCGTTTCTATTTCTATTATAATAATAATAATAAACCTATATTGTTTTCATCTATTTCTATCCATCTATCTTTCATACTATTTATACTTCTTAATATATATTATTATTATTGAAGAAAACATCACATTTCTTTACATATTGTTTCAATGAAAGTTTTTTCCCCTTATGTCTAAAGAATGAAACATTTTGAAACATTTCTCGTGGTATTTGGTAGCCAGGAAAAACACTTTGAACCTTTGAAAATAATAAAAAAAATCAAAAGGTCAATGATGAGTGACTAGGCCTATCCGTCTGAGACCATTCATTAAAGAAGGCCCTAACACTGACCTGCAATGTCCCAATCTGTGGGCAGTTGTACTGCAGTGTTGTAAAGTGTTGTGAAGTGTACAATGTACTTTAGTGTTGAGAATTATTGGGAGGTGTACAATGTACTCTTGATTTGTGAAGTGTTGTGAAGTGAACAATGTAATCTAGTGTTGTAACGTGAACATTGTACTTTAATGTTGTGACGTCTACATTGTACTTTAGTGTTGTGACGTTTACATTGTACTTTAATGTTGTGACCTCACCCTTGTACTTTAGTGTTGTGAAGTGTGCATTGTACTTTAGTGTTGTGAAGTGTACATTGTACTTTAGCGTTGTGAAGCGTTGTGAGTCTAAATTGTACTTTAGTGTTGTGAAGTGTATATTGTACTTTAGCGTTGTGAAGTGTACATTATACTTTAGTCTTGTGAAGTGTACATTGTACTTTAGTGTTGTGAAGTGTTATGAAGTTTAGGTTGTGTTGTGAAGTGTACATTGTACTTTAGTGTTGTGAAGTGTTATGAAGTTTAGGTTAGGTTGTGTTGTGAAGTGTACATTGTACTTTAGTGTTGTGAAGTGTTATGAAGTTTAGGTTGTGTTGTGAAGTGTACATTGTACTTTAGTGTTGTGAAGTGTTATGAAGTTTAGGTTGTGTTGTGAAGTGAGGTGTAATATTGTGACTGTTTTTTTGCCTTGATTTTGTTTATTTTAGGTGAGATTTTAATATTAATCCGTCACTCTCCTCAGCGCAGCCAAGGGAGGTTTTGAGTTTAACCCCCTTCATCCAGAGGACTTTAAGTTTAAAACCCTTCCAGATGGTTTTGACTTTAAAATCCCTTTACAGATAGTTTTAAGGTTGAAAACAATCTAAAGCAAACTACAGCCAAGAGGTAGCCAAGAGAGGTTACAAATATCTACCAGTCGCTGGGCTCCATTAATAAAGTGCAGTGAATAGCAGTGAATTGCATGGAATAGCATGGAAGTCATCTGCTCAACAAAGATGGCTGAGATGGATTTAAGGAGTCAGTTATAGAGATCGGATCAGAATCAAGGAATTCTATGCCAAACTGGGAGTCAACCACTAAGTGATGTTGTGACAAAGGGTCGCATGGCGAGACATGTTCTCAGAGAAAATAAATGACGCATACCAAGAGTTGCGATGACATTGAGGCCGTTACGAGGAGAGAGTAAACAGGATATCCTAGTATAACATGGCGCCACACTTTCATGGAGGACCTCAGAGTAGTGGACATCAGGTGGGAAGATGCTTCAGACATTGCAAAGGACAGATTTTTGTGAGGACAGCTAGACGCCCAATGCGCCGAACGGTAAGTAACAATAGCAGATTTTGTGATTGCAGGATAATGCACTGTAGATACCTCAGAATATGCATTTTTTTGTTTTAAATACCGGAAAAAGTTCCTGGCGGCGGGGCCCCGCCGTGAACTTCGCTGGGGGTGCTCACAGCGCTCACCCAGACCCCATTGCTGGCATTGCGGTGTGTCTACAGTGTCTCCAGGAAGAACCTATAGTAGGGTACAATAAACGTCTTCCGAAAGATAGGATGGTCAGAATGTAATAAAGATTAATTACACACGCACACACAAAATCACACACACATATATATATATATATAAGTACAAATTTAGAAAATGAAACTCAAATACATGTGTTTAATACGAGGGAAAAAGAAAGTTAAATAATGAAAGAATCAACGGTATAAATAAAACAAGACTACACAACGATGATTGAAAGATTCAAAAGCATTAGAAAAAAGGAAGACTATTCCTCAGAAATGTCTAAATAATATCAAGATAAATATTGATATTAAAAAATGAACATTAATGCTAACTTGGAATGCAATTCTAAGAAATAACATGTAGGAGAGGAAATATCAAGTAAGAGATTAAAAGCATGCAATGTTATTATTTTATTATTAGTCCTGAGGATATGTTCTATAGAATAGAAATGAATAGAGATAACATTCTTTTTTATGATAAAATAAATTAAATACTTACATTATTTTATTAGAACAGCTGTTTACGTTTTGTCTTTCTAAGAAAAACTAGTCTATATAGTTCACGTTTATCTGTTTTGTTCAACAGACCGTTAGTAGATGACAGGTCAGAAAAATATATAATTATTAACTCTTCCATGATCTATTTCTCAAATAATGCAAGAGAGCTGCTTCTGTTGAATTGCCTATTACAGGAAGTAGTTCTTCGCAGCAATACCATTCCACACAATCGCGTCTCATTTTTAAATTTCCTTTTCCAAAAGAAAAAGTAGTCTGTCATGCAACGGATTGTGTTTCTTGCAGTGCAGCTGTCAACACTTCATCTTTTCAGCTCATTGTTTATAGCTACAGTTTTTGTTGCATCTTCATCATCAACAAGACCAGGAGACATTGTTCTCAAGTTCAGACCAGGAGACATTGTTCTCAAGTTCAGACCAGGAGACATTGTTCTCAAGTTCAGACCAGGAGACATTGTTTTCAAGTTCAGACCAGGAGACATTGTTCTCAAGTTCAGACCAGGAGACATTGTTCTCAAGTTCAGACCAGGAGACATTGTTCTCAAGTTCAGACCAGGAGACATTGTTTTCAAGTTCAGACCAGGAGAAATTGTTCTCAAGTTCAGATCAGGAGACATTGTTCTCAAGTTCAGACCAGGAGACTTTGTTCTCAAGTTCAGATCAGGAGACATTGTTCTCAAGTTCAGACCAGGAGACATTGTTCTCAAGTTCAGACCAGGAGACATTGTTCTCAAGTTCAGACCAGGAGACATTGTTCTCAAGTTCAGACCAGGAGACATTGTTTTCAAGTTCAGACCAGGAGAAATTGTTCTCAAGTTCAGATCAGGAGACATTGTTCTCAAGTTCAGACCAGGAGACTTTGTTCTCAAGTTCAGATCAGGAGACATTGTTCTCAAGTTCAGATCAGGAGACATTGATCTCAAGTTCAGACCAGGAGACATTGTTCTCAAGTTCAGACCAGGAGACATTGTTCTCAAGTTCAGACCAGGAGACATTGTTCTCAAGTTCAGATCAGGAGACTTTGTTCTCAAGTTCAGATCAGGAGACATTGATCTCAAGTTCAGACCAGGAGACATTGATCTCAAGTTCAGACCAGGAGACATTGATCTCAAGTTCAGACCAGGAGACATTGTTCTCAAGTTCAGACCAGGAGACATTGTTCTCAATTTCAGATCAGGAGACATTGTTCTCAAGTTTAGATCAGGAGACATTGTTCTCAAAACCTTTTTTTACAGGAATCTATAGAGTATTTTCAAAAGCAAGATTTGAGCTGTGTAAACCTGTCATGTTCATCTGGACGTTGTGTATATGCACATCTATCATGTCCATCGAAATGGTGTGTATACCTATCGTGTCTATCGAAATGGTGAGTATACCTATCATGTCCATCGAAATGGTGAGTATACCTATTATGTCCATCGAAATGTTGTGCATACCTACCAGGTTCATCTGAATTAGGAGTGCACCGGATAGTCGATCCGGATCCAGCCGAATATCCGGCCATTTTTTTCGATTTGACCATATCCATATCCGGCCGAATATTACTGGAGGATAGTTGGCCGGACAGTAAAAAGTACACTTTAGTATCTACTGTCTAATGGCGCGGGTCTATCTCCCATCCTTTTCGTGATTGTTTAGTCCAAATCATTGAGTTTATAAGATAGACAGTCGACTACGTTAAGACAACATGCTGATAATGTCAATTCTTAGTTAAATATACGTTTACATATTCTAAATTGATCATCCCACATAAGCCTTTACAGTTGGTGGCCTCCTACATACACACACCAACTCATGTTACAAATACTTGTGATAAACCTTCCTGTTCATAAATGCTGTTAAACTTTAATTTATCAATCAGTAATAGAGTCTAAATCAATAAGGTAAATATAAGTAAAGTAATAATAAATAAGAATATAGGTATGTTATTTGGAGATTTGCCAAATGTTCAGTAACACGAGCTATTTAAAAGTCATGTAGGTGCCCGGCTCTGCCTCCGACCGAATATCATGTTTGACTATCCGACCATATCCTGCTCCTGACGGATAATAAAAATAACTATCCGGTGCTCCCATAATCTGAATGGTGTGTATATCTGTCATGTTCATCTGAATGATGATGCTCTCAACGTTGCATTTATGTTTTGTTGTTCTGAGAGATATACATTTGTTTTGAAGAAAAGCGTACTAAGAAATTATTATAAATGCTAATGTTGGATTTAAACAACTGGCAAACAGTATGGCAAATAGTCCTCTGTTAACTGAAGCACACAGTAAGATAAAAACAGAAACAACAATGAATACAATACACAAATATATATAGACATAGATGTAGTTAAATAAGAATATACCGAATTAAAAAAATTGTAACAAATATTAACAAACTAATCCAAATATTATTTGAGGTATTTTTTAATGATGACTTTTAATGCAGACAACAGCCAGGAAATTGTGTACTGATATGTGTCAGTGGTACCTCTCAGTTCAAACCATTCTCTTTATTTACTGGGGCCGTGCTCTGTAGTGAGCAATTCTACGTTTAACAGAGGACCAGGTTTGCTTGCATACCCGGCATTTAGTTTTAAATTGCTAATGATTCACATATTTTAGAAACATCTCATTGATCAAATGTATTTTTGAAAGTGTTTTCAGATATGACATTGAACCAATATCTTGACAACGATATCTTCAATTTTATCCAATTTAAAATGTTTGAATAGAGTACAAGGACTTTCTTTTTCTGCTTGAAAACAAAATGTTAAAAGATTTATTAATGTTTTTTTCATTCATAGATTTTATTTAATCTTTTTTTTTTTTCATTTGAAGTCCTAGATTGTTGAATTATATATTATATTTTCACAAGTAGAAAAGTATTCAACTATACTCAACTAGGAGACACGCATACAAATGGCTTATATATCTATTGTTACGATCTTTCCTACTATCCGGGCTCTCTTCAAACTGCACCACACGACACAACGAACTTAAAGAACCTCACAACTCAGGGCTCCGAAGTAAAAGTAACAGTTTCATTTCAAATACATTACAAATACTGTACAGTTGGCAACAACATCACACTAACTGTCCAAACCCTAGCCTTGCTCCGCCTGACTTCACACACCGTCTGTCTCTAACTTCGCCTCGTCTGGTCACATTGCGAGGTAACGTGAAGTGCCGTCTTTCTTACACACTCGCTCTTATATAGTGTCTCTACTGGCCTTCCAGAATCGGGTGGAACGTTCTTGACCACTCAGAATGATCACAATCGCCGTGAGTTGCGTGCGTAATATTTACACACAGGTCGTTGCCGAACTGGCGTGTACTGTCACTGGTCACAGTTGACCGCTTGTCCTGCGCTGGACTGGGGCGATTATGGAAGGCTATGAACACACACAGCACTACCCCCATCTGTGTCACCACCAGATTTACAACAATATATATATATATATAAATATATATATATATATATATATATATATTATATATATATATATATATGGGGGTGTTACAGGCAAATTGAAATATATAAAAGTGCTATAGAATGCATGGCGTTTTCAGGTAAACTAAGAAATATTGTACAATGCCTAAGCATTCTATACAATGACTGAATCTAAGACAAGGCAACGTAGAAGTTGTCTTAACAAAAGAAAAAAATGAAAAAAGTAAAACAAACAATCAACAACAGATATTTTTTTTGTTTTTACTTCATACTAAGTCCTATTGTAATCTTTGTAGATTCTTTAAAGCTACAAATTGTGTATTTCTCACAGTTGTAAGTAAGAAAAGTCTAAATTTAGCTAATTATTTAATGTGTACATATTTACTTATAGCAATAACTTATGTCCAATATGTGTTGATATTATTATTTCTATCTTGCTCAATGGACGCAGCTATAGGTCTATCCATACAACATTTTAGTCTATTTCTTTGGTCTCGACTGAATGCTTTCATCTTCCTAACGAATTGACACTGCGCTTAGAAAATGACAATCAGTTATTTCCCCTTATCCATTTTGTTTAGACAAGCGTTGGGCCCTTTGAACAGGCCCTCTCTACATCTAAGTTTCATCCATTGTTCTTGGCCAACGGCTGTATGTAAACAATGACGTCGTTGTAGTTGACTACTGTCCACTTGATCGGCTGTGTTGTGATCATTCCCCTTGTATTGATTTGATCTCATTAACCTGCATGTTTGTAAATGTCAATAGAACTTCTGTGACTTATGTATTGACAGCTAGGACCAAGTAGAACACAATGCCCTTTAGTCTAATGAATGTATTAAGCTCGGTGTTTTTATTTCAGCCTGATTGCGGCTACAGACACCGACTGATTCCTGTTTTGGATTCTTAATTCCTGGATTCCTGTGTTTCTGATCCTTACGCATTTCTCTTACTGGATCTAAATTCCTGTTGCTTGTTCCTATTGAAACCATCTCGGTGATTGGAGGAAGGAACCTATACATCAGCGAACACAAAGTACTCATGTCTACATCTGAAGTCAATTCTCAGCTCCGCAGCCTGCATCTTCATTGTTGATTTTGTCCCGCCTCCGCTGCGTACAACAGCGACCGGGACATTCTAACCTCAACGGGAGTTTTCAGCTGGAGCTGGCACCTCCCAAGCTGACACTTTCGCTAAGGAACTAGAATGAACAGTCTACAGCACTAAGGCAGAAGGATAAGCATCTGAAAGGACAACAGCTAACGCAGGACTATTAGAGCTAAGTCTTAGGGACGATGGGCACTTTATATTTGTACCATCAGCATTCAAAATGATTATTTGATCACATCATTTATAGTTATTGCTATACAGATTACTTTAGGATTTATAATTATTCTGCCCACCTTATTTATCCTTTCCCGCTTCATCTTTTGTTACATTAAACTTTTTTATCTTGTTAGTCAAATAGATCCTCTTTTTTATTGTAAGCTACCTGAGTGTTCTGTTTCCCCACCTGTAATGCGCGCTGGTTTACGGTGTCGTTAGAAACCCTTAGACCTAACGTCACCAAACTAAATTATTTTAATTTACCCACATGCCAGATGGAAGAATTTCATAGAACATCCTCATCGCTAAGCTTGCTGAGGGATTCAGACCCAAGAAATTCCCAAGGCTAACCTACAGAGGTGTCTGCAAGCGAGATCTGTGGACTACTGGCTTCAAAGAAAATGATCACTCAAGATCGGACAACATTGGAACAGAATGTGGATGTTATACATGACTTCAAAGCAATTAACGCTGTGAGCTCGCTGTTGTTATGTTTAGTGTTTAATGATTAGAATATGTATTCAAGATGTCGGCTAACGTTAGTGCTACGTGTCAAATAAAGCGGAAACGTAAATTCTCAGATCAAATGAAGACTTCTGAACAACTCTGAATGACGAATACGTGGCTTTTGTGAAACACACTCAATCTACACATAGAAGAAGCATTGAATATTTGGAATAATGGATGGATTCCAGGAATTCTAATGCTTTCGCTGGATGTTTCTAAAACGATGAATAGTCACTACATTCGATGATTTATTGTCATGCATACAGAAAAGAGAGGAGGTATTTATGTCAACATTGTTCCATTATTTGACCAGTGTTGCTGCTGCTAGTTGAAATAATTTTCGAGATAGAAAGATGGCAAGTTTTTGTTTGATAATTCGGTCACCGTGCTGTGCGTGTATACTAAGATGTTTTAGTCAAACTTGTTACTCAGAGCACTTACAGTTTGTGTATACTAAGATGTTTTAGTCAAACTTGTTACTCAGAGCACTTACAGTTTGTGTATACTAAGATGTTTTAGTCAAACTTGTTACTCAGAGCACTTACAGTTTGTGTATACTAAGATGTTTTAGTCAAACTTGTTACTCAGAGCACTTACAGTTTGTGAATTTTTCTTTTCTATTCCCGAGCCCACGTTGAAAAAGTGTTTTCACTGATAAGTGACCAGTGGACAAAAGAGTGAATTAAACTATGCCTTGACTCAGCGAACACTATTCTTCTCACATATTGAAGTCTTGCAAGAAGTGCGAATGATGATCTAATAATAATGAATAATAATCTAATATCTTCTGAGAAATATGATAGGTAGTAAAGTCGCATTTACTCAAAAAAAAAGTAAAGTTCCCCTTTCAGACCTTGTGGTCTATAGGGCAGATGATGTAAAGGTTGTTGATTAACATGAACGAATAATAACAAGAGCCTGGATATAAATTATAAGACATGAAATCAGCTGTTTAATCTAACGCCATCTTGGTTGACAACAACAGTTACAAGGGATGTTACTCCCAAACACCGATTGGTGCAACCTATATAAAACACACGTCAACATCCTTCCCTTTCTATAGCTAACAAAACACATATCAGAAATATTTGCAATTTAAATAACAAACATTAATAACTCATCTTATTTTATGAATATTATAAAAACTAAAAATAACAATCAATTTTAAAGTGAGAGTGTGTCACATATAGAATAAATATTTCAACATGAATATTAATATTGTCATAAAAATTCTTAGTACATATCATAATCCCTATGCCACACAGGTCTATTTGTTTCTCGAGTGCTAATTCTTGCTGGCTTATTTCTATCACAATTATTGTCTGGTACATGAGAAACTACTTCAGACTGTGATGCATGCTGAGAACAGTTATCAGAGAAATCTGGCATTTCATTAACATCATCATCATCTAAGACATTCCCATCATAGACATCAGTGTCAGTGTCTTTCAAAATAGTTTTCCTTGGCCTAATATGAAATCTGTTGCATATGTATAGTCCTCCATTATCTCCCTTGATCTTATAAGATCTTGGAGATAGTTGTTCCCTGATCATTCCAGGATCCTGTTTGACCTGGGTTTTGGTAATAAATAGTTTGCCCTAGATGGAGTTTTGGTAAATCCTGAGCTTGCTTATCATATTGTCTTTTTACTTGTTTGTAATTCTCTTTCTTCTCAGCTACACTATGTTCACTTAAACACTTTGAAGTGCTGGCAATCAATGTCCGAGGACTTCTTTTGAGACACATTTCAGCTGGGCTCAATCCGGTAGATTGCCGAGGTGTATTTCTGAGTTCCAGTTAAGCTTCATATGGATCACAACCATTGTGTTTAGTTTTCAGTATTAAATTCTTCATTATCTTTACAGCAGCTTCCGCCTTTCCATTTGTTCTCGGATAACCAGGATCTGATCTGATGTGATTGATGTTCCATCGCCTTGTGAATCTCAAAAACTCATTTGAACTAAATTGTGGACCGCCATCTGTTATTAACATTTTTGAAGAACCAAAACGAGCAAATTGTCCTTTCAATTTTCTAATCACATCTTGTGATGTTGTTGTTGAAAGATAATCATACTCAATAAAATTAGAGTAATAGTCAACAGTAATTAGTAACTGTCTTCCATCCACTTGGCTGCCTGGATTTGTGATTTGTGATTTTGGGCACATCGGCACAATTTAGGCCATGTCGTGCCTGCAGTCCCTCAAGGGCCACTCTCCCTCCACACAGCAAAAGCCAAATTCCATACAGTCAAATCATTAAAATCAAGGTCTATTCACAGTTAAAATAGTAGAGGTAGTAAAAATTTAATAATTTGGTAAAAATCTAATGTAAATAGTACATGTCTACAGAATTCATAAATCAGATCTTCGTAGACAACCCCACTTCCCGGATAAAGCCCAGTACCTTCCCAGGGTCAACATTATTGAATAGTGTTTTTAAATTAGTGGCTCTAAAATATTTTTCCCTGACATCCTGGTATCTGGGGCAGTCGATGAGGATATGTTCCACGGTGAGGCGAGAGTCACAATACTCACAAAGTGGGGGCTCTTCTTTCTTCAGCACAAAAGAGTGCGTGATGTAGGTGTGGCCAATCCTAAGTCTGGACATGTTCGTGCTGCCTGGTCGTGCGGTTTGCGCGTTGGACCGTCGTTCAGATTTATCGATGGTCCCGGGTTCAAACCCTGCCCGCTACCATCCCCCGTCGTCCTGCGGGAGGTTTGGACTAGGAAGTAATTATCTTCCACTCTGAAGGAACATCCGAAACATGTAAAACATTTAACAAACATTTTTAACACTTCCATCAGGTCAGCTCCAACTTTTTCCCATGGTACATTTCCTTCATCATGTTGTATAAGTGTTTCTCTCTGGTTCATAGGTTTTCTGTCTTGACAAGCAGTGCATGTCTTTGCCATCTGCTTTATTTCATCAGCCATGCCTGGCCAGAACATCGTCTATCAGGCCCTCCTCATCATTCCATCATATGCAATGTGTGCTGTGTGCAGGTTTTTTTTCATTTCTTGACGCATACTGAAAGGTATGACTATCCTTTCTCCTTTCAAAATTACTCCATTACTAAGTCCCAAAGTATCAGCAAAATAAAAAATATGGTTTTATCCTGTTGTCTAAATCTTGTTTTCTTTGAGGCCATCCATTCATAATTTGCTTTGATAATTTACTTAATGTGTCATCTGTCTGTTTCTTATTTTATTCTTTCTAATAACGGATCCGGTATGTCCACAAATTGTGTCTGGCATATGTTAAAAACTTCATCTTGCTTCTCCTCTTGATTGCACAGTCGTGATAATGTGTCAGCAATGTGTAAACTGTTTCCTTCTACCCACTGAAATGAGAAATCATAACGATTGCTCCTCAACATCAAGTTTTGTAATCTTCTTGGAGCCTGGTTTAGAGGCTTCTTTAAGATGTTTGCAAGTGGCTTAGGATCATTTATTATTATGACATGTCTTCCAAATGTATATTGATTAAATCTTTCTAGCCCAAAAACAACGGCAAGTAGTTCTTTTTCAATCTGAGCCCACCGTTTTTCCGTTGGTGTCAATGCTCTAGAGGCAAATTCTAATGGTTGTTCTTCTTGCATTAGTACAGCTCCAAGTCCTTGTTGACTACTGTCTACTTGTATTTTAAGTTTCTTGTCAGGGTTGTAGAATATAAGGACTGGAGTATTTGTAATCATTGTTTTTATCTTGTTGAATGCCTCTTCACATTTTTCAGTCCATCTAAAATTGCAATCTTTCTTTGTTAGTTCCCTTAATGGTTGAGACACTTCGGCTAGATTGTTCAAAAATTTTGACAAATATTGCACCATTCCACATAATTTTCTTGCTTCCTGGCTATTTTCTGGTTTCTTCATTTCCAGAATAGCTTTGATCTTTTTTATGTCAGGCTTTATGCCTTGCACACTAATGCAGTGTCCCATGAAACTTATCTGGTCTTGTTTCTCTACTGTTTTTGTTTCATTTAATTTAATGCACTTCTCTTTGCATTTCTCTCTTAATCTCTCCAGTTTGTCATAGTGATCTTTTTCTGCTTCTTTTTTGGACTGACCACATCCCACAATCACGATATCATTAGCCACATTAATGCATCCTTCTAATCCTAACAATGCTTCTGTTAACTTCTTCTGGAATATTTCTCCACTTACATTTAGTCCAAAAGGAAGTCTTGACCATCTGTACCGCCCATATGGTGTGATCATGGTTGTTAGTAGACTAGACTTTTCATCCAGACGTACATGCCAGTAAGCATCCTTTACATCTAATTTAGAAAATATTTTAGCATTTAGGTACTGTGGCATTACAGCTTCCAAAGTTGGTAACTTAAAATGTTCTCTTTTTAAAGCAGTGTTTAGATGTCTTGGGTCAATGCAGATCCTTAAATCCCCATTTGGCTTTTGAACCACAGCCATCTGGCTGACCCACTCTGTTGGTTCATTTACAGGAATTAATATTTTCCTTTTTACTAATGTCTCTATTTCTGCTTCCACTTTATTTTGAAATGCAAATGGTATATTACGACAAGGTGATACCACCGGAGCTATGTTCTCATCGACAGTTAATGACGTTTCACCTAAATCTCCCAGATGACAATCCATAGTGCTTACTTGTGATATGAATCTATCTTCATTTAATGTGATCAGATTTAAACTTTGGCATGTTTTACGGCCTAATAAGCATTGATAGTGGTTCTCTACAACTGTGAATGTTACCAAATATTTCTTTTTGTTTTTAGGATTCGTTATTATTAAGTTAGCAGTGCCCTCTGTTTTTAATTTGGAATTATTCCACATTGTTAATGTTTAAACAGTCTTCTTAATTTGGGTGTTTTTTTTTTACATATTTCTTACATATAATGTTAACATCAGCTCCTGTGTCCAGTTGAAATCTTGTTGACCATTTATCATGAATAGAGCTGTCATTCTGTCCCTATTGATGTTCAACACATTTATTGAGTGTAAGTGTTCCTCTTGGTCAAATTCATCCATAGCATTATGCATATGTATTTTATTCTTAGTTTTACACTTAACTGCAAAATGACTTTTACCTTTGCATTTATTGCAATTTTCCCCCAAGCCTGACATGATGTTCTGTTCACTGCATGTCTGCCTCCACAAAACCAGCAATCTATTAGGTTGTTTCTGTTGTCAGTTTTCTTTTGTTCTATCTTATCTATTTTCACAACAGTTTCCTTATTTATCTCTGCCAATCCTTTTGCAGTTTGCTCATATGTTTGACATATATCTATATGTCACGTCCCTAGTGATACCTCATTGTCAACAAAATGAGGAGATTGTACATATCTCAAATCAGGTCAGCGTACCCACGCTTAAATGCCAAAAAGATGCCGATTAAAACTTAGCTCAAGACTACAGCAGGGAAACAAAATTAACATAGCTTTTATTACAAAAACAATTCCTAGTGACACCTCATTGTTCACAAAATGAGGACATTCTACCTATCTCAAATCAGGTCAGCGCACTCACGCTTTAATGCCAGAAAGACACCGATTAAAGCTTAGTTCAAGGCTACAGCAGGGAAACATAATTAACCTAGGTTAAATTACAAAACAATTAAAAGGAAATTTAAATGTAAACGGGTCAAGTAGTCAAGGATGGGTATTTAATTGTCACTGTTCTTTACCTTAAAGAAAGATATAAAAGGCGGAGTGTTAGCTTGAGACCGGGAGAGAGCTAGAAAGTTAGGCTTAGAAGTCGCTAAGTTTTAAAGTAAATATTTACTCATTTTATTGAACATTTTCACTGAATCCTGTATCTGTTTTATATATCTTTGTACGTACATTTATTGTTTGAAGTTAAAGTTTTAAATAATTAAAACTCAAGAAGACCTATCAGCACTTTGTTACTTCATTGATTATTAAAGTGTTTGAACTATAATCAAGGCACCTCCGAACCCACATATGTCACAAGTTTATAGCACCAAGAACTCCAAGTTAAATAAACACAATAAACACGTGACACTATACACTTCTTCAATGTAAGATCATCGTGATTCAATAATCTCTCCTGCAGTCTTTTCTCCACGGAGAATACGATTTTGTCTCTAATCATTCTATCCTTTTCCTTGAAATTACATTTTTCAGCCTGAACTCTAAGCTGCGTAATGAACACATCACAGGATGACACCTTTTCTATGTTCCAAAATCTGAAACTTTCCAGAACTTCATTTTTTCTGGGGTTGCAATAGTCGTGTGATTTCTTTAGTAATATTTGCGGGTCATTCACGTCTTCATTCTCATCCTACTGCAACTGCTCACAAATCTCTTGGGCCTGAGGTCCAGCACAATGTAGTAGTATTGCTTTTTGTCTGATTTTAGGTTTTTCTTCAGCTCCTATTGCTAACAGAAACAGTTCCACTTGTCTTCTCCATTGACGAAAGTTTTCACTGACATTACCTTCAGTCACATTTAACTCTGTTGGTGGTTTAAGTAGACCTTCTGCCATCTTCAATGAAAACTTCACTATAGTATATCTACCGTAACTGAATAACCCCGAGCCTCTCTTAGTCTCTCTATATATGCTCTCAAGACTGAAGTGAGACTCTGGAATCTACTAGATTCTAGATCTACACTTTAGATCTATTTTTTTTTTAATTTAACTAGTTTTATATCACTGATGTAAACCTAAATATAATTCTTGTTACTGCTGCCACCATGTTGATTACCATGAACGAATAATAACAAGAGATTGTGATTTGTGATTTTGGGCACATCGGCACAATTTAGGCCATGTCGTGCCTGCAGTCCCTCAAAGGCCACTCTCCCTCCACACAGCAAAGGCCAAATTCCATACAGTCAAATCATTAAAATCAAGGTCTATTCACAGTTAAAATAGTAGAGGTAGTAAAAATTTAATAATTTGGTAAAAATCTAATGTAAATAGTACATGTCTACAGAATTCATAAATCAGATCTTCGTAGACAACCCCACTTCCCGGATAAAGCCCAGTACCTTCCCAGGGTCGACATTATTGAATAGTGTTTTGAAATTAGTGGCTCTAAAATATTTTTCCCTGACATCCTGGTATCTGGGGCAGTCGATGAGGATATGTTCCACGGTGAGGCGAGAGTCACAATACTCACAAAGTGGGGGCTCTTCTTTCTTCAGCACAAAAGAGTGCGTGATGTAGGTGTGGCCAATCCTAAGTCTGGACATGGTCATGCTACCACGCCTTGTCAGACCCTTAGATGTGGACCGCCACCTGACATCCGCCACAATCTGCCTGAGTTTATTGTGAGTCTCAGCCTCCCATCGGTCCTGCCACTCTCGGTAGATGGCAGAGGCAATACTTTGTCTCAGGTCTGAGCAGGGAATTTGAGTTCCTGACACCGCATGATTTAGGGCTCTCTTTGCTTCTCTGTCTGCGGCTTCGTTTCCCTCAATGCCCACATGGGAGGGGACCCAGATGAAGGTGACATCCGTTTGGTCGGCTGTTATTTGGTCCAACAGCTTCAGGCTCTTATGTACCAGTGGAATGTCAGTCTTCATCCGCCCCAAAGCTTGCAATGCAGATTTGGAGTCGGAGCAGATTATAAATTTCCTCCTTTCTGATGCTTTGACGGCCATAAGTGCAAGCGATATTGCATGCAATTCGGCCTTAAAGATGGAGCAGCCATCGGGGAGTCTACGGGAGATTGTTTTGTTCCGAAAGGAGCAGGCACACGCGACCTTTCCATCCATTTTGGATCCGTCTGTGTAGATGGTGCCACAATCTCCGTAGCTCTCTTGCAGTTCCCTAAAGTGGACTTGTAGTATGCTTGGGTCTGTATTTTCTTTTTTGAAATTAAGGAGGGATAAATTTAATTTGGGTTTATTCATTAGCCAAGGAGGATTCTGAGGGGTTTCTATTTTAGAGATTTGGTTAATGGGTGGAGTTAAATTTTGGATGGGTTCTCTCATTCGAAGGCCTAACGGCTGTATGACGTTAGGCCTTCGATTGTATAATTCTACCTCTGTGGGGTTAAATATGGAATCGAAAGCAGGGTTCGTAGGGTTGGATTTTAGCTTAACTATATACTGCATTGCAAGCTTTTTCATTCTTATATCCATGGGGAGTTCTCCAGCCTCCACATGGAGGCTTGGGATAGGTGATGTACGAAACGCGCCGAGACAGAGACGCAGGGCAGCATTTTGTATTGGTTCCAGTATTTTTAGGTACGACTTCCTTGCTGCTCCATATATTATGGATCCGTAGTCTAGCTTGGATCGAATTAGACTCCGATATAGCAGCAGCAAAGTATCTCTGTCAGCTCCCCAGTCCGTATGGCTGAGCACTCTAAGTATGTTTAATGACTTTTGGCATTTTCTCTTAAGTTCCTTAATGTGGGGGAGAAAATTAAATTTGGAATCTAGAGTGAGGCCTAAAAATTTTGTAGTTTTCACGACAGGGATTTTCTTTTTGTGTATAGATAGTTCAGGGTCTGGGTGGAGTCCCCTTAAATTACAAAAATGCATACTAACTGTTTTGGAGTCCGAAAATTTAAAACCATTATCGTTTGCCCAATTTTGAATTTTGTTTAAACATAACTGTAATTTTCTTTCTAGGGTGTTCATGTTTTTCCCATAAGTGAAAATGACAAAGTCATCAACATACAAAGAGCACTCTATGCCAGGGGACAGAGCATTTATGATGCTATTTATTTTAATGATGAACAGGGTGACTGACAGAATGCTGCCCTGGGGTACATCCATTTCCTGGTCATGAGTGTCAGAAGTGGTGTTGCCCACTCGAACCTGAAATTTTCGGTCTTTCAGGAATTCCCCCACAAAACGGGGAAGATGTCCCTTAAGCCCCATAAGCTCCAGGTCACGTAGAAGGCCATGTTTCCAGGTTGTGTCATAGGCCTTTTCTATATCGAAGAATACAGCTACTAGATGTTCTCTTCTGAGTAATGCATTTCTGATACAAGCTTCCAGCCTTACCAGGTGGTCAGTTGTTGTCCGCCCTTGCCGGAATCCGCACTGGTAGTTAGAGATCACTTTGTTCCTCTCCAGGTACCAGACCAGCCTACTGTTAATCATTCTTTTCATGGTTTTGCAGATGCAGCTTGTTAGTGCTATTGGTCGATAGTTAGCTGGGTCAGAGCCGTCTCTTCCCGGTTTAGATATCGGTATAACTGTGGCTTTCCTCCAGCTGTTTGGGAAAGCGCCTGTTTGCCACACACAGTTATAGACCCCTAGCAGGACTGCCAATGAGGGTTCGGGGAGGTGCTTGAGGAACTGGTAATGGATTTCATCTTCTCCAGGCGCTGTGTCATGTGACTTGTCTAGCGATTCCCTCAGTTCCTCAAGCGAGAACGGTTTGTTGTAGTCTTCATTGTTTTCTGATCTGAAATCAATGGAGTGTCTTTCCTCCCTGGTTTTGTCTTTTTGAAACTCTGGCGTGTAATGTGCAGTGGATGACTTTTCTGCTATTGAGGATGCAAGGCAGTCAGCTATTTCTCTGGGGGACGTGACAGTTCGTCCTTGGTTTTTCAGATGCCCTATTGCATTTGATTCTTTCCCTTTGATTCGCCTTACTGCCTTCCAGACCGCTCTAGCAGAAGTTTTGGCATCCAGACTGCCGACAAAACTTCTCCAAGAATTCCTTTTGGCTGACCGTATGGTTTGTCTAGCCTTTGCTCTAGCTATTCTGAGTAGCTTTAGGTTTTCCTGGGATGGATTTTTTATAAATGCAGCCAGTCGTTTTTTCCTATTGCCAATAGCACTTTTGCAGGCTGTATCAAACCATGGTTTGCTAGGCCGTTTAGGATTTGCGGAGGTTAGGGGGAAAACTTTCCTGGCTATACTAAGTAGCTTGCTAGCAAAGGTATCAGCTGGGTTCTGTTCATCGAGGATATTTTCTGTAATATCCTCTGAGCATCTTTTTTGGAATTGTTCCCAATCGGCCTTATTCAGTTTCCACCGCTGAGGTCGTCCCAATGAGGGGAGATTGTTAGCAATGATGATTGGGAAGTGATCACTTCCCCGTAGATCATTGCTAACTGACCATTTAAAGATTTAAAGTCGTCCAGAAGTCCAGGGACGCATACGGTGAGGTCAATGCATGTGAGAGATCCAGTTCCTGGGTGCAAGTAGGTCGGTGATGCATCATTAAGTATGCATAAATCATGTTGGAGGAAGATATCCTCCAGCATACGGCCTCTTGTGTCGGTATTGTTGGATCCCCACATGGTGTTATGGGCATTGAAATCCCCAAGGATTATGTAAGGCCGGGGGAGTTGTTTCAATAGGTCCTCCATGTCTGTTTGGTTTAATGGAGCGCCTGGTGGTAGATACAGGCTGCAGCAAGTGATAACCTTGTGAAGGGTTATCCTAGCTGCTACGGCCTGTAGTGTGGTCTGTAGTTCTACCCTCTCATGGGGGATGCTATCCTTCACAAGGATACAGACTCCACCTGATGCTCTCTCTGCATCCTCAACATTCTTGCTGTAAGCACTGTAGCTTCGGAAGCTGATGCTATCTTTCAGAAATGTTTCCTGTAGGCAGACAGCTACAGGAGTCTCAGAGTCCATCAGTAGCTGCATTTCCTCATAATTGGCCTTGAGGCCTCTGCAATTCCACTGTACAATTCTGGAATCCATGGCTTATTCTAGATGGCCTACTTGGAGCTATTTGGCTTTGGGAGGCCCCCGGAGGGGTTTCCCTTAATTCCAGTGACCTTGGTATTTTTATTCTTGGGTTTGGATGGAGAGGAGGACAACCCCCTTTTGGGGGAAGTCTTTCTCTCTGGAGAGGGGAGATCCCTTTGGTTAGAGCGGAGGTTATTTCCCCCTCGCTCACCTCGGGCATCCTCTCCGCTTTGATTTCTCCCCTTAGGGAGTTGGTCAACCTCTAATTCGGTAGAGGTTGGGGTGTCTGACTGGTTTCTCTGAGGAGAACCTGTGTCAGACATGATGTCTCCGGGTTCTCCCGGAGTATTGGTTTTGACTAGCTGCTCAGTCTCCATGCTCTCATCAGCGAGCACAGAGAACCTGTTCTTTAGCATGACAACAGGGCTTTCTTGTTTCTTCCGAGGTGTGTTCTTTGGCGGTGTTTTCTTCTGAGTTGAAGGAGGAGGAGGGGGTGGTGGGGTCAATGTGTCCGTCTGTGTGGCTATGGATCTTCCTATCTTAGCAACAGCCTGGGCATAGGTCTTTGTCAAGCCGAATTGGCCCTTGGGTAGGGCCAATACAGCCGATTTCGCCTGGCTGAAGGTACATCCATTTCTTGCCTTGTACTCCTGCACGGCAACCTCCTGTTTCCACACAGGGCAGTCCTTGGAGTAGGCTGAGTGGCCAGCGTGACAGTTTGGGCATTTGAACTGGGCTGTGCAGCCCTTGTCCTCATGACCTTCTCCAGCACATCTGGCACACACAGTGTTCCTCTTGCAGACTGCCGCGCCGTGTCCATAACCCTGGCACTTGAAGCACCTCATGGGGTTAGGTATGTAGGGCCTCACTGGAACTCGTAGGTATCCTGCCTTCACATACTCTGGCGGTGTCCTAGTTCCAAATGTGAGGATAATAGTGGCGGTTTTGACCTCCTCACCATCCCTGCGCCTGGTAATGCGCCGGGCATGGGTGACTCCTTCAATGCCCTCCACTACTTCCTTCTCGGAACATTCCAGTAGGTCCCTAGAGCTGATTACACCTCTGCTGGTGTTCAGACTCTTGTGTGGCATGACTTCCACTTGGAGATCACAGAGTCTTCTGCATCTTAAAAGCCCATCAGAGTGTATCTTGCTATCAACTTCTACTAGAAGTTCCAAAGACTTGTGTAGCTTAGACACACTCTTGGGCTCTCCCACTACTGACTTAAGTCCCTTGTAGATGACAAAAGGGCTCATCTTTGTCAGACTTTTCCCCTCCTCTGTGCACCTAACCACCAGAAATGATGGCCAGGTAGCACAGCTTTTTGTGGCCTCCTCCTTTCTGTCCTCCATACGGCGTCTCTTGCCCAGACATAGGTCTGGGGTAAGTAGTTTTTTTGAAGTTTTTTTTTCCATAGGTGTTATTTATTAGTTCGGCACATGTGCTCCCCACCCGCCATCGAGTCCAACAAGGGGACGGGCCATTCGGAAGTCCAGAATGAGCCCGCCAGGGCTACACATGTGCTATACTCAGTCAGCTACTGCATCGGACATGTGCCCGATACAGTAGCTCCCTGATTGACCCTCCAGCCACCGCCCTCCAGCATAGGTCGAAGACCTATGCTGGTAGCTCGGCAAGACCAGCCGGTTGACCCAGAGCGGGCCATCTGGGCCTCAGGTCTAGGGGAACTTGGAGCCAAAGTATTGTGTTGTGGTGGTTTATCCTCAGATAGCCACCACTCAAACACCAGGATCTCTTTATCCCCCCTTACCCGTCGCAGTCCACGGCAAACGGACTGGTCTAGGACGTAGTGAGATATTTAGAGATAAGGAGACAGAGTGATGATCAATGAAGGCAGACTGAGAAAAGGAGGAGGCAGACACAATGATAGAAAAGAAGTAGAGCACTTTTGAGCTCCGAAAGTGCTAAGGAAAGAGGAGCGCAGTTTAACGTCATGTCTCGGGACGCGATAATAACAAGACCCTGGATATAAATTATAAGACATAAAATCAGCTGTTTAATCTAACGCAATCTTGGTTGACAACAGTTACAAGGGATGTTACTCCCAAACACCGATTGGTGCAACCTATATAAAACACACATCAACAAAGGTCATCTCTTTTTGTGGCCTACGGTTAACAAGGGTGTCATGTGGCCAGCACAACGACCAACCGCCTTACTTTTCCCCAACTAACGTCAGGTACCAATTAGAGCTTGGTGGACTCAGAGGCGCCGTAGATCCCGAAATTAAAAATCCCAGTCTTCGCCAGGATTCGAACCCCGGTCTTTCCACCGCGCCTAATGAAAAGTAAAAACTGACAGTGTATATAATGAGACATATCAATAAATCATAACACTGCTAGATTATGTTCATTATACAATAGTATTTGTTTAACGCTACTACATGCATTGAGCTTTCTATATGTGTGAATGTTACCATCTTCGCTTTTGAAATACATTTTTAAAAATAGTTGTACGACTTGAATTCGAAATGATTGTGCAAATTTTCCGCTCTATCCAAGATTTGGTGTGGGATAAATAACGTGTACAAACTTTTGACCAGAAAGACAGACAGTGAGTTGATATAAACTTTTTAAAATATTCGTTCAACTCTATGGCGGGCCTTCTAACAGAATTTAGTTGCGAAAAAGACTCTCTCTGGGGACTCTATTTAAATCTTTTTCTTCAAATCTGAGTGACACTTAGAGAGGGGGTTGCATCAACCTGGTAGCAAGATATTAAATAAGAAAACACATTTTTATGATTTTATTGAAAATTGTCTTCTTTTTTTAGCATAGCTGACAGTTAATTATAAAGTCGCCTAAGGAATTCTATAGCATACCGGATTCCGTGTGTGTGTGTCTGTGTGTGTAAATTTACTAGAAAATGTAAACGAGTCAAAGCCTGCAACGCAATGTCAATCGAATACAATTCTATATTTCCAGTTCTAAGTATTCCACGAAGCAAAAGAGTTGTTTTTTTGCTCTGATTCAAATTTATATAAACCAAACGTTTTGTAGCTTCTGCCTCATCCACAGTTTAGTTATCGGGCTAAGTCATCGTTCCATGTAACTCTGAAGGTCATATGACTCCTACTGAGAATTACGCGTAAGCCATAAAATAACAACAAAAGACGCACATTCATATCTCATTTCAGTTCTTGACTACATTGAAATATTTCTGCTCTCTCCACCGTTCTTGAAAGTTCAAACCAGGCAGACCTATCCTTATGGGAGCAAGAAGTGTGACTGGCTATTTTTTAGGGCATTTCTTTGATTTTTTGAAAATGCATTCTATTGAAATGCTGAAATATGTAATATTATTTGATTCTACCATTCTCTTGGTGCTTGCATTGATATCAATGATTATAAATCTCGTGTATACAATCAGTCATCATTAGTATGGATCCCGTTCAATAGAGTCACACTTTCTCCCCATCAACACCAGAGTCAACATTGAGTCTCTGGAATATCAAAATTAGTTCTCTGCATTAGAAGCCTTCACCTTTCTATTATTACATGCCGTGCTTAAATGAAAAAAAAAAAAAGAGATGCACACAGAAGGCGCATGACGAGAGGTTATAGAGCTATATTTAGATTGATTGATATCTAAAAAATAAACGAGAAGAAACGAAATGATTTTAAAATTTCAATAAGAATAACTTCTACATAAGATTTCATTGGTCAAATGTAATTGTACTTCTAGTTTAACAAGTTTTAAATCTGAGTTTATAAAGTGACTAATGATTTCCAATCACAGTGTGATCATTTTTGTTGATTGAATAACCAAGCTAGAAAATCAACTATTCATAAGAATCATGCTAAGTGAAGAACAAAATAAAAAATTAAAATTGAATTTTTTTTTTTTGGTACTAGTTCTAACAATTCGAAACATTTTCTTTGCCCAGAAGCTGTTCACATTTGACTAACGAAACCCAATGCTGTACAAACAGGCGATGGATCAAAAGTTTGACCAATCGTGCTTGAACTGACCACGGAATGTAATGATAGTAAAAGTTGATGACTCACCCACATATTACTCACCATTTCCTTGTGGTTGGGGTAGTACGCCTGCTCTATCAAAGGAAACACATCCTTACCTAGTCTCTTCTGGATGTCAATCAACTGGGCAAACTGAAACACACAGTAGCACAGACACTAGTGTGTCAAGTCGTCCAAGAAAAAAACAAAACAAAATGAAACTATACATTCAAAGGTGCACTCATTCAATGTATGATCACCACCACTTTCTTGATACTCTTCCCAGTTACTTGATTTCTTGTTGTGATAATTTTAGAAATATATTTGTTAATTGTGTTTTAAATATGTTTTAGTCCTGTCCTGCGTAACTGTCTGACCCTTATGGGAGACTAACATGTGCCAAAAGCAGTCTTTTAAAATTTGGTGAGCTGAAAGGTGGTCGACGTAACAAAGGTACCTGAAACGCTTAGAAGACCAGCTTAGGCGCCAACTTGCTTATAAACTGACATAGAAGAGAGCACCTGGTAGCAGGCGGCATCAGAACGCTACAGCTGGAGGTTACTTGTAAAGGCCGCTGGATACACATTTGAGATCAAAAGAAAATCCACTGCCGAGAACAGACGTAGACGGCGAAAAGAAAATCTAAGTCGACCACCGGTGGTCTATGGTTCGCCTGCGCTACATGTCGCAGCTGGGGCTACGTAGCCACGGGAAATACTGCATTCCTTAATAATCTCGAAGACAAGCCGGATGTGATTTGTGATTTTTGATTTTGGGCACATCGGCACAATTTAGGCCATGTCGTGCCTGCAGTCCCTCAAGGGCCACTCTCCCTCCACACAGCAAAGGCCAAATTCCATACAGTCAAATCATTAAAATCAAGGTCTATTCACAGTTAAAATAGTAGAGGTAGTAAAAATTTAATAATTTGGTAAAAATGTTGCCCAATGTTCCAATCCAGATGAATTCATCATACGTCTTTTCATATTCCAATGTCGGACTTTCATTTCCACCACACATTAAATTAACATTAACTTACAAATTTCAATTTTTCTAAACAATTAGTTAACAAGGTTACAAAGACATTTTGTGTGGAAACACAAATTCAAAATCGGCCCCCGAAATGGTCCACCGAGAGTCTTCACCAGGATTCAAACACGGGATTCCGGTTCCAAGTGCTTTACCCCTCAGCCACAGCATCTCCATATATTCATTTAGTGTCCACTTATATTTTTTAAATTAATAATTATTAACCTTTACCATACATTCAAAATTATTAACATGTTACATGTAATAAAGAGAGACTAAAAAGATTTATTCTTCTTACAAAATTAGATAATTGGCAACACGAAAAAATAAAATCTTGACCTACTTTAGCACTTATGGTAGTGAGTTAGCTACAGAGTACAGATGTATCTATATATAATTCTCTTCATGGCTCAAGAGTTTGGACACGCAAGAAGTAAAGGAAAGTTCACTCTTTTATTTCTGCAAGTCGGACGGACTAGAGTTACCCAACTAAAAAAAAAGAGGAGGTGGGAGAACAAGTAGTATTCACCCGTCGCAATATAGCATGGCCATGACTTCTTGGTTACAAAGGTTAACTTTTTTATTTCTACCCCACGTAGTTTTAGTCACTTAATAGCAGGGCCGAAATTAACCGTTGTGGGGTCCTATGGAAAACGGATTTCGCAGGGCCAAGTTTGGGTAGGGATAAGGATAATAAGTGAAATTTAAGAGTCTGTATTTGAAAATAAATTCCTCTTTGCATTTTATTCATTCTATACTACGTACAGAACTACTTTATGAGCCTTGCGTGTAGCAAAGTCAAATAACTACAGTAGGCCCCCTATATCATAAAAATTTTATTTCCTTCATAGATCACGTTCAATAGCAAGAATTACCAAATGTCTCAATCTATCTTCGAGAATTGTTGACCTCAAGTAATTCTTCATTAGTTTGAGGCGCGAGAAACTTCTTTCACCAGATTACGGGTATTGCATAATGCCTTTTTTTTTCATCGCGCGTAGGATTGGCGTTTTTCATTTTGAATGACAACATAAAATGAAAATGTTTTGAATATATATTTCAGTAGACTTTTTCAAGTTTTCAAAAGATTTTAATAATTTCGGAGATTTCCAGAAATTTGTCGTGTATTTTGCACTTACAGGAGATTTCAAGGAGCTCCTGGTAAATCAGGAGGCTGCGGGAATTCTGTTAACAAGTTATAAAATGGGTTAATTTAATAATTTGCACCTAGAATCAGCGCCATTGTCATTTGTCATACAAACTAGACATAGATTTAGCTAGATCTAGATCTAGTTTTAGAAATAATTCTAGATTCAAGTGATTTGTGATTTGTGATTTTGGGCACATCGGCACAATTTAGGCCATGTCGTGCCTGCAGTCCCTCAAGGGCCACTCTCCCTCCACACAGCAAAGGCCAAATTCCATACAGTCAAATCATTAAAATCAAGGTCTATTCACAGTTAAAATAGTAGAGGTAGTAAAAATTTAATAATTTGGTAAAAATCTAATGTAAATAGTACATGTCTACAGAATTCATAAATCAGATCTTCGTAGACAACCCCACTTCCCGGATAAAGCCCAGTACCTTCCCAGGGTCGACATTATTGAATAGTGTTTTGAAATTAGTGGCTCTAAAATATTTTTCCCTGACATCCTGGTATCTGGGGCAGTCGATGAGGATATGTTCCACGGTGAGGCGAGAGTCACAATACTCACAAAGTGGGGGCTCTTCTTTCTTCAGCACAAAAGAGTGCGTGATGTAGGTGTGGCCAATCCTAAGTCTGGACATGGTCATGCTACCACGCCTTGTCAGACCCTTAGATGTGGACCGCCACCTGACATCCGCCACAATCTGCCTGAGTTTATTGTGAGTCTCAGCCTCCCATCGGTCCTGCCACTCTCGGTAGATGGCAGAGGCAATACTTTGTCTCAGGTCTGAGCAGGGAATTTGAGTTCCTGACACCGCATGATTTAGGGCTCTCTTTGCTTCTCTGTCTGCGGCTTCGTTTCCCTCAATGCCCACATGGGAGGGGACTCAGATGAAGGTGACATCCGTATGGTCGGCTGTTATTTGGTCCAACAGCTTCAGGCTCTTATGTACCAGTGGAATGTCAGTCTTCATCCGCCCCAAAGCTTGCAATGCAGATTTGGAGTCGGAGCAGATTATAAATTTCCTCCTTTCTGATGCTTTGACGGCCATAAGTGCAAGCGATATTGCATGCAATTCGGCCGTAAAGATGGAGCAGCCATCGGGGAGTCTACGGGAGATTGTTTTGTTCCGAAAGGAGCAGGCACACGCGACCTTTCCATCCATTTTGGATCCGTCTGTGTAGATGGTGCCACAATCTCCGTAGCTCTCTTGCAGTTCCCTAAAGTGGACTTGTAGTATGCTTGGGTCTGTATTTTCTTTTTTGAAATTAAGGAGGGATAAATTTAATTTGGGTTTATTCATTAGCCAAGGAGGATTCTGAGGGGTTTCTATTTTAGAGATTTGGTTAATGGGTGGAGTTAAATTTTGGATGGGTTCTCTCATTCGAAGGCCTAACGGATGTATGACGTTAGGCCTTCGATTGTATAATTCTACCTCTGTGGGGTTAAATATGGAATCGAAAGCAGGGTTCGTAGGGTTGGATTTTAGCTTGACTATATACTGCATTGCAAGCTTTTTCATTCTTATATCCATGGGGAGTTCTCCAGCCTCCACATGGAGGCTTGGGATAGGTGATGTACGAAACGCGCCGAGACAGAGACGCAGGGCAGCATTTTGTATTGGTTCCAGTATTTTTAGGTACGACTTCCTTGCTGCTCCATATATTATGGATCCAAGATCTAAGTCTATGTCTAGAGTCTATATCTAGATCTAAGTCTAAATCTAAGTCTAGACCTAGTTCTAGAACTAGATATAGAATATTGATATAGAATCTACTACATCTAGACTAGAACTCGTATGAATTTACACGTTTAGTTTTAAAATTACTAGAAATAGGCTAATATTATAATCACGAATAGTAGGCCTTTTGTTACCGTGTAAAGGTGTAGGCTACTATGCTGTTCGTATCCGATTCATTTCTTAATGTGATACTGTTTACATAATAAATAAATCTGCAATCTGCACCCCTAAGCTGTCATAAGATAAGTTATTGCCTTAATAATTAAAATTGTGTTCAAATTATTAATACATTTATAATATATATATATATATATATATTATAAATATATCTAGATCTGGGCTCTATTTAGTCTTATTTAGACTGCCAAGTGTAGACTACGCGCTATAAAAGTAGTTCTTATTTTTAAACTTTCAACTAAAACGAAATTCGTATTAAAATTATTTAAAAAAACATTTGAATCAGTATTAAATTCCATGAGTTAGTTAATAAATGGAAAATCTATTTTATAATGATCCAGGTGGTCAGTTGTTGTCCGCCCTTGCCGGAATCCGCACTGGTAGTTAGAGATCACTTTGTTCCTCTCCAGGTACCAGACCAGCCTACTGTTAATCATTCTTTCCATGGTTTTGCAGATGCAGCTTGTTAGTGCTATTGGTCGATAGTTAGCTGGGTCAGAGCCGTCTCTTCCCGGTTTAGGTATCGGTATAACTGTGGCTTTCCTCCAGCTGTTTGGGAAAGCGCCTGTTTGCCACACACAGCTATAGACCCCTAGCAGGACTGCCAATGAGGGTTCGGGAAGGTGCTTGAGGAACTGGTAATGGATTTCATCTTCTCCAGGCGCTGTGTCATGTGACTTGTCTAGCGATTCCCTCAGTTCCTCAAGCGAGAACGGTTTGTTGCAGTCTTCATTGTTTTCTGATCTGAAATCAATGGAGTGTCTTTCCTCCCTGGTTTTGACTTTTTGAAACTCTGGCGTGTAATGTGCAGTGGATGACTTTTCTGCTATTGAGGATGCAAGGCAGTCAGCTATTTCTCTAGGGGACGTGACAGTTCGTCCTTGGTTTTTCAGATGCCCTATTGCATTTGATTCTTTCCCTTTGATTCGCCTTACTGCCTTCCAGACCGCTCTAGCAGAAGTTTTTGGATTCAAACTGCCGACAAAACTTCTCCAAGAATTCCTTTTGGCTGACCGTATGGTTTGTCTAGCCTTTGCTCTAGCTATTCTGAATAGCTTTAGGTTTTCCTGGGATGGATTTTTTATAAATGCAGCCAGTCGTTTTTTCCTATCGCCAATAGCACTTTTGCAGGCTGTATCAAACCATGGTTTGCTAGGCCGTTTTGGATTTGCGGAGGTTAGGGGGACAACTTTCCTGGCTATACTAAGTAGCTTGCTAGCAAAGGTATCAGCTGGGTTCTGTTCATCGAGGATATTTTCTGTAATATCCTCTGAGCATCTTTTTTGGAATTGTTCCCAATCGGCCTTATTCAGTTTCCACCGCTGAGGTCGTCCCAATGAGGGGAGATTGTTAGCAATGATGATTGGGAAGTGATCACTTCCCCGTAGATCATTGCTAACTGACCATTTAAAGTCGTCCAGAAGTCCAGGGACGCATACGGTGAAGTCAATGCATGTGAGAGATCCAGTTCCTGGGTGCAAGTAGGTCGGTGATGCATCATTAAGTATGCATAAATCATGTTGGAGGAAGATATCCTCCAGCATATGGCCTCTTGTGTCGGTATTGTTGGATCCCCACATGGTGTTATGGGCATTGAAATCCCCAAGGATTATGTAAGGCCGGGGGAGTTGTTTCAATAGGTCCTCCATGTCTGTTTGGTTTAATGGAGCGCCTGGTGGTAGATACAGGCTGCAGCAAGTGATAACCTTGTGAAGGGTTATCCTAGCTGCTACGGCCTGTAGTGTGGTCTGTAGTTCTACGCTCTCATGGGGGATGCTATCCTTCACAAGGATACAGACTCCACCTGATGCTCTCTCTGCATCCTCAACATTCTTGCTGTAAGCACTGTAGCTTCGGAAGCTGATGCTATCTTTCAGAAATGTTTCTTGTAGACAGACAGCTACAGGAGTCTCAGAGTCCATCAGTAGCTGCATTTCCTCATAATTGGCCTTGAGGCCTCTGCAATTCCACTGTACAATTCTGGAATCCATGGCTTATTCTAGATGGCCTACTTGGAGCTATTTGGCTTTGGGAGGCCCCCGGAGGGGTTTCCCTTAATTCCAGTGACCTTGGTATTTTTATTCTTGGGTTTGGATGGAGAGGAGGACAACCCCCTTTTGGGGGAAGTCTTTCTCTCTGGAGAAGGGAGATCCCTCTGGTTAGAGCGGAGGTTATTTCCTCCTCGCTCACCTCGGGCATCCTCTCCGCTTTGATTTCTCCCCTTAGGGAGTTGGTCAACCTCTAATTCGGTAGAGGTTGGGGTGTCTGACTGGTTTCTCTGAGGAGAACCTGTGTCAGACATGATGTCTCCGGATTCTCCCGGAGTATTGGTTTTGACTAGCTGCTCAGTCTCCATGCTCTCATCAGCGAGCACAGAGAACCTGTTCTTTAGCATGACAACAGGGCTTTCTTGTTTCTTCCGAGGTGTGTTCTTTGGCGGTGTTTTCTTCTGAGTTGGAGGAGGAGGAGGGGGTTGTGGGGTCAATGTGTCCGTCTGTGTGGCTATGGATCTTCCTATCTTAGCAACAGCCTGGGCATAGGTCTTTGTCAAGCCGAATTGGCCCTTGGGTAGGGTCAATACAGCCGATTTCGCCTGGCTGAAGGTACATCCATTTCTTGCCTTGTACTCCTGCACGGCAACCTCCTGTTTCCACACAGGGCAGTCCTTGGAGTAGGCTGAGTGGCCAGCGTGACAGTTTGGGCATTTGAACTGGGCTGTGCAGCCCTTGTCCTCATGACCTTCTCCAGCACATCTGGCACACACAGTGTTCCTCTTGCAGACTGCCGCGCCGTGTCCATAACCCTGGCACTTGAAGCACCTCATGGGGTTAGGTATGTAGGGCCTCACTGGAACTCGTAGGTATCCTGCCTTCACATACTCTGGCGGTGTCCTAGTTCCAAATGTGAGGATAATAGTGGCGGTTTTGACCTCCTCACCATCCCTGCGCCTGGTAATGCGCCGGGCATGGGTGACTCCTTCAATGCCCTCCACTACTTCCTTCTCGGAACATTCCAGTAGGTCCCTAGAGCTGATTACACATCTGCTGGTGTTCAGACTCTTGTGTGGCATGACTTCCACTTGGAGATCACAGAGTCTTCTGCATCTTAAAAGCCCATCAGAGTGTATCTTGCTATCAACTTCTACTAGAAGTTCCAAAGACTTGTGTAGCTTAGACACACTCTTGGGCTCTCCCACTACTGACTTAAGTCCCTTGTAGATGACAAAAGGGCTCATCTTTGTCAGACTTTTCCCCTCCTCTGTGCACCTAACCACCAGAAATGATGGCCAGGTAGCACAGCTTTTTGTGGCCTCCTCCTTTCTGTCCTCCATACGGCGTCTCTTGCCCAGACATAGGTCTGGGGCAAGTAGTTTTTTTGAAGTTTTTTTTCCATAGGTGTTATTTATTAGTTCGGCACATGTGCTCCCCACCCGCCATCGAGTCCAACAAGGGGACGGGCCATTCGGAAGTCCAGGATGAGCCCGCCAGGGCTACACATGTGCTATACTCAGTCAGCTACTGCATCGGACATGTGCCCGATACAGTAGCTCCCTGATTGACCCTCCAGCCACCGCCCTCCATGACCAGCCGGTTGACCCAGAGCGGGCCATCTGGGCCTCAGGTCTAGGGGAACTTGGAGCCAAAGTATTGTGTTGTGGTGGTTTATTCTCAGATAGCCACCACTCAAACACCAGGATCTCTTTATCCCCCCTTACCCGTCGCAGTCCACGGCAAACGGACTGGTCTAGGACGTAGTGAGATATTTAGAGATAAGGAGACAGAGTGATGATCAATGAAGGCAGACTGAGGAAAGGAGGAGGCAGACACAATGACAGAAAAGAAGTAGAGCACTTTTGAGCTCCGAAAGTGCTAAGGAAAGAGGAGCGCAGTTAAACGTCATGTCTCGGGACGAAGCGGTCGTTTGGAGGGAGAGATGAGGTGTGCTTGTGGCTCTTGTGGTCGTTTGGAGGGAGAGATGAGGTGTGCTTGTGGCTCTTGTGGTCGTTTGGAGGGAGAGATGAGGTGTGCTTGTGGCTCTTGTGGTCGTTTGGAGGGAGAGATGAGGTGTGCTTGTGGCTCTTGCGGTCGTTTGGAGGGAGAGATGAGGTGTGCTTGTGGCTCTTGCGGTCGTTTGGAGGGAGAGATGAGGTGTGCTTGTGGCTCTTGCGGTCGTTTGGAGGGAGAGATGAGGTGTGCTTGTGGCTCTTGCGGTCGTTTGGAGGGAGAGATGAGGTGTGCTTGTGGCTCTTGAGGTCCTTTTTTATGATATCCAAAAACACTGTTTTTTTTAATTCAATAGAAGAGATTACAATGCCAACAGCACATACGACAAACATACAAGTTCCCGGTTTATACAACACTATTATAATTTGCAAACTTCCATTGAACATTTGGGTAAAGCGTTAAAAAAAGCGTCAATTCTTATTAGCAAATTCGTGAGTGAAATAACTGCTTGATTGCAGATCCGAGATGTCCAATCATAGTTCTGTTTTTATTACTCATTGCAGATCTGAGATGTCTAATCATAGTTCTGTTTTTTTTCCTCCTTGCAGATCTGAGATGTCAAATCATAGTTCTATTTTTATTACTCCTTGCAGATCCGAGATGTCAAATCATAGGGTTTTTTTTAACATATAGTTTTCTGACCAATTCCTATTCAAGCTATAAAGGTTGCTGCAGTAAAAAAAAGATTACGTAATTGGTTTGACAGCTAAATTTCTTTACAAAAAAAAAGTGTTTTCTTGACAATGAAAACTTACCACCCAAGGTTTATCCAGGAAATTGTACTCCGCACTTAAAGAGTTCACACTTGGAATGGCTCCGTATTTAAAACCTAACAATAAATTTCTCCAGTCTTCATGAGCGTCTCTGACATGTTGACGTATTAATAAAAAGTCTGGCTTGAAAGATCTGAGGAATGAGTTAGTGAATGGCTATAACTATTGGTCAAGAACTCTTCATAGAACTCAATTTGCACAAATTATAAAATTAATTCATAAACACATTATACTCAACCATCTTAGACATTAAGCTACAAACACACACACACACACATAACGTATCAGACCATTAACTTATCTTATCTAATACAGACGTTACTTCAAAAAAGTAGATGATTACGTCCTACGCGTCATGCATTTAGTCATGCATATTAACCAATGACTTAAATTCTTCCAAGTCACTGGTTTTCCTGGATGGCTCAGGCAACCCATTCCATGCTCAAATAGCGCAAGGGAAGAAAGAGTATTTGTACAAATTTGTCCTAGCATTTGGAACGAGGAATGTGCCTTTATCTTTGTGTCTTTCTGAGTATTTTATTAAATTTTGTTTTTGTATTTGAAGATTATGGTTCAGTGGTTTATGTATAATTGCTACTTTACTTTTAAGTGTTCTATCCTGAAGGCTTTCTAAATTTAGTGATTTTACTAAAGGTGTTACTCTAGTCAAATGTTAATATTCGTTTGTTATGAATCTCACTGCTCTATTTTGTAACTGTTCCAGTTTCTTAATGTTTTCTTGAGTTGAGGGATCCCAAACGGAGGATGCATATTCTATTATTGGCCTAACCAAGGTTAAATAACATTTTAGTTTGATTTATAAAAATTTCTTTTAATAAACCCTAATGCTTTGTTTGATTTTTTGATAGTTTCATTAATATGGGGATTCCATGATAGTTTTTCATTTATTATAACACCTAGGTATTTTGCATTTTTAGTCTGTGTTACTGGTTTGCTATGAATAAGATAAGTGGAATTAATTTGTTTTAGCTTTCTTGTTACTCTTAACAACTGACATTTTTCTGGGTGGAAAGACATGCACCAATTTGATTCCCATTTCTGCAATTCATCTAATTTCTTTTGTAAAACGTCTGTGTCTTGTGTTGTTTGTAAACAAATGTCTCAATAAATATATTGCACTCATATATTCCTTGCTTTCTTTCATCCAATTTTTATTCGCCTTTACCCTCTATTTTCATCACGTCTTCAAACTGACTGCACTTAAGATTTTTTTCACTCATTAGCCACCGCTTTTGGAACCTACAAACTCCCAACCAAGTCCTTACTCTTTCCCCCCATTCCTTCAGTTCCATCATGTTGATCACAATCTCTCGTTCCCTTTTTGTATTCATCTCTAAAAAACATTTTTGTCCCTCGGCTCACTATGTTTTTTTTTAATAATGTCTTCTTCTACCTTGCTTGTTTCATTTAGGCGAGCTCCCATTGCTTCCAGCCTCCTTCGCCGTCTCCTCTTTCACTTTTCTTGTGCCCTGTATTTCTGCCCTCTCCCCACTCGAAGTGAAAGTAGACAAATAAAACACAAAAATAATGACGTCATTGTTTCGGTTAGCTGACCGTTAGCTTCTTAAAGTTTTCATTTGAGACTTCGGAATAGTCTTAAACTATTAAACTTAATAGGCTCTTATGTTACATAAACTTAGGCCCGTATTAAACTTAATAGGCTCTTAGGTTACATAAACTTAGGCCCGTATTAAACTTAATAGGCTCTTAGGTTACATAAACTTAGGCCCGTATTAAACTAGGTAGACTTTTATGTTACATAAACCTAGGCCCGTATTAAACTAGGTAGACTTTTATGTTTCATAAACTTATGCCCGTATTAAACTAAGTAGACTTTTATGTTACATAAACTTAGGCCCGTATTAAACTAAGTTGACCTTTATGTTACATAAACTTAGGCGCGTATTAAACTAGGTAGACTTTTATGTTACATAAATTTATGCCCGTATTAAACTAAGTAGACTTTTATGTTACATAAACTTAGGCCCGTGTTAAACTAAGGCATCATCATGATCAGCAAACTCCATTTGAGTGAAGGCTTGAAAGGCTCAAATCCTCTTTCAAAAGCCCTGGACAGAAACCCTTCTGTTTTGCGTTGTGCATACATGTTACCTTACTGGTCGAGAAATTTTGGGTTTCCCAGACCTGTTGAGGCGGAGATCAGCCAAACAGAATATTAGGCACGGTTTCCTCTTCTTCCCCGCAACGGGGGCACGTGAATCAAAATTTGGCCATAGCTCTAAAATATTTCCCCCTAAATATCCTGGTATCTGGGGCAATCAATGAGTATATGTTCCACGGTGAGACTAGAGTCATAGTACTCAAAAAGTGAGGGCATCTCTCTCTTCAGCACATAGGAGTGCGTGATGTAGGTGTGGCCAATCCTAAGTCTGGACATGGTCGTGCTTCCACGCCTTGTCAGACCCTTAGATGTGGGCCGCCACAACCTGTCTGAGTTTGTAGTGGATCTCAGCTTCCCACCGATCCTGCTACTCTCGATAGGTGGCAGAGGCAATTCTCTGTCTCAGGTCTGAGCAGGGGATTTGGGTTCCTAACACCGCTTGATTTAGGGCTTTTGCTTTTCTGTCTGCCGTTTCGTTTCCCTCTATGCCCACATGGGAAATGATCCAGATGAAGGAGACATCCCTATGGTCAGCTGTTATTTGGTCCAAAAGCTTTAGGCTCTTATGTACCAATGGAATGTTAGTCTTCATCCGCCCCAAAGCTTTGCCAATGAGGGTTCGGGAATATGCTTGAGGAACTGATAATGGATATAATCTTCTCCTGGCGCTGTGTCATGTGATTTGTCCAGCGAGTACGTCAGTTCTTCAAACTAGAACGGTTTGTTATAATCTTCATTGTTCTCTTATCTGAAATCAATGGGGTGTCTTTTCTCCATTATTTTGACTTCCTCCCAGTCCACAAAAGATGCATTCACTAACATCCGCAAAAATGTGCAAAAACAGTTACGCCAAATGAAAGATACCTGGCTTAGCAAGAAAGTGGAAACAATACAGGAATTTGCTGACAAGCACGACATGAAGAACTTCTTCCATGCCATAAACGAAATCTATGGACCCACAAAGTCAGGCTCATCCACTCTATTAAATGCTGATTGGACAATCCTATTGACAGATAAGGAAGAAATACTAAAACGCTAGACCGAGCACTTCGAAAAGGTTCTCAATACACCTTCCATCATAAATGAAGCGGCCATAGACAGGCTACAGCAGGTACCAATAAATGAAAAGATGGATGACCCCTTATGCTAAAGGAAACCGATCTTGACATTCAACAGCTCGCAAGCGGAAAAGCCCCAGGAGCTGACTCCATTCCCCCAGAGGTCTACAAAAAAAGGTGCATTAGCCCTGATTGAAAGACTTCATAAGCTCTTCTTAATTATGTGGGAAAAAGAGTCTATACCACAAGACTTTAAAGATGCCATAATTGTTCATTTATACAAGCGAAAAGGAAATCGCCAAATCTGCGACAACCACACAGGGATATCTCTTCTATCTATTGCTGGGAAAATCCTTGCACGCATCCTACAAAATCGGCTCATGCAACACATAGAACATGGTCTATTACCAGAAAGCCAGTGCGGCTTCAGAAAAGAGCGGGGAACCATTGACATGATCTTTGCAGCAAGGCAGCTCCAGGAAAAATGCCAAGAATAAAATGCTGACCTTTTCACTATATATGTCGACCTAACAAAGGCATTCGACACTGTTAGCAGAGAAGGACTCTGGAAGATTATGTAAAAGTATGGCTGTCCACGAAAATTCATAACCATGGTGAGACTATTTCATGATGGCATGAAGGCTCGTGTCCAAGAAAGTGGAGAACCATCAGAGCCCTTGGAAGTATCAAACGAGGTAAAACAAAGCTGTGTCCTAGCACCTACACTGTTCAGTATCATGTTCTCAGCTATGCTGACAGATGCATTCACAAATAGAGAAAACAACGGGATAAATATATTACATACAGATTTGATGGTAGCCTATTCAACCCGAGGCGGCTTAAAGCAAAATCAAAAACCAGTTCAGCAGTAATCTGAGACTTGCTATTTGCTGACGACTGTGCCCTAATGCCTGCTCTGAAAATGATCTGCAGAGCATCATCAGTGACTTTTCAAGAGCATGCTCAAACTTTGGTCTTACCATTAACACAAACAAGACTGAAGACTTATATTTACCTGCTCCTGGGAAAGCCTACTCGGATCTAAGCATCACTATAAATGGACAGAATATAAACGCAGTGGAAAAATTCACATATCTTGGCAGCACACTCTCCTGAAACGGAAAAATCGATAGTGAAATTGACCTGCGCATCGCCTAGGCCAGTGCATCCTATGGCAGACTCTCTAAAAATGTCTGGAACAGATGTGGTATCATCACAAATACATAGCTAGGGGTCTAAAGAGCCGTCATCCTCCCTATATTGCTCTGTGCCTCAGAAACATGGACAGTGTACAGAAAACATGCAAAGAAACTGAACCACTTCCACATGACATGTCTAAGAAAAATACTGACTGTCAAATGGCAAGACAAAATACCAGATACAGAAGTCCTTCGAAGAGCGTATCTGCAAAGCATCCCCACAATCCTGATGCAGTCCCAGCTGCGATTTGCAGGACACGTTTGCAGAATGGAAGACCACGCATCCCTAAACGATTCTTGTAAAGCCAACTAAGCAAAGGAAAGCGCTCGCAAGGTGGTCAAAGAAAGCGCTTCAGGGACACCCTCAAAGCTTCTCTGAAGACGTTCAGCATAGACCCAGGCACCTGGGAGACAGAGGCACATGACAGAGCATCATGGCGTCGCGCTGTGAAAACTGGAACACAGGTTGCTGAGGAAAAGAGAACCACGCTGGCAGAAGAAAAATGCCAGAGAAGAAAAGCAAGGCAAACGACACTAGCTCCAGCTGGAATAATCTGCCCAGTGTGCAGCCGAACATTCCGGGCTCACATAGGTCTCACCAGCCACATGAGGAGGCATAAAACCCCAGTGCAAACCTCTCAGTCCCCTGGATGACAAAGTGGTCCAGGGAAGTCTTTTGCATGATGGACGTAAGGTGTTCCCATGCCAATAAATGTAGTCGCGTTCAAAAGGTTTTGTAAATGCAAACTGCATTTAAAGATAAGAGTGGCACATCTTACTTATTTCAGGTTGAGATTATCCGTTCTGCTTGGTATAGTGGCAAAAAGTTGATCTTACAACATACCAAGAAGCTGTGTCAAAATCTGCACTGTGATAGGACCTGAAAAGCTTGACAACTTTCAAGCACATAAGTCTAAACATGTTTAGATCTTGTTGGTGCCAATATTGGGAGCGATGCTGCTGCCATGATACCCTGTGCTGCGGTTTAGTCTGGAAATATGTATTAGTAACGCATAGAAGTGTAAATCAATACAAAAGGCAAATCAATTTTTACCAATTATTCTGGACAGCCGTACTCTATTGATTCTAATGTTGCACTGAAGACAAATGCTATTAATAATAATAATACACAAAATAGTAAAGCCAAATTTACCTAAGGAAATCATTAAGAAACGAGAAAAAAAACGTATTGAAAAATACATAAGATGATATCGATAGACCTAAAATAAAATACCTCAGAAAGACACAAAGATAAAGGCACATTCCTCGTTCCATATGCTGGGATAAATTTGTACAAGTGCTTCTTCTTCCCTATTAGAGCATTGAATGGGTTGCCTGAGCTAGCCAGGAAAACCAGTGACTTGGCAGAAATTAAGTCATTGGTTAATATGCATGACTAAATGCATGACGCGTAGGGCGTAATCATCATCTTTTTTGAAGTAACGTCTGTATAATATAAGATAAGATAGATAAGAATGATATATTTACTACCTACCTAACTACTTTATTGCCATTTCTTGTGACTTGAATGTCCACCATAGCTCCACTGTCTGAATATGCTGCTAAATTCAGTTCTGAAAATTGGGCTTGTTCCACTCTAATGTCCCAGTCACCAAAAAGTTTTTTGCCTCTAAAATATTTTGACCTGACAAAGAAAAAAAAGAGTGGACGTAAATTTTGATCTATCGTGTGTGCTGCAGAAGTACACTAGATTTTGATCTACTGTGTGTATCTAACTAGCTCGTCGGCTGCAGAAGTACACTAGATGTTGATCTACCGTGTGTATCTAACTAGCTCGTCTGCTGCAGAAGTACAGTAGATTTTGATCTACCGTGTGTATCTAACTAGCTCGTCGGCTGCAGAAGTACACTAGATTTTGATCTACTGTGTGTATCTAACTAGCTCGTCGGCTGCAGAAGTACACTAGATGTTGATCTACCGTGTGTATCTAACTAGCTCGTCTGCTGCAGAAGTACAGTAGATTTTGATCTACCGTGTGTATCTAACTAGCTCGTCGGCTGCAGAAGTACACTAGATTTTGATCTACTGTGTGTATCTAACTAGCTCGTCGGCTGCAGAAGTACACTAGATTTTGATCTACCGAGTGTATCTAACTAGGACGTCTGCTGCAGAAGTACAGTAGATGTTGATCTACCGAGTGTATCTAATTAGCTCGTCGGCTGCAGTAGTACACTAGATTTTGATCTACCGTGTGTATCTAATCGAGACCATTCGTCATAAAAGGCCTGAACACTGACCTGCAACGTCACAACCCGTGGGCAGTGGAGACCAATAGCTGGTTCCCACGTCACAGGTCGGTACGACGAAGTCTACAAATATACTGTAACATACATACATATTCTGATCCTTGACTTTCGTGCTGTTCGCTAACCAAATCTTTGAAATCACTGATGCAAGCAGTTTTTTCATAAAAAATACACCTTTTACGACTATTCACTATCTTATATTATAAAGTAGAATATGAGGCGTATGTATGTATGCATGTATGTATGTATGTATGTATGTATGTATGTTACTTATAGACATCAAAACCGCTTGACCAATCTTGATAAAACTAGGCAGGAATGTTCCTTGGGTACTAACTTAGACCGTAGTGTATGTATTGTAGCCCTAAAACAAACTTAAGACCCTTAAAAAAAAATAAAGTTGTCCGACTCTATTACAGCTATTGTATTTTATGGATCTAGGCCATGTCTACAATATTAACATGAGAAAAGATCGAAAGGATTTAGATCTAATTTTAAGAAATACACTTTGCAAAGATAGTTTTTTACGTTGACACATGAAAATACAAAAGAAGGTCCATTGATTTCATTATATAATAAAATTAACCTTCAATTTTGTGTTTCAAAAGCATTTTTTACATAAATTAGTTCCTTATATTTGTGACTACATATTTCCTGACGAACATTCTTTCATTAGACAATACCGTAATAAATCGCGTACCAAAAAATTAATTCGTTTAATTGTTTACTTTATAATCCCATACCTAGATCTAATTCAACTCTAAGATGATACAACTTCTCTTCGCACATACTAATTATAGCCCATTCATTTCATATTTTGATCAAATAAACATTCAAATTTGGTTTTCTAAAGCTACATTCGCGTACTAAAAATTATTTCGTTTAATTTTTCACTTTATAATCCCATTCATTTAACAAAACTATCGCTCTTTTCGTTTTTAATAGATATGAATGTATCGGCCTCGGGTAAACCCATTTTCGCAAAACTAATTTTATTTTCGTAGCAAAAGAGAACAAACTTGAAAGGATCATTAGCTAAGTTTAGCATACATCTAAATCCCATCCACTAGATAGGGACCTTTGAGATACTAGCTATTCATTGTAAGACAGTTAGGCCAGGTTCACATCTAATTTCACATTCACTTTCACCTACCCTTGGTCTGCTGGACCGCTGGGGCACCACACGAGATCTGTGAACCTTTTTTCTCCATTAGTTTTTTTCATTTGTCTTTGATAGAAATTCATTCTGATAATATTGAAACCTGCCTTTTTACCTGCCTGGGTGGACCACTTCGGGGACGGATTTTCAGTTTTGTGTTTCCACACAAACTGATTTTGTAACCTTGTTCTTTTTGTATTTTAGTTAAGAAATTACAAAATTTAAAAAAAAATGTCACTAATATAATTTATATAGGCTATAAATTAAATTCCTTTATCGAGTCGCCCCACCCCTTTTCTTTAATGCCAAATGTAATCATTAGCAGAAATTATTAAAATGAGCGAGTATTAACTTTTTCACTCTACCGCCCTCTCCCCTTTCTAGACGAAAACATGACGTTTTAATACAAAATAGTCAAATAATCTTATTCTAAATATGTGGGATATCTTATCTTTTCAAGTAACAAATCGGTTGTATTTGCAATATAGTAAGGGCCTGTAAATATTATAATATTTTTCAAGTAAAACATTTTCAAAAAGTTAAGGGTTAGGGTTAGGTTTCGTTAAAGTTTGACACAGTTCGTGCATCTGTCCTAGGGCTAGCTGACAAGGGATATTTCTTTTTCTTTCTCTTGGCTGACGCAGCTTCGTTGCTATTGCATTCGGCGAAGTTCGTACCAGCACCTAAAGTCTTTCTCCATGTTGTCCGAACTTGGGCTATCTCCTTCCACATACTTTGGCTCTCTTGTCTCCCTTGTAGACATCTCTGTAGGTTAGTCTTGGGCGGCCCTTGGGTCTGACTCCCTCTGCAACTTAGCGTATAGGATGACTTTAGGGATTCTTCCATCTGGCATGCGAGTGACATGACCGAGCCAGCGTATTCTTCTCTGTTGAAGGAGAGCATAGATGCTGTGCATGTTGGCACGTGTCAAAACTTCCTGGTTAGTGACACGATCCCTCCAGAAGATGCTGTTTGCGCATTTATGCTTAGGGTTAGGGTTTACTGGGTGTTAGGGTTAGAGTTTGGGAAAAAATCTCCCCCCCCCCCCCCACTCCTAAGTTCTGGATCCGCTAGTGATACATATATGTACACATGCATACATAAATAAAAAAAAATGCATGCATAAATATTTCAATCATACATACACAGCTATATAAGTGCATACATTCATGCATAAATACAAACCTGCATACATACTTGTATATATAAATACGTATAGACAGATAGATAGATAGATAGATAGATAGATAGATAGACAGATAGATAGATAGATAGATAGACAGATAGATAGACAGACAGACAGACAGACAGACAGACAGACAGACAGACAGACAGACAGATAGATAGATAGATAGATAGATAGATAGATAGAGCGCCCATTAGACACGTGCAATGATACTACCGCAAAGTTAAAACAGTTCAAAAGAATCAAACTTACCAGTCCGTGTGCTCATCATCGATTACCAGAAGCGTTTTGCATCGATCTTTGTTAATGGTAGGCTTGGCTGTCGATGAAAAAAACCTTTGTCCAATGTTTCCACTAGGGGCGCTCTTACTCGGAGAATTGGGAGCACTAGGGCTTGGACCTTTCTTAAAATTGAGGGCTCCAACAAGAGGTGGATCTTCTTTTTCGTTTGCCTCTCCCTGGAGATCCCCAGAAGAAAACCGGCGTCGCAGGAAGTTCATCCCGGACCCGAAGGAATCTTTGAAATTTGAGAACGAAATTTTTGCGATTGGGAGAGACGCAGCGCACTTTGCGGAAATAGAAAGAATTAAATTTTGAATGTAAGAAAGCGGATCAACAGGCGCCTGAATGATGACGGTTAAAAAGTCTCCTGCACAGATAAGAAATAGTGAAGTTCAATGTTCTCAACAAGTTAACTAAGACATTCAGCGTGAAGATCTATTAGATAGTGTCAACTTTGTGGGGAATTGCGTAACATTTCCACTGAGATCAAAATAAATGGAAGAGTTCCACTGAATTACTTGCACATTTCGGTCAAGGCAATGTTAACGTTGCTCCTGGAGACTTTCCACATTTGCATTGAACAAAGATCAAATCAAGGCTAACACTGATCTCTTTTCTGTTGAATTAAATTCATTTTTTAAAATCTGAAATACAAAATAAAATACAAAGATAAAAGCAGTTGTTCGAAGGGACTTTCGTTTATTGTGCACATATTTTATCAACTAAAAACTGAAAGAAGAACCCAATTTGAAATGATAACGTTTGAAATAAGAACAAACGTCTCAATGGAAATACTGAGCATGTAAGTACTGAGCATGAAAGTACTGAGCATGAAAGTACTGAGCATGTAAGTACTGAGCATAAATGTTTTCTACTAATTTTCTTAAGATCAAAAAATGATTATGGCTCATTCTGTCTCAATAGACAATGGATGAACATGGATGATTAATTATATTATTTATGTGTAAATGAAATTTTAATTGAAATTGAAATTTTAAGATTAGATAAGACTGTAACCTTTAGGGAGAAGAAAGGGGAGCCAATAAAATGTAAGATATATCAATGTTTGATCAGCTCTAAAGAATGTGAACCAATCCTATACAACTTCATACAACACTATGTGTACCCCCGGCAGTTGTGTACCCCCGGCAGTTGTGTACCCCCGGCAGTTGTGTACCCCCGGCAGTTGTGTACCCCCGGCAGTTGTGTACCCCCAGTTGTGTACCCCCGGCAGTTGTGTACCCCCAGTTGTGTACCCCCAGTTGTGTACCCCCGGCAGTTGTGTACCCCCGGCAGTTGTGTACCCCCGGCAGTTGTGTATCCCCAGTTGTGTACCCCCAGTTGTGTACCCCCAGTTGTGTACCCCCAGTTGTGTACCCCCAGATGCACTACGAAATACAAGACGAACTCCAAACATACACACCAGACACCGGATACAAACCCACCAGATAAAGCACAAAAAATAAAACCATAACAAAACCATATACAACACCAGATACGACAAGTGATATAACTCCACACTTAAGAAACAAAGTCCGATCAATGTACTTCCCATGCAAATGAAAAAGTTCCATACCACTTAACTGGAAAAAAAAACCTGTCTGAAATTTTCTAACCAAGGGAAATCATCAAGTCAGTTTATTGTATTCTTAAATTCCCAGTACTTAGAGGCCGAGGAGACAATCGAGCATCGCGGAGAATCGTTTTCTCTGATATAGTAACACATCTGGAGAGCCGTCAACTCCTGTGACTCTCTCTTTTTTCCTCAACTAAGACGTCACCTTGAAACTGAGATACATCACCTTGAAACTGGGATACATCACCTATATGACACCAGATACATCTGATACACTATCATATTCAATACTTGTATATATAAAGAAAGCTAAAAATTGGGACTAGTGAAATTTACCCGTGAGGAGTTTCAACAAAGAATGCAGACCATGTCCTTCAAAACTGCATTATCCATCAAGAGGCCCGAATAAGACACTGACACCAGTATAGCAGAAAAACTCTATGTGGAGAGCTGCCTGATATGGAAATCACTGTGCAGTTTATCTCACTCAGACATTGGTTTTGATCTCTGAACACTCCAACATAATCCTAAGAACGAAGAAGAAAGGAAAAACTAAAACAGGCCACAGGGCAGACCATCCTGCTCTCTGTCCCCTGCATCACCTCCTGACTATCAGGATAGAGTTACGTCATTGCTGTAAGGTGTACAACTAAGAACTAAAAGGTTAACCACCTTTTTTATCTAACTCTATAATTGTTGACAATTTTTTTCCTTGTCATTATCAACATTTTTAACAGATTTATTACGATTATTTAATAGGATGTCTAGCAGGATTCAAGATCATAGTACCATGAAGAATCAGGCGCGTTTGACTAAACCTAACACTATTAAAAACTTATAATATCAGTTTATATTACAGCAGAAAAAATGATGAGTTGGCATTGTTACCAAAAATAACCTCGGACTAAAAGCTGTTTCCAAATTAGTCCAATGTTCTAGTAATGACCCTTCATTAATTTGATCACAATAGATCTCTTTGGTCTCTAGTTACATAGGAAACAGAACCGGCACTAACAAAAAAAAACAAAAAACAGCAGCGTGTGAATCAATACAAGCCGCAGGGGGTGGGGGGGGGGGAGACTCCCATCCAATCAGTGGATTCCTCAAGTAGCCCAAACATGACAGGAACGATCAATAGTGCACACACACACATTCAAAAGAGATTTGTTCCAGAAACAGCGACTTACGTTTTAATTTAGAGGAGGATGGCTTTCAAGAAAAGATAATAATACAATTTAGAGTTGGAACATTCGTCATTTATACTTACAGAATCATGAATGCTTTATTAAGAGACTGCTTTTTACTTTGTAAATAATTGAGCCATAGAGAGTGTTGCTACAGAGATTTAGACCTATTTAGTTGTGTGCCCTCACAGAGATCTAGACCTATTTAGTTGTGCGCCCCTACAGAGATCTAGACCTATTTAGTTGTGTGCCCTCACAGAGATCTAGACCTATTTAGTTGTGCGCCCCTACAGAGATCTAGAACTATTTAGTTGTGTACCCCTACAGAGATCTAGACCTATCTAGATGTGTCAAGGTGTATGTAAGTCTGTTGGCTAGTACCAAATTATGATTGCACCATGTTCCTAAGTTAACGTTCTGCAACTCTGTGTTTCATTTCATAATATTTCAAAAGGAAAATAATAGTTTTGTTAATAGTTTTTATTGATAGAAAATCAACTTGAATAAATTTAAATTTTAACGTCTTGAACCTGACACGAGAGTTGCTACATATTCTTATTACAGCTTCGGAGGGAGATACAGACGCTCATATATTTTTGTGGTTTGTTCGTTAACTAAATTTATTTATTTTATGTACGTTTTGTATTGTTTACTGGTGACTTTTCTTAGGCAAATAATGATGACGTACACTACTGGGCGCCTGGCACCCTCGGTACACCACTGTGAACTTCTACCTACAAAGTAAACGTTCGTAATAATGTTATTATCATTCAATCTGCAAAGAAAAATATCTTTGCCAAAAACCATAATCTATTCAACTGAGGAGATTCTTGTCGTCTCAGAAATCCATTTGAAGTGTTACCCTGTATGAGGGCCTACCTAAGGATATCACTTATGTTAAGAAGGAAAGACGATTTTCTAATCGCTGAACGCTTCAGTCATTTGATATGTCATGAAGTATTGGAGCTATTAATCCTCTGTAACAGGTTTAGACATTCTTGAATGTTTTTTTTCTAGAGCTTTAGTTTTAGAAATCAGTTTTATTATGTACAAAGACAAATATACGCATGCAATCGTATCACCAGCCTCCCAGCCAAATGTTGAATTCTGAGACTGAAAGACTAGGGCTACACACTCTAGAAGATTGCTGTAACGATATTAAACCTCATCAAAAGTAACGATACTAAACCTCCTCAAAAGCAACGATACTAAACCTCTTCAAAAGTAACGATACTAAACCTCCTTGAAACGACGGAAGCTTGTACATGACTCCTTGGTCAAACTCGCCCTTTATAGGCGATTTGTAGATTTGGTTTTCTTAGGTTCTCTTCTATTTCTTCTATTTCTTTCTTCTATCTCTTCTAGCACTTGACTTTTATCTAGCTTTTCTGCTATTTACAAATCAAATATCTTTAAAAAAATGTCTTGTGGAGTAAATAAATCAACCTTTTAAGTATAAAGAAACAAGGTCTTTTAAATAACTCTTTATAGAAGCAAAAGTTTGATGTATTTGTGCTGACCTTTAAGGGCAGGTTACAAAGTCACACCTAATTGTGTACCAAATATGATAGTTTTTAAATGTAAACAAACAAGTTGGGTATCTTTGATTTCTGGATAAAATGTTAAAATATTTGTCTGCTAGTAATTCCTGGAGCTTATAATGGACGTTTTAAACTGCCTTGGTTATATTTATTCAAGAGACATTACAAACTATGTTGGCTAACCCTAACCTTAAATTACTTTTTCAGTTCTTGAATAATAAAGTGTTGCAATTAGCAATCCTCATTCATTGTCCTACACTATTGAGTGAGTGTCCAATTGATTTTTGTGTGGCGTCGAGTCACCAAACAAATCAATACTAAGATGTGCACACTTTTTTTTATTTTTCTGAACCTTCGCTGCAGTATAAATAAACAATACGTCACGTGATATTCTCTAGGCTTCATATATTACCCTTTGGTCATATTTGCAAAAACAACATGTCTAGAACATGACCAGCAACACATAGATCATTTAAGAAGAGCCGCATTTCAGATGACACAACGCTTTTTATTCATTTGTTCCATAATTATTGGTGCATCATGTGTATTGTGTTTATTGAACGACATGGCTGGTAACACTCTAGTATTGCAGAATAAATGTATTGCTTTCAGCATTGGGAAAATCTTAGTATAGTTTATTAATTAATTAACTAGCTTAAAAAGAAAAACACGAAACATTCCAAAGCAAATTTTGTATTTCAATAAATTAAATTTCTTTTCGTACGAAAATAGATTGCAACGTTGTTGTTAACATTAAACTCAGTGAATGTCAGAGCTGAGAGTTTTTAACTCAAACAACTCAATGTAAGGGATTTATAGGTTTTTAAAAAAAGCTGCACCCCCCGCCCCCGGATTTTAAGTAGACAAATTCTAGCCATTTTTTTGCATCTTCACATCCATTAACCTCTTCTAAGTAGCAACTGTAGTGCTTCCACTGAAGTAAATGTGTAAGGATAAGTTATTAGTGTCCTAGACTAGCCTCTGGGCTTATTGGTGCGGAACATGTACGTGCACTTCCCCTTCCATCTGTAAGCCTCCAGGCCCTAAAGCTCCGTGCTGGGATTAATCCTTCATAGCACGGGGCGGGTATCTCACAGTGTTCTGTAGGGTTAACTAGTCTCCTACTGAGCAAGACCCCCGCATGCACCAGTTGTATCTGAGCCAAGACTATTATCATTTTAGATGCAGATTTCTTTTTCTAACACTATAAACACGTGAATTCAAAAAACTTGATGCAAATAAATCTAGGCACACTCTATTCAGAATCGGACACCTATATTTTAGTTTGTTCGCCTACATCCACGGTATCACAATATACAAAAATATTTTAATTCGTAGAACTACATTCGTATTATAGTTTTAAAAAAACAATATTTCAATTCGATCCCTATTGTCTAACAAACAAACAAACAAACAAAAACAAACATTGACGTTCTGGGAAAAAAACAAAGAATAATATTCTAATAATTATAAAATCTCAATTAGCTTTGAAAAAAACAACAACAAATACACGAATATTTGAAATATAAATAGAACTAAATGTATGACCTCACAATAGCTTGTACTAAATATCACGATGCTAGTGTAGAAATCTCAAGCGTAAACGTCACAAAAGTAAACAGGAAAGTCGAGCCTAATGTCGAGGTTTATTCATTGAATTCATACTTCTAGTTTGGGTGAATAAGTCCCTTTGATATAAATTCCATAATGGGATTTAAAATGTATTTATTTAGTCTTGTTGGATTTATTGAATTAAGTTGCTTTATTTCAACTTGTGAAGAATTCTTCTATAATTTATTAATTACGGAGTGTATGTGTTTATTTGAGAACAAAGAAGTGTTTATCTATCATGGAAGCGTGGATGTACACAACACTATGCCAAATGATTTCTATTAACGTCACTCATTGAAAGAGAGCTAGCATCCTGACTCGCTCTATACAAACTACAATAATTGCCAACAAATATCAGAGTAACATATTGTTGAAATGTCTAGGCCTACTCAGCCTCAGCTTATTCTAATTTAGTTGACTAGAAGAAAGGCACTGTATAGTATACAAAGAGAGCCTTTCTTCTGACCCTACTGATTTAGTCTTTTTAAAAACTTCATATAAAAATGGGTTAGAACTAAATACTAACTGCAATAGATGGAGAACGTATTTGTAGCCAAAGTGATCGAAACAGTTTCTTTCGCTATTTCAGTGCTCCATGCAGGGTTTGTGTTTGTTTTAACTCTCCAGAATCTAGAGAATTTGACTCTCCAGAATTATATAAATATTTTTTTTATTTATCAAAATGTATAATAAAAAAATGCCTGATGATTTCACAGAGCCCCCCCCCCCCCCCCCCTTACCCTGATGAAAGCACTGACTTCTAGACAATGGAGAACAATGTTGATTGACTCACCTCTTACGATACTATAGAACAGATCGATACCAGTACGTACGAGCCGGAAAAAGCGAATACTTTATGTAAATTTTAGACTTTGATTTCCATTAATACTAACTAGATATCATGCACACTTGAGTGTATTACAAGCATGTGTAATCAACAGTTGAATAAAATATGTCATCCCTATGTACACACGGATTCCACAGAACACACCAGTTTGGCACTAGATGGATGCTCATGGCATTACAGCGGCATTACAGCGGCCACAATCGATTCATTTTTCTTCCCAGCCAATGGCGTTCACGGCGTCTTGCATACATTGAAACGACCGTCCTAACTGGCAAGACTTCATTTTGTATAAGCAGCAGTTCCCTCGTCGAGCATCACTTTACATTCAGACCAAAGTCCATAGAGAGGTCATATTTAGAGACATGGAACTGTAACCACATGTCAATGGTGTTTCATTCATCTAGCCCCAATGTTTGACCTAAATATATAATAATCTCTAACTATATATAACTCAAAGTCTTGATGACTGACTCATTTACTGAGTGACTGATTATCACTAACTCTCACACTTGAGGTGGACGATAAAAAAATGCAACCTGTTATAACCTTTCGTTACATAGAACAACTTAGCCATTTTCAAGATAGAAATCACAGCGGTTAAATTTAGCAGAAAGATTTTTCAATCGAAATTTCGACCGATCATGTTTTTGGAAGCCGACATTTAAATGTCCGATGTACAAAACTATAATTCCTTCTACTTTAATCACTTAGTAACACTTTTTTGTTGTGTAAATTTCTTTCGCTCCTTTTTTTTTAGCAGTCCCTGAAACTGAAGTAGCCGCAATTAGTTTTGTTTCATCTGTCTGTCCGTCCTTCAGTGCGCCTGTCCCATTTAGATTACAAAAAGTAAAAAAGATATTGAGAATCCAATATCATGATATTTTAGCTCTTTTAAACTTCTGATGCAATGGCTACTTTTTTCTTGTCTGAAAACGAAAAGTTTAATTTAAAAATTAACGATGCGAGCAGTTTTTTCATAAAAATACACCATTTTTTATAGTAAACAAAAGAGGAGACCATATTCAAAAGGGGGAATAATTTTTCATTGTGTTTTTAACATAATCGTGCAAACGGTTTTATTTTTAGCCCCCGAAAGGGGAGCAGACGCTATTTGTTTTGTGTTGTCTGTCGGTCCGTCCGTCCGTCCGTCTGTCTGTCCGTCCCGTTTAGATCTCTGAAACTATAAGAGAAAATGAAAGTTTTCAACAAAAAAAAACAAAAAAAAAACAACACTTTTCAGTGAAAAACTTCAGGGGAAATAAAGTTTTTTTTAAAAGGTCACAGACTTCTTCATTAATAACTCAAGCTTCATTCATAGATTCACGCATTGATACAAAAAATTGCATCTAAGGTCACAATGGAAAAAGTATAATGTATTATTATAAAATATATTTTCGATTTATTGACTAGCTCATGGAATGAAATATTGATTGAAATGTTTTTAAAAACGAATTTTGATACGAAATTCGTTTAACTTGTAAGTTTGAAAAAAAACGAGCTACTTATATAGTGCACAGTTTTCACATATCATCAGTATACACTTGACAACAATCTCAATTAGACTAACTAGAGGCCAGACATAGATCTAGATTTAGATTTAATTGTATTAGACAATTTGAACAAAATTTACATGTATAATCCAATAAGGAAATAATTTATCTTCTAATAGCTTAGGGGTGCAGATTTATTTATTATGTAAGCAGTATTATCACATCAAGAAGTGAATCTGGTGCGAACAGCATAAGTGCACTTTAACCCAGTAGTAGGCATACTAATCCTGATCATAATATTGACCTAGATCTAGTTCTAGATCTAGAATTTTAAGATTAAACGTGTTAAGTCATAAGAATTTTTGTCTAGATCTAGATTCTAATTCTAGATCTCGTCTAGATTCTAGATTTAGTTCTGGATCTTGATCTAAAGTCTATCCATGATTCTCTATTCATATTCAACATGAAGGCCATTCCACAGTGGTAAATTCTCCGATATTACTATTATTATAATTATTATAGATCACACTCAAGAAAGGAGTAGTAAATTAGTATTTATTTACAACATACCATGATTGACACATATTACATGCAATACACAATCATAATATACTAGAAAGTATTAAATGTACCCAAATTAAATATTCAAGGGCGCTTAGACTAGATTCAATAATGTATTATCTTAGGGTATCATCAAACACCATACCTTTCCCAAAATATGCAATCCACACACAGAATAATATCTCCGTACTCTAAACAGAATAATCAAAAACAACCATCAACACACTACTCAGACCAGTTCAGCTCTCCAACTGATTAGACTGATCACTGGATACACTTATTACCCCCCTTGAAGACCCCGTGATAAAACAGTTCACAACAGACAAATAATAAAATAAACAAACACACACACAATCTCATATCTTACACACTTGACACTTCTACATTTTTTAGAAATATTGTTGTAAATTTGGAGTTCTTCTTCTTAGAAAAGCTTGTGTTCTTATAAATGTATTTTAATAGTTTAATTGGGTTTTTTTTTTGTTGTTGCGGGTAGACATAAGGATAATAGTGTTCATGGATCAAAAGTCTATGTGGGAGAGCGTTACGATGCGCAGGGTGCAAAAAGAAAAGGTTTCACTCAAGGTTTCGACCGAAAACCAAAATAGAACCTTTAAAATATTTCCATATTGAATTGAGATGCCAAAGATTGCTGATTATGGTCAGAGAATGTATATATTATTTTTTGGGAGGGGGAGCAGGGCGGGGCGGGGAATAGTGAAACTAGAATGTGTCGTAGTGTAGGAAAGCGCCAGTTCCAAATAAAAGATGCTAGAAGTATGTCTCCGTGCAAAAAAAAAAAAAGAAGGCTGTTTGTGTTTCCGGCTGAGAAACCAAAGTGATTGTATGTAGGGCTAGGGATGTGCGGGGGGCAGTGTGACAGACTTTTGTTTCCATGCTCTGGATGGTGTCCTTGCTATAGTGGACACGTCTTGTTGCCTTACCAACCATTACTGAAGTTATTTGTAAATATTTATTTCAATACAGAGGGGGAAAGGGAACAATGACCAAACCAAATATTGGCCAAACCAAATACTGACTAAACCAAATATTGACTGAAACCACTAAGTGCAGTAACCTCAGTCAACGTCCTAGTTCTAACCCTTATCAAATTCAACTTAAAAAGTCTAAGATAATAATTTAAAAAATAGTTTCACTTGTGTTATTGTACGACGTGTTCTTCCAAGTCAATTTTGTGAGTAAGAACCTGACGGCTTGACTAAGGAAACTGAGAGTTGATGGGTTTGTTCAGATTCTTGGAATTGGCTGAAAACATGGAAGTTGTTGCAATCTTTCCAGCCAAACGTCAAATTAAAAGGAAGTTTGATAAATCTGTGGAAACCGTCACACCTGGAAATGCTGAAGATGACTACAGGATAAATTGCTTCAACAGAACTGTGGACACTACAATTCAATCCTTGCAATACGAGATTTTGAACAGCTGAAATCAAAACCACAATCTATTTTGATTTCTTGTGATCTTTAAGAGCCTTTAGCGTGATGACATACGACAGTCTCCAGCAAGCATTTACGTCATCAACAGACCAGTCAGCAGATATGTGTGGGCGAGAATTAGTAGTTGAAATGGAATCTTTTTGACATATTCTACCGAATACCGTCAAGACCACGGTAGAAATTGTAGCTTATGTCTACTAATGAAAGATAGACTGCTTTCCTAAATAATTTTTAACATTATCCGTAGTTGTGACATCTGGCGAAAGAAGCTTCTTACGTGTCAAACTAATGAAGAATTATTTGAGGTCAACAATTATTATCTTTATCTCTACCCAGACCTATAAGTCTATCATTGTAATCTTATACAATATAATAGATTTGAGCATTCGCTTTAACCGGGATATTTTGTTCGGGGGGGGGGGGGGGGGGGCAGATAATTTTTTTTACCTTTTTTAAAATCTAGCTTTCATTTGATTATTAAGAACAAAATAATCCCTCTCTAAGCTGCTCAACGGAAGACTTGTTTTTTGTTACTTTTTAAGAAGTCACATTTTATATTTGTTTTTGTTCTTAGTTCGTTATTTTAAAAAGTAATATTCTGTACAACTTGTCACATGTTTATGTGTGTGTTTATGTTTAGGAATGTAACAAAAATCCCACCGTTTTTTAAATCTCCCACTAGTCAAGATATGTAGTGTTAAATAAAGCCTGCTGTTTTCAACATATGGATATTTAGAAATGAATGTTGTTAGTTTCCGATGATAATCCTGGCATATGTTAATTTGGCCATTTCATTGGTTTTAATGACAGGCGTAGATCTAATCGAAGACGTATAGCGCTGAAGATTTCTGGTTACTTCCCCTGTTACTATATTAACACGAGTTGTCTTCTCTTCCGTTCCTTGTAGTTGTGAGCTGTTTACTTTCGGGTTGATGGAGGGTTGATAAACTGGATATTGTACCTGACAATACGAAAAGAAATATAAAATTAAAAATTAATGTGTTAAAAATTTTAAACAATGATATAGTACGTTAAAACAAAACTAAAGTACATATCTTTATTAATTAGTTTGATGTATTCATCCCGTAGATCTAGATGACATATTGCTCGTGTTGCTGAATTAATTACTAAATTAATTTATGAATATTATATTTGAAATGATCTTAAATCGTAGAACTGACATGAGAATTACGTAAAAGAACAATAGATCAACTAAAATGAATGTTTTATTGCTCATACAAAATATTGAGTTGAAAAAAAAGAGTATATATCAATAGCATAGTAGAGTTTATTACGTAACATTTCTTGACATGACTAAACATGACTAAAACATGACTAAAACATAACTAAACTTGCTTACAGTAGCTGACTGATTGATTACTCCAGCAGACAGTAATATGACCAGGAGAAGTAGACAACAGGCAATGATTATTGCAATCACTAGAGCAACAATTAATAATCTTCTGTAGTTTCTATCCCGTTGAACGTTTTGACTTGTTTCCAAGTTTTTTGCTGGATCGCCTGTCAGTTGTTGAAATGATGCTGGCAACTGACTATTTGTAGAAATTCCAGAGTTTGATGATTTCCCATAAAAATGTTGATCTACGTGTTTTGGTGTAGGCAAAGGTCTTCTGTTTGAGGCTACATTTGTAAGATCTACGTGTTTTGGTGTAGGCAATGGTCTTCTTTCTGTGGCTATATTTCTAGGATCTGGCTCTGCAATTTTCCAGTAGCTAGCAGACGACAAAGATGTGTTTTCAGAAATGTTGGAATCTTTTTGTATCGATGAATACATAGTGAGATTAGAGTCTGGTGAATTGAAACCCGTGTTGTCTGGGATATTCACATAGGTATGAAAGATCATTTTCTTTGTCTGTTGATTGGATAACTGGACCCTGAGAGCTTCTTTGACTGCGCGATTGATATCGATGGTATAACCATGAAACGCAGTCATCCTTTTAGTCTGAAAAATAAGAAACAAATACTATATATACCAAGAGGCCCGTACAAGACACTGGCCCCAAAACACCCCAATAGACAGAAAACTAAATGGAGAGCTCCCTGATTTGGAAACCGCTGCGCAGTTCATCTCATATATTAGTCTAGTCATCTGAACGCTCCAATATAACAATGAGAACAAAGAAGAAGAAGACTATATACTCTCTCTCTCTCTCTGTCTTTCTCTCTCTCTCTCTGTCTTTCTTTCTCTTATTATTATTATTATGGCGTCACTAGGGTGCGGTTGGTGCAGGCCTCACCGGATGACACCCATCATGAAATGACAAAAGTAGAACAAAATTGCACTTTTGCTAAGGCAGAGAACTTGATAAACTGTAACTAGATACTCACTCACATACACACACACACACATACATACATACAGACAGACAGACAGATAGATAGATAGATAGATACATAGATACATAGATATGTATATGCGGTCGGCTTTTTAAAGCGAGGATTGGACTTAAAAGTCATCTTCGTGTCCATAGGAAATGAGAAATGAGCTCATCTTCGATATATATATTGTTCTGTTGTCACAGATTAGTAATAAATTACTGTAGAGGTTACTAATTAATAATGATAATAACGAGACTGTCTTTATCAAGGTAGACATATAGAACTAACTTTTTATTTCCGTTCGATCCTTTGCCTTCGCACAAAACATAAACAACAAACAATGACGTAATATCATATAATATTAGCACATCCTTCCTTTTGAAGCTATTATCACATCCTTCCTTTTAAAGTTCTTAAGACTTATATTTACAAGGAATTTTGACAACTCGACCACTTCTGGTTGTCTTGACCGGCACAACAAGTTCTCTAGATGTTGGTTTATAATTGTCTGTTTCGTTTGTTTTAACAGTTTGCTGTTCATCGGTATCATAATATCCAGAGATGTCTTCTTCGTAGCTCTGGTTTAAAAACCGTTGATTTCGTCTGATGTTTTTCCATCATTTTGTCTTTATGATGTAATATCTGGGTGATGGGTGTTTCTTAGTGACGACTGCTTTCTGCCATGTTTGTCCTAGACGAACTCTCACCTTCTCCCCGACAGAGTAATCTTTAGGTAGTCTTGCTTTTGCATCGTATTTCACTTTGCTTTTCATCTGTCGTTCGTTGAGTAATGTCTCTTCATTTTCAGCTACCGATGGTTTCAATAGTTTGGGATCAGTTGGAATGATGTCCCTGAGTCTTCTACTCATCAGCAGTTGTGATGGCGAATAAAGCTGTCCGCTTATCGGAGTATTTCTATACTCGAGCATAGCGAGATATGGATCTTTCCCACTTTTGTATGCTTTGTTGAATATCTGCTTTACAATACCAACATTCACCTCACTTTGTCCATTTGATTGAGGGTACCTGGGGCTTGATGTTGTTATCTTTTATTTCAGGGTATTTAGAGAAATAGTCCACAACTAGCAAATAGTCATTGTTTCGCCATTCAAACAAATCTGTCGCAACCTTTTTCCATGGTCTGTCTGGTACAGCATGAGGTAGCAATTTTTCCTTCACATTATTTCTTTTGAACGTTGCATATGTTGAACATTTCATTATTGTCATAAAAATATCTTTAGACAATCCTGGCCAAAACACACTCTGTTTTGCCTTCGATCTGGTTTTCTCAAGACCAAAATGATCTATGAGCAACTTGTCGAGAATTTCATTTCTCATTCTTGAAGGAATTATAATTCTGTTCTCATAAAACAATATTCCATTCTCTTCATGAATATTGTCTTTAAATGACCAATACACTTTCACTGTTTCATGAACTTGATCTTTTATCTTTGGCCAACCTTCTCTGATATAATTAATTACAAGTTTCAATTTAGCATCAGATTCAGTTTTCCTTCTAATTTCAATAATTTTCTGATCACTTCCCGGAAACTGTGCTGTTGCGCTATGAATTCTCATAACCATGTCATCATTTGAATTTGATTGTTCGTGACCATTGATGTACGCACGCGATAACATATCAGCTATTTGCATTTTTGAACCTGGAGTGTAAGTTACTGTTAATTGATATCTCAACAGTCTTAACATCATCAAATGAAGTTTTGGTGAAATCTTGTGTAAAGGCTTCGTCACATTAGTTTGCAAAGGCTTGTGATCTGATTGTACAGTCACAATTCTTCCAAAAATATAATGGTGAAAATGTTCAGCTGCAAACACTATAGCTAACATTTCCTTTTCTATTTCTGCATATCTGCACTCTGTTTCTGTCAATGATCTTGGTTTGTCTTCTTGCATTAAACATGCTCCCAACCCTTTAGAAGAAGCGTCACACTGAATAGTAACTGGTTTTTCAGGGTTAAACAATTGCAGAACTGGAGCTTCACTAAGTGTTTTCTTTATTAGTTGGAAAGCATTTTCTTGCTCTGCATTCCACTGCCATAATACATCTTGCAATTCACGCAATGGACTGGTAATTGTTGACATGTTTGGAATGAAACTTGACAGAAAGTTCAACATCCCTAGCAGTCTTTGAATTCCTGTTCGATCTGTTGGTGCTGGCATCTCCATTATTGCTTTGATTTTAGCTGGATCTGGACGAATACCATCTGCTCCAATTTGTCTTCCGAGATAATTAACACCAGAAAGTTTATATTGTATCTTATTCTTGTTGAACTTTACATTGTTCTTTCTAGCTCTCTCCAGAACCTTTTCAAAAATTTGATCATGTTCTTTTTTTATCTTTCGCTGCAATCAGCATGTCATCTGACATGATATGTACACCTGGGATGTCTCCGAATACTTGATAAGCACGTTTCTGTAATACTTCACTAGCTGAGGATATACCAAAAGGCATTCTCAAGAATCTGTATCTTCCAAACGGAGTATTAAATGTACAAAAATAAGAGCTTGGTTCATCCAACTCCACTTGCCAATATGCATCCTTTTGATCAAGTATACTAAACACTTTTGCTGCTTCCAGTGAACTATTGATTTGATCAAATGTTGGTATAGTGAAATGTTCTCTCATTATATATTTGTTCAGTTCTCGGGGATCTAAACACAACCTCAAAGAATTATCTTTCTTCTTTGCTATAACCAAGCTATGGACCCATTCTGTTGGTTCATCCACTTCTGTGATCACTCCATCTTGTTGCATTTGTGTGAGTTTTCTTTTCAATTTTTCATAGAGTGATGGTGCAACTCTGCGCGCAAATTGAATAACTGGTTTTGCATCTGACGTCAGTTTAACGTGATACTTAATTTTGTATGTACCGAGTCCTTCGATACTTGCTTATATTTTTTCATCAACACTTGTGGAACTTCATTCTGTTGCTTGACATCGTGTACTTCGACATTTCTCTTTGCCTCAATTAGTTTTAAAGCAATAGATTCTTCAGACCTAGTATAGGATTTATACTTTTCTTGATCACGTACAGATCATCTTTAACTTCTACATTGCCAACTTTAAATGTGACCGATGCAACTCCCTTCAGTTCTAATGCTTCATCCCCCAATGCTCGTATGGTAGTATTTGAATTCTTTAACTGAGTATCAGTTTTTAAAGTGTTCCACGTTGACTCTGATATGACATTAGCTTGTGCTCCTGTGTCATTCTTCATTTTGACTATTTTTCCCATAATATTGACATCAACCATTCAAACTTTGACATTGTTGTCAGTACCAATTGCCTCAAACCACAACTCATTTACTTGGCTTGACTGACTTTCATCTTCCAGTAAATCAACAGCCTTGAAATGTTTCGAGCGACATTTTACAGCGAAATGATTTCTCTTTTTACATTTTCGGCATGTCTGTCCGAATGCTGGGCAATTGTATTTTCCATGAGATCCACCACAAGATCTGCAATCTCTAATGAAACTTGTTACATGATTCTTTGCCATTTTTTCCTGTGAGGTTTTGACTGGCTTTCTATCTTTTCTCTTCTTTAATTTATTAGCAGTATCCAAATGTAGTCCTTTCATATCTATCATTCGGTTCTGGGTATGCTCGTCAGCACGATAGAGTGATGCTTGCTGCTTTCTCTAAAGTTAAGTCTACATCTCTCAGAAATCTCTCTCTCACTCGATCCGACTGTATGCCACATACCAATCGATCTCTAATGAGTTCATCTCGAAGGTTGTCACACTTGCATTCTTTTGCCAAATTCTTTAAATCAGTATAATACTGTTCAAACGTTTCTCCGTCTTTCTGCTTTCTTGAGAAGGATTTAAAACTGTCATACACAGTGTTGGACTTGGGCAAAAAATGATTCTCAAACCTTTCAATTATTTAAAGGCGGTTTTTTAAGGGCAAATAAACGATTTTATTTGCATTGCTGGCCTTGTTGACTTATATTTGAATATTAAAACTAGTAAATATAACAGAAACTATATTTTTATCAATGTTTACCAATATTAAATTTAGTGACTTTTCTATTTATAATACATAGAGCGGTGTTATTTTGATATGTACGTGAAAGAGATTAGCCCTAAGTTCAATGTGATACTAGGCATTTCACCGTGATTCTTACGTCAAAGGGGTCTAATGTCTGGCGAGTAATCGCTCTGTGAACATGCTTTACATGGTCCGCTACACGACGTCATTGACCATTAGGGTGAACTTAAGACGATCGAGTCCTTTTTATAAACTGACATGCTCAACTGCTTCAAATGTCTCTTACATTTGAGTTTCAGCCCGTCCCACTCTCACATTGTAGTATTAGGAAATATACAATAAAAAAAGGGTTGTACCAATTGGGTACCAGGTCCGGCCATCGGACAAACCAATACGTTTTCTTTTTGTATTTTAGTTAAGAAATTACAAAAATTTAAAAAATATGTCACTAATCTATATATATAATTCTCTTCTTCCCTCAGAAATTTAAACAAGAAGTAAAGGAAAGATCACTCTGCGGATAGTCCACGAGAAAACAAGAGTAGTGTTCACACTACGGATGATTGACTGCGCGATGGACTGTCGTTTAAATGTATTAAACTCTGCCCGCTCCCATCCCCCTTTGTCCAGCGGGAGGTTGGACTAGGAACTAATCTAAGTAATCTACTATGGTGGGGCCCTATGTGAAACGGATTTCGTGGGGCCAAGTTTGAGTAGGGATGCGGATAATAAGTGAAATTTAAGAGTTTGTATTAGAAAATAAATTAGTCTATGCATTTTATTCATTCTTTACTACGTACAGAAATACTTTACGAGCCTTGCGTGTAGCGAAGTCATACAGTATATCATAATAATTCTGTTTCCTACATAGATCACGCTCAATAGCAAGAATTACCAAATATTTCAATCTATCTTTGAGAATTGTTGACCTCAAGTAATGAGCTATAGATGTCAGGAGAATGATGTATTTGCGTTTACGCATAGGGTTAGGGTTTACTGGGCGTAGGGTTAGGGTTTTGAAAAAAATCGATTCCCCCGACACCAAAGTTCTGGATTCGCTAGTGCACAGCATCCATGGGCGTGGCCAGCGGGGGGTTTTGGAGTTCAACCCCCATTCCCACCCCGAAATGAAATCCCCCCCCCCCCCCCGCAAGGTGGGACGGAATTTAGTGACTGATTTTTTGCTTTGATTCTGTTTATTTTACGTGAGATTTAACACTAAACCATCAGTTGCACCAGCGCAGCCAAGGGGGTTTTGAGTTAAATCCCCCTCTTCTATAAAACAAACAAAAAAAAAAAGAAAGCAAATGACAATTCCCAAATTCCAAGAGCATAGCTAAGGAAGATATGATTTTAAAACCCCTTCCGGAATTTACGATAATTCCCCCCCTCTTTAATATAAGACTATCTATACATCAGCCACCACATTCTATGAGCGTACCTCAGAATATGCATTTTGTTGGCTTTTAATACCGGAAATAGTGCTTGATGGCAGTGATGGGGAGTCTACAATTTTCCCACTAACTCCAGGAAGAACCTATTCTATGGTACAATAAACGTCTTCCGAAAGAATGAAGGGTCAGAATGTAATAAAGATTAATTATGTACACACACACACGTACGCACACATACACAGATATATTTTTTTGCCCGGGGGGGGGGGACAAAAATTCCCCCCAACTTTCCCCCCCCATAAAACAAATTGATAGCATCTATGCTCTTTTGGCATAGAGTAGACTACGTTTGCTCGGACATGTCAGAAGGAAGAGTTCCTTAAAACATCCTCAATGCTAAGCTTGCTGAGGGAGTCAGACTCAATAGATTCCCAAGGCTAACCCACAGAGATGTCTGCAAGCGAGATCTGAGGACTGCAGGCATTAAAGAAAGCATGTGTCAGTAAATTATGAAAGATCGGACAACATGGAGATAGTCTGCGTAAACTGGTAAAAACCTCGCCGAAAGCAAAATGAATGAACCGGTCATTGCAATAAGAATGAGAAAGAAAGCTGCCCTATTAGATAGCCTTAAAATAGAAGCATCGACATGCACGAACTGTGACAAACTTTGACGGACTCAATAAGAAGTAAAACTATTGATTCATCAAGGCGCAACAAGCATGATGTGCATTCATTGTCTTTAGTAACAGAAGAAGACATTTTACGAATGGCAATTTTGTCGTGGATAAGAAGTGTCCACTTGTAGCGTGATCGTAAAATAATAATAAATAAGTAATAAAGTAATAAATGCAGTTTTGGATCTACGGCAGTAGGACACCCATACTCTACACAAACTCAAAAAAACAACTTTTTTCCCCAAAAATTGTTACTTTTTTTTAACAAAGCTTATTTGAACTAACACTGTCTTGCTGATAAAAAATTTGTACACGTTATTTCTCTGACAGCAAATCTCGGATCAAGCTAAAATTTTGCAGTTATTTCTTTTATCGGACAACATAAGAATCAATTAAAAAAAAACAGTTAACTAGCTATTGATAATTAATTATTTTGCTTGATATCTCGAACAAAGAAAAAAATATTAGTTGACTGAAGTGGTGGTATAAACTGAATTAGTCTCCTTTATAGGTCACCTCTTTTTTAAAGTCGCAACAAACAATACTTAAGTATAAAATCATCTATAGTCATAAGCACCTCACCAGCAGTGTGGTTAGTATGTCGGCTTTAGGAAGCGTGCGCCATGAGTTCAAATTCAGGTCGTTCACCTTTTTTTTCATAAATACATTTAAAAAGCGATCACTCAGGTAGCTTGTTCTTACTCTCTCCCCTTCCCCTTTTCGCTAAAAGCATGAAATCGCGCTAAACAAAAACAATTGGTAAAAAAAAATCGCACAGATTTATAGTCTAGATCTATTACAAATTTAATTGCATGACTGATCCAAACTAATGGATACAATGACAATTCATATAATCTTTTCTTTTTTTATATAACGTGTTTTTTATATTTTTCTTATTAAAGTAGTAAACTTAGAAAAAAATTAAAAGAACTCTATTTCTGTCTTCTAAAATATGACTTCCCATTAAATATTGGTAAGAATAATAAAATTTGTCTTTGTATTAAAGCTTTCGGAAAAGTGTAGGGGCTTCCACAAAAATTCTTCCCAGGAGCCACCACATAATTAAATCCGGCACTGAATAGAACGTTGTATTTAAAATCCGCAAAATGGGATTGCATTATTTCTAAACTTTGAAAACTAAAGATAATTACTTTTCTAATACAGAAAAGAGCGATTTTCCAAGTTTCAGGACGAATTTCGCCGAATTCCCTTACAGCAGTGGTGAGCAAATTACAGTATGCGGGCTACAAGTGTCCGGAGTGTGTATGAGGCCCGCGGACACTTACAGAAATCGTGTGTGCACACAGATTATATCTATAACAAATACAAATATATTAAAATAAATAATTGTAAATATCTACAGAATTGACTGAAATGTCTGCTTCTTATCACTTCTGATGAAGAGGCTAAAGAAACATTGTCTCAACATGTCATTCTAAAAAGTTTTAAATAAACGAAGATTACTCTTCGCAATATTTCGAAACATTCAGTCCAAGAACTGTGTTGAAAATGTTGGCTTGGAACAAGATAGCAAGTGTAACAACAGATGAAGTTCGTGCTTTGACTGATAAAAAAAAAGGTTTTTTTTTTTAAATTACACATTAATGAACATTATCCCAACCATAAACTCTATACAGGAAAGTTTGCACAAAGCTGCTTTGGATCTAAGATATGTAATGATTCTATGTAATTCAAAAGATATTTTTTCTATAGCTTGATCATTCAAAAATGTGCAGAAAATTACATTTGTCTTCATAATCTTTTGGCGCCCATCTGACGCCCTATGCTTGAAACACCCCATGCCCCTTCATTTTGTTAAATTTGTTATTCGAAAGTGATTTCTTTTAGGCTCATTTCAAGGCATCTAATTTAAATCGTCACTATATTTATATAGATGTGTTCATATATCAAAACTATATGCATATTTATAATTGATTTTTAACCGAGAAACGCTAAGTAGGCCTACATATAGAAGATTGTCAAAGTTCCAATAGTGGTTCACCCAGCGGGGAATAGTTTAATGAGAAACAAAACCATGTCTACCTTTCTATAAATCTTAAATTTATATTTTATCTGTAAAAAATTAACGCAATAAAATAAATGATTACCTTTAGTTGAAGGCCTGTACATTTCAAACAATGGTATGTATTTTGTTTATAAAGACCTTGTTCTGAAACACGCTACGACATGGCGGCATAGGAAAGTAAATCTATAAGGAAGAAAACTTCTGCCCAATAGAACATAACATAGTGAGACTAGAACAGCCAAGCCCTAACTCAAGATAAGAACTCATTCCTTCGTCTTCCTGCCAATGGTGTTCATGTAATACTTTATCACTAGCCCTTATCAAGACACACAATAATATTGAACTGTTATCTTGGCATGTGTTTTTCAGCTCATGCAACACATTATAAATTCAGTGGAGATCTATATTGTCCATAGTTTCATTGGAGACTTTAGACTTCACTCAAGAAGACATCTACGAACTACAATTACCGTTGCGACCTCTATGTGCCATTACATTTGTGACTGATACGAATTTAATTGTTTAGCGTTAAACAAAAATAATTTTGATCTTAGATAGTTACATAAAAAACTATTTTTATTTACTTTCATCTACGGGCCATAACAGGGAAAATACGCAATTACTTGTGTGTGGTCTGTCTGTTGGTCAGTATATCAGTTTAGATCTCAAAAACTAACTTAAATTTGATGTCCTAAAGTTCAAACATGAACTGCCTAGGTGAAAAGTAAGGGTGGAGAGAAAAAAGGTATTTAAGGCCTGATTTTTGTAAGGTTAGTTAGAACATGAACTAGTAAAGTTAGAACCTATGCTAGTAAAGGCAGAACTTTGTTGTAGAGAGAACTTGTAGTTAGAACTTGAAGAGAGAGCTTGTAGTACATATAATAGTTGTATAAAGTTTTGTATAATAAATATTTATTGTACTACTACAGCGTATACTTGTCCTTGAATAGAAATAATTAACAGTTAAAAAAGAACGTGCATCTTAACAATTGTCAACTTTCATTCTAGTCTCCCAGGACAGTAAGAAACTGGTGACGATAACAATATTTACAAACTGATTTTATCTACAAACTGAAGTCAAACCTTGATCTCAAGAAAACAATTCTTGTTCAAGATAATGTCTTGCTACAGAGAAAGAAAACTTCTTTTCACAGAAACTCCAACAAGAAAAAAGCGAAGAGAGTCGATTAGCAAGTGAAGACGCCAGAAAGAGAGAAGATGATGACAGAGAGAGAAGATATTAAAAAGAAAGAAATCTTGGAGCTAGAATTAAAAGTGGAAGATTTTCAATAGCCTTCTAGTCTTTTTTTTTTCATCTAAAGGTGATGGACAGACCGACAGACAGAAAAAAAGCATAAAGTGAGCGGCTATTATCCTGACTGAGGGAACTAAATACAAATCTGATTATTTAAAACATTTTGAGGGGACTATCTTTGTATGAGATGGCCGCGGCCGTCACGCTACTGCACGAAAGTCGCTGCATAAAAATTCGCTTGACATTTACATATAAAATGCAGCCTTTATACACAAATATAAATGTTTGTTTAAAGTTTAGTACCTAGGGTAGTGTACCTAAACAAAACGCAATTCATATTTTCATTTGTTGCAAACATTTTTTATACATTTTACAAATATATACTGAAAATTATCTTTGTCCACATATTGGTAACATAATCTTCATTACATTTATGAATTGTTTTAGAAGTGGTGTATTTTTATAAAAAAAAATTGCTTGCATAATTAATTTTAAAAACAAAACGGTTGCTTTTAGAAGACAAAAAGTAGCCGTTGCACCTAAACTTTGCGAGACACAACGCATGGGGAAATAATATATTTCATTTCTCTTCTAGTTTTTTGAGATCTGAGTGTGACAGACGAACATCCTACACAAACCTGATAGCGGCTTTCTCTTTATGGGGTCCTCTAAAAAATATTGAAACTGATTTGTCTACCGCAAGGCACAAATGTTTCAACAGTTGTTCAAGCTCATTTCTATTTTTCTGAAATAGATTTTGTAAAACTGGTAGGCCCTACTAGATCTTCGTCTATTTTAAGGGATCTTTCAAACGCATGAGAAAAGACGTATAACAGCTGTATAACGGTGAAACATTTGTTGAATTGTGAAAGTTGAGGTCAGGCCTTCAGAAGAACAACTCAACAAACATTTGTTGAATTGTGAAAGTTGAGGTCAGGCCTTCAGAAGAACAACTCAACAAACATTTGTTGAATTGTGAAAGTTGAGGTCAGGCCTTCAGAAGAACAACTCAACAAACATTTGTTGAATTGTGAAAGTTGAGGTCAGGCCTTCAGAAGAACAACTCAACAAACATTTGTTGAATTGTGAAAGTTGAGGTCAGGCCTTCAGAAGAACAACTAAACAAACATTTGTTGAATTGTGAAAGTTGAGGTCAGGCCTTCAGAAGAACAACTCAACAAACATTTGTTGAATTGTGAAAGTTGAGGTCAGGCCTTCAGAAGAACAACTCAACAAACATTTGTTGAATTGTGAAAGTTGAGGTCAGGCCTTCAGAAGAACAACTCAACAAACATTTGTTGAATTGTGAAAGTTGAGGTCAGGCCTTCAGAAGAACAACTCAACAAACATTTGTTGAATTGTGAAAGTTGAGGTCAGGCCTTCAGAAGAACAACTCAACAAACATTTGTTGAATTGTGAAAGTTGAGGTCAGGCCTTCAGAAGAACAACTCAACAAACATTTGTTGAATTGTGAAAGTTGAGGTCAGGCCTTCAGAAGAACAACTCAACAAACATTTGTTGAATTGTGAAAGTTGAGGTCAGGCCTTCAGAAGAACAACTCAACAAACATTTGTTGAATTGTGAAAGTTGAGGTCAGGCCTTCAGAAGAACAACTCAACAAACATTTGTTGAATTGTGAAAGTTGAGGTCAGGCCTTCAGAAGGACAACTCAACAAACATTTGTTGAATTGTGAAAGTTGAGGTCAGGCCTTTAGAAGAACAACTCAACAAACATTTGTTAATTTGTGAAAGTTGTTAGAAGAACAACTCAACAAACAAGAGTTTATTTCTGGAGTACATAATAAAGTATTTAAATAGAATCATGTCAAATAAAAATAAAATATAATAATGCAAAATTAAGTTTTGTAGTTTGTTTATTTTTGTGAGATGAAACAAAATCTTATTCTATACATTTGTAAAAAAAATGGATGAAATAAGAAACTATAGTATTTGATCAAAACTGTTTTAAAGTGTATATTTATGTTGTCCATATCTAGGGTGAATTTTTAAAAAAATAATAATTTGCTTTTTTCAAATCAAAATAGTTAATGTTTTACACAGTGTAAGATGTGATAAATATAAGATAAAAATGCATGATTTTGATGAGCAGCAAAGATTGATGTTAAGTACACAAGATTTTTATAAAAAGGAAAATTTGATGCAAAGTACATAATCTAAATGAATGAGAATATAGATTGATGTAAAGTACATGATCTTAAAGATCAGCGAAGATTGATTTAAAGTACATCTTCTTAATGAATAGCAAATATCAATAAATCAACATTTTTTTTTTGTAAATGAGTCTCGCTTGAAAAAAAAAATCCAGTTTGCTGAGTCTTGTTTGATCAACATAACAATCAACTGCCTTAACTTTGTCTGATGGAGATGTAGTATAGGTAGATATGAATTCAAATAAATGTGTTTATGTATATTAATGTTAAATTTGAATGTCTATAAATTGCTAAAGAAAAATGATTGATGCAGAATGGAAAATGTGTCTAAGAAATAAGTAAAGTCATACAAGAAATCAATCTAATCAAATAATAAATTAATAATACTAAGGCTTGTCTTCGAGTCCAAAGATTAGTGAGGAATGCAGTATTTCAAATAAGATATTCATAAAAAGAGTTACACAACTGACCTGATAAACAGGCCAAGTGAACATTTAGAATAGGCACATTTTCCAGAAACACATTTATCTCCCTTTAATTCACTTTGGATTTGTTCAACCACTGAGATTTGACATGAATGAAAGCTTCAATATCTTTAACATTGTCTGTTTTCTGCATTCGTTTCTGAACGAAACTTTCTGGGGGCGTTAGGTAACGCCCTGGTACATGATACCAAGCTGAACGATGGTATATATTTTTAGTGACTGGTCTTGGACAGGGTGGTTGACCCAGCAAACTAGACAGGTCACTGTGAGGACCTGCTATGGAGTTAGTGTTGCTCAGCGTAATATCATGGCATCCTGCTAGACTACAATGAAAGTAATGGCTGCCTGAACTTGAACATGTTCTGCTACTTTGACCACTCCACAGGTTGCGTGTGGTGATAGTCTTGCTCCCAGCCATCTGGGAGCCTCCATATCTTTGAAAAAGTTTTCTTGGTGCATCAGCTGATCTTACTCTTACACTTTTCTTGTCATTTTTTATTCTATATGTCTCAGCAGTTGTTATATCCTTTGCTACCATTTCATCATCAGTCTCAGTGTCCTGTAACAAGTTGACTGTAATCAGTTGTCTCTTCCTAGAACTAGTAGCTAAGTCATCCTCCAGGAAGTCCATCTTGACACTTGATGCTCTTTCTGGCAGCAAACAATTGCTAGGCTCATTTAGTCTGTCAGCACGCTTGATGTAACTAGAAAGAGACACTGGAGATGGTCTAAAGGAGGCAGCTAATAATGTTTTTTTACTGCTAGACTTTCCAGTGGCATGTTTTAGTTTGCTAGATAAAAGTGCTTGCCTGTTGCCTGACTGTAGCTTATGTCTACCTGGAATCCAGGCATGGCTTGGTATATTCCACTTCAATGCTCCCTGAATATGTGCACCAGCACTCAATTGGAAAATATCCACACTGGGCAGTTTCCAATGAAGAGGTCTGTTGTGATGAAACAGGGAATAGCCAAGGTCATATTCACCACTGGCTACATTCAAAAATCTTTCTTTTGGCTTTTTAAATGTGACATCCAAATCTTTGTCACCTAAACAGAATTTAGTTTTAAGCATTAAAAATTAAGAAACATAATTATATTAAATTCATATTACTTCTAATAGAAGATTCATATATATATATATATGTCTAATAAAAAATATTATTAAAAATAATGCAAACCTATTTCTATCAGGCTAATGTCCAAAGACTTTTGTAAATATTTTTGCGCTTCCATTTGACATTGAGGATTCTTATTTTCACTCAATACTAGCCCTGGAGACAAAAGTATGATTTAAATACTGTTTTAGAATAAACAAAAGAAATTGTCATCCAAAATTTAAATTTATTGAAGCATAGAGACCCCTATAAAATGAATACTTATAGATTGCCTCTTCCTCCCAAAGTTCTATCAACAATATAAAATGCTTAGCCCTAGCTGACTTCCTGACTTATCACTAATTCTAATATTTGCAGCAGAAAAAAAATGAAAATTTAAACCTCTATTACTTACTGTGTACATATAACAACTAAGCCATTTTCAAGATCAAAACTGCAGCAAATAAATTTATCAAATATGATTTTGTATATGCAATTTCAACCCAATATGTTTTTTTAAAGCTGACATGTATCAAAAAGTACAAGATTATACTTTCTTCCATTTTTAAGTCCAAACTCTTTATGGTGTTTACCTTGCCACATGCTAGTGTAGACATTTTTTTAAAATCTTTTTTTTTATGTTAGTCAAAACTGGGTCAGGGCTGGGAACTAGTTCCCAAGTCATTCAAGTGATGCTGGCTGTGTGTGAGGAGTTGATATCAGAACTGTTCTGATGTTATTTTCAATATTTCATAGTGGACAACAATTGATTGCTTTCTAAGATTCAGAGATTCAAATATTTCAATACAAAACTAAAAAGCAGAAGATTAGTAGATATGTACTTGGAGAGGGGGGAAAAGTTGTGTGGATATACATATATTCTAGATAGAGAAATAAAAATATGAAAAATAAATAGATTTCCTTCTTCTAGGTTAGCCGTTGTTGGTACTCAAGACTTCAAGATCTGCTCTGTACATGATCTGCCTCTTCGGAAACCTGCTTGTTCTTCTCTGAGCCTTTCATCTACAGACTGTTGAAGCCGTCTCAACAAAACAGTGCTGAAAACTTTGCCCGGGACAGAGAGGAGAGTAATGCCCCTCCAGTTGTTGCAGTCTGCCAAGTTGCCCTTTTTTGGCAGATTTACAATCACTCCCTTTTGCCAGTCCTCTGGGACTTTTGAAGTTCGCCAACAGAGATTTAAGAGATCAGTCATTCTGTTAACAATGCACTGTCCCCAATATTTTAGCATTTCTGCTGATATCATGTCTAGCCCTGGTGCTTTGTTATTCTTTAACACTGCAATGGCCATGGTAACCTCCTCAGCAGTTATTGGGTCTGTCTTGACCTTGAGATCATTGTCAGTTTCATGGACTTCAAAAAAGCGTTTAATAGTGTCCACCGAGAATCACTATGGAAAATAGTTAGAGAATACGGTATCCCAGAAAAATTCGTCCAGATCCTACGACACCTTTACAGTCAATCTAGTTGCTGCATTAAAACAGAAGAGGGAACAACAGAGTTTTTAATAATCGAGACAGGTGTGAGACAGGGGTGCATCTTGTCTCCCTTCCTTTTCCTCCTAGCCATTGACTACATAATGAGGAGAGCAATGAACCAGACTGCCTTTGGTATTCCATGGCATGAACAGCTCCGATTGACGGACTCGGACTTTGCTGATGATGTTGCATTACTCGGGGCTACAAATAAATGCATTCAAGAAATGACGGAGAGCCTAGACAGAGAGGCACCCAAAATTGGCCTCCGCATAAACTTGGATAAGACTAAAATTATGCGAGTGGGATATAAGGCAAAGGGTGTCCCCGTCAGACTTGGCGAGTCAAAGCTTGAAGAGCTGGACAAGTTCACGTACCTTGGCAGCATCATAACAAATGATGGAGATGCTTACCATGATGTAGAGTGTCGAATAGGAAAGGCAGGGAGCATTTTCCAAAGGCTGCAGCCTATTTGGACTAGCCAATCTATTGGACTCGAGACAAAAATACACCTTCTCAACACAATCGTTGTTCCAACTGCTACATATGCATGTGAGACGTGGAAGTCATCTGTCAAAATTGAGAAAAGACTAAATGTGGCTCAACAGAGATGGCTGAGACGAATTTTGGGAGTCAGTTACACAGATCGGGTCTCAAACAAGGAAATCCTATGCCGAACTGGGAGTCGAACACTTGGTGAGATTGTGACTGAGCGTCGCATGAGGTTTGCGGGACATGTTCTACGTCAAAATGAATTACGCACACCAAGAGTTGCGATAACATGGAAGCCAAAACAAGGAAAGTGCAAACAGGGACACCCTCGTATTACTTGTCGACACACCTTCATGGAGTACCTCAGAACAGTGGACACCAGGTGGGAGGAGGCTTCAGACATTGCCAGTGACAGATCTTTATAGAGACATCTTGCCACCCAATGCGCCGAACGGCGCGGGAGGACCTAAGTCTAAGTAAGTCTTCTAGGTAGGTAGCCAACCAAAGCTAACGAGCCACTTCTGAGAGATATCTCCTTTTTTTTTAGAGCATAAAGAATATGAAGACCCGTATGTGTGGACAAATTTACTACATTATGAAATGTTAAGTCATTTGAAAAACTACTGAGCTCTGGTCAGAAAGATGTTTCCCACACAGCAGTTCCCAACTCTCCACACAGTTCAGAGGAATGGCAGGTGAAGAAGCTTTTTGGAATAAGTGGCCTCTCATGTTATGCCATGGTAGAGCACTGTGCTGCAAGCTTCAAAGGAACATAACGTGGTGGTTCAGTTTGCAATCAGTGGCTTTGCAGGTTATGCCAACAAGTAGCACTGCAAGCTGCCTATTGGTCACCAGCTCCTCCTCCGGGTGAACTCCCGAAGCCTTTCCTAAGTATGGAAAGTATGAAGTATGAAAAGGCCAACCAAAACTAATGAGCCCCTCTTGCCTGAAGCTTACTGGGTATGACTAACAGGAAAAAATAATTTGAGTGTATATAATGTGCTGTGCATCTCTAGATAAAGGCTGTATGTAAAGGATGGCAGTGGGCAGGGTTCAAACCCAGGGAAAAAAAATCAACTAAATAATATATGGCACTTTAAGAACAAGCTAATACATAATATAACTAACATAAATTATTTAAGACACTATAAAATGATCTCAGTATTGTATAATACGCAAAGTACTGACCTAAACAGAATAAACATAATAGTGTAAATCTTGTAATGCACTGACCTAAATAATGTAGGACACCAGATACAAGATACAGATGTGTTGAACTAAAACTTCGTTCAAAGACCAACAATGCTCTTCTTAATAATACTTCAGCTTGCTGTATATTAAACCTGCAAAATATAATGCAATGTTTTAAAACAATAAGAAGCATATAGACAAAGATTAATTCAATTTAAACAACAACAAATGTTTTTATCCATACAGATTTATAACGAGTCTATTACCCTTTGACATTGCCAGGACATGCCAACACCATAGCAAGAGCTGTCTGAACATTGGCTACCAAGTTGTGACCATCACCAAACCACTGAATACGTAATTTAGCTGACTGTCTCAAAAGTGATTCAGCTTGGTTGTAATCTTTATCAGTTCCCCTAAATAAAATAAAATCATAATAATACATATTTCTTATTTCAAAGACCACAGAGCATTATTTCTTAGGTCATGACAATACATTGATACTTGTGCTATAATCTAACATGCCTGTGAAAATGTATAACTAACTGTGCCTCCACCAACAATCTTTGACTGAGTGGACACACAAACAGCTGTTAGCAAATATTCGACAAACAATGTAAATCTGTTTCTTAAGGGGAAATAAATGTGCAAGAGAAAAAAATTGTATTCAAGATCTGATATAAATAATGAAAGAACTTAATTTGCTTTGAACACAATAATCTGTTGGATAATTCAAAACATGACTTTGTTCAGTAGTAGTAGCTGACTTCAAGTGAAATGCAGTTGTTAGCAAGTTTAACATAAATGCACCATTTGATAGTATATAGCATATTACAATAACTCATCAAAATGTACCAATCATAAATGTCTAATACAAACTACTGGTCTTATGTATATGCATGTTCATCATATTTTCTATACAGTCGTTCACCCCTGCAGCAGTAAATGTTTGTTTTTGAGTCTTTGGTCTTATGTATGCATCTTAACTTTCAGCCATTATTTACCCATACTTGTACAGTACACAACTCTACTGGAGCTAGTCAAATAGTATTATATAATGTAATCTATGCATATTTTAAAGAAAGTAAAATATGCATACCACCTATTACCTTATTAAAGCCAGATTAAATAATATTGTTGACTTTAGCAAATAGGAATAGGGTTCTTTTTTCAGAGACTCTCTGGCTTCTAACAAAAGTTCTTCTGCTGCAAGTAGTTTGTAGTGAACAATATGGATGTTACTTAAACAGCAGAGAAGCAAAGCTGTAAAAAAAATATATAACAGAAATACAAGACAATGAATTTTAAATAAAACAATATTAGTTTCTAGCTCAAAAGAACATTTAGGTTTATGTGGGATAAATGACAACTGAAAGGAGCAGAAACAGGAAATAAATTTGAGCTGAGCCATAAATTCTTACATAATTAATATTAAAATAATCCATATAAATATTAAAGGAAACACTAACTAACAATTAATTTAATATTAATTTTATGCCTAATATACTAGCATTATTCTAATACCAAAGCAATCAATATTGACCCTAAAATTAAAATTAACCCTGATATTAATCCTACACCAAACAGATTTTGAAGTTTACCACAAATTAGTCCATTAAAATGTGCAGTTTTTAAATCCAACACACATAAAAAGCAAAAAAAAAAATTTGACAATAATAATTGTTTGTGTTACAGGACTAGATCAAGATGTATAGGTTACTTCAAATGAAAATCATTTCTGCCAAAATAGATTAATGAATTAAAAAAAAAATACAAAACATTTTATCCAAATTCTTTTTAAAAAAAAAGAGAAAATTATTTGCACTATAAAAAAGCATAGTACATCAAAGTGAGGTGGCTGTTTAAACATTCAAAACTCAATACAATAAATACATTACAATTATGAGAAGATGTCATACCAGGATGAGAAAAAGTTAATTCCTTATCTTTGTCTATCTGGTGTACAAAATAGGTGATTTGACTATTGTTATATAAGCATACAAGCACAGTGAAATTAGATAAAGAAATGGGTAACAAGTATAGTATTTTCTATTTCAAGAATATTTCTATACTAATTAAACTTTCTATTTTAACTTGATACATGTTGTACCCAAAGAAATTGACAAATCAAACAAAACTATAAATAATAAAGCTAAATGTAACAACTGTTTGGTGAAACTTTCAGATGAAAACAGAAGTTTTGTATCAATCTTTATTTAAAGTGAGTGGCGTTAGCTGAGCAGATAACCACTCTACCCATGCAGCATCTCACACAAGAGATAGGAACAAAGTAAACTGAACATGTCAACTAGTAGGACCAAAGAGAACTGAACATGTAAACTAGTAGGACCAAAGAGAACGAACATGCCAACTAGTAGGACCAAACAGAACTGAACATGCCAACTAGTAGGACCAAAGTGAACTGAACATGCCAACTAGTAGGACCAAAAAGAACAAACATGCCAACTAGTAGGACAAAAGAGAACGTACATGCCAACTAGTAGGACCAAAGAAAACTGAACATGCCAACTAGTAGGACCAAAGAGAACCAAACATGCCAACTAGTAGGACCAAAGAGAACCGAACATGCCAACTAGTAGGACCAAAGAGAACGAGAATGCCAACTAGTAGGACCAAAGAAAACAGAACATGCCAACTAGTAGGACCAAAGAGAACGAACATGCCAACTAGTAGGACCAAAGAAAAACGAAATTGCCAACTAGTAGGACCAAAGAGAACGAACATGCCAACTAGTAGGACCAAAGAAAACTGGACATGCCAACTAGTAGGATCAAAGAGAACTAAACATGCCAACTAGTAGGACCAAAGAAAACTGAACATGCCAACTAGTAGGACCAAAGAGAACTGAACATGCCAACTAGTAGGACCAAAGTGAACGGAACATGCCAACTAGAATCGCATCTAATAGTTCGTCTGGTGGAATATTTGAAAAGAGTAACTATGATTAAAAAGAAAGTAAATTTTGATGTAGAAATAAGAAAGAAACCAATGGTAATCATGTAGCTATGAAGGTTTAATGGAGAGATTTAAATTATTATTGACAATGAACCAGTATGTTTACGTGTTCCATTGTTAAGTGTTAGATTTTACTTTTTAAAGTGTTTTTTTTTATTATATGTAGAATATAGAGGCAAACAAACAGGAAAAAAAAGTTTGCTGAGATTTTCTAGATTTCAATGTGATCAACTTTACCTAATCACCATGCTCAAACTTTTATTAGAATTGAAGTATTTTCAACGGGTCAAAATTGATTGATATGAACAAATGAACTCAACACAAATCTATTCTGCTACATTTCCTAGGAGTTAAATTATTTCTTAGCACAAACCAAGTTATCGATGGTAACAAAAAAATTGACACAGATACTCCAATAATCTAGTGTAACAAGCTAGCACTGATAATGTCAGGCGCTCAATAGAAAATCAATGACAGTTTGTAGGATGTCTAGTAATCAATGTAATTCAATCTGTCTAATCCATTAGTGACAAGTAAACATTGTGATCAATTGGTTCTGGCTTGTACCTAATATAGCCTTGCAGTGCGTGTAGACTGATAGGGCAAGGTCTACCTGATGTGTTAGAGTTCAAGATCGGTTATAAATTGTATTTAATGTACAGAGAAATACAATTAGTTACGTAACAGAGTTTAATAAGCACTTAATTTTATATGTGTGAACTCAACAAATGTAGTCATTATACCAGTGGCGCCTGCGTCGTTCCCCCCCCCCCCCCACAACAAAATTTTGTTCTACCCACACCTTTCCCCTTGTAAACGATGGGGCTTGAGGAGACGCTGTAAACTTCCAGGAGTTTTTTGTAAACTGGAAAAAAAAAGGTACAGCAGTAAGGAGTCTGACGGAGCCCCGGAGTTAAGCGTTTTCCTGCCTTCTGAAATTCATCCTTCTGACGTCAACAATGCATTTGTTCTCATAGTAAGAATATTTCATATGAAAAAAGGTTGTAGGGGTGAGATGTGCTACTAGACATGTCAAATGAAGTCTAATCAAGAGCAAGTCAAATGAAGTCTAATCAAGAGCAAGTCAAATGAAGTCTAATCAAGAGCTAGCACTGGCCCTTATTACTAATAGAGAGACATTCAATTGAAAATTCGTATGTACGTCTGTAATTGGCATGATCGTCAAAATATTATTTTCGTATTAAAGTAAGACGTCTTGTTTTTTGTCTCGCAAAATTCGTTAACATAGAGATGCAAATTCAACCGTTTTGAGAAGAAAGTCGAGAAGAATCGTGTTATGAAATCTCTTCAACAAGTTTTCACTCGATACATTGTAGACGTCTCGCACTGAAATAGTTGAACCATGACTTTTGACTTTGAATATTCAAACCTGAAATGATAACTACGACAATAGAATATTTTTAGTCTATTTACTTTAGTTGCAGAATATTTGATTTACACTATTTGATATTTTGGGTACTTCGGTTGCATTCGTATATAATTACACTACCGCCTTTTATTGACGTAGCCTTGTACTCATTGGTCTATATGGGTAGTGTTTGATTGAGAGTTGGTGAGCGAGACTAGCGCTCAACAAAACAAATAGGAAGAAATAATACAAAACCATCATTGTATTGATCTATAGTTTAGCAGCGAAGTGCAGAGGTTCGCTAGCTACTAATCATCATCACTTTTACCCTCCCCCCTTTTGTTGTTAAGGAATGTGTGTGTGTTTCTATCGTGACGGTGGGACGAACTTAGCAATGATGCAAGATAAGTAGCATTGTCGTCACCGGTCTTAGTTAGGATAGACGACTCCAGAACGTGAGACTGAAAGGAAGTGTTATTGTAGTGGGTTAGATTTTGTTTAGAACACCATTTTATATTATTACTAAAGTCTACTACTTTGATTTCATTTTATCTCAAGTTGAATTTGTTTATATTGTAATAAAAGTTCTATTTAGTTTTGTTCACAAAAGAAGTTATTCAAGATATTTTAAGCTTTACAAGTTAAAATATAATACGCATACTGGGGTTTAGTTGCGTACCAGCAGGTTGATGCTGTAAGTCAACGACCGTCAAAAACACCACCTCAAAAAAACAAAAAACAAAAAAAAGGTTACAAAGACAGTTTGTGTGGAAACACAAACTGAAAATCGGCCCCCGAAGTGGTCCACCCAGGCAGGTAAAAAGGCAGATTTCGATATTATCAGAATGAAATACTAAACAAAATGCCAAATAGACCTCGATTCTAAGAAGACAATTTTTTTTAAATATAACATTTTATACAAAACAAATAAAATGCCGTAGTATTAAGACTAGTGATTACGTGTTTCTCTTGGCAGACAGCGCTGCAGTTCACGAGATAATATGAAAAACTACTTATTAATTGTTGTTTTAAATTATGTCTGACTATATGCATACTAAATAGATTTTTTTCTCTTTAAAAAAAATATTAAACATTTTTTTGTGTAAATATAGTACTTAGTATAACAGAACTTACATAACTTAACAATACAAATATATAAAAAAAAATTACAAAAAATCTACAACCGTTTGCATAAATGTGTTACAAATATGATATATAGTGACCTCCCCTATTAAAGAGCCTCAAGTGTTTGTTACTATTAATAGTGAATAGTTGTAAAAGTGGTGTTTTTTTATATGAAAAAACAGCTTGCATAAGTGATTTAAAAAATTAAATTTTTCCCTTTCAGAAAAGAAAAAAGTACGTAGCCGTTGCATCAGAACTTTCAATGGTCTAAAATATTATGATATCGGATTTTCACTTTCTGTTCTAGTTTACGAGATCTAAACGGGACGACGGAGGGACAGACGGACGGACAGACAGGCCACACAAAACTAATAGCGTCTTTTCCCCTTTAGGGGGCGCTAAAAATAGAAAAATTCCACAATAAAATGTATCGTTGATGTGTTCTTTTTGTTGACCTAGAATATAATTAGCGAGATTCTTACAAACATTCATTCATTGGTAAACAAAATGTCAAATAGGCCTCGATTCTAAAAAGAAAATGTTTTTTTTAATATAACATTTTAAACAAAACAAATAAAATGTCGTAGCATTAAGACTAGAAAAAGTCTCAATTGAAATTTGTTTTTCAAAGGAATCGAATGAAAGGTTTCATTTCTTAATGCACAAAGTATTTTTAGCTCATTTTAGAGAGACACTTCGTTCTGCCCCTAATCTACTAGACAGTAGGCTACTCTAGAGACACACTTGGTTCTGTCCCTAATCTACTAGACAGTAGGCTACTCTAGAGACACACTTGGTTCTGTCCCTAATATACTAGACAGTACTCTAGAGACACACTAGTCTACTAGACGGTGTGGGAAACCGTTTTAGCTCACTCAAGGTATCACTCAGGTCCAAGCACTTAATTAATTTATTTAAACACAGTATACATCAATTTTACTAATTTAGTCAATCAAGCGCTAAAAACACAGCCACCACCCCTCCAATCCAACCCCACCCCCTTTGGCATCGATGTCACATTTTACTATCCCCACCTTGACACGTGCCACACTAGACTCTTGACGAGAGTACGCTCCCCTTTACCTATCTTGGCATACATCCGTTGACCCCCCTCCCTTTTGGGGAGCGGCTGGTCACTTCAAAGAGCCCATTCAACTCAACACCTCGGGCGGCGATCTCCCCGATCGTCTAGCGCTAGCCATTATCAAGGTATAATTTGCCCTGATCTGGCGGAGTTCTGATAATCTCCCCTTCATATCCTCTGACCACCTGGGCAAATTTCCTGGACTTTCAACTCGCGCCTTCGCGCAATGTCTATTCCCGAAAACTTTCGTCACGGTCAAACGGGGATCTCTGTCAAAAGACGCCATATAGTCTGGCTACATTCGCAGTCACACCCCCCTCTCCAAGTGTATATTGACAAAACTTCATCGTCCGATCTCATTCTTGCTGGAGAGCTGACAGGGAGCGCATCTATCTTTTGCTTGAGCTCTGGTTTATTTTCATTCCCTTATTTCACTTTGGATTGGTGCTTTTATTTATAGGCAACACCAGCCTGGACTCTTAGCAACCTAAAGCTGATACCAGATTTGTTGGCACCAGATCTGCAGATATCAGTCCTACTCATCCTTCAAGAGTCCAAGTAACAACGCTAGCCACAGACTCGTCACTGGCTTGATGGAATGGTAGACGCAGCTTAGCTCTGCAGCCATACATCGTTGGACAGCAACCGGAGCCTGGATCCACCACGCCAGCACCAGCCACACTCGTCTCCTCATTGCAGCACCGGACCTAAAGCTAAGCAACCAGCCTAATGACACTCAGACCACTTGGTTCTCGAATCTAATGATGATAGACTTATACCTGTAAATACGCTAGATCACATCCAAGCAACTGTACAGCATTTCACCTTTTAAATATTTATCTTGTATAATAAACTGTACATAATTTTACATCTGCATTATAACGCTGTGCCTGTAGAATATATGTGCAAGTGTGGGTTCTCAAATCATAAAATCCCATAGACACCCAAAAAGGCCAAAACTTTTATCCACCTTGTCACAAACGATACTCTAGAGACACACTTGGTTCTGCCCCTAATCTACTAGGCAGTACTCTAGAGAAACACTTGGTTCTGTCCCTAATCTACTAGACGATACTCTAGAGCAGGATTTCTCAACATGTGGGTCGCGACCCCCTTGGGGATCGATTGACGATTTGCCAGGGGTCGCCAAAGACCATCGAAAAAAATTGATTGTTTTTGTCTATTCTTCTATTGCTGTGTATTTGGGGGGGGGGGGGGTCGCGGCAGAGTGGGGGATTGTAAAAAGGGGTTGCCAAGCATAAAAGGTTGAGAACCGCTGCTCTAGAGACACACTTGGTTCTGTCCCTAATCTACTAGACGATACTCTAGAGACACACTTGATTATGTCCCTGCTAGAAATCAATCTGCTCATTGTTAGGCCTACCAATGTTTCTGAAATTATCAGTGAGATATCATCATCACTCCTTTGAGTTCCTCATGGAACATAGGGCCTCGACAAAAACACGCCACTCTCCACGGTCTCTTGCTAGTTTTTTTTATGGTTTACCAGCTCTTCCCGGTCCTCTCGGCTTCTTCAAGTACACTGCGTCGCCATGTTCTTTTTGGTCTTCCTCTGCGTCTTGTTCCCTGGGGGGTCCACTCTGAGGCCTGACTAGCTTTGTTGCTGGTATCTTTTCTAAGGGTGTGACCAATCCATCTCCACTTCCTCTCTAAGATCTGCACTTTTATATTTTTCTGTCCACTCATCTCCCACAGTTTAGTGTTTTCTACTTTGTCATACCAGTGTATTTTTAGGATATTTCTCGGGCATCTGTTGATGAAGGTCTTTTTTTTTTGTTGTTGTTGTGGCTTCAGTTGCTCTCAATGTTTCAGAACCATACAGTAGGACAGCCTTGACCAGTAAGATATATTTTGGAGTAATTTGGAAAGAGTCGTGAGGTACAAACAGAAATGCATTGTCTACTATTTACTTACCATATATTGGTCCTTTAAAATGTATTGTTCTAGCTAGGTTACTCTAATAACTGTTTAAAACTCCCGCATTTTGCTTCAAATGGATGAACTAAGAGAACAAATAATAATTTGACATAAAACCAAATGCACATCCTGGTGGCCTGAACTTGAAGAAGTCAGTTGAGGTAGTACTTGATATAGTGTTAAACTGTGAACTTCTTCACTGGCTCAACAAAAAGTTCAACTTGAGTTGTAGCTAAGTTTAAACTTCTACCTCACATGTCATGATACACACATTGAGAGTTCTACATTGAATTCTATTTTATTACTTACACTTTGCGAAAAGCTATTGGCTCAAGAAAACTGTCAAAGACATCCTCTTGGCAATAATAATGTTTAAAAAAAACTGTGTTCATATTTGCATAAATGATTTGCAATAGCTCAAGAATGTTGTATTTGTACTGATCAAGGACGCGGGATACACAATTGAGACCAATAGAAAATACGCTGCCGAGGACAGACGCACACGGCGAAAAGAAAATCTTAATCGACCACCGGGTTATGCCCTGGATGTGGCAAAATACGTAGGTCACAGTTGGGGCTGCATAGCCACGGAAAATACTGCATTCCTCATTACTCTTCGGACTCGAAGACCAGCCTTAGTATTAATAGATTTTAATGGATTTTTTTGGTTTGATCCTCTTGTAAACACATCAACTTGAATAAATTACAGAAATATCAGCGAACAGACATTTAAAACACTAATCGATTATAATTAATAAATAATTAAACACTAATTAATAAATCCAAGTCCAAATCTAGTAGACACTAATCGTATAAAATACTGCAGACAAGAAGACATAACCTAATAATTGTATGGGTTCATTTAGTTTCATTCATAATACAGGTTTGGCTTGACAAATAAATGTGAATTCAATATTGTGATTTCAAATGTGGTCTCTATATTGGACGGTAAATCTATTTTAGAGCATTAGATATTCAAATTGTAAAAACATAAAGACATAACAGTGCCCTAGATACCCCACGTACATTACTTGGTATTTTATATTTTCGAAATAACCTTTTCCCATTTTTACAAAGCTTATATCAACTTACTCTGTTTGATATTGTTATTATTTCTCCCACACCCAATCTCGGATCAAGTTGAAATTTTGCACAATTATTTCTTATACCTGACAACACAAGAATCATAGCAAAAATTAACCAATTAGTTAAATAACTATTGGTAGTTAATTATTTTGTTTGGTATCTCGAGCACCATTTACATGCCATGTCCTTGTGTTACTCTGTTCAGGCTGGGGATACGGGACCATAATATCATACCCTTGCTAAGCGACTAAACCCACCTGACAGAAATGGGGGCTCGTCCAAACAATATGTAAATGTCAACTTTGTGACCTCCGTGTCCTTGATTTGACCGTTAGGGCCAACATAAGATATATAACATATATGTAATGTTACGTATTAAATAAAATTAAATACATTTAAGCCGTTTGATGCTTTATGTACAGCACACGATAGATTAGTTGGGCATCCCTTGTATTTTACCTAATGTGATAAGTTCCCATTTGTTTCGGTAAACTTAGAGTGTGTAGTTACTCTTTGAAATTATTGTAACCTGTTCTTTTATTTATTGCCACCAACGCCAGAATCCTCTGACTCTGAGCGGCAACGTGTGAGTGGATCGAGTGTTGTTGACGGGATCGACCTGAGACTGTCAGTCTTGCTGGTTGGTGTACCGGAACCGTCCTGAAGTTAGAACCGTTGGTCTGCTCTAGTGGCTTGCGATGTCTGTGGCTTTTCTCTTCTGCGGAGCCTGGAGTGAGGCCAATTTCTTCCGATACTGAGCAGATTGGTCCTTGGCCCTGTTTTTGTCGATGCGCCCATGGTTTCGGTCGCTCCGTTGTAATTAAGTAATATTATTTTTGTTCCACTCTATGATCTAACTTTGGGTTTTGTTAGTGATAGTTAGACTGTAATTAGAATTTAATAGTCTGTGTGATGGAGACGATTTTGACTCTAACCGCCCAGTTCATCAGTGACGGCTGTGCTCTCGGGTATGATGGTGAGAGGTTGGAGAGGTATGTGGCAGAGCAGAAGGTTGACTATGAGAGAGCCAAGAAGGAGGAGTTTGAACGAGAGACGGCTAGACTTGAGCGAGAGGAGAGATTGAGAAAAGAGAAGGCAGAGAAAGAGAGATTGAGAAAAGAGGTGAAGGCAGAGGAAGAGAGATTGAGAAAAGATGTGAAGGCAGAGGAAGAGAGATTGAGTAAAGAGGCGAAGGCAGAGGAAGAGAGATTGAGAAAAGAGGCGAAGGCAGAGGAAGAGAGATTGAGAAAAGAGGCGAAGGCAGAGGAAGAGAGATTGAGAAAAGAGGCGAAGGCAGAGGAAGAGAGATTGAGAAAAGAGGCGAAGGCAGAGGAAGAGAGATTGAGAAAAGAGGCGAAGGCAGAGGAAGAGAGATTGAGAAGAGAGGCGAAGGAGGATGAGGCCGCTAGACATGAACGAGAGGAGAAGGCCAGGCGTGAGGAACACGAGAGGTGGAAGGAGAGGGATGCTAGAGAGGAGCTCATGAGAAAAGATGAACCGGAGTTGGCACGGCTTAAAGAGAAGTCGGCCCCAGTGGGACAGTCTGTTCCTTAGTGACAAGTATGAGGATGTCAAAACGGCACTTCTCCGTCACGCAGATATCAATGCGGAGACATGCCGCAAAAGGTTCCACCGGGTCAAACCACGGCAGAATGACTTCCGTGGGTATGTGACTGAACGGAGGACCGCACTGGACAACTGGTGCAAAATGGCCGAGGTAGGAAAGACAATAGATGAGATCAAAGATCTCTTGATTAAAGACGGGATACTTGAAAGTGTTTCAAAGGAAGTGTACAGGCAGTTTGTCTTAAACAAGGGTACGGTAGAGAACATGCTTGAGGTAATCGAAGGTTTTAAGGTAGCTGATTCGAATGTATCAATTAGTGAAGAAGAACCTGTGTGTGTGGCAGCAGCATGTTGTGAGCCTGCGATTAAGCGGAGTCCAGTGGTTAGAAGAAATGTAAGTGTCTGTTTCAGTTGTGGTGAGCAAGGTCATAAGTCAGTTGAGTGCCCTAATGAATTTGGTGCCCATAATAAAGAGACTGATGTTGAGGATGTAAATCCCAATGATAGTATTAATGACCAAGACCAGCGATCTAGACATAGATGACTAGAGGGTCGTCGCGATTCGGAAGGTCGCCATAGGTACAAGCTATTGCCGGATCGTTATACGGTTACTGTTAGAAATTTACCATTCAATGTTAATTGGCAAAGGCTTAAGGATAGATTTAGGGAGTTTGGTTTGTTTGGTTTTGTGGAGGTTTTAGAGGCAAATGGGAAGTCCGTGGGTATTGGACATGTAAGGTTTAAGAACTTAGCAGACATTGATAAGGCGGTTAGATTTTTGGACAGGTCGAAATTTGGTAGTAGAAGTATTGTGGTGGTCCCTCATCGTGTGAGCTCGAGAGGTTGACGTGATGATTAAGCTAGTAATCTGGTCGCATCGGTAAATTTTGCGGGCGTGTTTTGTTAGGCTAGCAAACACATGAAAGTATTGCGTTACTATTTGGTTGAGTAATTGATAGTAGAGTAAAATGTACATGATGAAGCCCATGTAATAGAGCATATACCATCGTAATAGTAAAATTTTATCCTATTTGAATTTAGCAATTGGATCTGGGTTACGAATCTAGTAGCATTTTCTGTCGTATAGGATGAAGATAACTAATGACATGCTTAGTTGTACCGCGGGTGGTATAATATTAGCATTATATTGTTCAACTGTTTTCTTTTTAAAGATATCTAGGTTAAAGGAATTTTTAGGGCTTAAAGTGGTCTAGAGGGTTGAAAAAATTAATACCTGTAATTATTAATCGCGTTGGCGGTTTTGTACAGTAGGTTCGCCAGGGTACGCAGAGTTGTTTCATTTTACCGATCTATTGGGTCGGGGTCGGTCTGTTAAAGTGCACTGGAATCATGAGTGCGCGGAGGCTTTGAGCAGGGTGCAGGCGTATCTGTGTAGGTACCCCATTCTTCGTTTGCCTGATCCTCCATTGCCATTTTTTCTTCAGACTGATGCCTCGGACGAAGGAATCTCCGGTATACTGAGCCAGTACGTGAATGGTGTTCTGCATCCCCTCAAGTATATGAGTCGCAAGTTGTTGCCTCGGGAGCAGAAGTATTCCATCATCGAGAGAGAAGGGTTGGCTATCGTATTGGCCATTAGAAAACTAGACAGATATCTCACTGGAAAGAAATTTCACCTTCAAACTGACAACAAGGCCTTGGCGTACCTTCGGAGCACGAACTTTACAAACCACCGGGTTACGAGGTGGGCTCTGATGCTTCAGAACTACACCTTCGACGTTTTTCACATAAAAGGAGAGGACAATATACTTGCAGACTTGTGCTCAAGACTGGTGTGATTCGCACAAAAAGACTTTTATTATAGCTAATGCTTGATGTGTATGTATATATCTATGTAATATGTACTGCTTGTTTTTAGTATGCATTGCAATGTTATAATAGTTTTATGATGGGTGTTGTTCTTTGCGACATCATCTATTTGAATAATTATGTAATTTTGACTTTATGAAGGTTGTATTCTTCGGCTTCAGGTTTGGGCAATGTTTCCTAATTCCTTTTGCTATCTATACTATACTTCAGTTTTCAATTTCTTTTTTGAAGACTGGACTTGTCTTCGCAAGATCCAGTTAGGGGGAGAAGGGGGATGTCGTGCGCGCGTGAAGTTTTCTTTGCATTTAATATTGGTGTTTTAGCGTAAAGGTAGTTTCTTTTAAGTGCGTTTTATTGTCTAGAATATTGTGTGTGTGTATATATTCGTCATCCTTAGTTCCCGCAAGAGAGATAGAGCTTCTTTTGTGAGCTGGGTAGCTGGTTGTTTGTTTCCCCTTTGGGCTATGGGAAAGGGTGTCGTCTTTCCGCCCTTGGAGTTGTGTAGTAACTATCGTTGTTGAGGTGTAGGGATTTGAGGTTCTGTTGGGCGCCGAGATGGAGTGTGAGCGTGAAGGTGTGTTACGGAAACTTATTGGTGTGATATTAGACTAATTATTAACCCAATGCTAACTTCAATGATATTGATGTATATGTAAATATGTTGGAAACTTACAATTAGGTATAATTAAATATTGTTCCTGTTGACAACTGTTGTTATTCACTAAATGTTCAGTTGAATAACTGTTCTTCAATGTTCGTATTTTACATGCCATTACCTTTAGGTCCTTGTGTTACTCTATTCAGGCTGGGGATACGGGACCATAATATCATACCCTACCTAAGCGACTAAACCCACCTGACAGGAGTCACTCTGCATTTTCGTCTCTGGCGACCAATATATTTGTTCTTCCAATAGCCATACAAATTCCCTACAACATCTGGCCAAGCATCATTTATTCCTTCGAAGGCAATATTTACATTGGCAGGTAGAAAAAATGAGATTAAACAGCTAAACTATCCTGACACACCTAAGTTTACCAATGTTGAGACGCCCTGGTTTGATCAAAGAGAGATGCTGCAGATAATCAAGAGTTCTGATTATACTATAAAACACACATCGTCATATATTGAACTCAATGTTTTTAGCAAGTTAGGCATTGGAAACGTTGGTGAGATAAGAGAGTGAGATACAATTTTAAAGTACTCTCTTTCTTTGCAAATACTTTTAGATCTATTTAATATTGAAGAAGATAGAGACCTCAAGAAAAAATCCTGCCCAGGACCTTCACTTACTAAAATACAGTACTTTTATACACATCATAAACAAGTACAAACTACTTTGTCTTGTGCTATTTTGCCTGAAAATTTCGCTCTATTTTGTCTGCACTATTTTGTCACGTCACTTTTATTTATTTATTTATAAACATCTTTTGGTATAATTGTAAACAAAATTCTTTTTTTTTTCTACTGAGTAAATATCATTAATATTAAATAAAGTAAAATATAAAAATACTTGGAAAAAAAAATAAGGGAAAGAACTCCACACTTATCTCAATAATGTAGAAGCAATTTCTCTTTTTCAATATCAAACAAAATAATTAATTAGCAATTATTAATTGACTGGATAATTTGTTTTATTCATTCATGTTTTGTTAGGTATAATAAATAATTGTTTAAAGTTTCCAATTGATCTGAGAATGGGTGTGGGAGAAATAGTGTGTACAATTATCAAAGGGACACAAGCCTATATATTTAACTATATATGTGAACACTGAAGGATTAATTTCCCTTTTTGGCATCAAACAAAATAATTTATTATCAATTATAAATTGACTAATAAGTTAATTTTTTTTATTCATTCATGTATTGTCTTTGCCAATGAACAATAGTGCAAAGTTTCAACTTGATCTGAAAATGGGTGTTAGAGAAATAATATGTTCAAACTTTTTACCAGAAAGACAGAGTGAGTTAATAAAAGCTTTGTAATAAAATTATTGATATTTCTAAAAGACAAACAAGTGTGTGTTGTTCTTAAGGGCTTCAAGAATTCACATGGAAAACTAAGGAGGGGCTGGGACAATGGAGGATGTCAAAAAAGCTTTCAATAATAATTGGGTTAAAAGGCACTTATATTGCACACTTATATTATCAGAAGATAATAAACAGATATACATTTTTTTTTTAATGTAGTGAAGGTGGAGGAGAGGACAAAATTGCTTTCTGTCGTGCACTGCTTCACAAGAGGAACAAAGATATTTCAACCTAAAATTCAAGGGCCAAAACTGTGTTAGATTGAAGGATGCAAAAATAAATAACCAGTAAAGCCCAGACTATAGCTAGTATATGTTGGCTACTTAGAATGATAATCATATGAGATGAAAGTCTAGGCATTAGTTATAGCCAGAAAGTTGCCTTTCACACAGCATCCCTTCTCCACACAACTGTAGCAAGGAACCTCAGATAACAAAAACAGTTTGGTATCAACAGCATCACAGGTTCAGACAGATTGTAGCAAGGAACCTCAGATAACCAAAATGGTTTGGTATCAGCAGCATCACAGGTCCAGACAGATTGTAGCAAGGAACCTCAGATAACCAAAACGGTTTTGTATCAGCAGCATCACAGGTCCAGACAGATTGTAGCACTGTGTATTGTAAGCTATCTAAGGATCACCAGATACTGATGTTTCCTAAAGATTGTCTCCCAAAGTTTTTCACTTGTTTAGATGAAAGGCAGTGAAGGTTTTGGATTCAGAGTTTTTCTTCTCCTAGGTAGCTTACCAAGTCTAAACAAACCCCATCTTTTAAAAGCTTACTGATTAAGGTCCAGTTACCCACTTTGCCTTTTGTGATAAGTTTGGCCAGCCTCATTATCTGAGCAACATATGTGAAGGCTAGGAGTTGAACTGGTTGTCAGAAAAATGTAAGATGCATGTCATAGTAAGCAATTTATAGGCAATGTCTTCAAATTTCCTTTTATTAGTGGGGGAAGGGGTGATTTTATCATATTTTTTTGAATCAACCACCTTTGTTCCTCTGAACATGATTTTGTTAGGATAATTTTAAAAAAGCAACAACAATCAAACACTATTAGTGATTAGAGAAAAATAAGCAAAAAGCAAATCAGAACTTACATGGAATAAAAGAAAAGTTAACTCAACTAGATAACTAGAAAACTCCTCAAGAACCTGAAGTCTATAAAACATACAAATGATGAACTAAAGTTAGTTTTTCTATTTAAGAAATCTAAGAAATTTAGACAAATGAAAAAAAAAACACAAACTAGAAAAGCTGCTATAAACTTTCTATTTTAAAAATTGAATGATTTAAAAAATGAAATAGAATTAGGATAATACTAGCAGATCAGGAGAACAAAGGCTATCTATAAAAAAAATGTGTTGTCTACTAGTGAATCTACTCACTTTTAAGATAAGAAATATCACTTTGATGTCTGCTTTCCTTGTCCATGTTGTCTGCCTCCATCAGAGCAAGTTGGAAAAGCTTATAGTTAGTTTCAGCTAAGTCAAAATCTCTAGATATTTGATAGAATGTACCAAATGTATAGTAACAGTGACACAGGTATAACTGTAACTCTGATGTTAAGCAAGGGCACTGAAAGAAAAATAAATAAAATACATCCACAACCAGATATACTTAAAATGGTGTTAACATTTAGACAATTTTTATAATTGAGAAAAAAATAAATATCTACCTCTTTGATAAGCATTATAATTAGTTCCAGTAATTCAAGACAGTGATCTTTTGAGCCACTATTGTGCAAATAGTTTGCTATATACCAGCCAATTGAGACAATATTTAAACAACTCATTGAAATCTTTGGGTGTATACTTGGTAGAAACATTTCATCTTGAAAATCAACAATTTCATCTGCAGCCTCTGTTAGTGACTTGGTTGTTAACTAAAAACAAAAACATAAAATAACAAGGTTACAAAGACAGTTTGGATTATTTCTATTCAATTATTTATTAATGCATAAAGCAAAATATACATATTCTTAGAAATTCATTGAAATAACATTTCAATATCAACGTGATTCTAAGAAAAAATGTCAGAATTCCAATAATTGCCAAACAAACCTTTTTCTTACAAACAGCTTTAAATGTTTGCATGTACTCAGAGCCTGCAATTATTCCAGCCTTGTGACACACTGACCAATATAAATGAAGATCTTCTTCCCATAGTGGAGTCTCACACTTCATGAATTTGTCAAGCAAACTGCAACATGTGACACAATAGTTCAAGTCAAGAGTCTATAGACATTAGATTTGTGAAGAATGGTGAGAGATGAGAAAACATCCCTAACCAAAAGAAACTAGAGTTGTAGCCTCTTACAGAGCCAGTAAATTTTTTCTTCAGAGCTTAACATTAACTCTTTCTCTCCTAATTGACAATAACATCGTTGATTTGACCTCATGAAATTAAATTATTGTTTAATTTTATAAACTTTATTTTGTGTTATCTAAAAAGAGCATTCATTCCCCCTTTAATTCTAGAACAAATAAAACATTTTCTGATAACAAATGACAAAGCTATTGAACCTCAATCATAACAGGGTAGAGAAATGGTATTGAACAAAATGAAGAAATTCGTCGAAACGTGGAAAAATAAATACGGAGAGAAAGAGTTAAGAAACTTTAGTTATAAATTCTCTTTGTAATTATCTTATATCTAAATATCAACTATATATCTATCTATCTCTGTATCTATCTATATATCAATATATCTATATATGTCTCTCTATATCTATCTATATCTGTTTCTGTATCTATATCTATCTAAACATCAATATATCTATATCTATTAGTGTTGCACCAAAGCCTAGCCAAATTTGGCTCTGGCCAGGATAGTTGGTTGGATAGTGAAAAGTACACAGTAGTATGTACTTTTTAGCAGTGTGGGTCTATCTCCCCACCCCTTTTTTTAGCCCATCATATTGAGTTTATAGAAAGGTGACCACATTTGGACATGTTGATGCTGTCTAGAGGTCATATATCTTATGAAGAAAATGAGTTTACTTGGAGATAAATCTCATAGGGGGGTGGAGTACATGACACCCCCCTAAGAGTATAAACTTTTGTTACACAAACTATGAGTATAAACTTTTGTTACACAAACTATGAGTATGTAACTCTATTCCCATACAGAATTGAACTAAATTTAAAAAATTAAACTAGAACAGTGTTATATTTTTAAAATGTAGTTGAACTAAAAGTTACTCATTTAAAAAATTAAACTAGAACAGTGTTATATTTTTAAAAAGTAGTTGAACTAAAATTTACTCATTTAAAAAATTAAACTTGAACAGTGTTATATTTTTAAAAAGTAGTTGAACTAAAACTTACCAATTCAAAAAGATAATTAAATTAAACTAAACTAAATAATTAACCTTTGACAACTTTTCATAATTGTTTTATTTGTTTGATCTAGACCTAGCTAATTGTAGGCCTTAGTTATGGTTCGATCTAATTATTTTATTGTTGTAGAAACCTTTCTTCAAAATAAAATCAATTATAAGGAAGACATTTCTTAGATATGTTCTTGCACAATACAATCAAAATATTATATATATATATATATATATTTATTTATTTATTTGCCTTGAATTAAAACCTTTAGAAAAAAGGCTACTTTCATTTTTTTTAAATTCTATCAACTTATTATATAATGGAAAATCTTACAGTAAAGTTTAAAATCTCATCAAAGAAATTGATCTCTATATTTAGATCTAATAACAAAAGAAAAAATTGCTGAATAAATTTTTAACCTCTGTAACTAGTGTAAGTGTAGATTTACATGATTTAAAATACAAGCCTCATGAACACCTGATGGCTTGATATACAAGAACATGTACATCTACCCACTATACTAACCAGATTGCACTTATGAGAGCTTAACATTAAACATTTACATATTCTACATTGAGAAATCCCATATACCTTTTTATCTCCAGCCAGGTATCCAAAAATTAATATCCATTGCAACCCTCATATATAAATATACATAAAGTTAAAGTAAAGTTCACCCTTTCAAACCTTGTGATCTATGGGGCAGATTATGTTAAGTGAGGGTTTTTCTTTTCCCCAACTAATGTCAAGTACCCATTAGAGCTGGGTGGACTCAAAAGATCCCAAAACTATAAATCCCAGTCTTTACAAGGATTTGAACCTAGGACCCCCTATTCAGAAAGTCAAAAACTTAACCACTCAGTCACCATACCTCCTATAGAAATTTAATTTCCAGCAATAATTAACTTTAGACATTTATTCTCTTTGTAATTATTTTTATTTTGAAATATATATATATAATTTATAGCAATTATCATCCGAAGTATACAAATACTGCTGTCAATGATTTTGCATCTAACCAAAAACCAAGCTCTACCTGAAATTCATCAAAATCTTTGATAACTCAGAACATTTTCTTAGCTTCATATGTTGCCATGGCAACTCTTCCATGACTTGAATGTCTAATGGTTGTTGGAGGAAGTAGTCAGCAAGAAAACAATGATATGGTCGACTTTTACCAACAACTTCTTCATGATGGATTGAATTAGAACCAGATGCCATTGGGGGAATAACATCTAGAAAGAAAACAAAGATCTAGATTGAAATAAACTTTACACAATGTATAACACAATCCTCACAAGCCTTCACCACAAAGAATGTGCAAAGTAACTTAATAGCCAGTAAGATTATAGAAAAAAATATACACCGTACAGAATTGCCAGTAAGACTTTAGGAAAAAAAGTACTTACTAAATTAGATCCCCTTAAAAGGCCATTTTATATTAAAGAAAACTTTTGTATCTATGAAATTAAGTAACATTCATAACTTACTAAACAAACTACATTCCACAATTTCTCGTATGCTCTGGTGAGAAAAGATTAAACGTCCATCTAATGATTCCAACAAAGTGCCATTAGTTGATAACCTAAACTGAAGCCAATCATATGATGTTATTTCAGAATCATTTCTGTAACCAATCATTTCTAAAAGTGATACAAGTTGATGTTCAAATAATCCATTCCGAGAAGCAGCCAACAAGCATAGTGCATCAACCACCCAACCTTGAGATTCTGAAGAAGACAAATAGTTCTTAAATTAGAATGCACTTATAAAAAAAACAGTAAAAAAAACATTTAAAAAAAAAAAGTAAAAATCATAACAAAAAAAAATTAAATCTATTTACCAAATTATTTACAAATCTATTTACCAAACTGTTTTTCCAAGGCTAGAGCTTGTGGTGATGATTTAGCTAGTGTCCAACTAATGTCCTCTATCCAATTTTTAAGACAAGCATTCCAAAATGTACTCAAAGAGCTCATCTATCCAGATACAGAAATGTAAAGATTTTGATTATCTATAAGAAAAACCTTTCTTTATGAAAAATTCATAATAAAGAAGAAAAAATCTGAAAATAATGTTTTTTTTTCAAAATTATAACTGAAAAGCTGTGCTAACAGTTACTAAACAGTTTACTTTTATATATCTAAATAGTGTTGTTTTAGTTCCTACTCTCTACACTTTTTGATAAGGAACTAGATCCTATATTTTAATACCAGCAATTCTAGTATTTATGTATATTTAAATTTTATTTCAAAAATGACTCTAAGAGTTTCCTTTGTACATACATATTCAATGTATATGTATATTAAAGAGAAATAAATTCTCAGCTTATAGACCACATTGGGAAAACTCGAGGTTGACAGTTATATAGGTTTAAAAATGTTTCATTATTGTAAAATTAATAAGGCTTGCTTAAAATTTCTCATAGATCATAATGTGTGTATAGAAATGACGTCAAAAGGGAATAATTACTCTCGTACATAAGCAAGTTTTAATAAATGAATAGACAAACAAGAATGTTTCAGAAATTAGCTCAGGAAAGTATCAACACTCATGCGCCCCTAACAAATTACTCTACTAAACAAGGCTTCCCCTGTCACCTGGTATACATTTTATAATGTAGCAAAATATTTGTTGACTGAGAGTAAAACAGAAAGGGCAGGAGTATCTGACTAGTCACCTCTATGAGAGTCCATAAAGTAAAGTTCCCCTTTCAGACCTTGCAATTTATAGGGCAGATGATGTAAAGGTCATCTGTTTCTGTAGCCCACAGTTAACAAGAGTGTTGTATAGCACAATGACCAACTGCCTTTACTTTCCCCAACTAATGTCAGGTACCCATTAGAGCTGGGTGGACTCGAGGCAATTAAAAATCCCACTTCACCAGGATTTGAGTCTGCTTTACCGATCAGCTACCAAGCTTCCTATGAGAGTCCATACCATACTGTTTATCTTTGTCTCCTTTCTCTTATCAGTAAGCAAAAACAATGGATTGGTCAGTAAGACTGTCTAAGTGAGAATCTTTATGGGTAAGTATATCCTTCTCTAAAATGTATGAAAAGAAAACATAGCTATATATCACTGTGTGCCAAGGAAGTAGCTTTCATTTGAGCAAGGCCAGTACAGCTGATTTCACTTCACCAAAGATGCAGCCATACTCCTGATTGGAGATTTCCTGTTGCTCAAGTCCTTTGGAAAATTGAGTAGCAATTTAAGCATTTAAAGTAGTTATAGTAATCATGACCCTACAAAAATGTCATGCTATGAACATCTATATCCCTGGTAAAGAATTGGATGGATATTTGAATACCAAAGTAAGGATAATAGTTATGATCTTCACTTCATTACTATCCTAGTGATATGTACTCCAACTCCACAATATAACACCTCTGCTAGTCTTAAAACTCACATGACATGGCCTAAATTGTGCAGATGTGCCTAAACTAAAACTCAAAACTCGTTACAACTTCTAGCACAAAAAAATGGATAGAGTGGACCAAAAGTTCTGCTGATCTAGGAAGCTTGGTAGCACTTCTATTGTCTAAACTTTTAGAAATGAAGAAAAGGTTTAACTAAACCAAAGTCTTACATTTCTCTGTTACACTTAGCCACCAAAAATGATGGAACCCAATCAAGTAACAGGATTATCCTTTATCATGCATCAAGGTCTATGACATGCACTACCTATTATTTAGTCATTTAAAAATAAGCAACATTTAATTTTTAATGGTTTGGAATTATGAGGGTGTTTTGTTTTTTTTTTGTCAAAATTATTTTTTACTTTAACTTTCTTTTAGTGACTCTCTAAAAAAATAAAGTGTATCAAATCACCTCTGCACAGCTGTCAAAGAGAAAAGAAAGGCTGCTGTAACATCTATAGTTCTTGACTTCATTAGCTACAAGTTGGAAGTTCAAGGCTGTCTGCATAATTTTGAGATTAATTAAGTTATTTAATGTCTTTTCTCCTTGTAGTAAATGTGGAATCTGATTTAAATGCCTCTTAAACTGAAACAAAAAATTTCAACCCTTATTATTATATTGTTGAAACTCTAGTGGCAAAGTGACAGTTAATAAGTGTGTGACCTATTGACATGCTGCTAAGCAGTTAATTGTGTCAATGAACAAGGGAAATACTAGAACCTAGTACTGTACATGAAAATCACTAGTGACTGGTCATGTGATTGAAAAGCCTTTGGAGAAACATAGATGAAGTGTGTAAGGCAGTTGAGTTCAGCACAGCAAGGAAACCGTACTGTTAGTCTGGGTACACAGTATGTTAATGTACAGTCAAGCATTTGCAATCAGTGCTAATTGTATAGTATTGGCTGTTATTCATTATTTTGGAACTCTTGTGTCAAGTTCTTGAGTTAGATATGTTATGTTGACAGTTTGCAGAGAGCATGATTAGAGAGTCTTAACAATATATAAATATTTAAAACAAACTGAAAATAATATTATAATAACATGAAATTAAAATAGCAATGACTCATTTTGTGTGATGAAATGGTTCTCTTAATGTATGCTTGTTTATCTTTTTAATAAATCCCCGATTATTTCCTTTAGCAAATGTATATTTTTTTATTTAATATTAAAAGCATTTTTAAATATGACCCAATGGGACAAAAACAAAAAAAATGTTTTCTATTTGTCACACCAATGTATTTTTAAGATATTTCTCAGACATCTTTCCTTTTTTTTTATTGTGACTTCAGTTGTTCTCCATATTTCAGAACCATACCATAAGACTGCCTTTAGAGTTAAAGATTCTTATTTTAGTCTTGTTAGAGATGTGGGGAAATTTCCAGGTTGTTTTTAGTGTGTAAATGTCTGATGTGCTAAATTTATACAATGTTTAATGTCTTCATCTGTTCCACCTGATACACTGACTACACTCCCAAGGTATATAAAACTATCTTCTTGGTCTATGGTCTGAGAATCCAGTTCTATGTCTCCATTTTGATTATTGTTTGCATTAATTACTTTTGTTTTTTTGGTGATGTATTTTTACTCTTTTTCCCACTTGACTTAAAACTGTTGCCTTTTCTTGCATATCCTGTAGTCATCAGTGAATTCCAGATCTTCCAGCTTTTGTGTGAAAGTCCATTGGATTCCTTTCCCTGAATTACAGCAAGCTTCTTTTGAAAATAAGAAACAGGAGTGGAAAAAGAAGACATCCCTGTTTGATTCCTGTTGTGACTGGAAATTCCTCTGTCAGTTTGCTACGATGGGCAAGTGAAACCATCATAAAGTCATTTGATTTTTGTTAGTACTTTATTTGGCATCCCGTAATGTCTCATTATTGTCTAAATAGATTATCTGTAAATACTAACAAAAGCCTTTACAAAGTCAACAAATATTTCATAAAGAGTAGATTGCCATTGGACACAATATCATATTAATATTTTAAAATACCTGGTTAACTGTAAGAGCAGCAGCACTGTGGGCTGCATTCCAGTTTCAAACAAAGAAACATTTGTTTTCTTGCAAGGAATTTTACACAAAGAAATTAGGGCACAATAAGAGAGGTCACTAGTAAGGTCAAAAGTCAATTTAATAAATTATTATTGAAGTGTAGATGTATTATACTTGCCATCTTTGATATTATCTGGCTGTCTTTCAAAGTATTAGGGCATTTAATGATCCTGACATCTGTTCTTTGAGAGAGATTGTAATATGATATATCTGAAGGTGTTGTTGTCAGTACAAATTTACAGGTTGAAGGAATATTTACAGGTAACCAACAACAACTTTTCACCTGAAACAAAATAATTTTATTTTTTTTAGCATTTTATCAAAGTATACATTTAAATCTGTTACCCAACCTTTTTTTTTCTATTGATTAAACTTTGCACTAATAATGCTATATGATTTAATACTTTTAATGGATTGTAAAAAAACAACAACACTGAGCTGTTAACATGTGTTGTTGTTTTTTCTCGATACTTTAAGACATTTATATAATGTGCTTTTCTTATAATTAGTACATAATTTTAATTCCCTATTTATTTTGTTTTTTGGTGGGGGAGGAGAAGGAACTGAGCACCACTATCATAAATAGTTTTGTGCCAATCAAATTATACTTAATTCTGTGCTCAATGGTATAAAAAATTAAAAAGATTCAAAAGATTTTGAGAAATAATCTTAACATTTATTTCAAACCAACATTTTCTGATGTGCTAACAAATAAGAATGTAAACATTTCTCAAAATGTTTTATTATTTTTTTTAGAAATAGTTAGCCAAATTAAAGTTTTTGAATTATATTTTATACTTTCAAAAAATGACAGCAAAAGAAACTAGCAGCTTCTCCCTCAGATGTTAAAGGCACATTCTGAAAATAAGGTGGCAATAAGAAACAAGGAAGTATTACTCTGCTCTGAGCAGTAGACATCTAGGCTGACTTGAAAGCTGACTTACACAGAACATGGAAATGTGGGAGAACAACAGATCTACATTACTAAGATATTTCTATGTAAGTGTAACAGTTAGCACTTCAAGATTGACAACAACAGTTGGGAGAAAAAAAGACAAATATTAGATCACAAGAAGAGCAAGCAGTGAAAGGGATCCTAGATCACATTTGGGTAGAAACACCAAGAGCAAGAAAATGGTTGAAAATGTTGCAACTTTGGAGATTTTAAAAGCAAAACTTGTGTCCCTGCATGTGTCACAAGGATAGGCCTCTTTAGCCGCATGAGATCATCTCTTGAGACATAAAATGCCACAGATAAAATAAAGGAAATCAAATTAAATTACCCAAGTCAAAGTTAAGTAAATTTTAACTTATGTAAAAACTTTTAGCTTTTATTCAAATTCTTCATTAAAAATAATACTTATTTAACCCTTATTTATACTTCAATATCAGATGAATACTAAACATGCAGAAATAATTAAGCCCATCTTTTTGAAAAAACAAAACACTGCAACAATTCACTTACCATTGGAATACTTTTATCCGAATCACTCCCAAGTTCATCAATGCCATCCAATACAATAACAGAAGGGCCAAGTGCTAGAGCTGCACTAAAAGACTCACACAGGTAAATAAAGTTTTGATTTGTATGATCTGACTCAATCTCCTGACAAAATTTACTTTTATTATCTGCAATAACAAATAAAGCTCATTTTTTATATATGAAAAGGTCATTTTTCAAAGAAAATATTAATCTGAAATGGCCAGGGGTCTATAAATAGATACTTTCATTAAAATTACTAGAGCTGAAATCAAATGACATATCTCCTTCATGCTGTTCTCTCATAATGATGGCTTTTAATTAATACAAATAATAAAGAATATTGATAAAGACTATACTTACTTTCATAAAAAAATAAAAACATCTTTTGAGTGGTACAGTAATTGATTAATAAATAATTAATTAAGTTTGACTACAATTGTCTTCCTTATCATTAGTACTATAACAATAACTTTATATATCGTATAGAAATATAAACAAAATACAATTAATAAAAAAAACAAAAAAACACACAAACACAAGCAGTACTTGTTAATTGGGCTTCTATTTGTACTTCTCATAGGCATTCTTTAACACCTTAAAAACACCCTGACTGTAAGGAATAGTGGAATCAAAGAGTTGTAATGGAGAGGAGCTGACCACTTTGTCCAGATCTGATGTAACTGTAGTTTAGTGGGTGCATTCCATCGTTAAGGATTGTATATGTTTTTTTCATGAAATAGTTCTTCAGGCGATGGTAACTGTGTTTGAATGATATATGATGCTTTTTTAATTAGTCTATTTAGTCAAAGTCTTTGTGCAATTGAAGTAGTATGATATCAACAGATGATAGCAAAAGTAAGTAGACTACTGATGATAACTGTAGAAATTTATTTGTCAATTTTATTTTTCAGCTTCCTAAGATACAAAAGTCTTTGATGTATCTTGGTGTTTGGCAGTGCTCATATTATATTAGATTGTTGTTTATGAAAGTGGATAGATATTTATATTCTTGCACTTGCTCTACAGTTTGTCTGTTATTTGAATCTCTGCAAGATAGTCAATATGCTTATTAAATCCTCAATGATTTCTTTACTTTTGTAGACATTCAAAATTTTTAAGTTGGTAGAAGTTGTCAATAGTTGAATGAAACATTCCTTAGGCTTCACACCTATATGGTCCTTCTGAAATGGCCGAAGTACAATGTCATGTCTCCATTTTCCTAGATTCGAACCCTGCCCACTGATATCTTCTATCATCCCCTGCAAGACCTTTGAGCTAGGATTTAATTATCTTCAGATCTGAAGGAACATCTGAAACATGTAAAACATTTTACAAAACAAAAAAAACTTTTTGGATACAAGCTGTTTCCATGATCAATGGTCAAACAAAAGTAGTGAAATATGCCAAATATTTTAGACTCTGACATAAACTGGAAAGTACTGATTCATTTTTTTAAAGAATAAATGAAGTTGTTTTCTTCTAACACTCAGCTTTTATTTATGGACTTCCTTCAGTAATGTTAGTCCTTGTTAAAACATTTACTAACTTTCTAGAAAACACATTTTTTAGCAGAAATGAATCACATATGAAATAGTTGTTTATTGAACTATGATTGCATGATAGAATGTCCTGAAACCTGCATCTACACTGCATTCTTTTCTTTCATTTTGGAAACAATGTGGGAAAGCTTGTGCATCAACAATTCACCCAGCTCAATGAATTAATTTGGGTCACAGAAAACACAATTACATGCTCATAATACAAAGAAGTGTACACTTTTAAGAACACAATTCAACTGTTCAGAATGCTGACAAACAGAAAGTTTATTCTTAGAAGCTTATGGCATTTCCTTTCCAACAGACATTTGCCTAAACACAAATTAGTCATTCTATACAATTTTTAATGCACAATTAAATGTATGAAGTAATGTAGTTATTTTCTAATTTGAAAATATCATTCATTATAAAGTGAATAATCTTGTTTTAATATGCTGAAAAAAATGGTATAATTGGCCACAAAAAAAAAAAAAAAAAAGTAAAAAGACAACACAAACTGAGCTAATCTACAAAACATAAATGTTCTGTTATTGACTACACAAACATTAAACAAGGGCGTGTAAGCTGGAACAAAGAAAACATGTCAGCCAGGAAGGAACTGTTTTTAAGAAAAGTTGGTGTGCCCATGAGTTTGGGATGTTGATGTTTTGTTATATTCTTTCTTGCATCCTCTGACATACACTTAGTGCAAATGATAGATTTCTTAGTTTTCCTTTAAAAAATGGATGCCTAAACATAGTGATATGATCTTGACATTGTAAGATGGTCTTCTTAGATATGAAAATGAAGGTATTTGAAAATTATATTCATGTAGCAAATTGGCATTGCATTCAATAATAAGTAGAGCCAGAAACACAGTTTTCTGGCTTGCAATAGTGACTTTAATTAAAAAGAATACTAATGCATGAATTAAAAAAAGCAGATAAAAAGCAACATTAATACAAGAAAAAATGTTAAACCTTGGAACAAAATAGGAATAGAAATGATCAGTAATATATAGCCCAGATTTTGATTATTAATTAAATTTCATGCACACAGAAGTCAAAATTATTACAAGATAAAACTAAAAATGGATTATAGATAAGGGTGCTGTCTAATTTTGTACCCCAGTAGACATCTGCATACAGCATATACAGGGTGCGTCAAAAAAATGTATACACACTTTGAACTATCATAGACAATTTATTTCCCGTTCTATAATGCTAAATTTTTGGACATGGAAAGCTTAATGTCCAATTGGAAAACTAAATCCGACCAAATTATGCTACCCATTAATCCCAGTTCACGTCTCACCCTCTCCTGAACCCATTCACAAAATTCTAACCTTCAATCTGAATTGTCGTCACTTAGCTGTTGCACCAGCCTGGAATGTACACACGAAACTTGCCTTCCCTCAGAATGCGTATCACACTACTAGCACTTACATCACTCTCACGTGCCGCTTGACTTGACGATTTTTGAGGTGAATGCTGAAACAGTTCCAAGACCGCAGTTGTGGACTCATCACTTGTAGCTGTACGAGGTCACCTTGATTGACCTTTATGCACATCACACAGTGTTCCATGAATTTCAAATTTGTCTCGTAGACGTGTAATTTTTAACCTTGAAGGTGGTTCTGTACCATACTCACTGTCTTCGAACTTTCAGTACCACTTAATTATCTGCTTCCGCTCTTCAAAACTCAAACGCACGTCTGCTATGTTGCAATTACTGATGCTGAAGGCCACCAGTTTGAAAATTACTCGCATTAATCACATTTATTTTTCCCATTGGACATTAAGCTTTCCATGTGCTGAAATTTAGCATTGTAGAATGGGAAATAAATTGTATATGACAGTTTAAAGTGTGTATACATTTTTTGACGCACCCCATATATATATATATATATATATATATATATGAGAATTTTAAAAAAGCAATGTTTCTCAACCTTCGGAGAGAAAAAAAACCCAGTCATGTTGAGGCCTTCCTATTGCAAGTTGGGGGGTCAGGGGGAGCACCTTAATCTTTGCCAGTGGGGTTCAGGGCAAAGTTCCGCCAAAAGCATTTTCTTGCATTTTTCACTGCAGAAACACATACTCCTAGCATCTACAGATCATTCATTATTTATTAGTGGGGTTCGGTGCAAAGCCCCGACGCCTAAAGCGTTTTCTTGCATTCTTCACTGAAGAAATGCATTTTTCTGACCTAAAGCTCATTATTCATCCTATTTAAAAAAGACTAATGTTGAAAAATATTCTAATATGAATTTATAGGCCATTAATACATTGCAAATAAAACCGATTTGTTCCTTGAAAAGATTAGATACCCCACATATTCAGATTAAGGCTGAAGATCGCTGCCGAAAAAAAATTATTTGATTAATAATATTCAACCATAATATGTGACTTATAGTCCCAAATTTATTTAACTAAAAAAATATCAGATTGAGTTAAGGAAGGAAAAAGGGACTAGGAAATTATTATTTGGGTTTAGAACTCATCTCAATCCTGACTCTTATACAGAAAAAATTTCGTTTGAATTCTAACTTTTCCAAAGCAAAGTTTTTCTTAAAAAAATTATGATAAATTCATGTGAAATTACATAAACTCTGTCTGGAAAGGGGAGGGGCGGTAGAGTGAAAACGATTAATCCTCGCGCCTTTTTATAATTTCTGCTAATGATTGGATTTGACATTAAAGAATAGGGGTGGGCCGAATCGATAAAAGAGTTTAATTTATAGCATAGTTAAATTATATTAGTGACAGATTTTTTTTATTTTGTAATTTCTTAACTATAATACAAAAAGAAAAACTATTGCTTTGTCCGATGAGGGAAAGGAGATGGCATGTATCGCCCCTCCCACCTGGTACAACCGTTTTTCATTTTATATGTACCAATCATAAAATTTGAGATTTGAGTGTGGTGCGACATAATATACAATGGGTTCACATATCAATACGTAGTTTATATTATATAGATATTCAACTAATTTTGTTCACAAACTATGATTTCTATATAAAAATAGGACAGCCCCCCCCCCCCAACTCAGAGGGCTTGAGTGGGGAGGGCAGTACATGCAATCGCCCCCCCCCCCCCCTTTAACCCACTGAATCGGCCAAAATACCAGAAGGGGAACGACATAATATAAAATAATTCAACTAATTTTGTCACAATGATTTCTCCATAAAAGTAGGACCGCCCCCCCCAACACACACACTCAAAGGATTTAGGTGAGGAGGGCAGTAGAGGTATTCACCCCCCTCCTCCCAATCGGCCAACATGGGAATGACATAATATAAAGATCAGTTAAAATATCAAGTTTTAATCATATAGATATTTAATTGATTCTGTTAGCACTTTCTAATATTGACAAAAAAACTACTTCCCATGGTATCTCTACATATGATTCTCTCTATCTTCTCCTCTCATTCTTTCTCTCTCTCTCACAAACAAGGCTCAAAATCAAGACTTAACACTCTGTTCTCACCTGATTCCACAAAATGTGATCTCAATTTTCTGATGCTCTGTCTGATAAAGTTTTTAATACTTGAACTGTGACAAGATGCAGATACAAAATGTGAGATCACAAAGGTGTTGCTGCCTTCATCTTTCAACAGTTTTAGCCATTGAGCTACCAATGTTGATTTACCAATACCTCTTTCCCCTACAAGCAGTATCACATTGGGATTGCTTTCTGTCTGAGAGAATCTAAAAGAAATAAAATTATTGTAATAAATTTTGAATACCTTTCTTGTTAGTCTTATCTAGAAACTAATATTTTTTTGATTATTAAGCATGAGAGAGAAAAAAAAATCTTCTATTAAAGGCTTACTATGAGTTGCAAGCCAGTACAGTTAATGTCATGTTTTCTCTGATAAAACTTTCTAACATTCTAATTTGTTTCTATCATTTTAAGCAGATCAGAAAAGATGGAAAATATTACGTTCTACATGTTCAGCAAAGCTTGGGGTCGAGACATTGAAGAGCTGTTGTGTAAACAAATGTGCTGGTCAGCAGAAAAAAATATTGAACATTTTCAGAAATACTATAAAAGGAAGACACTAAGATATCTGGGTTCATTGTAAGTTCATTGATCAATGCTGGTTACTGTTATACTGTCAGTCAAAGTCCTTATTAAATTAATACTTATATAATTTACACAATACACATAGGATTTTTTTTAACTGCAGTTTGATTTATATTCATTTTCTGTGACAATTCAATCAATTATTGTATCACTTAAGTGTATTTATTTGAAGACTCCACAAGTGTTTGCTATAACAATGAGCCATAAAATTTATTTCAATAATACACATAGTTCAACTCAAAAAACTAACACAGTAATTAATTAATTGATATATATATATATTATATTGTTACAATCTTCTCTCTCTCCTATCAGGCGTTTTGTTCTGCTCAACTACACATCAACACAATAACCTGACAACAAGAGTTCCAAATGATCTGGTACTTTAAAAATGAGTGAATAAATAGATAACAGACAATACTAGACAATTGGCAACACAATCCACTACTAAAAATGCTACACTGTACATCACCATACTAAACTGTACTGTCTCTATCTCTTCCTGGACTCACACATTTCACCCGAGGACTCCACCAGTCCTGGTCTTATCGGTGTTCTGTCTTGAAATGCACTGCCTTCCACACTCTGTCTCTGGTCCACACAGGCTTCTGATCAAATGACCACAACACAGGTCATATTCACATGCAAAGTTCATACCAGTACTGTCCCTTGCCCTTCAATATAGCACGCTAAACTGTATAACTAGCTTGTGTCACATTTTATCTGATCATACACAGTTAACCCTATCGCGCCGGGATAAAATTAATATATATATATATACCGGTATGTATATATATATGTGTGTGTGTGTGTAAATAAACATGTATGTTATGCATATATATAATTAAACCTTTTAGTTTTAAAATGAATTAAAAATTGTAACTATGGCTAAATCTGTTGCATCAAAGTAAATAATTCAAAATTGAGTTCAGAGATAAATTTGTCAAAAAATATGGCTTATGTTAGGGATTTTTCCAATAAATTTTTAACACAGAAATTTCCTCTTTGTTTAGTTTTTGATTTATAATAATGTCACGTATTACAAATTGAATTCTACTTTTAAATGGCTTGCCTAGGGGAACGTGACAATAGAAAAAGGTAGTTGTGTCACTTATCTTAAGTCTGACTTTAATCAGAGACTTACAATGAATAACAAAAAAAAAAAAATGACACAAGAAATCGGAAGGTAAAAATATCAACTTAATGTTTAATCATAATATAACTCAATACAAAATGGAAGGGTTGACCAAAACCCTTTTACAAAAATGGCATGTAAAAATATTACAATACAAGAGTTTGAAAATATAATTACAAATACAAGCAAGGCCTTGAAAAAAAGAAAAATCTTAACTTACACGATCAATTGGTATACCACGCACGGGTCACGCAATGTCTCCGCTATTCTGTCTCACGGCTGTCTCCGTATGTCTGTCCGTCAACGTTACGCGAGCGGTCTTTATATAATCTACCGCGCGTCGATATCTAGTAATTTCTAGAACAGAAAGTCATCAACACCCAGATCTAGAACGCTCTTCAAAGAGACAGAAGAAAAGAAAAAAAAAACCACCCTCCTTTCAACCAGAGGTACACACATAGGTCAAGGACCGGTCACTGTCTGTGTGGCTTGACTCTTGAAGAATAAAATAAAAAAAAAACTTATTACACAAAGGGGCAGACAACCTACAGGTCAAGAAAAAAAAAACAATAGTATCTAGGCATTGTTACCTAGATACGTAACACCTCCCTCCTAAAAATAAAAAGTTTACATTTCCACGAAATGGAAATCTTTTTAGAATAATTACAAAAATGATATTTACATTACAGAATGTATTTATCATGATATATATAAAAAAAATATATACATCAAAATACTTTTTACAATCTAGATAAGGCATCGGCGATAACATTTTCGCTGCCTTTTATGTGTTTAAGATCTAGGTTGTACTCTTGTAAAAATAAACTCCACCTGAGAAGTCGTTGATTCTTGCCAGACATTTTGTGGATAAATGTAAGGGGATTGTGGTCAGTAAATACAACCAGTGGCCATCTGGACCCACTGATATAAAAATCAAAGTGTTGTATAGAAAGAATCAACCCAAGACATTCTTTTTCCACAGTAGAATAATTTCTTTGATGTCTATTAAATTTCTTGGAAAAGAAACAAATAGGATGCTCTACTTGGAAATTATCTTCTTGGTAAAGGACTGACCCAACACCTGTGTCACTGGCGTCAATAGCTAACCTAAAAGGTTTTCCGAAATCAGGAGCCATCAAAATGGGGGAGCTAGATAATATCTGCTTAATTTGGTTAAAGGCTTTCTGACATTCATCCGTCCAAGTAAATCGGACGTTCTTTCTCAGGAGGTTTGTTAAAGGACTGGCAATGACAGAAAAATTTTCGCAAAATTTTCTATAATATCCAGACATTCCCAAAAATCTTCGGAGTTGTTTCCGATCAGCAGGAATAGGGAAAGCTTGGATAGCTTCTACTTTGGCCATTACAGGTTTCACCTGGCCTTGTCCTACAATATGGCCTAAGTATTGGATGGAAGCCTGGCAAAAATCACTCTTACTCAGGTTTACAGTAATTTTTGCATGTAAAAGTTTAGTAAAAAGACAATGCAGTTGTTTACAATGGCTAGAAAAATCTTGGCTAAAAATTACTACATCGTCTATGTATGCGTGGCAATTCTCCATGTCAGCAAGCAGGGCATTTATCATTCTCTGGAAAGTGGCAGGAGCATTCTTCATGCCAAATGGCATCACTTTGTATTGGTACAGACCATCAGGGGTGACAAAGGCGGAGATTTCCTTTGCCCTATCAGTCAGGGGAACCTGCCAATAACCTGAAAGTAGGTCTATTTTGGTGATGTACTTAGCGTCACCAATACGATCTATGAGATCGTCTATCCTAGGGATAGGAAACGAATCGGTCTTTGTTACAGCATTTACCTTACGGTAGTCTGTACAAAAACGATAAGTCTTGTCCTGTTTAGGTATCAAGACACATGGGGAGCTCCAGCTACTGGAACTTGGTTCAATGAGGTCATTTTCAAGCATATACTTGATTTCTGACCTAAGTATGGCAAGTTTTTCAGGGTTGACCCTGTAAGGATGCTGCTTGACTGGAGTAGCCTCGCCAACATCTACATCATGCATTATAACATTAGTCTGTTTTGGTACATCAGAAAAAATGTCATTAAATTCATTAATGAGTTTCATGATAACTGGCCTTTCTGTCGAAGACAGATGAGACAGTTTTACATCCAAATTCTGTAATACAAAAGAATTAGGTATTTTGTATTGTCCAAATTTCTCCTTTACAATATCATCATCAATAGGAGAAACATGGCTATTTGAACAACTTTTGACTGTATTTAAAACACAATTACTCTTCTCTGAGTGATCTGGCCGAGATACATAAGGCTTCAGCATGTTTATGTGACATAGCTGAGTCTTTTTCCTACGGTCAGGGGTTTTGATTGTGTAATTGAGGTCACTAATTTTGGTCTCAATTTCATAGGGACCAAAATATCTGGCTTGCAAGGGTTGACCTGGTATGGGCAAAAATACAAGCACCTTATCCCCGGGAGAAAATTCTCTAACACGGGCCTTTCTATCATACCAGCGTTTCATGCTGGATTGGGTGTTTTGTAAGTTATTTTTGGCCAGAACACAAGCATCATAAAGTCTAGTTTTAAACTTACTTACATAGTCTAAAAGTCCTTCAGTGGCTGTTGGTGACAACAAAGTCTCTTTTATACATTTCAAGGGACCGCGCACCGAATGGCCAAAGACTAAGTCAAAAGGGCTGAATCCCAACGATTCCTGGACGGATTCACGGGTTGCAAACAGCAGCATGTGGATTCCTTCGTCCCAGTCTTTTTCGTGCTCAAAGCAATAGGTTCGGATCATGTTCTTGAGAGTCTGATGGAATCGCTCAAGAGCGCCTTGCGACTCGGCATGATACGCACTCGACATGCAGTGTTTGATGCCAAACTGAGTCATGACTTGCTTGAAAAGATTGGCCGTGAAATTCGTTCCTTGGTCCGATTGGATGGACTTTGGTAGACCAAATAGAGTAAAGAACTTGATTAAGGCCTTTACAATGTTCGATGCTTTTATGTTCCTTAGAGGAATAGCCTCAGGAAAACGAGTTGAAGCACACATAATGGTCAACAGGTATTGGTTGCCAGCTTTTGTCCTTGGGAGAGGACCAACACAGTCAATAAGTACTCTGCTGAAAGGTTCTTCAAAGGCTGGAATCGGCTTCAGAGGAGCAACAGGGATCTTTTCATTTGGCTTGCCAACCATCTGACAGGCATGACAGGATCGGCAGTACTGGATGACATCTTTCTTCAAACGTGGCCAGAAGAAGTGTGACATAATCTTGTGGTATGTCTTGTGGATGCCGAGATGACCTGACATTGGTGTGTCATGAGCCAGATTCATGATGTACGCTCGGTATCTTTCTGGTAACACGATTTGATGGCATATTCTCCATTCTTCTTCGTTGGATGCGTCTGGAGGTTTCCATTTCCTGAAGAGCATATCATCTTGGATGTAGTAGCACGTTGATGCTAGCTCTGCCTCTTGTGATGTCATTGCGGTTTCTCGGAGTTTGGCGAGCTCTGGATCCTTCTTTTGGTCCTCAATCAACTGTTTTCGAGTTGATGCCGGCTTTTCAGAATTTGGCGTTGGTTCTTCTTCAAGAGAAGCAAAGAATGTGGTGCTCAAGTCCACATCATCGTGGTTACTGTTGGCCTTGATGACGTTCTCTTCTTGAGATGCTTTCAACCTCATTGCCCTTGTTACTGCACACGCTGGATATAACTCTAGGTCTTCCTCGGGTGTGGCAGATAAGTCGGGGTTTTGAGTGACGATGGGTTCGGCTATCACCTTTCCACCTGCTAAGTCATTGCCTAACAGCAACGAGATGCCTTCCAATGGTAATGTTGGTCGGACACCTACAACAACCGGTCCAGTAATGAGATTTGACTTTATGTCGATTAGATGTAGAGGCACATCTATACATCCAAGCTCTACGCCTCGTAACAGGATGCTCTTCCCAGTCGATGATGATTTTGACAAGGGCAAGATACCCTCTAAAAGTAGCGATTGTGAGGCACCTGTGTCTCTCAAAATGGTGATAGGTCGTAGACTTGTAGAATCACCGGGTAGTGATACAAATCCTTCCGAAATGAAAGGCTTAAAATCCTCTAATAAAACATCAATTTTGGTTGATGCAGACTGGACTTGGGTCGAACTCTCGCTGGAGTCATTGACATCTCTAGGAGACGCAGTGGAGAAACTCTTTCTTGAGTCAGTAGAACATCTTTTGGATGTATTTGGAGAACTCTTGATGGAGTCATTAGAACATCGGGGTGATGTCTTATGGGAACTCTGGATAGAGTCATGGGAACATCGGGGTGATGTATTATGGGAACTCTGGATAGAGTCATTGGAACATCGGGGTGATGTATTATGGGAACTCTGGATAGAGTCATTGGAACATCGGGGTGATGTATTATGGGAACTCTGGATAGAGTCATTGGAACATCGGCTTGATGTATTTGAAAAACTCTTGTTTGAGTCATTGGAACATCGTGGAGACATTTTCGGAGAGTCTTGTACAGTCAATACATTTGAAACAGGTGGTGTCGAGGTATTCTTGATATGACTTGATGATGAGGGAGTAAACCTCGCCGACCACTGTACTGTGCAAGCGCTGACTTTCGAAGGAGCTTTTTCGTTTCTCTTCCTCAATTTCCAGCAATCGTCAATTTTATGGCCTTCTCGTTTGCAGTAGGAACAAGTAGCTTTACTTGTAGTAGGTTTTCTGTCGTTTGTACTGCTGTTCTTGATGGAGTTGCTAGCAGTGGACTCAGGCTGTTTGACTTGTTTTGGCTTGACATCCGTCGTATACTTGGCAAATTGATGTGATATTATATAATCGTCTGCCAACACTGCAGCCTTGTGCACATCTTCCTCGCCACGATCAGCTATATGCGTACGGACGTCCAGCCGCACACAACTCTTGAACTCTTCCATCAGCATTAGGTTCTTGAATTTTGCAAAGTCGGTGCCGATTTCCCTGGAAGTGAGCCATTTCTCAAAGCGTCGCTCCTTTTCCCGCAGGAATTCTACATGGGTTTGGCCATCCGATTTGCGACAATCCCTGAACTGCTTTCGGTAAGCTTCCGGAACAAGTTCATATGCCTTAAGAATTAAGGCCTTAACAACATTATAATCTTTTTGTTGTTCAATGGTCAAAGAACAAAATACCTCTGCAGCTCTACCAGTCAAAACTGTTTGCAGCAAAGTGGGCCACAAAGTTTCAGGTACATTAAAATTTTTCACAGCAAGTTCAAATTGTGGAAAATAATTGTCAATTGTGGCTTCATTAAAACGTGGAATTATTTTCAAAAATTTTGTTGCTTCAGCAGTATGACTGGCAGGGGAAGAATCTGGTCTTACATTAGTAGCTAACTCTAATTTTTTTAACTCTATTTCTATTTCTTTCTGCTCTCTAGCCGCTGCAAGCTCTAATTCTTTTTGTTTAATTTCCTTCTCTTTTAAAGCTAACTGGGCTTCTATTTCCATTTGTTTTAATTTTATCTGAAGTTCTAAATCTGATTTACCCTCATCGGGTCTAAGGGTTTCTAAAAGGTCTTCAGAAAACACTTCCTCGTCTACATAATGGATTACAATGTTATCTCTGATTTCTTGTTTAAGGGCATTTGATTTTATTTTTAACCCTAAATGTTTAGAAATAAGGACCAGTTCCTTCCTAGTAAAAGCATCAAGCTCTTTCACAGAGGGATTTGCAAGAAAAACCTGAATATCCATGGCTAACTAACAACTATTACAAGCAAAAAAAAAATGTATACAATGTAAATATACAGTACAAAATCAGTACAACAAAAAAACCTTAAGAGAGTTTGGTCAATACTATTGATACTTTACTTCCGACTCTTTGACACAAAAAAAATTTTTGTTAAAGTCAACTTCGCCTTTACAAAATTACTCAAGTAAGACGAAAATAGGTTCAGAAAAATATCCGGGACGAAAGCCCTCAAACTTCTTTTGTCGCGTATTACAATTTGAATTCTACTTTTAAATGGCTTGCCTAGGGGAACGTGACAATAGAAAAAGGTAGTTGTGTCACTTATCTTAAGTCTGACTTTAATCAGAGACTTACAATGAATAACAAAAAAAAAAAATGACACAAGAAATCGGAAGGTAAAAATATCAACTTAATGTTTAATCATAATATAACTCAATACAAAATGGAAGGGTTGACCAAAACCCTTTTACAAAAATGGCATGTAAAAATATTACAATACAAGAGTTTGAAAATATAATTACAAATACAAGCAAGGCCTTGAAAAAAAGAAAAATCTTAACTTACACGATCAATTGGTATACCACGCACGGGTCACGCAATGTCTCCGCTATTCTGTCTCACGGCTGTCTCCGTATGTCTGTCCGTCAACGTTACGCGAGCGGTCTTTATATAATCTACCGCGCGTCGATATCTAGTAATTTCTAGAACAGAAAGTCATCAACACCCAGATCTAGAACGCTCTTCAAAGAGACAGAAGAAAAGAAAAAAAAAACCACCCTCCTTTCAACCAGAGGTACACACATAGGTCAAGGACCGGTCACTGTCTGTGTGGCTTGACTCTTGAAGAATAAAATAAAAAAAAACTTATTACACAAAGGGGCAGACAACCTACAGGTCAAGAAAAAAAAAACAATAGTATCTAGGCATTGTTACCTAGATACGTAACAATAATAATAATAATAATCTTTATTGTCCGTAAGGAATTTTGTTCTACAATTTGTGCATTACACCAAACAAAACATTGTAACTATAACAAACTAAAATGTATATTCACACCTGACTCGCTCATAATTTACATGTGAAAAGTTTATATCAGATTGTTTCTATTTAGTGATTTGATTGCCAATGGAACAAAAGAGTGTTTGTGTCTGTTTTTGCTCATGGTGTCTTGTATCTCTTTTGTGATGCTAAAATCACTAAATCCTGACCCAACAGGAGATTTTTTTATTTTCTAGAACCTTTTTAGTTTTTTTATGGATATTTGTCTTAAATAGCTGCCCAATGGAGCTTGGTTTTTGCCAATGACTTTACCAGCAGCATTTAGGATTCAATGGAGTTTTTTTTTATTTTTAAAGCTCAGATTGCCATACCAGGCAGTGATATTAAAACTTTAAATATTGCAGATGTGAACATGATAAAACTTAGTTAAGGCCTTTTCACTAACATTAAACGAGGATAGTTTTCTCTTTGCTGCCCTTTTTTGCTGATATAATCAGTATTTGCAGTAAAATTTAGTTTATTGTCTAGGATAGTACCAAGGTATTTAAAAGTTTGCACTATTTCAATAGTCTCTCCATCTACAGAAACAATATCATTTTTCTTCTTTTCCCTACGAAAATCGATTATCATTTCTTTCGTTTTTTTTTTACATTTAATAATAAAAAATTATCTTTACAGTATTTTTCAATGTGTTCTATTTCTCTGAAATACTCATTTACGTCTGAGCTCTCTGATAGCAGGGCAAGAAGACGCATCATCAGCGAATTTTGTGAAGGAGCAAAAAGAACTATCGGATTGAAAATTATTGGTGACATTGTTTACCCTAACCCTCTTAGGTTTATGGGTCAAAAATTCATTAGCCCATAGTATTATATATGAAGTAATCTTCAATGCTTTCATTTTTTCAATAAGTAAATGAAGTTGTATGGTATTAAAAGCTGATGAGAAATCAATAAAGAACAATCTTTCATAAGTGTTAGGTAAGTCCAGATGTTCGTAGACACAATTTAAAATATTTAGGATGGCATTATTTTCACCTTTACCCTTTTGGTAAGCAAATTGTTAAGGGTCCAACTTACTACAAAGATCGTTCAGAAGAAACATCATAACCAGTTTTTGTAAAAATTTAGACACAATGGAAGTAAGTGAAACAGGTTTAAAGTCATTCATTTCCTTTGTTTTGGAAACCTTTGGCACAGATACAATTATGGACGACTTCCACACAGATGGTATCTCATGGTTTAGTAATGAAGTGGAACAAATCTCTAGGAAAGGTTCAGCTAGTTGTTCAGCACATTCTTTTAAAATTCGCCCTTTTATACCATCAGGCTCAGCAGCTTTCATTGGGTTGACGTTTTTGAAAATGTTACAAACTTGCTCTTTAGTAATTGCTAATTCTCAACAGTTGTTCCCTTTGACATCTTCCAGGGCTTTGAGTCTTAGATAATTAAAATTATTAGTGTTTAAACCACAAGAGAAATTATTTAACTCATTGGATAATGTTTTGTCGTCTCTGGTAGCAAGATTATTTTTACTTTTGAATTGTGCTTCTGCAATTTTGTTCATGATACCTTACGTCTGTCTCATGTCACTTGTCTTAATCGAGTCTTCCAGCTTCGTGCGATAGTTTCTCCTCCCTTCCTCAAGAGCGATGTTGACATTTTGTTGAGCTCTTTTCCTTTCCTGTCTGTCGCTACTCATATGCTCTTTTCTTTTTGATGATTTCCCATTTATTTTTGCAGTGACCCATGGTTTATTGTTGGGGTATATCTTGATACTCTTAGTACTGATACACATGTTTTGTAAGATCTGGTTGACATTATGTAAGCAATAAAATACAGTAACTTACAAAGAGATAAGAAAGTGATTTAATGAAATTGTGGGAGTGATAAAAATGAAAAGCTTGAGGAAAAAAAAAGAAAAGAATATTGAAGGATCACAATTGCAAACTAAATAATAAAAATAACTTTCAGATACAAGCAAAAGAGATCAGAAGTTTGATTTTACAGTGCTAAAAAAAAACAAAAATTATCATATGTAGCTTATTATGAATTCCTATAATACACTTCCTATAATATTGTTATAAACCTGGTGGTGGCACAGATGGGAGTAGTGGTGTGTGTAGTCAGCCGACGCAAATCGCCCCAGGCCAGCGCTAGACGAGCGGTCAACCGTGACGAGTTACGACGATCGGCCGAGACGAGTGTCAACATGATAGTTCAGGAAGGATCGACATCGTGAACAGAGCTCAGTAGCGTCACGAGAGTTGTAGTCATCTGACCACCTAGAAACGTCGAGCGGCGTTCTGTCCAGTTCGAGAAGGCATGTAGGGACCCTATATAAGAGCGAAGGTATCAGAGGCAAGAGAGCAACAACTTCCCGATCTACAGTTCGTTACAACGGCTAAGTACAAGTCCGAGACGAGACAGAGACCAGTGCAAGAGTTGATACGGCGGTACGGTGTTATCAGAGAGATATTTGTACAGTGTACGTGCTGCCAATTGTACAGTATTGGCTGTTATTTATTCAACCATTAAAGTGTTACGTTACTTTGGAGCCCTGAGTTGTCAAGTTCTTTAAGTTGGTGGTGTATGGTGCAGTTTGCAGAGAGCCTGGATAGTGAGATCCGTAACAATATGAAACAAAAAATACCAAAAAAGTTTTTTTTATAGCTATCTGCCATAGATGCCAATCTCCAAAGGATCAAAATGGGACTATCATTTGGTAAATATCTCATTGTGTTAATTAAATTTGGTTTTAAATAAAATGAAAAACTATTCATTACTAACCTCTTATTTTCATTACTACTGACTAAAGAGCTGTGAAGAACTACATTTTTATTCAGATCAGTTTTATGCTCTCCTGAGTTTAAAACAAAGTCAGTTAGTTGTTGAAATACATGCTCTAGTTCTTCTGATGCTACAAAGTTTTCAACATGGCAGTTACTAAAACATTCTTGAGCCAACCATTCTTTATACTGCTTAGTTTCTGAATTTTAAAAAATTAAATTAATTAATTATTTCTTAAAAAGTCAGACAATTTTAAAATAATACTTAAAGCTACATGAAATAATGTACTCATTCTAAAGTCTAGTGTAGTGCAACTTATCAATTAGCAGTTATAACCCAAATAAAGATGGAAGGGAAGGAGGGGTTTAAGTTTGTTTTTGTGCCAAAAATATGTTACTTAGAAATGGTTGTTTAGATGGGCAGAATTTGGTATTGGTTAATATGCATGACTGAATGCATGACGCATAGGATGTAATCATCTTATTTTTTGAAGTAATGTCTGTATTATATAAGATAAGATGGGCAGGTGTTTTCAGATCACATCCAGAATCTAAATAAGGTTTGTTTCAGTAATTCACAGTACTTAGATTGTGGACAAAAGAGAAGGTAATAAATTTTTTTCCTCTTATTAATTAGGCATCTATTAATTAACTACTTATTAATTAAATGTATTTTATAAAAATTTCACTTTGAGAATCTATTTCATTTGCCAATGAGTAGAATATATAGTAAACATGGCCTACACAGTCATTCAATATGGTGGCATCACCATATAAAAACTTAAGTTCAAAATTAGTGAAGTAAGCTACAGAAAAATCCAGACCACTGGTTTATCAAATGGTACATATTTAGACTGACTCACAAGTACAATGCCAATAATTTACCCTAAAGCGACAGCTGAGTCTTATTCTCCCACTTGGGCTAGACAATAAAATATGAAAATTTTACCTGTTATTACTCGCTGTGTGTTATGAAGAATGAAATGATTGAAATGGCAGAGGTTAATTTTCCCCAAACATTTTTTTTCAGTTTTATCCCAATATCAAGCCAATTTGCTGTTTAACAGCAAAATTTTATACTTCTTTTTGGTTCCAACTTTGAATGTTTAATTCTAAACTTTTAATATCTAATTAATGCAAACCAAATGACCTTGACGTATAAGTGACACAACTATTTTGATATTGAATTGAAAAGCTGAAGAATAGTCACAGATTGTCATGGTTATTATTATAATATTAGTATCTAGAATTATAATTTTTAATATGTGAATAATAAATAAGTTGATTTTCACACTAGCAAATGAATTGTAGCTTATATAGTTTTTAGCATCCCATTGGGATATGCTAGCTAGAGTAATACATAGTCCTTAAAGGAATAATGAGCACAACATGGCCTACAATTGTTTTCATGTTCTTTCAGAACTGAAGATATTACATCCTAGCCCAAACCTCCAGAAGTGGCAGGCGAACACATACCACATGATGGGGTTGGGGTGATGATGAAGAGAGAGAGAGGAACGATATTAAAATTCAAGGGCCAAAAGTAAGTCGGGGGGGAGGCGGCATTATAAAAACAGGCTTTTCCAAAATTCACAGGCCAGAACTATGTTGAGGAAACATTAAAGGCTGACAAAAAGGAGGGGAGGTTCTGGCCAGAATAGGTTACTATGTGGGAGAGTGGCACCATTGGGGGTTTAATTGGAAGAATGAAAAAATAAACAATATATACCCTGAGGAACAAATAAACGGACATAGCTGGTGTTTAATGATAGTCTTATTATATAATTATTTGAACAGAAATGTCATTTAATGGACCTTAAGTCACCCACTTAGAGGCGCAGTGGCTGAAGGGTAAAGTGCTTGGCTTCCAAATCGGGGGTCTCAGGTTCAGATCCTGGGATTTTTTATTTGGGGACTCAAGGCGCCTCTGAGTCCACCCAGCTCTAATGGGTACCTAACATTAGTTGGGGAAAAGTAAATAGGCGGTTGGTCATTGTGCTGGCAACATGACACCCTCGTTAACTGTAGGCCACAGAAACATATGACCTTTACATCATCTGCCCTATAGACTACAAGGTCTGGAAGGGGAACTTAACTTTTTTTTTAAGTTACCCACTTAGTAGCAAGTAGTATGGCTATGGGATCCATCTGCTTTTTTTGGAAGACAATTAGACAAATTTACACAAATAAAAAGGTAAAATTGCACCACCCTTCTGTATCAAAAAAGTAAAACTTGATACTGTGAATGCTTTTAGAGACCTAGTTTTAAACAGTATTTATTTTGTCTACTGCCTCCATTTCTTGATCCCGCTTTCAACAGAACACTTTTATCAGTGAACTGAGGAAATCTATAATGTGGTCTGATTAACAGAACTTAATCATAAAATCTTTTAAATGTTTGTCACAAAAACTTTAAAAAAATGTACCAAACATGTATCCATCATGTTTAAGGGATGGAACTAGAATATTCAAGATCTGTAGCCAATCTTCTAAAACCATCTGGCCTAATTCTTCACATGTTCGAAAATACTTGATGGGAACTCCCTTGTTTACAAGTCTCTGTTTTAGTTTATTTATTTTATTTTTTGCATGTTCAGATTCTGCTAAGTAAATATTCATTAAGCTATCTTTTTCTGCCAACTTTGCATTTAGAAGTTTATCATCCAGATGATCAGATGTACGATAATAGAGTGTAACATAATGATCTTCATATCTCATAGTTCCAAAAGTGATTTCAAGTTCTGTTAAACTGCAGTATTGATGATCTTTGGAAGAAAACAAGTTATAACAAAAAAAAATTTAAGATATGATTCATTTAACTTAAGAAATGGCTAACATTAATATGCGCTTTATTTAAAACAAATATCCATTTATAAAACTTCCATGAAGAGTACAACCAACTAATGAGTTATTAAAACAAGAACTGAAAGGTACATATGGCAAGATGAATGTGTTTTCTAGACTTGCAGATGATTAGTATGATTTTCTGTACTTATTCTAGTAGTCATTGTGAGTAAATTTTGCTTTGTTTTGTTTTTTATAAAGCGCTGTCTGTCTATCAGGTCAAAAGTTTGTACACGTTACTTCTCACACACAATCTCGGATTAAGCTGAAATTTTGCACAATTATTTCTTTTACCTGACAACACAAAAATCAATTTAAAAAATAACCAATTAGTTGATTAACTATTGGTAATTAATTATTCTTGAACAAGGGAAAGAAATTGTACTTGACAGATGTGGTGGTATAAGTTGAATTAGTCCCCTCAAGGAATCTTGATATCTGAGAGAACATTTTTATATGCATTTAAAAAATGATCATTCACAAAGATACCCCTTCTTCCCTTCCCCTTTCACAACTGGTCCAGATAAAAGACAGGATCGTAGCACATTGAAAAAGCTAAAAGCTAAGCAAAAAAAAATGGTAAAAATATTTCTATCGCACAGATTTATATGTCTAGGTTAATCATACATAAAACTACATGACTGATCCAAACTAATTGATACAATTACACTTAATATAAGCTTTGTTTTTTTTTAAATATTTTTTACGTTTTTCTTTTCTTTTTTGCTGTTGTTGGGATGGAATGAATTAAAGTAATTGTTTCCTGTCAATGAAGTAATACCTATTCCATCCATCAATGTATATCTGGCATTGGACCTTTGTTGGAGCTACATTTTAGATCTTGGAAGCACATAAATAGACAAACATAGTAAGGACCACGTGCCATAAATGACATATGTATCTCTTCTTCATGTTAAATGTATTTTTCAAGACATTTATGATTGCCTACTGTAAGTACTAGACTAGAACTATGAATCTTGTGTGAAACCTCTCAGAATGAATTGAAAGGTGAGGAATTAAACATAAAAAACAAGTTTTAAAATGTTTAGTCTGCAATCCTAATTTTTAATTGCTATAAATGGCATATTATGTTGGGTTGGGTTTTACAAAATTTCTTAAAAAGTACTAAGCATTTTACATAAAGGAATGTAGAGTAAAATATTTGTGTTTTGGTTTGTATATCTCTTTGCTATTCCAAAATTCTTTCTGTCTTTCTCATCCTTCTCATCACTAGCTCTAATGTTATACTCTCTCAGCTATTGCAATAGAAAAAAAAGACATAAATACCTCTGTCCAGAACCCAAGGATGTCCTCCTGCTGCTGCTAGCATGATATTTTTATCTAACCAATGTAGATGATTGATGTTGATAGAACTAGTTTCAAACTCTGTTAACAGTTCTCTACTTTCATCTCTAAATGGGCCATAGGTTTCTCCCAATAAACCAATAAAAAAGGGAGAGCATCTATTTATAGCATCCAATTGAGTTTTTAGATATAGGCCTTTGACAAGATTTTGTGCTCCAGGTTCCCATAAAAGATTAGTTGGTTTAAAATAAGAACCTCTTGCTTTGCATGCTTTACTCAGCTCAGGATAGATATATTCTGAAAGATGTTTTTTTTCATTTAGAAAATCTAAAGGAGTTGAACAAATATATGGTGTCACTGGCTTTTGATACTGGAAATCCTGTGAGTTTAACATAGTGAAGTATCTCAGCTTACTCAAAAATTTGAAATCTATACTTTGTGTGGAATTAATTCAGAAACTCAAAATGAGTCAAAGCAAAAACCCTCTTGCTATCTTTTCTCTATAAAAAAAATAAAATGTAAACATAAAAAAATAGTAATATATTTATTAAGGAGATCAATTAAGGTGACCAGACATTCTTATTTTGGCCAGTTTTGCCTCTGACCATCTGCCTTACTTTTCATAAAATATCCCTACAGGATGCCCAAATGTTCCCCATTAATCTCAAAAGTCAATCACTGCCATTCTTTTATTTAAAAAATCTGCTTTGGCATATCACCATTTGATTAATGATTTCAACATTACTTTCAGTGTTACCTTCTAAATCTTTAGTTAATGTTCATCACTCTGTGAGCTCAGGTGCATAAGTAGTGCTGCCACTGTGCTGCAGCCAGCCTGCCTCTTAGAGGCTGGCAATAGTGCATTTTTGGTTGACTCTCAGCATGTATTTCACGCATTTCTTCATGCCTGGCATTCTATTTTAGCTTTCAAAAATCCTTGGCTTGATTTTCTCTGTTCAAGTTATTGACAGAGTAAGAAACATTGGGGTAATAGAAACATTGTTCAATTCTGCCCTATAGGCAGAGTTACTGACTATGAGTAAGGCAAGAACAGTGAAGTGTCTTGTGAGAAAGTGATATAACCAAACATATAAATCTTCATAAGAATGCTTTATTTAAAATTGGAAGTTTCAAGCAAACCTCTCATAAGGTTCTACTCCACATCAAATCATCTGATTAAGAAGTAAAGTTAGCAGCAGAGAATGTACTTTTGAGTATCATACAGTTTTACATTATCACAGTTTTAGTACAATAGAATGCACATCAAATGGCTTTTAAAAATGTATGACCCACTGTTAGCATGTGCTATTTAAAAGAAGTTTCTGAATTTGTGGATGTAGAATAGAACAGAAATTTGAGCTTTGGAAAAACATAGTTATCTCTGATGCCTGGGGTGAAGAGTTTACTATAAATTCATTTAAAGTCATATTTCTTGTTTTAGGAGAAGTGCACCACCATTACAAAAAGTATCTTTGAAAACTTGTGTGCTGAATTGTGGTTGTATTTTGTACATATCATCAAGACAATATTCCATGCAACTATCTTCTGCCATTAAAAATTGGTTCAAAATGTGCCTTAAGGTTCCACCCCAATGCAATACTTTCTACATCAGGTTGGCTAGAAGAAAGGATGCAGCAGCATGAATCATAAACGTTTAAGAAAATTGTGCCAACTGTTTCAGAGACAGAAGCTGCCAACTCGACAACATTAATGCTTTAAATAGGATCTCACAAAAAAAATGTAAAACATATCAGAAAGTCTAAAATTATTTGTGTTAAACCGACTTCCAATGCAGATGAATGACAATAAATTTTTTGGCAAAATAAAATATGTGTCAAAGTTCACTTCTTCAGACAAGATTTGAGATTGTATATTCCCAGAGGACTACAGTCTACAATATATGCTCAATAGTTTGAAATTCTTTCGTTTCATAAGAGTACACTATGGAGAAATACAAAAGATTGTTGAGCAAAACTCATGATCAGCATGTGTCCTGCTTAAGCTACATATCTGGTCACCTTAAATCAATAGTGGGTTAATTAAGCTTAAATTACAACTTTAAATAATTATTACCAATATGTTTAATGATTCAAAGAAGACAACTTGAGTATCACTTAATTGAAGTTATAGTATATCTAGATCTACATAATCTAAATATAGATTTATAGCAATTATAAGTAGATATCTAGATCTATACTGGTAGTTACTGGACTCTGGGTATCTAGGTATATATTTATAAGATTATATATTAAAAGTTCAGGTGGACGTCAGAAAGAAAAGATAATGATGTAGTGTCAAATCTACTATTACAGAGCATTTCAAACTGTTAAGTGGTGATACATCTAGCCATGACAATTAGTACTCATGTGTTCCCTTATTTTCAACAAATTATTATACTTTTCTATTTTAGTTTATCTCTAGAGGACATGTGAAGCATCTTGCAATGAAAGTATAATTAATCTTTTATTTTAATTATCATCCCTAATTAGACAAAGAAAATCAATCACTTTTAGTTTTGCCCGTCCTACCTGGGTTCCCAGCAGTCATTTCTACAGTCCAATTAATGATATGTCTCAAGAATGGATGGTGTGTTTCTGATCAGTGTGCAGTTTTAACCATTTTATCACATGCAGTCCCTTTAAGATAAACAATTTCATCATCAGAAAAGTGCTAGCATATAATATATACACAATAATAAAGCAGCAGTTTAAACAAAAATTTCTGATAATACCGAAACAACATCAAAAGGAACACCAAAGAAGAAAATGACTGCCAGACCAAAGTGCAAGTACTGTGAAAACTATTTTTTGCAATGGGGTTTTATTACACTGTAAGTGTCATTATCAGAACCCTGTATACATTGATTGCAATCACCAATCAACTCAAGAAGGTCCAATTAGAATCCATGTCATATTTACATTCTTGGCATTGAGAAGCTATTTGGAAAGTGGTGGATTATAACTGTCATCTCAGTTGAATAGGAAAAATACTAACACTGCCAATATTTGCATCATGCAGAAAAAGGTATTGATGGAGATGACAGAGGATCAGCAATCCCAAGAAATGTTTCAAGAAAAATCAGCGACAGAGTTCTGGAGTCAAGTGACAAAAAAACAACAACATAATAAACTCAGTTCTAAAGCAATTACAGGTTTGATGTGTTTATGCCAAAAGACCTTTTCTTCCATGACAACAATAAATAAGAAAGAAACTGCTTGCTTGAATTTGGAACACAATCTGGTGGTCTTTATAAGCACACTTTCTATATGGATCCAGAACCAGATGACAAAGAAGAAAAAATATGTTTTGCACTAAACACAACGACAACAGTAAGAGTGAGAAGCCTTATGCTAGTGCTAAGTGATGATTTACTTGACATATGATATGAGTATGAGGAAAATAAGCCACTCAAAATTAGTCTGCAAGTGAGAATCTGATGTCAAATAATCATGCATATAACTTAAATTGTCAGGCATTTATTTATTATTAACTATTAACTTTAACTTTTAAAAGTTAAATTTCCTTTTAGAGTTTATTAGTATTTTTAGTAATGGTCTTATAATAACTTAAATAAGTAGTATACTTAAGTTTAAGTATTTAACTATTATTTAAAATAATTCATTTTGATAGTAAGTACAAGTACAACAAACCATTAACAAACATCTTTTTGACTTATTCATGAATAATCATGACTAGGTATGACTTATATGAAGATAGCTCTAGTTTAATTAGTTCTATAAGTTATGATAAGTTATAGATCTCTAGGTATTTCATTTATTATAATAATTATAATTTGTAATACTAGATCTATATCAATAACTATTAAAGTATTAACTTTTTAACTATGGTCGTGCGGTTTGTGCGCTGGACTGTCGTTCCGATTTGTCGATGGTCCCGGGTTCAAACCCTGCCCACTTCCATCCCCCGTCGTCCTGAGGGAGGTTTGGACTAGGAAGTAATTATCTTTAACTCTGAAGGAACATCCAAAACATGTAAAACAACAACAACAAACAAACATTTATTGAATTGAAAGTTGTTTATTAGGAGGCCATATATGTAATAGATTCAGTTAATTTGGACTAGCTATATCATCATCTGGTAGGACTAGTTCTAGATATATAGGATAGGTCCTATAGGTAACCAAAACTAGATTTAAATTAGATCTAGATCTATAGGCCTATTATATACAATATTAGATACAAGATAGCATCAAGTATACAAGAAATTCAAATATAAAGGACAAGAAAAGAAATTATGATAAAAGAACTTATAGCAGAGTCACTATTGCGGAGCAGTTAAAATCTACTTTATTTTGAAATTTTCTGCTAAACTACTGTAACGGTACTGTGCATGGTCCATTTTTCTACATTTCCAATATAAGGGTTTTCCCTTCTAAGCCTTTCACAGCAGAAAATTAATTTTGACTCCAGGTTAAAGTTGACAGGTGTGGAATCATCCATTATTTTTCACGAACCAGGAGAGCCGCATAGTCCAGGGCTCAAGGCTTTTTAAAAATGATAATGACCCATCACCTGCATGATACACGTATTTTTCGGTTTATAAATGGATGTGAAAAAAACTTCATTACATATTATAGCTACCTACCAGGAATTCAATAAAAAAAATTGGAGGTGTTCAACAAGTTTTTACCTTTTTAAAGATAGTAACAATTGTGGAACACTATAGATATTATTCATTTGACCTGCGCATTTGGCTTATTATTTACATAGTGATTTAAATTAGATTATCGGAATTTAAATATGAGTTTGTATTAGTATACATAAATTTTAAAACATTTAGAGAATAATATTACATATAATATATAATTTATGATTACCAGACGTCCAGCAAAAAGAGGACAAATCATAATATCAAATCATATCATGTATATAATATTAATATAACAACAAAAGTATTAAAGAATAGTGGCAAATAAAACCTTGTAAAGAAAATCAGAGTAGTGTGACGTCAATTAAATTAAAGAGGTAAAGAATCAAAATGTGACAATGTGTTGTCTTAAGCTTTAATTAAGTATAATTAATGTAGCCTAAAGGATAAGGAGTTCAAGTTGTTGATTATTATGAACGAATAATAACAAGACTCTGGATATAGCTTATAAGACATGAAATCAGCTGTTTAATCTAACGCCATATTGGTTGACAACAACAGTTACAAAGGAAGTTACTCCCAAACACTGATTGGTGCAACCTATATAAAACACACATCAACATCCTTCCCTTTCTATAGCTAACAACATACATATCAGAAATATTTGCAATTAAAATAACAAACATTAATAACTCATCTTATTTTATAAAATTAATATTTTTAACAACTAAAAATAAAAAGTAAATTTCAATTGAGAGTGTGACACATATAGAATAAATAGAATAAATATTTCAACATGCATATTAATATTGTCATAAAAATTCTTAGTACATATCATAATCCCTATGCCACATAGGTCTATTTGTTTCTCGAATGCTAGTTCTTGCTGGCTTATTTCTATCACTATTATTGTCCGGTACATGAGAAACTACTCCAGACTGTGCTGCATGTTAAGAACAGTTATCAGAAAAATCTGGCCTTTCATTATCATCATCATCATCCAAGACATTCCCATCATAGACATCAGTGTCTTTCAAAATAGTTTTCCTTGGCCTAATGTGAAATCTGTTGCGTATGTAGAATCCTCCATTATCTCCCTTGATCTTATAAGATCTTGGAGATGTTTGTTCCCTGATTATTCCAGGATACCATCCTGTTTGACCTGGGTTTTGGTAATAAATAGTTTGCCCTAGATGGAGTTTTGGTAAATCCCGAGCTTGCTTATCATATTGTCTTTTTACTTTTCGTTTGTAATTCTCTTTCTTCTCAGCTACACTATGTTCACTTAAACACTTTGAAGTGCTGGGAATCAATGTCCGAGGACTTCTTTTGAGACACATTTCAGCTGGGCTAAATCCAGTAAATTGCCGAGGTGTATTTCTGAGTTCCAGTAAAGCTTCATATGGATCATCACCATTATGTTTAGTTTTCAGTATTAAATTCTTCATTACCTTTACAGCAGCTTCCGCCTTCCCATTTGTTCTCAGATAACCAGGATCTAATCTGATGTGATTGATGTTCCATCGCCTTGTGAATCTCAAAAACTTATTTGAACTAAATTGTGGACCACCATCTGTTATTAAAATTTTTGGAGCACCAAAACGAGCAAATTGTCCTTTCAATTTTCTAATCACATCTTGTGATGTTGTTGAAAGATAATCATACTCAATAAATTAGAGTAATAATCAACAGTAATTAGATACTGTCTTCCATCCACTTCCATCAGGTTAGCTCCAACTTTTTCCCATGGTACATTTCCTTCATCATGTTGTATAAGTGTTTCTCTCTGGTTCATAGGTTTTCTTTCTTGACAAGCAGTGCATGTCTCTGCCATCTGCTTTATTTCATCAGCCATGCCTGGCCAGAACATTGTGTCTGTCGGGCCCTTCTCATCATATGCAATGTGTGCTGTGTGCAGGTTTTTCTTCATTTCTTGACGCATACTGAAAGGTATGACTACCCTTTCTCCTTTCAAAATTACTCCATTACTAAGTCCCAAAATATCAGCAAAATCAAAATATGGTTTTATCCTGTTGTCTAAATCTTGTTTTCTTTGAGGCCATCCATTCATAATTTGCTTTAATAATTTACTTAATGTGTCATCTAAGTCTAATAACGGATCTGGTATGTCCACAACTTGTGTCTGGCATATGTTAAAAACTTCATTTTGCTTCTCCTCTTGATTGCACAGTCGTGATAATGTGTCAGCAATGTGTAAACTGTTTCCTTCTACCCACTGAAATGAGAAATCATAACGATTGCTCCTCAACATCAAGTTTTGTAATCTTCTTGGAGCCTGGTTTAGATGTTTGCAAGTGGCTTAGGATCATTTATTATTATGACATGTCTTCCAAATGTATATTGATTAAATCTTTCTAGCCCAAAAACTACTGCAAGTAGTTCTTTTTCAATCTGAGCCCACCGTTTTTCAGTTGGTGTCAATGCTCTAGAGGCAAATTCTATTGGTTGTCCTTCTTGCATTAGTACAGCTCCAAGTCCATGTTGACTACTGTCTACTTGTTTTTCAAGTTTCTTGTCAGGGTTGTAGAATATAAGGACTGGGGTATTTGTAATCATTGTTTTTGTCTTGTTGAATGCCTCTTTACATTTTTCAGTCCATCTAAAATTGCAATCTTTTTTTGTTAGTTCCCTTAATGGTTGAGACACTTCGGCTAGATTGTTCAAAAATTTTGACAAATACTGCACCATTCTACATAATTTTCTTGCTTCCTGGCTATTTTCTGGTTTCTTCATTTCCAGAATGGCTTTGATCTTCTTTATATCAGGCTTTATGCCTTGCACACTAATGCAGTGTCCCATGAAACTTATCTGGTCTTGTTTCTCTACTGTTTTTGTTTCATTTAATTTAATGCATTTCTCTTTGCATCTCTCTCTTAATCTCTTCAGTTTGTCAGAGTGATCTTTTTCTGCTTCTTCTTTGGACTGACCACATCCCACAATCACAATATCATCAGCCACATTAATGCATCCTTCTAATCCTAACAATGCTTCTGTTAACTTCTTCTGGAATATTTCTCCACTTACACTTAGTCCAAAAGGAAGTCTTGACCATCTGTACCGCCCATATGGTGTGATCATGGTTGTTAGTAGACTAGACTTTTCATCTAGACGTACATGCCAGTAAGCCTCTTTTACGTTTAATTTAGAAAATATTTTAGCATTTAGGAACTGTGGCATTACAGCTTCCAAAGTTGGTAACTTAAAATGTTCTCTTTTTAAAGCAGTGTTTAGATGTCTTGGGTCAATGCAGATCCTTAAATCCCCATTTGGCTTTTGAACCACAGCCATCTGGCTGACCCACTCTGTTGGTTCATTTACAGGAATTAATATTTTCCTTTTTACTAATGTCTCTATTTCTGCTTCCACTTTCTTTTGAAATGCAAACGGTATATTACGACAAGGTGATACCACCGGAGCTATGTTTTCATTGACAGTTAATGATGTTTCACTTAAATCTCCCAGATGACATTCCATTGTTTTTACTTGTGACATGAATCTATCTTCATTTAATGTGATTAGATTTAAACTTTGGCATGTTTTACGGCCTAATAAGCATTGATAGTGGTTCTCTACAACTGTGAATGTTACCAAGTAATTCTTTTTGTTTTTAGGATTCATTATTATTAAGTTAGCAGTGCCCTCAGTTTTTAATTTGGAATTATTCCACATTGTTAATGTTTGAACAGTCTTCTTAATTTGTGTCTTTTTAACATATTTCTTACATATGATGTTAACATCTGCTCCTGTGTCCAGTTGAAATCTTATTTGTTGACTGTTTATCATGAATAGTGCTGTCATTCTGTCCCTATTTATGTTTAACACATTTATTGAGTTTAATTGTTCCTCTTGGTCAAATTCATCCATAGCATTATGCATGTGTATTTTGTTCTTAGTTTTACACTTAACTGCAAAATGGTTTTTTACCTTTGCATTTATCGCAAATTTTGCCCCAAGTCGGACATGATGTTCTGTTCACAGCATGTCTGCCTCCACAAAACCAGCAATCTATTAGGTTGTTTCTGTTGTCAGTTTTCTTTTGTTCTATCTTATCTATCTTCACAACAGTTTCCTTATTTATCTCTGCCAATCCTTTTGCAGTTTGCTCATATGTTTGGCATATATCTAAAAACTTCTTCAACTTCAAGATCATCATGATTCAATAATCTCTCCAGTCTTTTCTCCACGGATAATACGATTTTGTCTCTAATCATTCTATCCTTTTCCTTGAAATTACATTTTTCAGCCTGAGCTCTAAGCTGCGTAATGAACACATCACAAGATGACACCTTTTCTATGTTCCAAAATCTGAAACTTTCCAGAGCTTCATTTTTTCTTTAGTAATATTTGCGGGTCATTCACGTCTTCATTCTCATCCTACTGCAACTGCTCACAAATCTCTTGGGCCTGAGGTCCAGCACAATGTAGTATTATTGCTTTTTGTCTGATTTTAGGTTTTTCTTCAGCTCCTATTGCTAACAGAAACAGTTCCACTTGTCTTCTCCATTGACGAAAGTTTTCACTGACATTACCTTCAGTCACATTTAACTCTGTTGGTGGTTTAAGTAGACCTTCTGCCATCTTCAATTAAAACTTTACTATAGTATATCTACCGTAACTGAATAACCCCGAGCCTCTCTATATATAATTATATATTCTAGACCAGTGATTCCCAAAGTGGTCTATATAGACCCCCAGGGGTCTATGAAGACTTTCAAGGGGTCTACGAAAGTGAAAAAACAAATTGGGGGTCCATGAGATGTCCAAGGGGGTCTATGATAATAGATTTCATATAAGCAGGTCGTGACTTTAATTTTTACATCCCATTAATGTAATTCTTCACACTATATATAATATGTAACTTAGTTAATCATTTAAATATTTATCCTGCTATTCAAACGAAAGATTGTTGTATATAATTTCAATACTTATTAAAATAACTTAATTTTGTTTTCATGTAAATAATGTTTAACAAAAAGAAATGTAGACTGTCTAACGTTGATTATATAAAGTTGTACATTCTTTCCTTGTCAACCAAGCAGTTACCGATTGCCTTTTTTATGACAATATGAAACTAATTACGCTTGAGGATCATCTGCGACAATATCACCCTGATAAAAAGATATAAATTTGAAAAACTTTTGAACTTTCAAAGATAAAGTTCAGAATAGACCCACAAAATCTCTATTCAACATCATGTAGAGAAGATGGAGGTTTATGAGTCTTACAATATCTGTTCACTTATAGCAAAATAATGGTGATGTGGTAGTGGTTAAGTGCTTGGCTTCCGTAATTGGGGTCCTGGGTTCGAATCTCTGTGAATTTTGAATTTCAGGATTTTCAGGGCTCCCTGAGTCCACCCATCTCTAATGGGTACCTGAATTATGTTAGTAAAAGTAAAGGCGGTTGGTCGTTGTTCTGCCCACATCACCCTGCTCGTTAACCGTTGGCCAAAGAAACAGATGACCATAACACCATCACAATGTCTGAAAGGGGAAATTTACTTATTTATGGCAAAATGCAGAAAAACACCATAAGTAAAACATTGATTTTTACCAGCCGTTGTAGTTTTAAAACCTGTTTTACACAAACCCACATCTGATATTAATAAAATAATTTCTTTAAGCATCAATACAGTTCAAGGTTGCTTCGGTGGCATAAGTTATAAAATTAAAAGCTTCATATGTAATTCTTTGCAAACGACATATATAAGTTTGGGCTCAACAGCGTCACAGGTTCTGACAGGATGTAGTGGTGTGTGCTGCAAACTGCATTATGGTCGCCGGCTCCTTATTTTTCCTCAGGTTAACCCACAAAACCTTTCCCATATTTGAGTTGCAAGACAGGAGAGTTTTGAATTCAGTTTTACTTCTGCTAGGTGGGTAGCCAGCCTAGACTAATGAGCCCTTCATGCTCGAAGCTTACTGGTTTAGGCAACAGTCACTCGCCTTCGCTCTTTCTCCCGATAGTGATAACATCTTCGCGCGGACTCAATATTTTAGCAACTCTACGCCAACAAATACACGAGAAACTGCTCTTTGCGAAAACTCTCACAATGATACTTAAGGCCATTGTGTTTGGAGATTCCAGCAATACATAATGCTATTTTAATTGGTTTTGAATTTTATCAATAAAAAGAGAGATCTCTAAAATCTCTAATATGTAGCTTTAAATTACTTTTTCACTTTTCAACTCTCTACAGATAGAAATTAGGAGACGTTTTGGCTGAGCGGTAAAGTGCTTGGCTTCTGAACCGGGGGTCCCAAGTTTGAATCCTGTTGACTTGAATTTCTAATTTCGGGATATTTTGGGCGCCTCTGAGGCCACCCAGCTCTAATGGGTACCTGACATTAGTTGGGGAAAGTAAAGGCTGTTGGTCGTTGTGCTGGCCACATGACACCCTCGATAATCGTAGGCCACAGAAACAGATGACCTTTACATCATCTGCTCTATAGACCACAAGGTCTGAGGGGAACTTTACTTTACTTTTTGTACAGATAGAAATAAGTTTTAAAAATGTTGAATTTACAAAAATTTGAAAGTTAAGCAGGGGGTCTACAGAAAACCAGAAAACATGGCAAGGGGTCTATGAGACAAAAAGTTTGGGAACCACTGTTCTAGACTGAAATAACAAGACTCTGGATATAACTTATAAGACATGAAATCAGCTGTTTAATCTAACGCCATATTGGTTGACAACAACAGTTACAAGGGAAGTTACTCCCTAACACCGATTGGTGCAACCTATTTAAAACACACAAGTATTATATAAGACTAATAAATAACATCCGACATTTTTACCGTGTTCCGCAATGTGACTTCTTAAAAAATCCTGTTCCATATCTCAGTCGATTTGAATGTAAAATTTAAATATATGTTAAAAAAACTAAACAATGCGTCTATTTTTATCGGAAAATGGATGGGCAATGCTTTTAGTTTTTCCATAGGTCTAATTACGGAGCAAAAATTGAAAACTAAAAGTAGCTCAAGTAGCTGCAAACTGTTCTGCAATAGTGACTCTATTATATATATAGGCCTATATGATTTAATGAACTACCGTACATCGTGATGGACTAAACAATATTGAAATAGGCCTACTACTAGACTACACTAGATATAACTAATATAAGTTCTAATTTACAAATTAGATCTAGATATAGACCTAGTTCAAGAATATCTAGATATAGTAGATTCTAGACACCTAGTCATAAGATCTACAAGACAACATTCTTTTTCTTTTCATGATTCATCAGACGTCACAACTGTCCTGTCACCATGACCACAGATATCAACAAATAGGACAGTTACATTATCAATATGGCGCCAAATATAAATGTATATAAGACCGATTTATATCAATATGGAAATATGAAAATGTTGAATATCAGAATATGATAACAGCATAATGTGGAAACTATGTCTGCCTGGTCGTGCGGTTTGCTCGCTGGACTGTCGTTCGGATTTATCGGTGGTCGAGGGTTCAAATCCTGCCCGCTCCCATCCCCCGTCGTCCTGCGGGAGGTTTGGACTAGGAAGTAAACTATCTTCAATTCTGAAGGAACATCCGAAATATGTAAAACAAACAAACCACTGATTATTACCAAGGTCCGGATTTAGGGGAGGACAATTAGGACTAACTACACCGGAATCTCGAGCCCAATAAAAGCTAGGCGGCCCCTATTCCCAAGCAGCTCGAATAGGTGGAAAAAAACTTTCATTCCCAATCAGCTGTATATAGGCTATAACCCAATTGTGTTTACACCAAAATCCTATTCCTATTCATAATTGTAAAGAATATTTGTTACATTTATATGTGTATTTATGTTTATGTATGCTTTGTGTGTGTTTTGTCTGTTTTTCTTGTAGTCTCCTTTGTTCTATTTATACTGTTCATGCAATGTGTTTCAGTGTTTTTCTGAAGTATATTTATTATGTTATTAGTGTGTATTAGATTTTCCTGTTACATTTTCATCTTCTTGTTCATACCAATAAAATGGAGTTGTAACTTAAACATCAGTGTTGTAATTAAAACACAATTGATAAAATAGCATGGTAAGTCGCAGCGGAGGGACGATAGTGCATTCTGTAACATACAACTATTAAAAGTGACCACAATTAAACCTCTTGAAAGCAATAATGGCTAAACCTCTCTCAACTGCCTCTCAGATTGTATGTTGCGAATACAAGACTATGATATATCAGTAGTTTATAAAAAAAAGGGAAATCCCACTTCCAGTCACTGTGATAAATTGAAGGGAAGTGACGTACTCAACGAAATAATTATTCACGGGACATCACAAACACATAAAAATATTAAAAACAATGTCTGCCTTGAGCATAGCTTCTTCATCAGCTCTAGGCTTGAACGAAACCATAGACCGAAACTTTAAATTTGTTAAAATTCCTTCTCAGCCTAGCCTCTATTATAATATATCTCTAACAGTACTCACCAACTGCACTACTTGGATAGCGGTGTGCATGGCAGGCTTATGACAAAATATATCTAATATCTACTATATATAGACCTCTATTCGCGAGATCACGAGATGTCTTAAACTGTCGTACGTATCCGCATCAATTTTTGTACACAGGTTCCTTTTACATCCTAGGTGCTCATTAAGAACGCTTTTTGACAGATTCGCAACCAACCGACCGCCATTCGCAAAAAATCACAAGCGTTATCAATCGTCACAATCAACTTTCTCCAAACATTCCCTATAAACACTTTCGTTAATTTGTTCTTTTTTATTATTATTATTTTTAACCAATACAGTGAGCTGATTACCTATTTTCATTGATTGATAAAGTTAAAGGCACATTCCTCGTCCCATATGCTAGGACTAATTTGTACAAATACTCCTTCTTCCCTAGTGCTATTAGAGCATGGAATGGGTTGCCTGAGCTAGCCAGGAAAACCAGTGACTTGGCAGAATTTAAGTCATTGGTTAATATGCATGACTAAATGCATGACGCGTAGGACGTAATCATCTTCTTTTTTGAAGTAACGTCTGTATTATATAAGATAAGAAGATAAGATTGTTACACAAATGTAAAATTCCATTGTTTATTGTTGAATATTTTATAATGCTAGGTTATTACATTATAAACAGACTTAACATCCCCTGAACATGTTGCCTCTGACTTTTTAACGGAAACGGTATAACATTAATATGTAATTCAAACTTTTATTACAATCTAGGCCAGACAATGTAGGCCTACGTTTGTCGCACCCTCAGTCAGCTATTGGTCTTGGGGATTTTTAGGATTTCTTAACTTTAGAAAGTCATTCTGCTTGAGTCTAGCCTGCACTATTTCTTCTAGTATAAAGATTGCAGGTCACAAAATTTAATTAGGAAAGGGTGGGACTGGTCGTATCTGAATTGTTAGAGGAATCATCCGAGCCAAACGAGCAATTTTTCTCAAACTTTTACCTTTGGCACCCCGCAAAACGTTAAATCTTTTTTCTTTTAAAAAATTTTGTTTTGTATAACCGAAAAATTCTTACTGGAATTAGTATAAGAGAGTCATCACGTCCCTCTCCATCCGGGGAAGAGCCGTTAATTTGCTCCGCCAAAAGCATTTTCCTTCGTTCTAAGCTTCATAATATAAACTCTTTTTCAGTCGTCTACAACGCATTTTTCTTCCCGTAGTAAGAAGATCCCATGTCTATATTAAAATATAACGGAGTGGAACACGTTAAGATAATCTTCGCGATAGATATAAGTAATGACCCTTGCTGCGAAATGAAATACTATTTTTAAATGTTATCGTAAAATAATTTGAATGGCTTCGCCCTCTCCCCAACGGTCAGGATGTCGCCCCCCACTTTGAGAGAACGTCGCACCCCCCCCCCCCCCCATGCGGTGAACCCCACAGTTTAAGAAAAGCTATTATAAAAGTTTATAATGGGATTGTTGTCCTAAGATCATCCTCGCGTTTAGCAAAGCGTTTTCTAGCGGGTCTATTCTGTTTACGCAACAAAAAAAAACAAAAAAAAAGACGCAAACAGTACCTATGTATGTTAGTCTATAGAAATGGGTCCGTTCTGCTGTAAAAGGATGTAGATTCTAAAGAATCGCTTTGGTGAAGAGGCATTAAAATGTTTTCTTTACAAAAATCTTTTGAACCAATCTTGTTGCTAAGGTAGAATGGTTCTACTTAGAGAGGATGAAACGATGGCCCTTAAATTAATAATTTAATTCCCTAAATTTTTGGTAATATGTCGTTTTTACCTTATTAATACTAAAATATAAAATACTGCAATGAAATTACAACCAATATTTGTTTTTGAAATATACCACCTTTGCATTCCCTTGTAAGACTTAAAAAATAAAGATCTGTGATAACCCGTTTTAGCTCACTTAAGGTATCACTCGGGTCCAAGCATTTAATTAATTTATTTAAACACATTTTATTTTATATTTTATATATTTATATCATGACTATTGTGGCTAGATATTCAAGCAATCTGACTAGAGTTTATAACTTATTCTTACCACATGTATTTAGCTATTAGTAATCTGTCCAATGTAAACTGTAGCTCACGATGAGCCCTTAATGTATTATGATTGACAAATTCCTTGGCAGGGAATTATCATAACATGTAATAACATATTACCAAGTATGCATTTACTCTCAGTCCTTGGCAAGGAATCCCTTAATCATATATGTATTTTATTCTATCGGCCATGTTGGCCAGGATGTATTACTTAGGCAAAACCTTGTTATCTACTTGTTCTCTAGTTTGGAGACTTTGTCCCATCTATGTTTACTTATGTGAAAGCATGGGCGAGTGTCAGTCGTTGATCTCCCCTTCCCTTTCATCTCATTTATCTATGCAATGTGTATAATTGCTATCACCGTGATTGGTGAGCCTTACCTTATCATTTATTGCTATTTGTTATTTCCCTTTATGGGGTCTCCAATTAATCCCATTGTTATCTCTCACGATGGAATACAATATTTATTTGTTATTTTATGAAACTAGCTTATAGTTTCTCTATATCATTCTGAAGATGTCCTTCACGGAAAGGCATCTATATCCGAGTAGTGTCGTTAGTGCTAACCGATTTATGCATCATGTCGGAGCTTTTATTTATAGGCGACCTCCACTAGGTGACATATCAACCAAACGCTGATACCAGATTTGTTGACATCAGATATGCAGTTACCAGCCCTATTTACTCTTCATAAGTGTCGAAACAACAACGCTAGCCACAGACTCGTCACTGGCTTGACTGATGGTAGCCGCAGCTGAGCTCTGCAGCTATACATTGTTGGAGTGCACCCGGAGCCTGGATCCACCCGTGACCTCCGAAGGCGCCGATCCACCACGCCAGCCCGCCAGCAGACAGCGTCAGCACCAGCCACACTCGTCTCATCAGTGAAGCACCTCGACCTAAAGCTAAGCAACCAGCCTAATGACACTCAGACCACTTGGCTCCTGGCATCTAATGATGATAGACTTATCACTTATACATGTAAATACCCTAGATCCCATCCTTGCTACTGTACAGCATTTCACCTTTTAATTATTTCTCTTGTATAATAAACTGTACATAATTTACATCTAATTATAGTATTTGTTGCCTGCATTATAACGCTGTGCCTGTAGATTATATTATGTGCAAGTGTGGGTTCTCAAATCATAAAACCCCCTAGACACCCAAAAAACGGCTAAATCCGAATCCACCTATTGTCACAAGATCTAGATAAATACAGTAGATGTCAGCATGGGCGTCCGCTAAGGAGTGAAATGCTTTTATAACTGCTGAACACGTAGTGCTTCCACTGGTGACGGAAGTACATTTGTAGTAGACTAGCCTAGGCTTATCAGGAATTATTGGCTGACCATGTACGTGCACGTCGTGCACCCCTCTGAATTCGGAGAAACCAAATTTTAGCCAGTTTTTTCCACCTTCAAATCAATTAACTTCTGCTAGGAAGCAACTTAACATGTAGTGCTTCCACTGAAATAAAGTTAATAAGAATAAGCTATTATTGTAATAAACTAGAATAATCTAATCTATAGTTCGAATCCGACCATGTGCGCTTTATTATAGGCTTGCAATTCAATATTCTATAGCACGTTAGTCGTGAAGATTTGTTTTCATTTGCACATAATTATAGTTATCATTATATTTATTTTTTGGGTTACCTAGGGCCATACCGCGAACAAACGGCAAACGCAGATACCGGTCATTTTGGTCTCGAAAGTTGGCACGTCTTGTCAGACAACGAAAAGCGGCATGAAGAAAGCACGCTAGACCAGGGGTCGGCAACCTTTTGAGTCGGAAGAGCCAAAATTACAATTTACAAAATTTCAACACCTTTAAAGAGCCACAAGATTTTTTTCTTCCAAACAATAATTAGTACTCGCATTAATAAAGCTTTTCTTATAAAAAAACGAATCTATTTATTCAAAAGAGAAAATATCAATTTATTTTTATATAAAGTGTTTTACACACAAAAAAAGATTATATATATATATATATATATATATATATATATATATGGTTCTATTGGATAATTACTTATTTCAGTATAAAATTTAAACATTTACATACAACTCTAACCTGTATTTTAATAGGCAAACAAATTCTGTGATAACTATGGTTTGCATGGTTTTAGAAAGTTTGGATAAATTTGGCTCAATACTTGTTTTTAGTTTCAAACACGACTCTAAATTTTCATTTGTTATTTGGCATCTTACTTTACTTTTAATTGCTTGCTCGCACGAATATACCGTTCCGACGATAGTCAGCCTTCCAAATGCCATCTTTTTCACCTGATTCTAGCAATCTGGAAGACTATTCCATGCGTCGAATATAAGTTCCTCATCTCGCTGACCACTTTTGTTGCGTTACATTTCTGGAGCTCCAACTCTTCCAACTTGATTTTCAACTCTGTATATTTTCCACTACACAAAGTTTTACTTTATAAATCGATAAATTGCATGTCTAAAGATACGGTATCAATTTCAGAAGGTTTGATGTGGATTTCGATACTATTAGTGTTGAGAAGATTTTTTTTTTTATAAATGCTACAGCCATTTTGTTAGTTTTTAATTGCTCAAATAAATTCAATTTTAATTTTTCTTTCTGTGTTGAAGTACCTCGTGTTAACATTTGCACTGGTTTTATCGCAATATTGCTTTACAAATTGAAAATGAAGTACCTGACCGCTCTGAATAATTTCTGCAAAAATGTTTGTTTTTTTTTCGAAAAAAACGAATTCTTCTGCCAAAGCATAGACTTGCAGTTTTAGATTCAGTTCATTTGATTTCACTGTTATATACAACATAAAGTAAAATGCTTGCAACCATTTGTCGTTCTCTAATTCAGGGTGATTAATTTAGGAATGAGTTGAATTCATTCAAGCACTAAGCAAAACGTTTCAATACCTTACCTTTAGAAAGCCATCGCACTTTATTGTAAAGAAGGAGGTCAGAAGTCTCCATTTAGTTAAGAATTCTTTAAACTGACGATGATAGAGTGCTTTTGACAAGATACTGTTAAAAATCTGGATTACCAAATTCACGACCTCAACTATTTCGGCCGGAGATGTTTGGACACAAAGGTGTATTAAGTAGTAAAACGTAAGAATTTCTTGGTTTAGTTTGCGCCAAGGAATTGTAGTTGCTCCTTTATTTTTTCCTGTCCTACTTTTGGCTCCATTGGTTGCTATTGAAACGATTTTATTTATAAAGATTACAGTGTCTTCAAAGTATTTTTTGCATGCCATTAGCTGTATCTTCTCCTCTAGTTTGTTACGAGAGAGATAGAAATCCTAGAAGTTTTTCTTTTGGACCTTGGGAAGGCATATATGCGATAAAAAGTTTAAATTGTGCCTTGTCTTTTATGTTGCAAGTTATAAGGCAAAAGAAATGTGAATATCTTCTACCTGCAAATACTTACATTTTAAGACATGGGGGCGCTGAAAAGGGAGTACAAGTGGCTGAGAGATAGAATCGAATCAGAACGATTTTTAAATATTTTTATTTTCGATAAAATAAATAATATTTGCGCATGGAACTAAAGAGCCGCAGCTGAACATCCAAAGAGCCGCAGGTTGCCGACCCCTGCGCTAGACAAAAAACAGCGGAAACGAGACGAGCCTACAATAAACTCACGGCATTGGTAAGAGAAACAGTGTCAGAAGAATCACTTAAGAAATGGTCGGATATCTGTGCAAAGCTGGACCTCGCGGATGGACGACAGGCATGGAAGTTACTAAACAACCTGACTGGAGTGGGGGAACCGAGGGTAGCGGAACCTATACAAACACCAGGCGTCCCTGTTATAACTGAGAAGAAAGAGCTGAGGCTTTGAACACACATTTCTCTGGGGTCTCTAAAGCTCATAAGAAAACTTCTATGTCGATGGCCTCGATCGCATCAGAAAAGCCAAAGAAAAACGCAGGTTTGTCGACAGCGAGGCTGGGACAGAGACTTTTTACAATGATGGAAGTGGCTTTCGCTATCAAAAAGGCTAGGCTTCACAAAGCAGCAAGGCCAGATGGCATCAGCGAAGAAATGCTAAAAAAACCTTGGTACACTTGGCCTCCAAAAACTGCACGACTTACTAAAACGGACCTGGATTCAAGGGGATTTCCCAAAGGCATATAGATTGGCTACCATTGTTCCCATTCTTAAAAAAGAACGCTAACAGCCCAGAGAGCTACAGACCAATTTCCATCACATCGTGTGTGGGGAAGGTTGCTGAGAGAATCATTAACCGTCGACTAACGTAATTTCTCGAGTCCGACAAATTAATTTGCCAGGAGCATGATGGTTTCAGACAAAAACGCAGTACGATGGACCAAGTAACGGTTTTTATGCAGGAAGTGGCGGACGGTTTACAGAGAGGCGGTAGGGACACGAAGGGTGAGTCGACACATTGCAGTCTTTCTCGATCTAAAACAGGCGTACGACAGGGTCTAGAGGCAAGGCTTGTTGCTAAAATTGATGAACCTTGGGGTAAACTCCAATATGTATCGGTGAATAAAAAGCTTCCTAAGGGATCGGTTGGTTCAAACACGTTATGGCAAGCACTTGTCCAATAAGAAAGTCTTAGAGCAGGGGTTGCATCAGGGATCGTCACTCTCATGCACGCTTTTGTTTTTGGTTTACATCAACGACTTGACCGAACGCCTCATGTGTCGCTCTCTGCTCTTTGCGGACCATCTGCTAATCTGGAAAACTGGGAGGTCTGCAGTAGCTCTAGCTGCGGAACTCCAACGTGACGTAGTCACGGTTTCTTGCTACACACGATTGTGGAACATGAAAATTAACTATGCCAAAACGGTCTGGACCATCTTCACTCTAGGCAAAGATGTACACAAAGAAATTACTTCTCTCTCAATCAATGGTACAGCTCTGAAGATGGAAGCCAAGCCTAAATACCTGGGAGTCACCCTGGACCCCAAGATGGGTTTGTCCGACCACGTGAGACTAGTGCGGGAACAAGCATCGGAGAGCCTTAAGGTGGTAAAGCGATTAGCCACGACCAAGTGGGGGGCCAAGGCAAACGTTTTGCGGGCCCTCTACATTAGGTCTGTAAGGGCAAGGATGGAGTACTCGTCTCTTGCACAGGTCTATGCTTCGCAAACGTCTCTAGCGGGGCTGGACTCTGTGCAGAACCAAGTTACTTGACTAATCTGTGGTGCATTTCGTACGACACCAATAGCAGCGGGTGAGGTCATGACAGATCTCCCGCCCCTGAGCTTGCGAAGGGAGCGGGCCGTTATCATCGCTTTCGAAAAATTCAAAAGAAGGCTTCCCCGTCAGAAGTCTGGTCGACAACTGAAGGGGTGGGGATCGGCTGAATCGGAACTCTTTCATGCACTCTGTGCGCGAATAGTCCAAGGAGGTTGATCATCCCCAGTACAGAGCAGCTTTCGTCTGCATGGGGCCTCTTCACAGGTGAATTCTCCTGGACTCCAAGAGGTGAGGAAATCGCTGATTAAAATGTACAAAACGATTCCTCCAAAGCACGGCCAGGAAAACTACCGCACAGTATCCAGCCGATACCATTAAAGTGTTCACAGATGGTTCTACGAGAGAGAACCTAGGACATTTGGGTATGGCGTGGTAGTACGATTCCCTGGCTCCACTGAAAACGACGAAATTCTGGGTACGTGTTCTGGCATGAACAACTATGTAGCTGAAATGGTTGCAATTCAAAATGCAGTAGAGTAGGTCTACACTGAAGAACGACTTAAAGACAAAACAGCACAACCCGTCCTATTGTGCTATTCACAGACTCTTTGTCGTGCCTACAGGCCATTGAAAGCTCTGCTGGAACACTATAGGCCTACCGGAACCACTGGCAAAAATACTGGTGTGCGCAGAACGCCTTCAAGAAAAACAGCATTCGGACAACCTTACAGTACATATGTCGGCATCGAAGGCAACACGAAGGCTGACTTACTAGCCAAGCTCGACACAAAACTGGACGAGCCACAGACATTTGAGCAGGCTCGAGCAATTGTAGACGAGCGGACGAGGGGAAAATGGCACCGGAATTGGGAAAACGGAAGCACAGGCAGGGAGGTCTGGGAAAACTTGAAGAGACCCTCTAAATCGGACCAATAGTGGCAGTTTAACATGGAAGAAGAGGTGACAACCGCTAGATACAGAACGGGACATTGTTCAATCGGAGCCTATTTAGCTAAATTTAAACCTAACTTCGAGTTACGTAGACACTGCAAGCAAGACGACGAAACGGTTAACCATCTGCTTTACGAGTGCGCGATACTACACCCCAAAAATGGCCATTTGAGTGAAAAAGAAACTGGTATGCAGGGTGAGCTAGCACTCTACGGAGACAGGGCAACTCTGCATGCAACGAACTGCTGCTTTCCTTGTCCGTGTTATCAGAGAATAGATCTCTCAACACGGTGCCCTAGTGCGATGAGACTCACACGGTTTGAAATCCAACCGTTACAGACAGACAGATGAACAGACACACCACAGAAAACTATGGAGTCAATCATTTTTTAAGAATTTATTTTTGCAAAAACCGATAGGCCTACTTATCTTGAAATTCTATAATTGTCTTTTCACTGTAGTTATTTTTTTAATACGTCTGGGGCGCATAAAAAAAACAACATAAAACTTATGCAGCCCAGGAGGTGCAATTGTGACACCCATGTTGTCTTTTAGTGAAAACACATAAACTTTAACCTTTACACTTGCATATATTATATGAGCCAATGAGAGTGGGCCAAGTCAAGTTTCAGCTTTCCGTACTTGGGAATAGTTCATTGGTGAAAATACTGTTCGTGGTGTGCTATGATTGGTTTATTCCATTGCGGAAAGGGAATTCCCTGCTACATGTAGTCAGTCTACTGCAATTCTTGTTTCATTAAAGTGCAAAATAAAATTAACCGGTTCAGACATCCTGTCTGTCTCCTTGCGACTGTCATCGTAGATCTAAACTTGTCTAGATTAGATCCAACATCCTCGTCTGTGAAACAGACGTTGGACAAAGATGGCAAAAATAAAGCATTACTTTTTATTGGGATTAGTATGCTGTATTCTTTTCGCAGGTAGACAGATATAGATTATGAGTAGAGAGTAGATAGATTAATTTTTTCCTTCTTAATCGTTAGACATGAGACTCATGAGTACTTTACTTAACTATACTGACAATACTATTAGTATTACTAGATTATAAATTTTAAAATTTATGATACATTTACTTCCAGCCACATTTATCATTATTGACATTATCATATGATGACATATGATTATCATCATATGATCTTATCATTATGATTATTGTTATAGATCTAGAGTAACTTACCGTTTATCGAACAAGTTAAGCTCATTCGCCGACATTTTTTATGTTTGAATTAGTGTATCTCCGTAAAAATTAGACCTAGAAAAAAACTGATTGTATCTATGAACTCCTCATCCATTTTTCTTTTAAAGTAGACATGTTTTATTCTATTACTACTCAAAGTTAAACTTATATTTGATGTTAAAGTGGGTCAGGTCGATGATTTCAAAAGCTTAGCTTATCGAACATATTAAGAACTTATCAAACACACGAGAAGTATGGTGTTTTAAAAGTGTTATAATCTTTAAATTTTGTGAAAAGTATGGTGTTTCAAAATTGTTATAATCTATATTTTTTTATTTATATCATTTTCTTTTTACAACATATTAAGAACTTATCAAACACACGAGAAGTATGGTGTTTTAAAAGTGTTATAATCTTTAAATTTTGTGAAAAGTATGGTGTTTCAAAATTGTTATAATCTATATTTTTTATTTATATCATTTTCTTTTTACGCCATGTCAAGACAGACAGATTTCAGTAATTTTCACATGGTCCACATTGAAGGAATCTATCACTGATCAGCTCTGCTTAGTCGGCTTGGAAACTAACGGTGCTAAGCCCAGTAACGCATTACTTTAGTACTTATTTAGGTCTAAGCTATTTTGAGACATAAGGCCATTAATAAATTAAATCCAGATATTATTTATCTGAGGGAGAGCCTAATAAGCTTTGGTAGCCCTTCCCAAGTCACTGCAGGACACAACAGTTTACTTGGACCAACTTGGTTGACCTAAAAACAAAACATACAGTACGCAGCCCTACGTAACTAGCCGCCGATCTAGCACGCTCAGTGTATGTAACAGCCCAAAAGTCAGTGCTAGATATTTTTCGATCTGGGCGGGGAAGGGGGGGGGGTGCTGAAAAGCTATGGTAGCTTGCGAGCTGTGTTACCTACAGATGTTGATAGATCCGCCCTCCCTAAACCACCTGGTTGACCAAAAAAAAAAACACAGTATTTTAGAGCACGCTTAATATTTGTCACACATACACAAACAACATATCTATATATCTATCACGCCTAGTGTTTGTGACCTAATTAGCGGCTTGACCGTAGGTACTCGAATGATGGCTCCTCCCCCTTTCCCCATAACATTGTTCTTACTACAACTTGAACAATGTTTTGGGGCTGTGTTGGTGACCTGTGTGTTGGGCTATCACTGACCATTTTTTTTTAGTCTGGTGGCTGCGTTTAGATTGAGTCTTGAAATTTACGTTGTTACTTTGCACTGAAAAAGTGTGAATGTTGGAGAGTGGAATTGCGTAAGAAGAAAGCGCGGGTAAGGGGGTGTAGGCAGAATAAGAGAGTGGTTAAATGGGTTATTGTTATTATTTTGAGTATTTGTGATGTTTCAAAGGAGTGTCTTTGTAGCGCATTATGAGCTTTATCATACTTTATGGTAGTATATATATATATATATATATATATATATATATATATATATAATTTTATAGACCCTGCGCCACACGTCTAGATCAAGAAGCACAACTGACTGTGTATTTGAGGCTGACGTCACATTTTAATGGTCGCTCAATTATTGATGATCTCTTGATACAGTGTCTTGACTGTTTCTCTCCCCCCCCCCCCCCCCCCCTTTTTTTTTTTTACCTACCAAAGACAGTTTATTTCAAAATACCATATCTACATTCTATACCTCCCCCTTAGCCCTTTCGTTTTATTATCTCTTCACATAAAGCACATGCGCTAGGTATTTCTTTATAACACATAATTCAGAAGTTAATAGAATGGGGCATCTGAAAAAAAAACAAACAACTGGATATATTCTAAATTCATTGTTCCTGTGTTATATTCTAAATTCATTGTACCTATGATATCACAACAATGATAATAGCGTCAAAAGTATATGTGTCATAAAATCATACTTTTAAAATGGGTACAATTAGTGCATATCGATGTAAATATATTTACTTAAAAAAATATAGCACATTTACGGTAAACCACAAAAAGCTGATACAAATTGTAACACATGGGTAATTTATATATGTACTTTGCATTACATCATTTAAAAAAATAACAATTAAAAAATATATAATTTAAATATTTTGTCTTCTTTGGGTTATATTCCTTTGTGTTTATTTTTAACATTAAAATGGTGTTCGATATCTTAGAAGCTGAGATTGCTTATATAAAAACAGCTATTATCAAACACCCCCTTTTTAAACCTCTATTTTCATGTTTAGGTAGCAAAGGACACTTTAAAAAAAATAGTTGCAAATATTTCTCAGCCTAATTAGAAGCGTATTATATAGGTTTTGTTGAGCTGAAGCATCATTGGCATTAAAAAATACCCTTAACCCGAGACACACTTCATTCTTCCCAAGAGGTCAAAAAAAGTGAAATTTTTATACCAATATTACCAATGCACTTTGAATATAAGTAAAAAAATTATCCTCGGGTGAAAATGAAACTAAATATAACTTAACTATAAAGAAATGGACAATGCACAATAGGAATGAACTAGTTTCGTCATAATTATCGAAATAAAGGAGAATTTTAAAAAATACAATGGGGTGTTCGATAAGTACCTTAAAACGAAGGTGTTCGATAGATGTAAGTTACTCTAGATTGACTAGATCTAGATCTAGTCCTAGAATCTAGATCTATGTATTGTATTATATATCATTAAAAAAAAATTTATTATGTATGCTGAATTTCTAAATCTAATTTTCTTGGTTTGATTGAAGACACAATCAAATGAAATTAAAGTAAAAAGTAACTTAAAGTAGACTCTAGATCTAGAGTAACTGACACTGACATCAATGAATATGATCAATCGAATAAGTTTTTTATGTTTGAATTTGTGTATGACTTTGGTTGTGTATCTCCGTAGGAATGACACCTAGACCTAGGAAAAAATTATTGTATCTATGATCTATGAACTCCTCATCCATTTGTCTTAAAAAGTAAATATTAGATCTATATTATGTTTTATTGTATTACTCTCATAGTTAAAATTATATTTGATGTTAAAGATCTATATTATGTTTTACTGTATTACTCTAATAGTTAAAATTATATTGATGCTTTCATGAGTTTCGAACACCGTTTTACCGCTAAATCTACCTTCAAGAATCGAACGTCTTAAGAAACTCATGAGAAGTATGGTGTTTTAAAAGTGCTATAATCGTAAAATTTTGTGAAAAGTATGGTGTTTCAAAAGTGTTATTTATAATCTTTAAATTTTATTTAGATGTCATTTTCTTTTAAGCCATGTCAAGACAGACAGATTTTAGTCATTTTCACATGCTTCATATCAAAGGTGTTGCTCCACATCACCCATCTCTGCTTAGAAACTGACGATACACATAAGATTAAGTGTAAAGTGCTAAGCCCAGTAACGCATTACTGACATATTACCATACCGGTACTTATTTAGGTCTTTACTAAGCTATTTTGAGATATAAGGCCCTTTATAAATCCAGACATTATATATTTGGGGGAGAGGCTTAAAAGCTTTGGTAGCCAATAGATAATCCCGCCCTCCTCAAGCCATTGGAGGACAATTTACGTGGTTGACCTAAAAACAAAACATGCACGGCTCTACGTATCAAGCATGCTTAGTGTATGTAACAGCCCAAAAGTCAGTGCTAGATATTTTTTGATCAGATCGGGGGGGGGGGGGGTGCCTATGTATTCAGAATATAAGCTAATCAATTACCACTTGTTAAAGTTCAGAATGGATGATAATTATTATAATGCATAATTTTAAAGGTGTCCAAGCTTTAGACGACGATGACGATGATGATGATGTAAAACTGGAAGATGATATTGGCAAAAGTCGGGATGGGTCAAGAACTGATGATGAAGTAGTTCAAAGGTGATTTATTTTTCAATCAGTATTGGTTAGGAAAAAAAAGTTTTTTTGATAGAATTTAGGATTTAATGTGTGTATATGGAGGAAGTATAGTCTTTAGGTGGTAGGCCAGGTGAATTTTTAGTAGTGCTGCTATTGATGCACTATTTTTGTGTTTTTTTTTAACCAATAAAGGTTATTGGTATTTTCAGAATTCTGCTCTCATATTTGCTGGTTTAGTAGTTTTATTTGCTACTGCTTAAGTTATTTATAGGGTTTGGGGACTATTCCATTTCTTGAATTTAGGGGATTTTCTAAGCAAAACTTGGGTTTCATAGCTAAAATGTATTCTCATATATCAATCCATTACTCAATTGCATGCCTGTTACAAGTAATGTAGATATCTGATCTATATAATTTATAGGATGACTTCAGGCGAAGTATACAATTTTGTATTGATCACTTAAAAGTTTATGAATGTATACATCAGCTATACCCCTTGATTTATTCCCAGGCTTCTCGTCTTCTACTTATCTTTTTTTTTTTTTTTTTAACATTTCAATAAACAGGCCTAATAACTATTCCCCTAACATATTTTTTAGCCAGTGAATTATTACATTCAGATGAAACAGTCCGCTCTCTTTCCTTCTATCCCTTCTCTCTCTGGAACACCAATTTTTAAAATAAAAATTTTACCTCTCTGACATATTATATACTTTTGACTTCATTTGGAAAGAAACGCTTTATAATGCTTCCCTGGCACATACATGCACACATTCTTTGAGTCCATGAATTCTAGTATCTCTTTTTCATATGTATGAAAAAAGAATCGCGCATCAATTTACCCAGCTGTTAAAGTTGAATACAGCAAGCACACTTACTCACTAATGATTTCACTTTTAAGAACTTGAAAAATTTATATAAAATATTGGTGAAAAGATTATTCTTTGTTATTATATTAATATAATACTTCATGGACATTTATTACTTTGCAGGAACAAGTATTAGTCATTCTATAGAATACCTAGGCAAAAAATCAGAAGGAAACAAAACTTTTAATTAGTTATTTCCTACTTTGTCTGAAAAAGCCTGGTATTCTATTGAATTTGAGTGCCAGATTTTGTACTTTAACCATGTTTTACTATCTCAAAGTGTATTGTTTCTGAATTTATTTTTAGAGAGGAAGAAGCAATTAGTCTGGATGGTTTGAGTGTAGCCCAAATGAAAGAATTGCGGGAAAAGTCTGAAAAATTTCAGTTTCAGGCTGAAGTGAATCGTATGATGAAACTTATTATTAATTCACTATACAAAAATAAAGAGGTAAAACTTTTTTTTTTTTAAATCGTGCGAGTACTTAGGAAAAGTAAAAATATTGTAGTGCTTCTACAGATCCTTAATGATGGGGGCAATTAAATGAAATAAAGTTACATAATTTTACAAAATGTCAAAAGTTTTATCCCAGACTATTACTGGCAGTTGGAGGTGCAGTGGCTGAGCGGTAAAGTGCTTGGCTTCCAAACTGGGGGTCCCAGGTTCGAATCCTGGTGAAGACTGGGATTTTTAATTTCAGGATCTTTGGGTGCCTCTGAGTCTACCCAGCTCTAATGGGTACCTCTGAATCTACCAGCTCTAATGGGTACCTGACATTAGTTGGGGAAAGTAAAGGCGGTTGGTCGTTGTGCTGGCCACATGACACCCTCATTAACCATAGGCCACCGAAACAGATGACCTTTACATCATCTGCCCTATAGACCACAAGGTCTGAAAGGGGAACTGTACTTTTTTTTCTCTATAAAGTCTAGTGTGGCATGTAAATGTTTTTTGTTTTTTTTGTGTGTGTATGAAACCTATTAAATATCACATTAATAATGAGTGGTTAAAAAAAATAACAATTTTTTTTTATTTTATATCATGCACTGTAACAAAAAAATATCAACATTTCTAAGCTAGAGTCAAATGTGTGATGTTGACCTTGATAATATTTACATTATATTTATCTAAAGAAAACACAGCTCAACTGCTGAAAATTATTTTAATCAAACCCACTCATTTTGTATATATTTATCAGTAATAGGAATTTTCTGAAAATTTTTAGAAATCTGAACATTTCTTCTGATCTATTTTTTCCCCCAAGACCAAAAAAAAATTATTTTCCTGATATTTCTCTGGCAGAAAAATATCAGAAATTTAAGACATTTTTTTAAAGAAAAAAATCTTTGTACTATTTTTCCTGTTTTGTAAGAACACTAACTGGATCTAAGACTTGGTTTTGTACATGTGCACATCCAATATCAGGCTATTTACAAAGTTCTAATTAAAAATGAACTTATTTTTCTCTAAACTCTAGGTATAATATCAAAGTCTAGATCAACAGCTTTATCACTGTTTCTTTTTTAAGCATTTTTAATGGATCCAGAGCATATAAATTCCTTTTCATTCATGTGCCATTTCATAAGCAAAATAAACAGAAGTGTAGTTCATACTTTTGAAGCATATAAAAAAACTCAAGTATGTTTTGATTTTCAAACATTAATTCTTCATAGCTGTTTAAGAGAGAAGTTGTTACAATACCAGCAACGCATTAATCTATTATTAAATGTTCAGACCAGTTATAAATCTAGATACCAAATGCAAAAAAGAATACAATTGTTTTAAATTCTCCCATCTAAATGTACAAACAATAGTTCCTTGCATGCATTTTGTGTGTATGTGAGCAGTAAAGCTCATATAGTTTAATTATATAGCATTTTTTAAAGAAAAATACTAGATATAATTAATTATAACAATTAAAAAACATTTAGGTCGCTGTGACATGCTGTTCAAAATCTGAGGGTGTAGAAAATTTCCTGATATTTTTCCCTTCTCTGATTTACCTAAAGGAAACACATAAATAACTGCAATAACTAACAAGAACAACAAAATGTATTATATAATATATATATATATTATAAATAAATATATATATATTTATTTATTTATAATATATATATATTTATAATTTATTTTTTTATAATATATATATATTTATAATATATGTATATATATATTAAAATATTTATAATATATATATTTATAATATATGTATATAGATATTTATTTATTTATAATATATATATATTTATAATATATGTATATAGATATTTATTTATTTATAATATATATATTTATAATATATGTATATAGATATTTATTTATTTATAATATATGTATATATATATATATTTATTTATAATATATACATATAGATATTTATAATATATACATATGATATTTATAATATATGTATATATATATATTTATTTATAATATATACATATAGATATTTATAATATATACATATAGATATTTATAATATATACATATGATATTTATAATATATGTATATTATATATTTAAAAAATGTATATATATATATTTAAAATATATATATATATTATATTTATAATATATATATATATATATATATATTATATTTATAATATATATATATATATATATATTATATTTATAATATATATATATTTATATATATATATATATATTTATAATTTATGTATATTTATAATATATTTATATATATATTTATAATATTTTTCAGATTTTCCTCAGAGAGTTAATTTCAAATGCTTCAGATGCTTTGGATAAAATTCGTTTCCTTTCTTTAACTGAGCCTAATGCTTTAGCTGCAACTGATGAGCTGACTATCAAAATAAGGGTAAGTTTTACTTCAGAAAATGTTTGAATTGATTTTGATTTTGAACACAAATTCAGGGTAGTTTTTAATCACAAATACCTGCAAATAAAGAAGCAAATTATATATAGTATTGTATAAAAAGAAAAAACCTGCCACTGTAATAAACCAAATTCTATTCTATCCAACATCTTATAATAAAAATGATTTTAGGAATCAATATTTAAGGCATGGTAAGGTTTATAGGGTGCAGCTATAATAGAGATGTGTTCTGTTGTCTGGTTTTTATTTGCTTTGGATAATAAGTTTATTTCATACAGTGCCGAATTATCCGTCATATACATAAAACAATAACCCCCACAACACAATTATTTAATTCTAAGATATATGTAATTTTTTGTTTCTTTCTTCAAACTCTTCCTTTTATTGACTATTTTTGTCCCTCCCCTAGTACTAGTTGTGTTAGTATTATAAGGATGTATTGCTCATTTTTTTTCTCATTTTGTTTTAGTGTTCAATTGAATATTTTATCCACTAAGTTAGTTAAAATAACATTTAATACACGAGTGTGTTTTTATAAATATAGCTGTTATTTTGTGGTAATATAGTAAGTAAGTTGATTAAATCTGCCTTGCCACCACTACCTGTCTGCATCCAGTCATAATGTTTATGAGTTAAGGGAAAGCAGCTGCTCTTGTCTGGCAGCAAGCCCACTTTTTTTATCCTCATGAGTAGCAAGCACACTTTGTGCTAAAAAGAGGGTGGTTTTAGATGGAGAAAATACAAGGTGAATAGTGAATTTAGAATAGTTTTTGTTTATAGTCTTACTTTTATATATATTTTATTGAAGTGTGAAACTCTGAGAAGAATTGTACTGTTTCTGAGAATTGATAAAGTTTGTTTGCACATTAAACCTTTTTATATTGTATGTTATTAATATTAATAAACTAATCATGTACTTGACAAATCTGCTAGGAAAGGTTGTGTGACAGGGTTCCAATTATGAATTTTTGTTAGTACAATTGTGATTATTTTTACAAGATGGATCAAATGTGCTGTTAGTTTTATAAAGTCAGATGTAATAGCAACACATAAAGGTGCAGGTACCTGTTTTAGATTCTACCTGTGTAAGTCAAGGTCATGAGTTCATGTAACCTATTTTTTTCTTCACAAGTTTCACCCCAATTTTTTTTTCTAACTACCTAACAAGATAGGTCAGACACACACTTAACATCACTATTTAAGCTAGAAACTGTATCACTAGTTAAATGCCCTTTACACACACAGTTGAATATTGTTGCATTAACATATTTTTTCTACAAATTAAGTGTAATAATGTTGATAAAAGGAAACTTCTCTTTTTAGAATTTCTGAGGGGTGGGGGTTGGGGTGGGGGGTAACTTTAAAGAAACACCAAGGTGAGATAAATCTTTTTTTTTTTTGTCAGTTGTTCTAAATATAACATTTTTGTAAAAATGTTTCCTCTTGAAAATTACTAAGTATCTTACTCAAAGAAGAAAAATGATTTATTTCTGTAGGCTGACAAAGACAATAAAGTACTGCACATTACAGACACGGGTATTGGAATGACTAAAGATGAACTTGTCAAAAATTTAGGTACCATAGCTAAATCTGGAACAAGTGATTTCTTAGCAAAACTTAATGATGCAAATACAGTTACAGAGACTAATGACCTCATTGGCCAATTTGGTGTTGGTTTTTACTCAGCTTTTCTGGGTAAGTAGCTTTCAATTTGATGTGAAATAAAAATTATTTGTTTTTTAAAGACAAGTTCAGTTGTTGATATTCTATAGTTTGTGTACAGTTGCTGATAGAGTTATTGTGACATCGAAACATAATGATGATGATCAATATGTATGGGAGTCTGATGCTGAGAGCTTTAGTGTCATAAAAGATCCAAGAGGCAACACCCTAGGAAGAGGAACTACAATAAGGTGATAATTGATATTTATGTTTCTATTTTTTAGTAGTAAACAAAATCATTGCACTGCTCATTTATTCAACACTATTCTCACTTTAAACAGTCTGCAGCTAAAAGAAGAGGCTCATGATTATTTGGAAGAAAGTACACTCAAAAACCTAGTCAAGAAGTACAGTCAGTTTATTAATTTTAACATCTATCTGTGGACAAGTCAGGTATTTTTTTTCCCTATAATAAACAAATTCTTTAAAAAAAACAAACAAAAAAAGCCCCATCTGGATTTGTTAGTTAATACCCATTTTGTTTTTTAGTTTATAATTAGTTGAGAATTTTTTTTTTTTGTTAATAATAACATGGTTACATATAATAATATTAAATAAACTTAAATTTTATTTTTTTGAGCTCACTTGTTTAGGCAAAATAGTTTGAACAAACAATCCTATCTCTATATTTCTTTATTATATTAAAATGTGCACATTTTCTTACAAGTTTGTTTTTTTTATATTCTATTTTGCAACCAAAAGGAACAAGAAGTTGAAGAACCAGTTGATAATGAAGAAGCAAAGAGTGAAACTAAAGCTGCTGAGGATGATGAGGAAGAAGGAAAAGTAGAAGAAGAAGAAGAAAGTGATAAACCCAAAACCAAAAAAGTCAAGAAGACTGTCTGGGATTGGGAACTTATGAACAGTGTTAAACCTATTTGGACTAGAAAGTGAGTTACATTGAAACAAACTTTTCTTATATAAAGTTATCAACATTGCATGGATGCAAGATCGCCGGCATGCCATCAAAATCAAAGTAAAAAAAAAGCGTGCCAGCTTGGTGTCTGACTTTTTTTTCCCACTTGCAATAACATTTTGGTCGTTTAAACTAAAAAATGAATAAGTCGAATTCAAAGAAAGACAGGGAGTTACATTACTAAAGTTACTGCGCATGGGCTTATGTCCATACTTTCGCTTTATATCAAAAACGTAAACAAAAGTTAGAAATAGATCCTTAGGGCCCCGGCCTGAGACGCTTAAGTTAGTAAGTAGATCTAGCCTAGATCTAATTCTAAAAAGTTTGATCTGCCGGCATAAGAACTTATCTTCTTTAAAAAGAAATTGAAACCAGACCCAGAGGCTAGATCTAGATTTTAGATCTATTTCTTAGAATTTCTACATTTTAAAAGGATTTGGAAGTTGAAGGTATTTAATTTACCGGATATGCAAAATTTCTGTTACTGTATCATTGTTGCCGGATGGAGGACAAGCGCATCCCGAAAGTCATCCTCTATGGTCAACTCACGACTGGCACAAGAAAAACTGGTCACCCCCACCTCCGTTACATAGATATAATAAAACGTGACCTCAAATCAGTGAACATCAATACTGACAATTGGGAAGACATAGCTCTAGACCGCAACAGGTGGAGAGAGACAGTGACCAAGAAAGCTATGGACAGTGAAAGTACATCGGTCTCAGCCCAGGAAAAAAAACGCACAATCCGAAAAACGGCCAGGTCCTCTACCACCGAAGCAAAAGCCACCTTAACCTATCTGTGGACGGGAGTGTCTCTCCAAAATAGGGCTCCACAGCCACATGAGGAAGTGTGCTCTGAGATGAACCATAGTCGTTCTACGACTGAAGGAGGCCAATGGATCATCGCTGTATCGCCCGCCGTATGGGTAAAGATTAATCTAGCCTAGAGTAGCTATCTGGATTTAGATCTAGACTTGTATGATAGATCGATATCAATGAGTAGATCTATTAACTACTAGATCTAGATAATTGGAATAGAATCTTAGTTACAATCTATCACTAGATGATAGTCTAGTACCTGGGCAGAAGCAGCTTAGAGGTGGTAGATCTATCTATAGTCAACTAAGTCTAGTAATACAAGTAAAGTCTAGATCTAGATGTAATTAAATCTAATTTAAAAAAAACTTATTTTAAAAAACAACTAGAGTCTAGATTAGCAGCATTAGTATCATCTGTCATTATTACTAGATTAGTATCTAGATCTAACTTCAAGATCTAGAACTAAATTTAAAATCTAGAGCATCAAATAATATAATAATAATGTATCATAATATGGATCTAGCCTAGGGACTGGCTAGACTAGATCTAGATCAAATCTAGCTAACTATATAGAATTAGAATCTAGTAGCTCTAGTGACACTCTGTTCCTAGTAAAGTCGAAAGACTTATTGTATGTCTAGATCTCTAATACTTAATAGTTTCTTTATTAGACCTAGTGTAAATTGATGGATCTACTCTAATTCTGTTATAATTATCATAAAAATGACATATGCCTACTTGACATAGAATATGAATGACATCTTGCCTAGATCTAGATAATCTAGTAAATCAGTCTAAGCTACTATTACTTAGTTTGAAATCCAGTTAACTAGTGCTAGATTTGAAAAGATTATCTGACAGGTCTTTTATTTGAAATAGAGATAACTTTTAACATAGGTGCTATTTATACTAATATAGTACAGGTAGTTGTAGGCCTATCAATGTGCATATTATATTAAAAAAAAATATGAAATCTTCAAATATGCATTTATGTAGATGAAAGTAATTTAAGTAAAAGCAAAGAATTTATAGTTTGTATATATATATATATATACTAGACATATGTGACCCGCGGCGCGGGTCTTTATTTGCGCATTACTGTCGATATAGTCACAATTAAACGAAATAATAATGTAATAAGTAAAGCGAATGTGTCAATGTAAAAATAGTGTGAATGAAGCTATCAAATAAAAATAGCTAATAGGCTTAAATCCTTTTTTTCAAATGAAAACATTTGCTTGTAGGCCTACATATATTTGATTAAAATTTGAGATGAATAGACTTAATTTTGTATGTTCATGTGTTAAAGTATAAAGTAGATCTTGAGGTAGACATAGATCTAAATCTACACTAATCTAGAGTTAAAAATTGGCTTTTGTAGAGTTCATTCTGTGTTGCGCATGCATAACCTTTTTTCATGAATGAATATAGGCCTATCTCAACACGGCTACGCAACTTTAGCGAACAGCGAACGAATGTATTAAAAATGCTTTAGAAAAACAAATTTGAATGTTACATTGATTAAAATATCCAATGAATGGACAATAATTAGTTTGTTTATGTGTTAAAGCACAAAACTATCTTTGCGAAAAGAAGTTTTATCATCTTAGTCACAGATATCAGGAACTAATTTATGTAAAAAATGCTTTTGAAACACAAAATTGAAGGTTAATTTTATTACATAATGAAATCAATGGATCTTCTTTTGTATTTTCATGTGTCAAAGTAAAAAACTATGTGCGCAAAGTGTATTTCTTAAAATTAGATATAGGTCTAAATCCTTTCGATCTTTTCTCGTCAACATTGTTAACCATGGCCTAGATCCATAAAATACTAAAGCTGTAATAGAGTAGGACAACTTTATTTTTTTTGAGGGTCTTAAGTTTGTTTTAGGGTTACAATACATACACTACGGTCTAAGTTGGTACCCAAGGAACATTCCCTCCAAGTTTTATCAAGATTGGTCAAGAGGTTTTGATGTCTATAATTAACATACATACATACACCTCACATTCTACTTTATAAGAGACATATATAGCGATAAATGTTTTTATTTATGTCGTGAAGATATAAGAGGCATCATTCTTGCAGATTTTTTGGGGTTGCCGACCCCCCCCCCCCCCCCTTTTGCAGGCAAAACAGGGCTCCGTTGCTTGCATCCATGACATTGTACAAACATAAATTACTTCTACTGACAGCTGCATACATTTGGATGTAAGCAGTATTTAAAAAAATATTTTTTAGTTGCCTGAACAATCTACAGACATTATCTAGCATATTGCCAGAAATTATTTTGTAATTAAGATTAAATGGTAGTGTATACTCAATGGTGGTTGGCATTCAAATCTGTTGGCCAAATAATTTTTGGATCTTTCTGATTACAAAACTTATATCAACTGACTCTGGTAAAATGTTTGTACACAATATTTCTCTCACACCTATTAACAGATCAAGTTGAAACATTGCACAATTACTCATTGGCATAGACAAGACATGAATCAATTTAAAAAAAATTAACCAATTTGACGATTAATTACTGCTTATTAATTATTTTGTTTGATAACGAATAAAGGAAATTAAAATCCTTCAGTATCCCCAGATGCGGTTAAATATTTAGGATTAATTAGTTAATTGAACACTTTATTGGAATAGCTATTTTCTAAATTATGTCTTATTTCTCTAGCAACATAGGCTTCTAATTAATATATTTAATCTTACTATAACAATAATCTCAAGCATTTCACTATTCTTACTTTTTTATTAGACCAGCAGATGTAACCGATGAGGAATACAATGCTTTCTACAAATCTATTTCTAAAGAAAGCTCAGAGCCCATGGCTAAGATACATTTTACTGCTGAAGGCGAGGTGACATTTAAATCCATTTTATTTGTACCTTCTACTGCTCCATATGATACTTTCACTAATTATGGAAAGAAGGTTGATCACATTAAGGTATGTAGAAAAAGTGTTTAAAAAAAAAGATATTATAGGAATGGAGCTATTCAGATTTCAACTTTTTAATAAATTATTTTCAGATGTATGTTCGTAGAGTATTCATCACTGATAATTTTGAAGATATGATGCCAAAGTATTTAAGTTTCATTCGAGGTGTTGTGGATTCTGATGATCTCCCCCTAAATGTATCCCGTGAGACACTTCAACAGCACAAGCTCCTAAAGGTGATCAAGAAAAAGTTAGTTCGTAAAGCTTTGGATATGATAAAAAAAATTGATAAAGAAGACTATGAAAAGTTTTGGAAAGAATTTAGTACTAAGTAAGTAGTATGTATGTTTTTAAATTTTATATTAGAAAGTTAGTAGTCTTATAGTAAAAGAAATGTTGCAACTTTAATTTTTTTAAACTGATATTCACTTTATATTACACTCTATATGCTGCTTTGTTTTTTTGTTTAAAAATAAAAGCACTATTTAAAAACCTCATTTCACCATCACTTTCATGTAATGGTGCAATGGTTAAAAAAAAAGATAAAATAAGCATATATTGCTTGCACTTATATTTTTTAAAGAAAGGTGAATAGGCAGTCTTTTCTAAGTATGCAAGTTGTAAATTTTAATTTCATTGTCTTTATCTACATATAAGCACATAGGTTAAATAGTCATTATTTTTTGTTTGAACTAATATGCATGCATGAGGTAAAAAGATAAAGGTAACCCTTCTAGGCCTTGCCATCTGTGTGGGCAAATGATGTAAAGCTGATCTGTTTCTATAGGCCAGGTTTCATAAGGGTGTCATGTGGTCAGTGCAACAACAGCCTTTACTTCCCCAAATACTCATTATAGTCGGGTGGACTCTGGAAGTGTCCTAAAAATCTCAAATTAAGCCAAAGGATTTGAACTCCAGTCCCTTGTTTTGGAAGCCTTTGGCAGTACGTTAATTCAGTAACTGTATTGGATGTAGATGAAAGGATCAACTAGCGGCAGGCAATAGAGATTTCTATAACATACAACACCTATTTCAAAGCAAATTTTTATCTAAGAAAACAAAGAAAACTATCTACAAACTATCTACAAAACAATCATAAGACCAGTAGTTATGTATGCAAGTGAAACCTTGATCCTAACAAAAACAATAGAAAATCTGCTAATGCTTGGAAAAGGAAAATCCTCAGAAAAATTTATGGTGCCATACATGAGGAAACTGGATGGAGGATTCGCACCAACCTAGAAATATACCAGCTATATGAAGACCTCTCCATAGTAACGGAAATAAAAATTAACAAATTATGTTGGGCAGGTCACCTCCAAAAAATGTAGAGAACAGAGGAGCTAAGATTGTTAGCCAGTACAAACTAAAAGGCAGGACCCCAAAGGCTTGATTTCGAGGCAGATCTACAATAGCTTAGAGTCCATGCATGAAGATGTAAAGCCCAGGATAGATCAGAATGGAAAGATGTGCTGTAGTGCCACTGGGATGGATGATTGGATCTAGATTATATGCAGCTCCAAGACTATAGAAGAAATCAACAAAAATCTTCATATATCCGCTAAAATGTCTGTTAATATCCAGTACTAAGCATCTTTCTACTAGACTGTCCAATGTAAAACATTTTTTTTATGCTATTATTTTGTCTTACTTTTATTGTGCAAATATAATTTGCATTAATGTGAATTAGATTTTTGAACAAAATTTTTTTTGCAGCATTAAGCTGGGTGTTATTGAAGATACGTCTAACAGGACACGATTGGCTAAGCTGCTCCGGTTCTTTTCTTCCAATTCTGATACTGAGCAAACTTTCCTTGCTGATTATGTTGAGAGAATGAAAGAGAAGCAGGAAGCCATTTATTTCATAGCTGGAACTAGCAGGGAAGAAGTATGTTCTATCATATTATAAACATTTTAAAATGTGCTATTTAATTTTTTTCCTTGATAAGAATCTAAATCTATTTTCTATACAGGGAACTCAAAACTAAATCTAGATTTTCTTGAAAAGCTAGTTGTAATGAATCAATAGATTTTCTAGTTGTAGAGAGCTTATTTTAATGAATAATGTTGATTATTGTTGACAATTGTCAAAAGGCTTGTTAAGTGATTAGAAAAAATTATTTTAGCTGCCTGAGAGCCAGGAAAACCAACATGCACAACTAGAATAATTCATGAATAGAGGAAGGACATAATTATCCTCTTGTTTGATGGTAGTAGTGATCCATCTATTCTTGTGACATAGATCTACATACCATGGGAAATTTTTACCTGCTTTACTTTCGTAAAGTGTCTAAGAGTTGAGCCTGGGCCTTATTTTGACTCATGGAGGGAAGAGAAATTGACTCTTCATCAACCCTTTTGTTCATCAGGGTTTTTAACGCTCCTAAAATTTCCTAAACAAAGAAAATTCTCCTAAAATTTTTACACAATATTTTTTTAAATATAATTTTAATTTTGCTTATTTCTTGCTAAAAAAATGTGGGAAAAAAAGCAGATTGTGTAAACATTCTAATTGCATGATAGGCTATCTGTGTTAATGAGTTTCACCTGTGTGTGTTCTGGAGCCAGCATTTCACCTGTCATTATTTTTCTGCAGGCAGCAAAGAAATGTTTATTTCCTATCATTGTTTCGACTCAAGATGCACTAGATATAGTATATATATATACTTAGGTCATTTATTAGTCTAACATGCATACCCCTCTGCAGCCTTCCGCACCTAAAATCCACTTATAACAGAAAGATTGACTTTAACTGTTGATCAGTATTGTTTGTATAATTATTGTATGATTATAATGATCTAGTGTCTATATCTAGAATCTAGTGCTGTGGTTCTCAAACTTTTTTGGCCCTAGGGCCCATTTATGTAGTTAAAACTTGCCCACAGATCCCTAAATGAGAAAGCTACATAAATGCATACCATATAAATTACACTAAAAAAAAACATTTGTTGAAGGAGTGTTTGTTGAAATAATAACTTTAGTTTAAGATATAAGTTTAAAAAATTAATGACTTAAATGAGGTTGGTGAGATTTTATACGTTTATCTATGTCCATCTCAATGTCAATAAGTAGCAACCACAAATCTCCACAAGCTGAAATTTCTAGTTAGTTTCTTTTATTTACGATGTTTGTTGTAGCACTGAATCCATGTTCTACCAAATAGGAAGAATGGAAAGTAGTCAGCAAATTCTGTACAATAACCCAAAGTACAGGACATAAAATTGTGGAATCTGTTATTGTAACCAAAATTTCTAGTCTCCTTGTTTAAGTTCCTCCTTTGTGGATATTTCAATAAGCTGCTCCTGTATTAGTATGGATTTATCTGTGATTGGGACCACAGTTTGAGAACCACTGATCTATTTAAGATGCTTTGCACATTACTGAAAAAGTCTGTGAATTGGTGACTTAGATCTATTCTTACTAGTGTCCAGATCTAGATCTAAGTTAGTCATATTCTAGTGATGATTATTTGCACATAACCTGAAAACTGTGTCTAGATTAAATCTACATCATACATAACCCTGAAACATTGTGAACTTATGTGACCACCATAGTTTGTTTAAAAAAATTAAAATATGTTGGCATTGATGATCCATTGCATCAGTGGATTAAGGATTTTCTGATAGGGAGAGAACAAACTGTAATTATAAATGGCTCTAAATCAATGCCAATAATGTAAACTCAGGTGTACTTTAAGGAACAGTCTTAGGTACACAACTATTTTTTATTTGCATAAATGATTAACCAAAAGTCAGATTATTTGCAGATGATTGCATAATATATAGAACAATAAAAACAACACAAGATACAGAAATTTGTGCCTTGTACACATTTCTTCTCCCACACCCAATATCAGATCAAGTTAAAATTTTGCACAATTATTTCCTTACCTGACAATACAAGAATCAATTAAATAAAATTAACCAATTAGTGAACTATTGGTAACTAATTTTTTGTTTATTTAGTATAGAAAAATGGAAAGATATTGCACTTGACAGATGTGCCCTTTATATTTTTGTAGAGAATTAGGTTGTCGCTTAAAAGAAAACATATTTGTAAGGACTTCGCTGGCATAGTGGTTAGTGAATTTGCTTGAGGAGGCTTGAGCCCTTGAGTTCAAGTCCAACTTTTTAAAAAATAAAGTGTTTTAAAAAAAGATCACTGTAACATTCACCCAGATACCCCCTTCTCTCTCCACCCCCCACCCCCCCCCCACCCCCCCCCCCGACCTGCCTACCTAAAAAAAAGTCCAAATGTGTAACACTGATGGTCAAAATACCTAACAGTAGGCAGGCCCCACCCGCAAAAAAAAAAATCCCTAGTCTTTTTCCCAACTGGTCCAGACAAGTGATATTTGAGAAAGCTAAAATTGTGCTAAAGAAAAACAATTGGTAAAAATATTTATAATTGCAGAGATTTATTATTGCTAGTCTAGATCTATTACAAATATAATTACATGGCTGATCCAAACTAATTGATACAATTAGTATTTGTATTTTTCTTTCCATTTTAGGTTTACACCCCACTTAATTTTTAAAATTCTCTTCATATCTGTCATACTTTTTAAAATTTACTATGATTAATCAATAATTTATAATATTAAGGGCCAACCTTGAAAAGTCATGTTAACATGAGTAACTCTATATTTGTAGGCAACACCAGAGATATATTTTATCTTTAAGAAACATGAATATCCATGCTAAATATATGAGTTTCTGTGATAACATGCAAAATATTCTGAATAGCTAATTTGGGGTTCCTTTTCTTTATTTTTACAAGTCATATTTTTGAACGAGATTGTTAAGTTACTAATAAAATAAATTTTACAATTTAGTTCTTTTGACATCAAGTATAATGTCTTACAAATACAAATATACCTTAAAAATGTTCTTTTTAATGTTAGTTAATGTCTTCATTTTTTAGCGGCACCCGAAAGGGGAAAAGACGCTATTAGTTTTGTGTGGAATGTCTGTCTGACCGTCCGTCCCATTTAGCTCTTGTAAACTAGAAAAGATAATGAAAATCCGACATCATAATATTTTAGACCATTCTAAGTTCTGATGCAACGGCTACTTTTTTCTTTTCTGAAAGCAAAAAATCTAATTTTTTAAATCACTTATGGCAAGTAGTTTTTTCATAAAAATACATCACTTTTACAACTATTCACTATTAATAGTAACAAACACTATAGGCTATTTAGTAGGGGAGATGACTATTTACCCTATTTCTAAACAATTTATGCAAATTGTTTTAGATTTTCTGTCAAAAGTTAAATAAGTTCTGTCATACTAACTACTACAATTATCCGAAATTTTTCTTTTACTTTTTTTTAAAGAGAAAAGTTCTATTTAGTATGCATATAAGTTGGACATAACTTCTACCATATAACACATAACTAAAGGGAAAAAGTTTTTTTTTTCAAAATGTTTTTTTTTTGTGAGGATTTGAATAAGAGATTGACACTTTACAAAACAGATCAATTAGATTTTCAGTATAAGACATTAGTTAGGCCAGGTTCACATATAACTTCACATTCACTTTCACCTATCCTTTGTTCTGCTGGGGCACCACACAAGATCTATCAACCTTCTTTCTCCATTCTTCTCTGTCATTTGTCTTTGATACAATTTTAATTTTGATGTTCTTTCTGAAAATATTGAAACCTGCCTAGGTGGACCACTTTTGGGACTGATTTTGAGTTTGTGTTTCCACACAAACTGTCTTTGTAACCTTGTTTAATGATTTAATATTTTAGCTCTTCATCACTTTCTTTTTACATCTTCTGAATTGAACTACTCTGGTATCGTGATAGAAAAGACAACTTTTGCTTTAGACATTCAGGTCATAGATTTGTTATCACAATTGCACTGGTCCATATCACCCATCTGAGATTTACGTTATTATGGCAGATGCAGAAAGAGGTGGTTTTGTACTGCTGCAATATCCCCCCCACACACATGAAAAAAAAGTTTCAATAACTTTATTTCATGCACGCATACTGTGAAGTATGGATTGCTGCCTGGTCTTGTGTAATGTTAGTGATCTAACAATAATTAAATAACAAACTTAAATACCAAAAATAACGGACAAAAATATCTCTTGTTCTGTACATGACAAATATGTCTTAACAAAAACACTCACACGAAACATAGAGATGTATCATTCTATTTAAAGAAATAATACAATGAACTTTTAATAATGTGACTAAAACATCCATTGCGCCAAAATGACATTTGTGCCAAAACGGCCTGCTTTAATTCGGAGTATCTTGTGTTGGATAAATATAACTCTTCTTTAATGAATATTTTCTTTGATTTCTTCTAGGTTGAAAAATCTCCATTTGTTGAACGACTTCTTAAAAAGGGCTATGAGGTTTTGTATCTCGTAGAACCAGTTGATGAGTATTGCATCCAGTCACTTCCTGAATTTGAGGGCAAGAAATTCCAAAATATTGCAAAAGAAGGTTTGAACATTGACACATCAGAGAAAGCTAAAGTAAGAAAGGAAGAACTTGAAAAAGAATTTAAGCCTCTTCTTGATTGGCTCAAAGACAGTGCACTTAAAGACCAGGTAAGTGAAGTACATATAAAAGAAAATGCCTCATCAAAATGAACAGCAGGATGAAAACAAATCTTTGCTCGAATTCCTAAAGTTTCTTGTATCAATGTCTAATTTTAGATTGAAAAAGCTTCAATATCTGAGCGCTTGACCAATTCACCTTGTGCACTTGTAGCGAGTCAATATGGCTGGTCTGGAAATATGGAAAGAATAATGAAATCTCAAGCTTATGCAAAACAGGGTGATGCATCTAATCAGTAAGGCCTTGGCTTGAATTATGAATTAATTAAATTTATATAGTTTTTGTTGATTTAACTCTTACATTTGTCATCGCTGCAAACCAACTCTTTACACTTCCCAACAACTTGGCTGCAATTCTCTACTTTTAGTCTGCTGCCAAGTTCTCAGTTAATGAAAGTTTTTAAAACTTAAATAGAATTGTTTTGCCTTTTTTAGCGGCCCCCGAAAGGGGAAAAGACGCAATTAGTTTTGTATGAACCATCAAATTAAAAAAATTTTTTATCTATGCAGCCAGATTTTTCATAAAAATACACTATTTTTACAACTATTCACTATTAGTAGTAACAAACACGGTAGGCACTTTAGTAAGTGAGATGACTATTTACCATATTTTTAACACATTTATGCAAACGGTTTGTCAAAAAAAAATTTTTTTTTACATTTGTATTGCGAAGTTAAGTAAGCTCTGTCATACTAACTACTACATTTACAAAAAAAAAATTAAAACTTAAATAGAATTGTTTTGCCTTTTTTTAGCGGCCCCCGAAAGGGGAAAAGACCCAATTAGTTTTGTGTGAACCATCAAATTTTAAAAAAAAATTATCTATGCAACCAGATTTTTCATAAAAATACACCATTTTTACAACTATTCACTAATAGTAGTAACAAACACGGTAGGCACTTTAGTAAGTGAGATGACTATTTACCATATTTTTAACATATTTATGCAAACTGTTTTAGATTTTTTGTCAAAAAATTTATTTTTTTTACATTTGTATGGCTAAGTTAAGTAAGCTCTGTCATACAAACTACTACATTTACAAAAAAAAAATTAAAAACTATTTTTTTAAAGAGAAAAAAATCTAGTATGCATACAAGTTGGACATAATTTAAAACAACAATTAATAAGTAGTTTTTCATATTATCGCATGAACTGCAGTGCTCCACTGTACTATGGAACACTCAGCCAAAGGAAAATTTAAAAAAAATTTTTTACTGAAAGGTTTTTTATTTGAGGATTTGAATCAGAGATTGACCCTTTAGAAAATTAGATCAATTAAATATTAATTATAAGACATCAGTTAGGCCAGGTTCACATCTAACTTCACATTCACTTTCACCTATCCTTTGGTCTGCTGGACCGCTGAAGCACCACTCAAGATCTGTCAAACCTTTTTCTCCATTCTTCTCGGTCATTTGTCTTTGATATAATTTCATTCTGATTTGCTTTCTGAAAATATTGAAACCTACCTTTTTACCTTCTTGGTGGACCACTTCGGGGGCCGATTTTGAGTTTGTTTCCACACAAACTATCTTTGTAACCTTGGTTTTTTTTTTTAATTTAAATTTTTTCCCCCCCTTTTTAGTTTTTTAATGTCTCTTTTTGGAAAATACATTAACTGAAATCTTTAAAAAAAATTACTTTAAACATTTTATTGCTCTAGTTTTGTTTTATTTTATATACAATCTATTTGTTATAGTTTTATAAGATGAAGATTCTGTTGGACTGGCATAGGTTTATTTATTTCTTTATTTGTTCCTTTCTTTATTTATCTTTAAAATATTTTAAAACAGGTGTAAATGAGAAAGTGTGGAAGTGTTTACCTATATTAATAATGCTTGTGCTACCATGAATTGAATTTTCTTTTCTTAAAAAGGTATTACGCTAATCAGAAGAAGACTCTAGAAATCAATCCAAGACATCCCTTAATCAAGGAACTGAAAAGCAGGGTTCAGGTATGTGGAAACATCTAAAAACCTAGTGAGCAGAAAATTATAATTATAAATTCTATTACTTGTCAAAAAAAAAGTAGTATGCACCAATGTCAATTTATTGAGTTTGATATTTGGTATATTCCTGCATTTTTTTCTTTTTTGTTTTTTTAACAAGTGTTAATATTCATTTTTTAAAATAAAAATGATATATTTCTTCTTCTTCTTCGTTTTCATTTTTATTTTGGAGTGTTCAGATGACTAGACCAATACATGAGATGAACTGCGCAGTGTTTTGCAAATCAGGGAGCTCTCCACATAGTTTTCTTTCTATTGGGGTGATTTGGGGCCAATGTCTTATATGGGGCTCTTCGTAAAGAGAGCAGTTTTGGAGGACGTGGTCGGCATTCTCTGGTGATACTCCTCATGGGCAGATTTCACTGGTTCCAAAGTATTCCAGCTCCTCCATTTGTGGTGGCTTTATGATATATGTTAATCTTTTTATTGTGCATAATAAATAGCCCAAAATTCTTGCTCCCAAGGCACAAAATAGTAAACTAAATTATAGACATTTATTTATACCTATACATATGGTCACCCATATTTATGCAATCCATATTTATTATATTTGTTTAGGCTGATTCAGCTGATGACACTGCCAGAGATCTAGCTAAGGTTTTATTTGACACTGCAACCTTACGTTCAGGTTATTCTGTCAAAGATTCCTTGGATTTTGCTCAGCGCATTGAAAGAATGATGAAGATGAGTATGGGACTTGATATTGATGCACAGGTAAGTTATGGCTATAATTATATATTCAGTACACACTTCGGTAATGTTATCAGATATCAACTTGTACAATTCCTTTCTTGCAGTTAAAAAAAAAAAGACATTAAAAACACACGGAACTCTTCTTATAAATAGATTTGATAAGTTTTATGGGCAGTTCTAAATGTATCACTTTAGTTTCATCTCTTGTGTGGAGATATTTCAACCATAATTTATCATGGAGTAGATAAAAGAACTACATCCAGGCAGGACTTCACTACAAAATAAAAATTTCACAATCAGAAACAAAATGTCTTTTTCCAAACAGCTAAGATGTCTAAACCAAATATTACCACAAAAGAAGACTTGAATCAAGATTTTTAGAAGTATTGTATACGGGGTTTATGTACCCTCATGTACATGTCAATGTTCTTTTGCAACATTTTTGTACAATTTTTTATTTTACCAACATTATAACATAGTTTTGTCCACAATTAATTTGTAGATTGATCCAGAACCAGAAGAGGAAGAAGAAGCACCAGCGGCTGCTGCTGATGCAGAAGAAGAAGAAATTGCAGCTGATGATGACAAACCATCTGATAGTCAGGTAATTAACTTATTCAAACCAGTGTTGCCATAGCTTTGTCCTCTCAAAATTAAGAGCCATATATTAACAAAAAATGTATTAGGAAATAACTATGTTAAACTGTCTACATATCTATAAGGGAAATATTCACAAAGCTTTTCCCCCATTTTTTCTCTATTTCGTCAGTCTTTTCACTTCAAGCTAAAGAAAGCTTATGCATACATTCTAAAGAATATTTTTTTGAATATATGCATTACTTTCTTTTATTTTGCACAAAAAAATGTCTTTCAATGTAGTTTGAGTAACAGCCTGACCTTTGTTCTTGCTGCTTGCCCATTTTTTTCTTCATTGTTTTGTTTGATGTGCTCTGGACATTTTGTGCACGCAGAGTACAAACATTCCTAGTATTAGTTTTTTCATTGATTGCATTTGAAGATTTAAATTGCATGGGGTAAATAGAAGTATATACAAGTCACAAATAATTTTGTTTTGAAGAAAAACACATTTTAATCATTTAAAAAAAGAAACCCACTAATAAACCTAATGTCAAGAGTTTTTATTACTGTACTAAAATGTGCATGATAGTTTGAAGTGGCCCAATGACTTCAATCATAGTATGTCAGAAATATCAAAAAGATTTATTAATATATAAACACAAAATTATGTCAAACACATCAAATCAAGGCATTCTAGTAAGTTACAAAGGTCAAGCTTACTGGCATTAATTTAGATTTGAGGGTTTTATATTAAATTTGTATTTAAGTGTAATAATAAAGTAAGCATTGCAATTCAGCCAGTGACCTTGAGTGTTTTGCCTCTGCTCTGTTACAGGATTCTGAAGATGCAACCAGAGATGAATTGTAACACTGGGTCCATGATAATAGCTAGATGTTGTGTGTGTCACCTCATGTAAATCATCATTAATTGATTTCACCTTTTCATATTTGTGCTGCATTTCACTTAGGTTTGGCTGATGCTCTTCATTTGGCCTATTACATTATTTTCAAAGAAAGCTGTGATGTAAGCTTGATATAAATGTTCTTTTTATGAGTTTAACCAACTTGTGGTAAAATTTAGTGAGGTCCAACAAGTTTAATGAGATGTCATTTTCTTAAGCTATTATTAAGTTGAGCTATGTTTACTGGAGAAAATGTAATGATCAGATGTTGCTCATGAATAGATTCATCTTTAAGGGACTTAATAAAAAAAAAAAAAACTTACCTAAAGAACACCTTAGTATTGATGCTAGAAAGCATTTGTTTATATTATTTTGTGTTGAAAGTGTAGATGAAGTATTATGAGTGTGAATGAAGGAACAGTACTGCCAAACTTAAGATATTTTTTTGATGCAATCTTTTCAACTTTGAATGTTTTGTTGTGATTATATCTCACCATTTATCAGTCAACAATCATGTGCATGTTGTTTGAATACACTCATTCCAATATTGGCTTCTCCACAAGTTCTATTGTTGAGGTAAAAGCTATATACTCAACTTAAGTATTTCTAAGGGAACTTATGCTCTGGAGAAGTGCTCTGTTTACTATCTTGGCTTTGAAAGCTATGATGATTGATTGAAAGCATGATTGTGTATTGATTGGAATAACTGCATTGTGAATGTCATTTTAATTGTTAATATTACTATGAATTTGTTATTTTTCAAAAGTTATAATAAATAAAATGTGTTTGTTTTTTTTATTCTTGATTTGTGTTTGTTTTGAACAATTTTAAAATTTCTTTGACAATCTAAAGAGATTAGAAGATATTTAGAATGTCATTAACTATGTTAATATTTAAGAAAATAATACATTAAATTCTAATTGTTTAAAAAGAGTGCTCCGTCCCCCTAATTTGTGTGTTTTTATTTTGTAGTTGATTTAACACTAGTTAACATTTTAACATTATTTGCATTTCATGTTTTTCAATATTGGTTGTAAGTCAGATTTAAATCTTTCAACTTAAAGCTACAAGATCACATATAGATTTTATCTGAAGCACATTTGAGAAATATATCTTCTATGGCATAGTAACAAGATAAAGTCAGTTTGACCAACACTTTTAAAATGTTAATAATTCTCTTTCTAAAATGAAACAATACAACAAGCCATCCATAACAAAAGAGACTGTCACTAGTCATGACAAACTTCTGCAGCCCCAGCAGATTCCCATTACAAGAAAAGGCAGTAAGATTCATGCAAATGAGACCATTTATTTAGAAGATGATTATGTAATCAAGTAACTCTTATTATTTAAGATAAGCTCTGACTAAAACTGTCACTTCTTAATACCTGCTATCACATCTTTCATTTAGATGAAACAAACAAAAAAAAAAACTTGAAATATAATGCTTGCATTGAATTGTTGGTTAGAAAGACTTGAGTAATCAAATTCAGACAAATGATTTACCATAAGCTGATTATGTTCAGATTCAGTGGAAAAATAGCTAGAAAGATAAACAAAAACATTGGTAGTATGTCAACTGTAGAAACTGAAATGTTTAAATAGCATGATTAGAATTATGGCTATGCTGACACCAAGTGCTAGGATTATTTTACAAATGTGAAATCTAATGATCTTTAAAAAAAACAACAGATGTTTCTAATATTGAAAAATACAATATCTAAGAACACTTGTAAAACTGAAATTATGTTGCACAAAAAGGTGTGTGAATAATAAAGTGAACTGGAAGATGGATTTTATTTAAATAAGACATTGTTTTTTTTAAAGGATAATTGCAATGTTTAAGAAAGATGAATAAAAATTTCAAGATCAGTATTTTTATACTAAAAAAGAAAATATTTGAACATTTTTAAAAACAATGCATGTGTACTATTACAAATTGAAGAAATTGAAAACATCAATGTAAATTAAGCAATAAATTTTTACATTAAACTCTGGTGTAATGATACAGGAATTTTATAACATGCTGAAACAAAGATCATCAGTAGACAATGTTGCCAAATGAAAGTCACACACTTTATGTAAAGTATTAAACTTTAAAAAATTCAAGTCTTAAATTTTTTAACAGTACCTTATACAAAATTAATAAATTCATAATTGGATATTACTTTAGTTTTGTATTGGAAAACACTATGCCAAACACAACAGACTGAAAATGTTACATTAAAATTTTTTTTTAATCAAAAGATTGATCATTTTGTTTTCATTACTGTATTATACTTTGAAATAAACATTGTGTGACCAGTTTAAAGAAAATGGTACTTTTAAAGAAATATTTATTCACTTGAAAAAAAAAAAAAGAAAATATCAACCTACTCTTTTCAGGTAAGTATATAGACTCATCTTATTAAAGTTTGCTATGAATTTTTCAAGCCATAAATAAAGAATATAAAATAGCAATCAAAAGCTGAGGAAGCCTGAATCGCTAATCAATTTGAGAAAAGTTTTGCTAATCATTAGGCTTTCCTAAATAATTTATTTTTATTTTTTTTTATTATTTTTTTTGTAAAACAAAAATCTTGAGATCATCATCTCTCTAGTAGATGACTTACATTCTTATGATTTCTATTGAATCAATGAACTATTTCCTGTTTTAATTGCAGTGTGCTTTCTGCAAAAGGAAGCTAATGAATGTGAACGTCATTGAAAAACAGATGACAGATACAGATGGAGATGGTGTACCAGATGAAGTAGATCATGATGATGATGGTGATGGAATTGATGACTCCTTGGACCAAGATGATAATGGCAATGGTATTCCAGATAAAAAGGAAGCTGACACCAATGGTGATGGTATTGCAGATTACTTAGAAAATGATTATGACAACAGTGACAATTTAATGCCTGGTAATCAAGCCACAGATAAAAACAAAGATGAATTTCCTGAGTATTTAGAAAGAATTAATGATGGTTATAGCTTTCCTGATCTACAGAATAGTGATGAAATAAGTAATGAAGATATTATAGAAATAACAAAGAAATATAACAAATTATTGAATCCTCCTGATATGCTAGAAAAAGATTCTGATGGTGATGGCATACCTGATCATTTGGATGATGATGATGACAATGATGGTATTCCTGACAGCCAAGGTAATGATGAGGATGGAGATGGAATACCTGATGATCAAGAGAAAGATTCTGATAGGGATGGTATTCCTGATCATTTAGATGATGATGATGACAATGATGGCATTCCTGATCATTTAGATGATGATGATGACAATGATGGTATTCCTGACAGCCAAGATAATGATGATGATGGAGATGGAATACCTGACGATCAAAAGAAAGATACTGATGGAGATGGTATTCCAGATGATTTGGATGATGATGATGACAATGATGGTATTCCTGACAGCCAAGATAATGATGATGATGGAGATGGAATACCTGATGATCAAGAGAAAGATTCTGATGGGGATGGTATTCCTGATCATTTAGATGATGATGATGACAATGATGGTATTCCTGACAGCCAAGATAATGATGATGATGGAGATGGAATACCTGATGATCAAGAGAAAGATACTGATGGAGATGGTATTCCAGATCATTTAGATGATGATGATGATAATGATGGTATACCTGACAGCCAAGATAATGATGATGATGGAGATGGAATACCTGATGATCAAGAGAAAGATTCTGATGGGGATGGTAATCCTGATCATTTAGATGATGATAATGACAATGATGGAATTCCTGATCATTTAGATGATGATGATGACAATGATGGTATTCCTGACAGCCAAGATAATGATGATGATGGAGATGGAATACCTGATGATCAAGATAAAGATACTGATGGGGATGGTATTCCAGATCATTTGGATGATGATGATGATGACAATGATGGTATTCCTGACAGCAAAGATAATGATGATGATGGAGATGGAATACCTGATGATCAAGAGAAAGATTCTGATGGGGATGGTATTCCAGATCATTTGGATGATGATGATGACAATGATGGTATTCCTGACAGCCAAGATGATGATGATGATGGAGATGGAATACCTGATGATCAAGAGAAAGATTCTGATGGTGATGGTATTCCAGATCATTTGGATGATGATGATGACAATGATGGTATTCCTGACAGCAAAGATAATGATGATGATGGAGATGGAATACCTGATGATCAAGAGAAAGATTCTGATGGTGATGGTATTCCAGATCATTTGGATGATGATGATGACAATGATGGTATTCCTGACAGCAAAGATAATGATGATGATGGAGATGGAATACCTGATGATCAAGAGAAAGATTCTGATGGGGATGGTATTCCAGATCATTTGGATGATGATGATGACAATGATGGCATTCCTGACAGCCAAGATGATGATGATGATGGAGATGGAATACCTGATGATCAAGACAAAGATTCTGATGGGGATGGCATTCCAGATCATTTGGATGACGATGATGACAATGATAGTAATCCTGACAGCCAAGATGATGATGATGATGGAGATGGAAAACCTGATGATCAAGAGAAAGATACTGATGGAGATGGTATTTCAGATCATTTGGATGATGATGATGACAATGATGGTATTCCTGACAGCCAAGATAATGATGATGATGGAGATGGAATACCTGATGATCAAGAGAAAGATTCTGATGGAGATGGTATTCCAGATCAATTGGATGATGATGATGACAATGATGGCATTCCTGACAGCCAAGATGATGATGATGATGGAGATGGAATACCTGATGATCAAGAGAAAGATACTGATGGAGATGGTATTCCAGATCATTTGGATGATGATGATGATAATGATGGTATACCTGATGGCCAAGATAATGATGATAGAGATGGAATACCTGATCAAGAGAAAGACACTGATGGAGATGGCATTCCAGATCATTTGGATGATGATGATGACAATGATGGTATTCCTGACAGCCAAGATGATGATGATAATGGAGATGGAATACCTGATGATCAAGAGAAAGATACTGATGGAGATGGTATTCCAGATCATTTGGATGATGATGATGATAATGATGGTATACCTGATGGCCAAGATAATGATGATGATGGAGATGGAATACCCGATGATCAAGAGAAAGAAAATGATGAGGACCAATTAGATAATGACAATGATGACAGTAGCATTGAAAAACATTACATTAAACCAGATTACTTAGAAAAAGATACTGATGGTGATGGCATTCCAGATTACCTTGATGAAGATATTGATGGTGATGGCATTTTAAATGATGAAGATAATGATGATGATGGTGATGGCATTCCAGACAAAGAGGAAGATTCAGATGGGGATGGTATTCCTGATTATTTAGATCAAGATGATGATGGTAATGGTATACTTGATCATCTTGAGGGAGACACTGATGGTGATGGTATACCTGATTATTTAGATGATGATATTGATGGTGATGGTATACCAAATGTTGATGATGATAATGATGGTGTGCCAGATGATTGGGAAGTTGACAGAGATGGTGATGGTATACTTGACTATTTAGAAGATACTGATGGGGATGGAGTTCCAGATTATTTAGATGATGATATTGATGGAGATGGTATACCTAATGACCAAGATGATGATGATGATGGGGATGGAATACCTGATGATCAAGAGAAAGATTCTGATGGGGATGGTATTCCTGATCATTTAGATGATGATGATGACAATGATGGTGATGAAGTTCCAAATGATAAAGATAATGATGGGGATGGAATACCAGATGACCTTGAAAGTGATACTGATGGTGATGGAATTCCTGACTATTTAGAAGATCAAGATGGTGATGGTGTCCCTGATTATTTGGATGATGATATTGATGGGGATGGTATTTCCAATGAAGAGGATGGTGATGATGATAATAATGGAATTCCAGATGAATTAGAAAGTGACAGTGATGGTGATGGTGTTCCAGATTATCTGAAAGACACAGATGGAGATGGAGTTCCAGATTATTTAGATGATGATATTGATGGTGATGGTATTCCTAATAAGGATGACTTAGATGATGATGGTAATGGAATTCCTGATGATTTAGAAAATGACAAAGATGGTGATGGTATTCTAGATTACTTAGAAGATCAAGATGGGGATGGTGTCCCTGACTATTTAGATGATGATATTGATGGAGATGGTATTCCAAATGATCAAGATGATGATGATGATGGAGATGGCATTCCAGATATTTTAGAAAAGGACACAGATGGAGATGGTGTACCAGATTACCTTGATGATGATGATGATGGAGATGGTATTCCAGATAGTTTAGAAAAAGACACAGATGGTGATGGAATTCCTGACTACAAAGATGATGACATAGACGGTGATGGTATTTCCAATGAACATGATGATGATGATGATGGTGATGGAATACCTGATACTCTTGAAAAAGATAGTGATGGAGATGGTGTGCCTGATTATCTTGATAATGATGATAATGGGAATGGTATTCCTGATAATCTTGAGGTTGACACTGATGGTGATGGAGTTCCTGATTATTTAGATGATGATGATGATAATGATGGTATACCTGACCATTTAGATGATGATGATGATGGTGATGGTATTCCAGATCATTTAGAAACTGATACTGATGGTGATGGTATTCCTGATTTTATAGATGATGATGATGACAATGATGGCATTCCTGATTCTTTAGATGATGACCAAGATGGAGATGGAATACCAGATGTGTATCAAATTGATACAGATGGAGATGGTTTGCCAGATTATTTAGATGATGATGATGACAATGATGGCATTCCTGATTCCCTGGACACAGATGATAACAATAATGGTATTCCTGATGAGCAAGAGGTAGATACTGATGGTGATGGAATTCCAGATTATATTGATGATGATGATGACAATGATGGGATACCAGACCATTTAGATGATGACTCAGATGGCAATGGCATTTTAGATTCACAGCAAATAGATACTGATGGTGATGGAATTCCAGATTATATAGATGATGATGATGACAATGATGGTATTCCAGATAGTTTAGATGATGATGATGATGGAGATGGTATCCCAGACAATAAAGAGCTAGACTCTGATGGTGATGGTATTCCAGACAATCTTGATGAAGATGACAACAACAATGGTATACCAGATCATTTAGAAAAGGATACTGATGGAGATGGTATACCTGATTATTTAGATGATGATGATGACAACGATGGTATTCCAGATAGTTTGGATGATGATGATGATGGTGATGGTATACCTGATCAACTTAAGACATTGGACATAAATAAAAATGGAATTCCAGATTATCAAGAAATAGATACAGATGAGGATGGTATACCTGATTATATAGATGATGATGATGACAATGATGGAATACCAGATGAACTAGATGATGATGATGATGGAGATGGAATCCCTGATGACCAAGAAATTGACACAGATGGTGATGGTATTCCGGATTATTTAGATGATGATGATGACAATGATGGCATTCCTGATGATGAAGATGCTGATGCTGATGGGGATGGTATTCCAGATGTTGAAGAAGATGATACTGATGGAGATGGAGTCCCTGATTATCTTGATGCTGATGATGATAATGATGGTGTGCCAGATATTAATGACACTGACAAAGATGGTAATGGTATTCCAGATTTTATGGAAAAAGACTCAGACAGTGATGGCATACCAGATTACCTTGATGATGATGATGACAATGATGGTATTCCAGACTTCTTAGACAGTGATGATGATGGGGATGGTATTCCTGATGATAAAGAAGATTTTGATGGTGATGGAATACCTGACTATCTAGATGATGATGCTGATGGAGATGGTGTTGCCGATAAGCTTCCTGATTCTGATGGAGATGGTATACCTGATATTAGAGATGATGATGATGATAATGATGGTATCCCAGATGCTCTAGAGGATACAGATGGTGATGGAATTCCAGACTACATGGATGATGATGCTGATGGGGATGGTATACTGGATAAAAGTCAAGACTCTGATGATGATGGCATTCCAGATTACCTTGATGATGATGATGATAATGATGGTATACCAGACAGTGTTGATAAAGATGATGATGGTGATGGAATACCAGATAACCAGGACAAAACCAAGTGTGACAAAGAAACATGCCCTGTAAAGCCAATTAAGAAGCCCAGCAAAAAAAGAAGTTTGGCTAAAGAACAAGCATCATTCTGGATACGAATAAAAAATGCTTTAAAGAAAATGATGGCTGCAGCCTTGAGCCAAGAAGGAGATCAAACAACAGAGAAACCACAACTTCCACCTCCTGTTAAACAAAAGCCTCATGAACAAAAATATGACCTTATTGATATTGTCAAAAATTTTATCTGGGGAAAATCTGCTTCTGCTGCTGCTGATGAAAATGAAGCTGCCTCTCCCAGTGATGATTTAACTGTAAAAAGTGTCAATTCAAAAGATGACAATAAAAATGATGAATTACCAGATGCGCCAATAAAAGTTGTTTATGCTAAACTCAAGCAGCCTGCAACTAAGGATTTAAAGAATACACTAGCAGTAAAGCCACAAACAGCAAACCAAATGGGCACTAAAGTTGTTAAGAACAAACTTCAAACCTCAGCACAGGAACAAAAACAAAACATTGTTAACTCTAAAAATATTCCAAGAAAAGGGAATCCTGATAAGACTCAGGCTGAGCCAAATACTAAAGTAGCAGCTGTAAAAAAAACTCAGAATAAAAGTCTACACTCAGATCAAATGCCAGCGAAACAGACTATCTCAAAACAATCTACTCAAACAATTTCCCCACCACCTAAACAAAAAACACAATCATTTTCTTCAGCTCCTAAACAAAATACCAAACCTGTTCCCTCATCTCCTAAACAAAAAACACAATCGTTTTCTTCATCTCCTAAACAAAATACAAATCCTGTTCCCACATCTCCTAAACAAAATACAAAACCTGTTTCCTCATCTCCTAAACTAAATACAAGACCTGTTCCCTCATCTCCTAAACAAAATACAAAACCTGTTCCCTCATCTCCTAAACAAAATTCAAAATCCATTGGAAGCAACCAGCCTTCAAAGCAAAGTCCGCAAGAAACCTCTAAAACAATTCCTCCTTCCAAGACAGCTTCTGTTAAAGTTTCCACAAATCAGCAAAAAGCAGAACCTAAGTTGATGCCTAGCAAAATGAAACAGCAAAGTGGTAAAAAAACAGAGTTATAATCCTTCATGTAATAGAAATCATTTCTAGTCTATATATTCTCAGAGATTCTTTGTCAGTTTACCATCCACATTCCAGCAGTGCCAAGAACTATGAAATAGTATTCAACAGGCTTACAGATTGTTCTACAACTATGGTATCTACATGAAGTAAAACATTGTTGTGCAAGCATTTGACCAGTGAATGATCACTGTTTAGATTTAGTCATGAATAAAACAGTGGAGGAATATTCGGTTGTGGAAAGTATCTGATAAAATTTATACAGCTTTGAGAACAAAGAATGTATGAAAATATTTTTAATTTTTTTTTTAAAAATATGATGCATTGCTGAATTATGCATTTGTTGATTTTTAACTCTTAATTTATTAACATAATAATTTCTGTCTTTCCATTGAATACATTAATATTTACTGTTTTAACTATTAAGCAAGTATGTATTATTGTTTGTCTATTTGGTACATGACTGTGATGTCTACTCAATTTTATTTTACTTCATACTATGAAAAATGTTCATATAAAATGCATGTATATCTAACAGTAAATGAATGATGAAGGATAATAATACAATAATTGTTTTAGTTCACGTCATCCGTCCAGTTTGGAATACAAATTTTATAGAAATATCCTATTTCTATTTTTAAAAAAAAAAAAAGACATAAAAACAAGCAAAGAGACTATTATAAGATTTTGTATTTCTGTGCAACTATATTAATGTACAAATTAAAGGTTTTACTTGTGAATAATTATAAACATATCATTAATATAACTATTAGTAAACATTTTGTTCAATACATAACCTATAATTCTATGATAATGTCAATGAAATGTATCCAGAGGTTTGTAAGATGGACATTTTGTTTTGATGACAATGAGAAAGTAAAGCATGTAATACAAGTGTGTTGATCGGAATAGTGGAATGGAGTATGGTATTCAGGTCAGGGTTTAATGGTGAAATTAGCTGGAGTAAAAAAAAAAAGAAACCATTAAAATACTCATTGTGTAGCAATTTTTTTTCCTCTATAAAAAATGTTTTTTAACACTACATATGAATTTGTATGTATCAAATTAGATCTAGTACCTTTTGGTTGGTGTTCAGATTTCTCTTTATGTTGGTTAGTGTAGAGATCTATTACTTCTATGGGTAAGTGTACTTTATTTGGCACCACAAATCAAATCATTCCCTTTTGATCCTTCAGTATTGACCTGGCATCTTAACCTATGTAACTTCCAATTCCATTGATCTGTGTTTAACTAGATGAAATGATTTGTGACAAAATAAGCTTACCTGTTTTGATTGTTCAGTTTCCAAGTGCCTAAACTAGTGTACTATTTTGTTAACACTACCAGAAGTTATGTTTTTCTAAATATATATATATACGTGTGTGTGTGTGTATGTAACTTAAGTAGATGTCCATGGGAGTGCTTTAACAGTATGAATTAGTTTAGTATATAAAGGATAACTTTTTAAATTGTAGGCAGTGACTGATCTAATCTGACCAAGCTATTTTGGAGAAACATTGTTTTATGTATGCATAGCAAGACAAATTGATATTTGATGTTTATTCCAATGTGATTCAGTTTATAGAATTGTCTTTTTCTTATCTGTGTGTGTAAGTGCCAGAAATATCCTTTCAAAGAATTGTTCTCACAGTATTTCAATATTAGAAACTCTTTTGATAATAATAAAACCTTTTTCTGCTTAACTTTTGAGTTTGTTTGGATTGGGAGAAGCCACTTTGCTTAAATAAAGATGACAACAAGTCAAATAAATATTCTTTATTATTCATTACTGTTTTACATAAATCACATTTCAGAATGCTACATACAATTTTGAAGTCCTTTCTTAAATGACATAAACATACAAAGAATGTCTCTAAATATAGAAGCCACAATGACAAATTAACTTATTCAAACTCAATTAAAAAAAAACATTGAGTATTAAGTGTATCAGTAATAATTAAATTTGTAATAATAAGCTGGTCTTTAAAGCTTTTCAGTGGGGCACCTCTGTTACGTGAACCACTTTTCAGCTCACCAAAAAAAGACTGCTTTAAGCATACGTTTGTCCTTTATACGGAATATGTACCCTGCCCAGGGTAACTGTTGGACCATAAGAGGTCCCTCTATACTGTCCATACTGGCTTATACAAGGAAATCGTTGTTTGTATTGCAGTCTTGCCACTATAAGTCCATGATGGAGTGCAAACATCTTTGGTAGTATAAGCACATGTGAGGTATATGCAGGCAAAAGCAAAGTAGTAATAGATATAGACTATTAAATCAGTGCAATTATAAATATTTGTACTAATTGTTTTTGTTTAGTGCAATTTCATGCTTCTAGCTTTCTCACTACTCTATGCTCCTATCACTTGTCTGGACCAGTTGGAAAATAAGTGGGGGGAGAAAGAAGGGGGTGTCTTGGGGAATGTTACCTTGATCATTTGTTAAATGCATCTAAAAATAAGTTGGCTTGAGGAGGCTTGAGGCTTTGAGTTGAAATTCAGCTCATTCAACATAAAACCCACTGTGCCAGCGAAAGGCTTATGATAAAAGAAGGTTTTATAGTTATCTATTGTAAGTTTGATACTTGGCAACCTATTTCTCTCTACAAGTATAAAGGGGACTAATTCAGCTTATACTACTACATCAGTCAAGTACAATTTCTCTCCATTATTCAATGTAAAACAAAATAATTAATTATCAACTGTTAATTAACTTAATGGATAATTTTTAAAAATTGATTCTTGTTTTGTCAGGTAAAAGAGATACTGTATTTGTGTGCATATACCTCTCGCGTATACCACACACAAATAAAAAATAAGTAAAAACAAAATTGTACAACCTGCACCTTTATAAACCTAGGATGTGCAAAGCATGACTTGTAAACAAAATTGTACAACCTGCACCTTTATAAACCTAGGATGTGCAAAGCGTGACTTGTAAACAAAATTGTACAACCTGCACCTTTATAAACCTAGGATGTGCAAAGCGTGACTTGTTGTAAACTACTGGTACATAAAGTACTGTCATCAGCACTATTTGTTTTCTTGAGGTTTAGAATGAAATGTTCATAAAACTTTCCAATGTACATTTCACAACCACACAGTGAACCCCACACACAGTGAGCTTTAGGAAGTAATAAAGACCCACCGGTCTATGAGTAAAATAAATTTATTTAAAGCCCGCACAACTGCCATTCGTTTGTAAAAACTTGTATAACCTGCAGATTATATGCGCCAAAATATGATAATTATGCACAATTTCAGCTTAATCCAAGATTGGGTGTGTGAGAAAAAAGGTGTACACACTTTTTACCAGACAGAGTGAGTTCATATAACCTTTGTAAAAATATTTAAGTATGGTAAATTTTAAAATTTAATGATTATAAAATTGGGAATTTTAAAATGGCTTTTCATAAAATAAAGTGACTAGAATTTTTACAATGTAAATGAATAATGAAAAAAAAATGTTTGGACAAGTTAAAGAAACACATTTCCTTATTAGTCACTTGTTCTGCAAGTCATTGAATGAAAAAGTTGAACATAAAACAAACATAAAAGCATTTTTAATCATAATAATAATACAAATAGTCCCCTGATTTGAACTAGAAGAGAATGAGCAAGTTCTACAACTAGAAAACAAAAAGAAGGTGCACAAGAAAAATGTTACAAATAAGTGACTTTGGAAGTGACTTCAGCAATAGCTCCTACTTTAGAAGTTAGAGCTTTAAAAGCAGTAACATCCAATCATAGTTATGACACCTTTATAACACTGACATATACAATAAATACAGAAGTTCTATTACATAAAATATGACCCAAAAAGTGCATATATATTAGTGCTAAACCTTTAACACATACATCTGGAAATAATTGAAACATTTTATGTGTGCATTGATTTCCATGTCAGTAGACAACCTTGAGCTATGGGACATGCAAACCTTGTAGAACACATCTAGGACATGAACTGGTTTTAATCTGGCATTGATTTAGAATATGTTTTATCAAAGTAGCTGAATATGGAAGGCTGACTGGAGAAGAAATAATTTCTGACACCAACCAACCGACACCATCTGTTGTGAATCTTTTCTTTGAGTAGTGATGTCCACAAGTAAATAAAACTGAGTTGCTAGTGGATTGAAAAGCTGAAAGTAAAAAAATGAAGTATGCTCAATGTTCTCCATATTCTTCAGGTTCTCTTCAAAAGTACAAAGTACAGCTAAAACCAATGATTCATTTTTATTAAGAATTTAAACACAAAAATCCCTTGGCTGCTAGTTCACTTTATAAAATAGAACCTGGGAACAATAGATACTACAAAATGTGCATCAGTTATATGTCAATATATTTTGACATATATTTTAAATTAAAATGTAATTTCAAAGTCAGACTTACTGAAACTAAAATCATTAATTTTTAAATACTAGGTGTTTTTTTTAGTTTCAAAAGAACTTCAAAGGAGAGTTCTGAGGTAAGAACATTTTGGCTTGAGCTGCATGTAAAATGGCATGGTGAGCAAAAAATGTATTTGGTGATCTTTCTCTTCATGTCAACCATGTGAAATAGCTATGAGCTTTCATTCTGGGGATTCATTTTGTTTCCTTGTTAGCATATTAGTATTCTAGTAGATTTTTACATAGATGCCACATCAAGTCTGGGAGAATTATCCTGCTATAAGTGAAGCCAGTGTATTCAAAAATGGTTTCAAAGAACCAAAGAAAATGAAACAATTTGACATGAGCAATAAAAGTAAGTCAACTCATTGTTGCTTATCAGGTAGAGCTTGTCAAACAAACTAGCTCTAGAAAGTACTTACACAAAAGATTAACTCTAGAAAGTACTTACACAAAAGATTAGCTCTAGAAAGTACTTACACAAAAGATTAGCTCTAGAAAGTACTTACACAAAAAATTAGCTCTAGAAAGTACTTACACAAAAGATTAGCTCTAGAAAGTACTTACACAAAAGATTAGCTCTAGAAAGTACTTACACAAAAGATTAGCTCTAGAAAGTACTTACACAAAAAGATGAAACAATAAAATATTCATGTTATTTCTTTATTACCTTCACTATGGTCTCCAGTGTCCACTAAATGATCAAGTTGTGTATGTGTGAGGGTGATGGCTCCTGTTTCTTTCTTCATGTTTCTTTCATTTTCATGACAAAAAAAGACAAAAACAATTAGAGTTTAGCTATTCAAACAAACATTGACATTTCATAAAAACATTCAGAATTTGCCTTTATAATGGTCTCTTATACACAAATATACTATATATAAATATAGATAGACTAAGTCTAAATTGCTTCAGTAACAACACAAATTATTTCAGGGCAAATGAAATTTTTTCTGAAAAAAAAATTTTGATTGAATCAAAACTAATGTGTGACATTTTGCCTTAATGAAAAGTAATATAGAAAGCAATGAAAAGTAAATCTGAATAAGGCGAATACTTTTAATGTAGAAGTTTATTTAATTAGTTAGTGTTAGAATCATTTTAATCTACACTTTTAGATTTCGTTAGAATAGTGGTAAGTCTGAAAGACTGGACAATGAAAGAGTATTCTTAGAATAAAAATGTTATGTTTGAAAGACTTGACAATGGAAGATTAGACTTAGAAGAAGAATGCAGGATGAAGTGACCAGAAGACATTCCTTTTACATATTTATCAAATAAACAATTTTTGGTGAACCAGTGTCTATGAAGCACTAATAGGTAAAAATGTCTGCAGATCTGGTGAGTCAATTGATGGGAGTGAATTGTCATTGTACTAGTTGTCTGTGAACCAGTAGTCAGGATTCACATAGGTATGTGCAGATCAATGAAACATTTCTTTTTCAAACTTTCTCCACAATGAAATATGTCATTTTATATGCAGCTCTGTTAATTTAAATGTCTCTCAATGTATTGTTGGTTCCATACGGTTTTTATATGCTTCCAATGCCCTGTATCTCAAATAGCCTCTGACAACCAGTCCAACTTCTGGCCTTCAGGTGTGGGCTCAGGTTTAAACAGGTTAAACTGTTATCACTGATATTAGATTGGGCAAAAGCAAGCTACTGGTGCCTAAACCACTAAGCTTTGGGCAGGAGGGGATCATTAGCCTTGGCTGGCTACCCACATAGGAGAAGGAAAACTCGAATCCTAACCTATGCTTATGGCTATATCCAAACTTGGTAAAGGCTGAGGACGAAATCAGGAGTAAGTGACCCTTCGGCAGCTTACAGCAATCAGTGCTCCACCCTGGCAGAACCTGCCTATCCAAAACTTTTTGCACAAACCAGCTGCCTGGAAAGGTGGAAACTGATGTGTGGGTGACATTGTTCTGACAATAGCTAATGCCCAGGCTTTCATTTCATTTTTATGAGATTATCCATAGTTGTTTTATGACTAAAGGAAATCATTTTATGCGTTGTTTTCTTGAAGATCAATTATCTCCATTAGAGAATTTCATTTTACATCTTGGAAGTTAATTGTAAATGGATTCTGAAACAAACATATATAGCATATAACAGTTTCATAAGCAAGAAGGTCTTCACAGCAAGATGAGACATTGTTTGGCAGTACTTGTAGAGCTTCATAAGCAAGAAGGTCTTCAAAGCAAGATGAGACATTGTTTGGCAGTACTTGTAGAGCTTCATAAGCAAGAAGGTCTTCAAAGCAAGATGAGACATTGTTTGGCAGTACTTGTAGAGCTTCATAAGCAAGAAGGTCTTCAAAGCAAGATGAGACATTGTTTGGCAGTACTTGTAGAGCTTCATAAGCAAGAAGGTCTTCAAAGCAAGATGAGACATTGTTTGGCAGTACTTGTAGAGCTTCATAAGCAAGAAGGTCTTCAAAGCAAGATGAGACATTGTTTGGCAGTACTTGTAGAGCTTCATAAGCAAGAAGGTCTTCAAAGCAAGATGAGACATTGTTTGGCAGTACTTGTAGAGCTTCATAAGCAAGAAGGTCTTCAAAGCAAGATGAGACATTGTTTGGCAGTACTTGTAGAGCTTCATAAGCAAGAAGGTCTTCAAAGCAAGATGAGACATTGTTTGGCAGTACTTGTAGAGCTTCATAAGCAAGAAGGTCTTCAAAGCAAGATGAGACATTGTTTGGCAGTACTTGTAGAGCTTCATAAGCAAGAAGGTCTTCAAAGCAAGATGAGACATTGTTTGGCAGTACTTGTAGAGCTTCATAAGCAAGAAGGTCTTCAAAGCAAGATGAGACATTGTTTGGCAGTACTTGTAGAGCTTCATAAGCAAGAAGGTCTTCAAAGCAAGATGAGACATTGTTTGGCAGTACTTGTAGAGCTTCATAAGCAAGAAGGTCTTCAAAGCAAGATGAGACATTGTTTGGCAGTACTTGTAGAGCTTCATAAGCAAGAAGGTCTTCAAAGCAAGATGAGACATTGTTTGGCAGTACTTGTAGAGCTTCATAAGCAAGAAGGTCTTCAAAGCAAGATGAGACATTGTTTGGCAGTACTTGTAGAGCTTCATAAGCAAGAAGGTCTTCAAAGCAAGATGAGACATTGTTTGGCAGTACTTGTAGAGCTTCATAAGCAAGAAGGTCTTCAAAGCAAGATGAGACATTGTTTGGCAGTACTTGTAGAGCTTCATAAGCAAGAAGGTCTTCAAAGCAAGATGAGACATTGTTTGGCAGTACTTGTAGAGCTTCATAAGCAAGAAGGTCTTCAAAGCAAGATGAGACATTGTTTGGCAGTACTTGTAGAGCTTCATAAGCAAGAAGGTCTTCAAAGCAAGATGAGACATTGTTTGGCAGTACTTGTAGAGCTTCATAGAATTTGTCTTTTGGCCACCACATTTCAGGAAATTAAATAAATTACTATCTTCTTAGCAACATGCTGATTTATTTGCTCGTTTCATTATCAAGGTACAGACATCTGTGAGTAATTTTCCTTAATGTCTCATTCTCAGCAACATGCTGATTTATTTGCTCGTTTCATTATCAAGGTACAGACATCTGTGAGTAATTTTCCTTAATGTCTCATTCTCAGCAACATGCTGATTTATTTGCTCGTTTCATTATCAAGGTACAGACATCTGTGAGTAATTTTCCTTAATGTCTCATTAGTATTAGGCAAAAGGTAGTTCTTCCTTTTGAATTAAAAAATGCTTGGCAAGCTACTGTTGTCAGACAACTTGCAGTCTGAGTGTAGCCAACTGCTGCTTTAGGTAAATGAGAGGTTTATAGACACACACAAAAGTTGAAACTAACCTCAAAATGCCTGTCCACAGTTGTTCTTTTGGTGTTAACTTATTCCTAGCTTGAAGTTGTAGACTAGACTGCAATTGCTCAGCAATATACTGCTCTACCATTGCTGTAATCTGATCTTTGTTTTGTCTTGTGCTATCACTTGCTTTGACACTAGTTTTCAAAGAGGTTTTAAAAACTTGTAATGAGAAATGTGAGCTAAAGTTGATGTCCATCAGTTGGAAATAGGAACACCTTAGATCAGAAGCAAATCAATCAAGAATTATTACATTTATATAACAATGCTAAATAAATAATTTAGGGACATACCTCCTGTTGAAGTACAAAAGCTAAAACTGCTCTTACAAATTGAAACAAAACAAATACATTAAAAAAACAAAAAGAAAGTATAAACAAAAAATATATTAACAAAAAACAAAGCTTATATTTAGCGAAGTTGTATCAATTAGTTTAAATCAGTCATGTAATTAAATTTGTCTGAGAAGAATGCTAGACTAACAATAATAAATCTGTGAGATTAAAAGTATTTTTATCAATTGTTTTTGTTTAGTGCAATTTCATGCTTTTAGCTTTCTCAGTATGCTATGACCAATTGGAAAGGGGGAGGGGGAGAAGGTATCCGGGTAATCACTTTTTAAATGCATTTATAAAAAAAAAAAGGTGAATGGCCTAAATTTGAAATTGAGGGCTAAAGCCTTCTCAAACCAATACACTAACCACTGTGCCATGACTGTGCTTAGGAAAATAGAAAGTTTTATAGTTATTTATTGTTAGTTTCAAACTTTTCTGACTACAAAGTATATAGGGGACTAATTCAACTTATACCACCACATCAGTCAAGTAAAATTTCTTTCCCTTTTTTTGTAATACCAAACAAAATAATTAATCGGCAATAGTTAATTAAATAATTAGTTATTTTTTGTTATTGATTCTTGTTTTGTCAGGTAAAAAAAATAATTGTGCTATTTCAGCTTATACCAACACATCAGTCGTGTACAATTTCTTTCCCTTGTTTGAGATACAAAACAAAATTATTAATTAGCAAAAGTTAATGAAATAATTTTTTTTAATATTTTTTTTTTATTGATTCTTGTTTTGTCAGGTAAAAAAATAATTGTGCATAATTTTATGCTTAATCTGAGATTGAGTGTGGGAGAAATAAGGTGTACAAATGTTTGCCTGATAGATAAAGTTGATATAAGTTTGTAATGACTTTTAAAAACAATGATTATATTAAGTGAATAGGATAAATTATTTTGAATCAACCAAATTAATTTTCAATAGTTCTAGACTTAAGTAACGAATTTGTGCCATTGGAAATATTTTTTATTAATTTTCTTTTAGCGCAACTTTTTGCTTATAGAATGCTCGTGCTTTGGTCCAATCACTTTTGTGGACCAGTTTGGGGGGAGGGGTATCTGGAAGAAGTTTTCCATGCTGCTTTTTCAAAAGCTATCATAAAAAAAAAGTTGCTCAAGTCTGAATTGAAACTTGAATTCTCAAGTCTCCATGATAAATGCCCATGTGTTAGCCACTGAGTACAAGTGCTTAAAAAAATAAAAAGAATGGTTTTTAGTCTAAAAAAGTCTAAAGTTTAAAATTTTTAGTGAATGAACTAATTCTCTACAGAACGCTAATCTCCCCTTAGCTTAGTACTTTTCTATATAAAACCAAGTTAATTAATAACAACTAATGATTAAAAAAATTGGTTAATTATTTTTATTAATTCCAGTTTTGTCATCAACAATTATTAATAGTGCAAAGATTCAACTTGATCAGAGAATTATGGGAAGTGGGATAAATAATGTGCACAAGATTCCACCTAGATACATAGAGTTGATAGAGATACATAGAGTGAGTTGATAGATATACATAGAGTGAGCTGATAGAGATACATAGAGTGAGTTGATAGAGATACATAGAGTGAGTTGATATATTGAGTGAGTTGATAGAGATATATTGAGTGAGTTGATAGAGATACATAGAGTGAGTTGATAGAGATACATAGAGTGAGTTGATAGAGATACATAGAGTGAGTTGATATATTGAGTGAGTTGATAGAGATATATTGAGTGAGTTGATAGAGATACATAGAGTGAGTTGATAGAGATACATAGAGTGAGTTGATAGAGATACATAGAGTGAGTTGATATAAGCTTTGTAAAAATTACCTTAATATAACATCTAGAAGACTAGAAGTTAAGCTTGTCATGTGATCCCTAAAAATGTCTTCTAAATAAAAAATGGGTAACTTACACTCTTGCCAAAAATAAAGTGCCTGAAAGTAAACACCTTTCATTAGAAGCAGTATCTGTTTGTATCTAAATTTGAAGTACAAGTTATTTTTTAAACTACTATAACATATTTTTATTGAAAAGGAACTAACTTACTTGAAAAAAAACTTGTTGTAACATGAAACTCAAAGTGATTTTAGAATTGATCTTATCCACAATTAGACTGATAACAAATGGATAAAAAAATTCAATAAATTAGCAAACATCAGCACTAGTCTACATAATATCTCTCATGACATTGTTGATAGTTTCAAAATGTACAATGTTTAACTTATGTAACAATATTTTTCTAAACGTTCAAAAAACTAAATCTGCATCATTTTACTTTTTTATCTCCTTAAGTTTAAAATCTTGTGAAAAGTTTAGTCAATCAAAATGAAAGATAAATTCTTTTTTTATTTGATTTTCAGACATAACAGTAATTAAACATGCACAAAAATCTAATCAAAATACATAATTTTCCTACAATGAAATTAGTTCTGAATTATGAGATGAGCTTACAAAATGGAAAACTTTTAAACAATCAATTTATAAACTCTCAAACCCAGTTGAATTCTACAGTGCAATACATTCACAGAGAAAATCTAAACTAATGTAACATGTTCAATTATCAAATGTTGAATTATCAAGTCAGTTATAAAGGTATTGTATTAGATTTAATTGTAGTTGTTGTGTTAACATAAGTTCTAATCCTGAAGTGAGATATTTCAACCCAATGTCTCTAAGCTTAAGATGATCAAATAGTTGGAATAGTGACAATACTTACTTAATGTGATGCTTAACCAGTTGGGCACACAAAACAACTATAGCCACAGGATCCACGTGATCTTTGACAGTGAAAACAAGTTTCAAACGATAATGCAATGCCTGGAGAAGTTTTTAAAAATATACCCAAAACATCAAATCATTTATTATGTTGTTTAATTCTAACAGAAATAAGAAGAAAAGTTTTCTAAACGGTTAGCACTACAATACCTACATGGAGAACTTTTGTCACAATTATCTTTGACTACAGTCTAATTAAGAAAGAATGAGAAATGTTGCAAACCTAGAGTGTTATTTACATTATTCAATGCTATAGAAATTAACAGTAGCATTATATGTATAGAACACAAATATGTGTAGACAGTTGGATGTATATGTTTATTATATATGTATATGTTCAATGATATTCCAGTTAGAAAATATTCATTCATCGTCTGTAGAGGTTTCAACATTTACTAATCAACACAAGGGGACAAACAAAAAAAGAAAATGTATGAAAATAATAAAGAACATGAAACTAATGACATGTGAATGTAACCAAAGTTTTGGTTGAACATGAAACTAATGACATGTGAATGTAACCAAAGTTTTGGTTGAACATGAAACTAATGGCATGTGAATGTAACCAAAGTTTTGGTTGAACATGAAACTAATGACATGTGAATGTAACCAAAGTTTTGGTTGAACATGAAACTAATGACATGTGAATGTAACCAAAGTTTTGGTTGAACATGAAACTAATGACATGTGAATGTAACCAAAGTTTTGGTTGAACATGAAACTAATGACATGTGAATGTAACCAAAGTTTTGGTTGAACATGAAACTAATGGCATGTGAATGTAACTAAAGTTTTGGTTGAACATGAAACTAATGGCATGTGAATGTAATTAAAGTTTTGGTTGAACATGAAACTAATGGCATGTGAATGTAACCAAAGTTTTGGTTGAACATGAAACTAATAGCATGTGAATGTAACCAAAGTTTTGGTTGAACATGAAACTAATGGCATGTGAATGTAACCAAAGTTTTGGTTGAACATGAAACTAATGACATGTGAATGTAACCAAAGTTTTGGTTGAACATGAAACTAATGACATGTGAATGTAACCAAAGTTTTGGTTGAACATGAAACTAATGACATGTGAATGTAACCAAAGTTTTGGTTGAACATGAAACTAATGACATTTAAATGCAACCAATATGTCATTAATAAGTTAATTCATTTTTTTTCTTCAGCATGTTTCTCAAAGCTCTTGTCACCTGAAAATTTCAAAGATGTAGATGATTAAAACTGATGAAATCAATGTACATGTGAATAGGACTAGCATCTCACATCAGCTATGCCCATTGTTTTGTTCCCAAGCTCTATAGTGATGGTGTTTATTTTGGCTGGTACCTCTCCTTTTTTTTTTAACTGTACTTCAGGCATTTAAATGCTCCCACTAAAATCCTGGCAATTCTAGTATCTGTTCCATTGAATTAGAACTACAGTCTACTTTAGAATTCCCCTCTCACAAACATGTACACATCTATTTGGCCCATGAATCCCTTCCCCTTCCAGCCATAACAAAACAATTAGTTTTACATACAATTTCTGACTTATCTTAAGCTTCTGCATTCTATGTATCAAAATATTTAATAGGTTCTTTGTTGCTTTTCAGCCAACCTGATCCCCAAGCACCCAACACATTGTAATGCTATCTGACATTGACATTTGAATTTTCAATTTTCTCCTACCATGCAACAGTTTGAAAGGGACACCACTAGCCACAATTTAATCCACTCTTTGGATGGCTGCCGGGTCGTGCGATTTGTGCGCTTGACTGTCATTCGGATTTATCGATGGTCTCGGGTTCAAACCCTGCCCGCTCCCATCCCCCATCGTCCTGCGGGAGGTTTGGACTAGGAAGTAAACTATCTTCAACTCTGAAGGCACATCCGAAACATGTAAAACATTTTACAAACATTTTACACACGAGTTTTTGTTTGTTTGTTTGTTCCTTTACATTAGTCCTTTGTCTAGAGACCCACCTTATACACACTTAGTCTTTTCCCCCATTATTGTAGGTTAATGAGATAAAATAGCCCTACCCCTATGAACCAAATAAAACGAAAAATCCTCCCCAACACACCCACCTTTATTAAGGTCCAAACATGATTTCATACAGATATTATATTCTTGAGAAAAACAAACAAATTAGGTTTTGTTAGTTAAATTTTGTGTGCCCACCATGGCATGTCACACAACTAATAATTATTTATTTCATTATGTCCTTATAAATTTGTACAGACAAACACATTCATAATTTTCTATGTACTAAATTTCATGCAAATCTGTTTGGTGGTTACAGAGATCTCTTAATAGATAAATGAGTGGTATTTTGCTTGTATAAATAGATAATATATTGAGAGATATATTCACTTTAAATCTGCCAATTAAATCAACATAAATATAATACAATAAGTATAAAGTGAAGTAACACTATCAAATAGTTTTACCTGCACATAATCAGCATGCAATTCACTGATGTGCCCAGCTATCAGCCAATCTTCCACATCCACAGAATGTTGTAAGCAAAGATTAGTATCACAGAAGTTTTCCAATACCTTCAGAACGTAGAGTTAGAATAAAAAACCAGTCTTCTTTATATATATATATATTTTTTAAAATTTTTTTTTTGAGTTGACACTAAAAGTTTGTTGATTTTCTTGTTAAGTAAACAAGCTGTTTAAACTAGGACCCAAGATCTCTGTATCACTAAACTACCCATCAGGTTGACAAACTAGGCCATTTTTTCCATTGTTCTAGTAGCCTAAGACAACAGAAATCTGCAGGCAATACAAACTAGTGTCAACATACTAAACTTTAACAGAATTTAATTAAGAAATAAATACTAATCTAATAATTAAGAAAATATTTTTGTTTTTTAAAGTAAAAGCTATATTTTAATATTTAGAATTTCCTTTAAAAACTTATTTTTACAATCAAAGAAAATGCTGTTCGAATTCAGGTTGTTCCTCCTATTGTTTTTTATAAATACTTTTTTTATTTTTATTCTAGATCTATTACAAATTGAATTACATGACTGATCCAAACTAATTGATACAACTATGCTTAATCTAAACTTTTTAAAAATTTTCTTGTTGTAAATTACATTTCTAATAAACAAGTCTAATTTGACTAATTGGTAATACTACCTTTAAGGTTACAGGAATGACAGCATGGTCATAGATATCTTTCCCAAGTTTGTCTAGACTTGGCAAATTATCCCATGTAGTTTCATGTTCTGTTTCTGATGGATCTTCCTACATAAATTAATTATCAAAATAGCATTTCCATTTAAATTCATTAGAAAGTTTATTATTAAGATAAATAAATATGTACCAATGGTATTAAAAATAATAATTTTAAACTTACCCATAAAATGTGTTGTGTTAATGTAGACAACATTGTCACCCAATGAAAATTACTAGCATCAGATGGAGGTAACCCTCTAAAGATTGCTGGGAGATTGGCTTCTGTTGAGTTGCCAGAAGCTCTACGATAGTTATTAGACAAAGTCATAGGACCTGGATTTTCTTTACGAGTTTTTATAAAACCTAACTATGAAGTAGAAGAGAAAAATTACTACAAGTTAAAGCATTTAAATTGTGAGATTTCAGCCCTTGGAATGAGACATTACAGAATTAAATATTGTAGTAAATCTAAGGAAATAAATAATAGATGATGTGTTTATTAACAGTTATAAAACACACAGACAGTGACTTCAGCCACCAATACACAAGGAGTCTTGTCTTTAGTTCCACCACTCCTTTCCTACCCAAACCTTAACAGACCACCAACACACTTCTAAGTGTAAGTCTAGGTCCCTTATCCAGTTCTCTGGTAGCAGGAAGGATGGCTCCAAGTTCCAGACAGCTCACTTCAGCTCAAAGTCTCTCTTTCTAGTATCAACATATTGTCAAGTGTTATAAAGTGCACTGGCGTGCACCATATGCAGAGTTTTAACATTGTCCCCTTCTTATATGTACTTATCCTTAACACTGATGGGTTCATGACAGGGTAGTCGAGATTTGTCATTGCAAGTGGGGCTTAATCGGTGGGAGTCACAAGCGACAGGGAACGAGTTACTCTTGAAGCCATCTGCACTGTTCAGCCCCCTGACACATATAGAGGCAATGGTGATCCCCTCATTTTGTTTTCTCCTCATGAAGTATCAACCATACAGTTCTTGTTAAAAACTTGAATGCAGCTATCAAGCTTCGATTCACCCTCATGTACACATTGTGACTATGTGGTCTGCTATTTGTGCTTTAGTTTGCCAGTCAGTTTTCAGTGATAGTTTGCAGTTCTTATGTTCATACCTATTGTACAAATGCTGCAAACACACAATTTTTTAAATTATTTATAATATAATTAAACATTTTTATTTGCAAATGAAATGTATAATGCAATTAGTGGGTAACATGTTTGTTTATAGTCCTGGTAGGGCTAAATTTAGAGTCGTACACTACTTCAGTTATTGAAAGGTTGACCAATGAGATTCTGGTCAACAAGTCCATGTGAATGTGTGAAGGGATATATGAGGTGTGTAAGATTGGAAGTTTGTTGGTGATTGGAGAATGAGAGAGTCAGTCCAGAATTCTTAGAGCATGAAAGTTTGGTGTGTGTTGGATTATATTTATTTGGATCCATCTGATGATCAACATGGATATTACTGTACATCTGTTAAATATTTTAATTAAGTGTTTAAAAAGCATCTAAATGAGTTGAGTTTCCTTGGAGAGTGTGCTATTGCTACATCGTTAGATGTTTGGATGATCCTGTTGTCAAACGACTGAACTAGGGCTTAGATCCAAACTCGCTAGACAATGAACTTCACAACCACTAAGACAGCCTCTATATAGAGGTGGTTTTTGACAATGTATAATAGAATGAAAATTTCAATTTTCATAAAATACTTGAGTAATAGACATAGCATAACACTGAACTATTTACCAATATAAAACATTTTTTACAAGTAATTTTAAAAAAAAAGGATAATGGCTTTATTTGGAACTATGGCAAATATATGTCAGGAATGTTGTAAGTATGCCATGTATGTGAAATGGCTATATGGTGACAGCGATATACGTGTGGCAGATATGGTAACTGTGTGGTAAATATGTTCAAGCTGATGGCTGACTTGTAAGCAATATGTGGTACCTTAGTGAGTTATCAAATGTTTCAAACCTGGCCAGAGTCATTTTTGCCCCATGCCCAAATACATCCATCAGAACTGAAAGCAAGAGTGAACTCCCCTCCACTAGCTATTGCCACTATTTGTTGATCATTTATTGAGGTAACCACCTTTGGAATCCTCTATGCAAAAAAAACAAACAAAAAATGAATTACATAAAATCTAACTTCAATAGAAGCATTTTTTATGCAGTACTTAGCATTAAATATAAGAAGCTAACATTCAATAAATGGTTCCTAACAATGTCTATAACACTAACCTCATCCTGTCTTGATCCTGTACCCAACTGTCCTTCTAAATTTCTACCCCACAGATAGACACTTCCATCTTCAGTTAACAAAACACTATGCAAACTTCCACAGCAAACCTGAGAGTATTAAAAAATGAAATGTTTCTCAATAACTTGCTCCTTTTGATTTTGCTTGAATACAGACTCAGTCAGAATGAATGCACTGGTAGACTTTAAGAACAAGTATGACATACCTTAGTGATTTGACCATGAACATAAGTACTATCAACTAGACTGGGAAACATAAAAGCATTTTGATCCTGGTCATTAGAACCAGCTAGCCTTGCACTTCTTATTGAGGAAGCTATCTGGCGTAAGTTTTGTGGATGTAGACCCCAAGTATAGATTTTATTAGTAACAGTCACTGCAATCTAAAGAAGTTACATTTATATTAATAATAGTATTGATCAATTAGAGTAACAAAATAAACTAAGACAAAGACTGCTTTAGTAATCCTAATTTAAATTGTATTATGATTACACAGACTCAGTTAAAAACAAAGTCAGTAGGAAACAATCCTTAGGAATGTCAATAAACACATTCAATGCCTAGACATCTTGATTTTTTTTTATACATTCCCAAATCAATAAGCAGTGTTGATAGTCTCACAAGGAACAAAATGTTTTTGTTAGTATTCAGCTAAATAAAAATGGACAGAAATTGCCCGATGCTAGACAATTCGATGAATTTATATTGGAGAAGGGAGTGATTGTGTTTTGATTATACATCATGAATGACATAAATAAAACACTCAAATTTAGATAAAGAATGTAAAACACATTCTTTAATTACAATAGAAATGAACAAAACATGCTTTTAAGAAAAATATATAAATATTGTTTGACAAAATGTTAAAAAAGCATGTTTTGATACTAGGCAGAAGCATTTACTAAAATTGACCTGAAATATAATTTTAACTAATGGTTATACTTAAAAGTAAATTACTTTTTTTATTTCCCAAATTAGTTCCCAGGGGAACTAGATAATTTTATGTCATTACTGAACTATGAACAGCAAAGTTATATACAAGCCACATTTTCAGTTAGTGATTGAATAGCTAGTCACTCTTTGATAAGTTTTATGAGCACACGTATTGAAAATCTTAGGAGTAGGATTTACATTTGTACTAATCCTATTACACTTCAGACAACACTGCTATAAATAAACTTACACAATGAAAAAATTTTGTTCCTATTGCAGTCACAGCAGTTGGTAAAAGAACCTTTTGAGGATATGTTGTTTTATTGTTCATCCCTAAACCAAGCTGACCAAAGTAACCACAGCCGAATGACCAAACATCACCCTGATTGTACAGAGATACATTCATTTGATCTCAGTTTCTAATGAGCATAAATAAAAACATAGGGCAAACAAATCTTGTTTACTTTATTATTTAAAATTTCCTATGAAAACTAGAAATGAGAAAACAAAGCATACACACCATTGCATTTGTATAGAGTTTATCAACTCGCATCAATAGCCCTCACATAGAAAGTTTTTAAGAAAGGATGCAACATTTAATAAGAAATGTGTAAGAGAGAACAAGTAAAATATAAAAATACTTTTAAAAAAACAAAGCTTATATTAAGTGTAATTATTGTGATGGATGCCTGTCTGTCTTGTAGTCAAATGTTGATGACTGTCAGATTATGACAGATTACTCTGCAAATGTATGAGTTTCATGTTCGGGTGTATTCCAGTGCAATTAACACACAAGCAAAACAAGTACCTCCAGTTTTAACAGTGAAGAGACGAGTCTGAAACTCTGTTGAACAGTTTGAATAATTTTAAATCCACAAAAGGCCACTGTCGATAAAATATGCCCTAACCCTATGGAATCCTATCACCAACTGATTTTCTGTCTCTAAGAAGCCTCCAACCCAACAAGTCCCAAGCGTCATTAGTCACATTCAAAATGGTTCAAAATTCGTCTACAATGGTGTGTCTCTATATAACTTAAAATACAAACTAAGTGTCTAACATTATATCTATTATTTTGACTCTTATCATGTAATTGATTTGTAACAGATCTAGAATGACAATAAATTTGTGCAATAGGAAATATTTTAACAAATTGATTTTTAATAGCAATTTCATGCTTTTAGCATGCTCATTGAGCTATGGCCCAATTACGTGTGAACAAGTTGAGGATTTAGGAGGGGGTATTCGTGCTTGCTTTTCAAAAGCAATTTTTTTTAAAAGTTGCCCGACTTGAAATTGAATTCGAGTGTTCAAACCTAATTGATGGAAGGCAGACATGCTATCCACTGAGCTAAAGAAGTGCTTATGAAAATAGAAGATTTTATAGTTATCTATTGTTGGTTTCAAATTTTTAGGCAACAACTTAATTTCCTACACAAGCCTCATCTCTCTTAAGCTACTACTGTCTCTATATTAAACAAAATTAGTTAATTACGACTGATAAAATAGTTGGTCAATTTTTTTTTTTAGTCATTCATGAGTTATAAGGGACAATGAATAATTGTGCAAAGTTTAAACTTGATCAAAGAATGGGAGAAATAATGTGTACAGAATTTGTACAGGACAGACAGAGTGAGTTGATAAAGGCTTATAAAAATCAATTTCATATTACAACATCAAACTCACTCACATGATTCCAGATAAAATACGGACAGTTCAACTTACACTTTCAGTCAGTGTCAGAGAATGAGCATAACCACCAGCTATTTGGACAACTGCAAGATTCAGTAAGTAGGTCACATGTTTTGGTATCAAGCAGTCTTCAGGGTTGCCATGACCTAGTTGCCCATGTACTCCCCATCCCCATGTGTAAATCCTACAAAATATTTATACATGTTGGTTTGAACACATTTAGGAACATAAAGTAATTTTTTAAAATGACTCTTGGGAGATTTTAGACATAAGCATACTCCATTGTTATAGAAAAATTCACATAAGGAAACTTAATTTTTGAGAAATATTTAATAATCACAGTTGATTATAACCAAAACATTTACTAAGATCATTGTAACTGAATTAAAAGACATATGTACAACTTACTGGTGGTCAGCAGTTAAAGCTAAAGAGTGATACTGCCCACAGTCAATAGCAACAACTGTATCTGATTGTAAGGTTTCCAGCAGCATTGGACGTTTGTATATATGACTAGTGCCTACACCTACTTGTCCATATTTGGAATTTCCCCAACCATACACCTGGTATTAGTTCAAAAGTTGTTTTTTTTATTTTACTGAACAAACTAGTCATTAGTATAGCTTTAAAAGTAAAATTTATAAGATAGCTTATAATTGTAATTATTAAATGTTAATTCCTAATTGCAATGCTATAGTATTTATTAGACACCTAAATTAAACGCTGCAAAAAAATTTTTTTTTAACTTTGCTTTGAAAGTCATTAAAACTTCATGTTTTTTTAAGCAAGTTTTTTTTTTTCAAGAAAATATAATTTCTTGAATACTGATTCTGTCTATAAGTACACAGTATAAAAGTTCTACCCCTTGTTGTGTCAAAGCCAGTGTATGTTCACAGCCACAAGCTACAGCATCTACTTTGAGTTGTAAAGTGTGTAGATTCTCAACTCTTACTGGTGGGCAAGCATTCTGAGGTATATCTCCCACACCTAACCTGATCAAGAAATAGGTCAAATTGGATTAAGGCAGAATGGCAACAAAATGACCAACATAAAATGATGGATAGATAACTCACCTGCCACCTTGGGACTTGCCACATGTATACACATCACCATTTCTAATAACAGCACAATGTTTAGGTCCACAGGCAATGGGTTGGGGCTGAATGGACAGTTTCTTGTGAGTTTCAACAGGTATGTGTTCTTTTTCCTTAAAAAAATGCATTATTATGACACTATTAAGTCAAATATTGATTCTCTATAATTTTAACAAATGGTTGCAGCAGAGTATTGAATGATTGTGATCAATGTAAAATGTAAATGTAAAAATATAACTTGTACAAAATAGTTTTCTTGTTTTAAAATCAAGAGACCATTTTAGAACTATATCTCCTGACAATGAAATAGAGATATGACAAAATTAAGCACATTCAGTCTAGTCAAAGCCTGGATGGCTGCCTGGTCGTGCGGTTTGCGCGCTGGACTGTCGTTCAAATTTATCGACGGTCGAGGGTTCAAACCCTGCCCGCTCCCATCCCCCCTCGTCCTGCGGGAGGTTTGGACTAGGAAGTAAACTATCTTCAACTCTGAAGGAACATCCGAAACATGTAAAACATTTTACAACAAAACAAACAAATCTCAGGATAGTTTTTTTAATGCATTTTTTGTTTTTTATTTTTGCAAATTTAAAACTCAAGTCCAATTTGACCTTTTCTTTTTGAGCTGGCAGTTTGAATAGCTAGGGGATTGTTTGTTGTAATACAGGTTTATTTAAGGATTATGGCGAGTAAGATACATTTTGGTTAGTGAGTCAAAGTTGGCAGCTCCTGATGATATAAGGAACCTTCAAGCCAGAAATGTATAAAGTTAGTTTAAAAATACTAGTGCTAGTTTGACATAGAAAGAATTCTAAAAAGCAATAATCTTTTATGATAAAAAAAAGTTGAAAGGTTTACCATGTTTTCTAACTCATCTGCAGGATTAATGACTATTGAATTTAGATCAAGTGTTTTTAGGTTGGTAGAACTGGTCTTACGGCGTAGCAGATTCAAATAGAGCACAACAAAGAGAAAAAAATCCACTAGGACATCAGGTTGAATCTCTTTGGGATCCTGAGTTAACAAAAAATAAAAAGAAAGAGTACTGAATAGCTTTATGTTATTTGTTTTCTTTTCAATGCATAAACTACAACATAGTTTTTAGTTCAATGACTAGTACAGAAAACAAAATTGTGCATAATTTGATCAAGAATGACTTCTGACTAAATTCTACTCCATCTCCACTCTATCCAATCAGCAGCTGTCTTAACCAGAAAATCAAGAGAGAGGCTAGTCCTTTCCTTCATATTGTCCAACCAGTTTTTCTTTGGAGGACCCTTTGTTCCTCCATTGTATCTTGAAGACAGTGAGTCAATTCTGGACCAACACCAGCTCAGCTTCATCTCTTCACAGCATTGAAGAGGTCCTCCTTTTTGCCAGCCAGTGTTCATTTGTAAAAGCACAAACTCATTTATCTTTTTCTGATATTTGAAAAAAAGAAGTTTTCTGCAGCACTCTTAAAATACTGTGTTCAGCTTTAACGTTCAACTTTCACAGCTGTATAGGAGTACAGAAACCACGGGCAGTTTTAATTTGAGTTAGATGATGATTTCCCACAATTTAGCAAGACAGAAGATGCCAAGCTCATATGTATTTTTAGCGTCCCCCGAAAGAGGAAAAGATGCTATTAGTTTTGTGTGAAATGTCTGTCCGCCCTGTTTAGATCTCGTAAACTAGAAAAGATAATGAAAATCCGACAATATAATATTTTAGTCCATTCAAAGTTCTGATGCAACGGCTATTTTTTTTCTTTTCTAAAAGTGAAAAATAAGCAGTTTTTTCATTAAAAAAACACCACTTTTACAACTATTCACTATTAATAGTAATAAACACAGCAGGCTCTATAGTAGGGGAGGAAACTATTTACCATATTTTAACACATTTATGCAAATGGTTTTAGAATTTTTGTTAAAAAAATATTTTGTTTACATTTGTATTGCTTCATTATGTAAGTTCTGTCCTACTAACTACTACATTTACCATTAATAATGTTTACTTTTTTTAAGAGAAAAAAATCTATTTAGTATGCATATAAGTTGGACATAATTTAAAACAACAATTAATAAGTAGGTTTTCATATTATTGCGTGAACTGCAGAACTAAATCACAGACATGGAACACTCAACTAAAGGAATTTTTTTTTTACTGAAATGTTTTTTTCTTTTTTTGAGGATTTGATTAAGATATTAACCCTTTACAAAACAATTAGATCAATTAGATATTCATTATAAGACATCAGTTAGGCCAGGTTCGCATTTAACTTCACATTCACTTTCACCTATCCTTTGGTCTCCTTGACCGCTAGGGCACCACACAAGATCTGTCAATCTTCTTTCTCTATTCTTCTCTGTCATTTGTCTTTGATAGAATTTAATTCTGATGTTCTTTCTGAAAATATTGATACCTGCCTTTTTACCTGCCTGGGTGGACCACTTTGGGGGCCAATTTTGAGTTTGTGTTTCCACACAAACTGTCTTTGTAACCTTGTTTTATTTCTTTTAGTGATCCTCAATTACATTTAATGTGAGGTTCTTAAATGATTCAACAAGTTCCAATGTTTGGTGACTGCTGTTGTTATTGGCTTCCTTCAGTCATCAAACAAGTATGGTTCATCTTAGAGCAAGGAGATGAATTCCTGGGAATTAGCTATGGTCAGAACTATGTCTACCACCCCACAGTTCTCCCCTCTCCCAACAGCTGATGTGTCTGTTCATCAGCAGCTTCAAAGGTTCTGCCAGGGTGTAGCACTGTGTGTTGCATGCTATTTAAGGATCATTGGTTCCTGATTTTTCCTCAGGATTGGCTCCCTAAGCCTTTTCCTGTTTGTCTATAAGCCACAAGGCAGAGGTTTAGATTAAAGTGAATTTCCTTTACCCTAGGTCAGTGCCAAACAAGGCTGACAAGTCACTTCTGTTTGGCCATTAGTTGTGTTATTATTTACTATCAAAGAAAAACATGAAAATATTCCAACTATGTGATGTCATAAGGACAAGAAACTAATGACTATTAATGATAATAATAATGTTTATATATAACTATCTGTCAATGCTGGTTCAATGAAGTTTAAAATGTTTACTAACTCTATAAAGTAAAACATTTAAAAAATGTGTGGGTGAGAGAGGGCTTGAGTTTAAAACCTGATATGTATATATATATATATATATATATATATATATATATATATATATATATATATATATATATATATTGATATAGATAGATAGATAGGTATATAGATAGATAGATAGATATTAAGGGTGCATAGGATAGCATTTTTTTATATTCAGCTGGAGCCGGATAAGGCAGGAGAATAATCTATATATATAATTTTCTTCATGGCTCAACAGTTTGGACACCAAGAAGTAAAGGAAAGATCACTCTTTTAGTAGTAGTATTCAGCTGTCACCAAATAGCAGGGCCGGACTTAGTCATTGTGACCAAGAAGTAGTGATAATAATAATAATCTTTATTGTCCGTATGTAAATTTGTCTTTCAATTTGTGCATTACACCAAACAAAAAACATTATAACTAAAACTAAGTTTCAACCAAAATAAAGCAGTTAAAGTAAAAGTTTGTCATGAATTTCAAAATATAGTTAAACTAAACTAAAAGAAATTCATTAAAGCATCACAAACTTTTCATAACTATTTTTTTTTTGGTGGGGGAGTTGATCTAGACCTAGCTAATCATTTGACTGTATGCCTACGGTTCGTTCTTTTAACATAATAGAAATATTTATCCATAATAAAATCAGTAATAAGAAATATGTTTCTTACATATAACTTTATTGCACACTAAAATTTGAAAAAAAAAAGATGTCTAAATAAATATGTGTGCTTGTATTTTAGCCTTGAATTAAAACCTTTAGAAAAGTATGATACTTTTATTTCTTTAAAATTATATTAACTTATATAACGGAAAATCTTACTTATACCTGTTAATTTTAAAATCTCATTAAATAAAATTGAAATTTAGAATTTCACATTTCTAGAAACCCCCAAAAAATAGAAACAAAATTGTTGGAGTTTTTGAAACATTTGATTTGTGTAACTATTTCAGAGTAAAGTACATGGTTCACTAACCATGCCAATGTGTTATTTTCTTGTCTGACTACTGAGCATACAACACTATTGCATAACTGTTAAACGCGTAAGGAAAAAACGTGGGATGGTCTTGCCATTATGGACTGCACACTACAGTACACTAAGCCGCCAACATGTGTACATCTATCTGACCAGGTTGTTAGAATTACTCGAACACACAGTCTATTTACTTTTTGGACAGGGAGGGTGTGTAACTATTTTATTGTAAAGATACACGTACATGCTTGACTAGCTATGCCAGTGTGTTATTTTCTTAGTCTGACCACTTGACATTAAGCAAACACTATTGCATAACTTGCGATGAAAATGTAATGTTCTGGGCAGACACGGAATTGGTCACTGCAATAGCAATGGTGCATTGTTACAAGAAATGTGCACAGCCCACAAGCTGACAATAACAAATACTCTTTTCCAGCCACCTCACAGAAAAAAAGACATCATGGAGTCATCAAATAGACTTCATCATTGTCAGACAGACTGATAGACAAGACGTCAAAATCACCAAAGCATTATGCGGAGCTGACTGTTGGACTGATCATCGCCTAATCTTATCTAAGCTAAAAATATGCATCAAACCACCTAGAAGGCCCCAAGAATGCAAGCAAAATGTTGGTCAGCTCACAAACCCATATATCAAGCAAGAGCTCATCAACAAACTAGACAGGGAAATTAAAACCCTGCACATGAACAAGGATGTGAAAAACAGCTGGAACAAACTAAGGGATTCTGTGTACTCTTTGGCTAGTAGTGTCCTCAGTCAGCCAAAACGCAAACACCAAGATTGGTTTGACGAAAACGATGTGCAAATTAAACAGCTTTAAACATACTGCAATATTGCTTTAAGGCCTTTCGGTGTAATCCAGCTTACCCCCAAATCAGAGAACGCTACACTAATGCCAAGGGAAAGGTCCATCAGAATCTGAGACTCATGAAGGAGACATGGTATAGTAAAAAAGCTGAAGAAATCCAGTCCTATGCTGACAATAAACTATTCACTCGCTGACCCTCCCTGACTGCAAAATCCAACCTCTCAACTGGTAAGGCACCGGGACTAGACTCCATCCCAGCTGAAATATACTTACTTGGCAGTTCAGAGCTGACAACTGAACTAACAGAAATCTACCAGATAATGTGGGAACAAAAGAAACTACCACAACAAGAGAAAGGAAAATAGGCAGTTATGCAAAAGTCATCATGGCATATCCCTCCTATGCATTGCTGGCAAGATTCTGGCTAGGGTGCTATTACTACAACACCACCTAGAAACTGACCTACTTCTGGAGAGTCAATGCGGCTTCAGGCAGGGTAGAGGCACATGATCTTTGAAGTCCGCCAACTCCAAGAGAAATGTAGAGAGCAAAATTCAAATCTCTATACTGCATTCAAAAATTTGACAAAAGCTATTGATAATGTCAGTTGTGAAGGCCTTTGGCAAATCATGTCAATATTCGGCTGCCCGGATCAATTCAATTGGGTTGCCAATTCCATGATGACATGCAAGCAAGAGTCCAGACAACGGAGACTACTCCAAGCCTTTTCCAGTCACAAATGACGTGAAGCAGGGCTGTGTGCTGGCTTCAACGCTTTTCAGCATAATGTACACCGCCATGCTGAAAGATGCCTTTCGCACAGAAAGCATTGAAGTTGGCATACAATATCGCACCAATGCAAGTTTATACAATGCTCAGAGACTCAAGACAAGGACCAAGGTAAACTATGACTGCATCAGAGACCTGCTATTCGCAGATGGCTGTGCCCTAAATGTCGCAAACGAAGAAGACCTCCAAAAGAGCATTTCCCTCTTCACTAATGCCTGCAAAAAATTTTGGCCTCACCATAAACGTAAAAAAGACAGAAGTGCTGCACCAACCTCCTCCAAATAAATCTGTCACAGAACCAGACATTCTCATATATGGCCAGAAATTAGCAAACGTCAAAAAGTTTGTCTATCAGGGAAGCATCATATCAGCAAACGCCAACTTAGATGATGAGGTTGACTTCCGTGTAGCTTGTGCCAGAGCTGCTTTTGGCAGACTTAAAGAACAAGTGTGGCAACGGAGTGGATTCAGCATATCCAAAAAACTGAAAGTCTACAGTGCTGTAGTTCTCCCATCACTCCTAGACGCATCAGAGTCCTGGACCCTATATTCCTGCCACACCAAAAAGCTCCTTCCACCTATGCTGTCTAAGAGTATCCATAAGGTGTGCTGGTCAAACCACATATCAGACACAGAAATCTTAAAGCTGTCCAATATGTACAGTATCAATGCGACAGTAAAAAGGTTCCAACTTCAATGGGCGTGACATGTAGTCCGCACGCCAGACAATCGCCTTCCCTAGCGACTTCTACATGGAGAGTTGTGTGCAGGAAAGCGCTCCCAGGGAGGCCAATACAAGCGCTACAAAGACACTCTCAAGAGCTCCTTTAAGAAATGCGATATTGACATTCACGGCTGGGTAGCACTAGCTCTCGATCGCTCCTCATGGCGTGAAGCTGTGAGTCTCAAGATTTGAAGCAAGAAGAGTGGCCAGGGTGAAAGAGCGCTGAACTAACAAAAAGCTGAGAGAAGACGCAGATCTACCTGCAACTGATCTAACCCACCCATGCTACTATGCGGCCAGCTTTTTAAAGCAAGGATTGGACTTTACAGTCATCTTCGAGTCTATAGGAAATGACAAATGTGCTCATCTTCGACCACGAAGGAGGAGTAATTTACTGCAACAATATTTAATTAAATTCATATCTTTATTCACATATTCATTTATAAGGAATACCCGATGTTTAGAAAGACTAATGTAAAAGAAAGTGAAATGAATTATGTGTTTTTTTTTAACGAGATTCTACATTTTCAATCTACTTACCATCTCCAAAGTATCACTTGTTAATGAGGCTACAGAAGTTAGACTGTTAGTCCTTGCAATGAAAACAAAATTATACAGACTAAAATTTACTGCAACAATATTTCATCAAATTCATTTCTATATTCACAATCCGAATCTATGAATATACAAGCACAGTGAATAGAATATCATAGAAAGTAAAAGAAATTCTCTTTGTGTGAACATCACCTGCAGAAAAGCAAAACAAATAAATCAACTCATTTGTATGCTAATTAGGGTCCATTAGCATTACAATATAGATATCTGAGTTCATCTTGCAGCTGTATAACATGGTAAGGAACTTCAGAAAGCATGGGCTGATAACTCACTGTAGTCTAACAACTATTCCTTTTTTTGTGTGCCTTCATGTGTAACTTAACAAATATCATGTCCCTTGTGCCACTTTTAGCTCTAAAAACTAGCTCTTTAAATAATGAATATTCACATTTGACTAGAGTTTTGAGTTTTTGAGTTTAGGCACATCGGTACAATTTAGGCCATGTCGTGCCCGTAATCCTTTAAGGATCACTCTCCCTTTAAATAACAAGGACTACATTCTATACAGTTAAGTTATTAAAAGCAAGGTCTATTCACAGTTAAAATAGTAAGGGTAGTAAAAATTTAATAATTTGGTAAAAATCTAATGTAAATATTATATGTTCACAATTCATAAATCCGATCTTCATAGACAACCCCACCTCCCTGACAAAGCCCAGTACCTTCCCAGGGTCGACATTATCGAATAGTGTTTTTAAGTTGTGTGCTCTAAAAAATTTCTCCCTGACATCCTGGTATCTGGGGCAATCAATGAGGATATGTTCCACGGTGAGGCGAGAGTCACAGTACTCACAAAGTGGGGGCTCCTCTCTATTCAGCACAAAAGAGTGCGTGATGTAGGTGTGGCCAATCCTAAGTCTGGACATGGTCGTGCTACCCCGCCTTGTCAGACCCTTAGATGTGGGCCGCCACCTGACATCCACCACAATCTGCCTGAGTTTATTGTGAGTCTCAGCCTCCCATCGGTCCTGCCACTCTCGATAGGTTTCCCTCAATGCCCACATTGGAGGGGACCCAGATGAAGGTGACATCCCTATGGTCGGCTGTTATTTGGTCCAACAGCTTCACACATTTGGCTAGAGTAACACCTTTAGTAAAGTCACTAAATTTAGAAAGCCTTCAGGACAGAAGACTCAAAAGTAAAGTAGCAATTATACATAAAACACTGAACCATAATCTTTAAATACAAAAACAAAATTTAATAAAATACTGAGAAAGAAAAGATAAAGGCACATTCCTCGTCCCATATGCTAGGACCAATTTGTACAAATGCTCCTTCTTCCCTAGTGCTATTAGAGCATGGGATAAGTTGCCTGAGCTAGCCAGGAAAACCAGTGACACTGCAGAATTTAAGTCATTGGTTAATATGCATGAGTGAATGCATGAGGCGTAGGACATAATCATCTTCTGTTTTGAAGTAATGTCTGTATTATATAAGATAAGATTATATAAATTGCTCTTTCTATTAATATTAGAGCAATGTCATTCAACTGTCTCACACTAAAGAACCAAGCAGTAGTTTTCAGAACCCTCAATCCATAAATTACATTTGAGTTTTTTGGCACATCGGCACACTTTAGACCATGTCGGGCCCGTAATCCCTAAAATTTTCCCCTAATATCCTGGTATCTGGGGCAATCAATGAGGATATGTTCCACAGTGAGATGAGAGTCACAGTACTCACAAAGTGGGGACTCCTCTCTCTTCAATGAGCACTAGAAGCCAAGATTATTATGTTCTGGTACAATTCAATGAAGACAGCATAGAGGCAATGTTTATTTTTAAAAGCTGTAAAAATCCTTTATGGGTAAATATGCCAGAGGCAATCTTTTTCTGTGAGCTTAAAGGAGGATGGCGTAACAGGAAACACTTCTCACCAGCTGCTGACTTTTACTGACATAGAGGAGAAAACCAGACAGCAATTTGCTTCCAAAAGAGAAATGATGAACATTTTTAAATTAAAATAGTAGCACATAAATTTGAGACCCAAAAGAAAAGCAACTGTCAAAAACAAGCATGACCGCAAAAAGAGAACTTAATGACCAATGTCAGAAAATGCATTTTCTGAATCAGAGGTGACAATATGCATAGGTCACACAATCATCTAACTGCTTCACTCTTCCTTAATCTTTAAACTTAAAGCTTTACAGAATTATTGACAGAAATTCAATTCTTTTTCCCAGTGAATAAAATGTTTGTTTTTATTAATTCATGTTACAAGAAATGAAAACTTTTGATTCAGATTTGTCTCTAAACTATCATGCAAATTCTTCGATCAGACAAACACAGATATGAAAAGTTGTCTACCTTCGTCTGCGTAATTGTAATTGAAGTAGCATCCCCCTGATAACAGATTTAGATGGGTCAAATATTTTTGCAAGCTGCAGCAGATGATTCTGTTTTAACACTGGAACTATTGGCTTGAGTAAAGCAATGTTCTGGATGGCTAGGTGAGGTTTAATAGTAAGAAGTTGAAACAAGTCTTCAGCTGACAGATATGGCAACAGACAACCTGTAATAAACAATTGGTCAGAAACAATGAAATGGCAATGTGTAGCTGAAACAATGAATGACATAGTGCACAAGGTAGCACTAGGGAACAAATACAGAGAAAATAGTGAATTAAATGTCATGAAAATATAGGACTGCTTGGTTAAAATTGTTGGTAAAGATGGATGTGGAGAGATAGGGGGGACAGACTGCTGGGGTGGTCATTGAACACTGGCCAAATACTTTAGATAGGAAAGATGTTTTTTAAACACCTCTATGGTCTAGATGTTTTTTTGTTTGGTACTGAGTTACTACTCTGCAGAGTTGCCGCTTCCGGGGTCAATGATTCCTGCCCTGGTCAGTGGAGTCCTTTATTTTCATTACATTTAATTCACTATTTTCTCTCATTTAAAGTTTGGTCCATAGTGTTGTTCTTTATAAGTGTAATATGTATGTATCACTCATAAACAATTAGCCAGTAATTAAAAGATGGTAATCAGACTGTGTCTATATAAAAGATTTTAATAGATCTATATCTATAACAAAAAGATATAAGTCTATATCTGTAACAAAAGGTATGGTGGATTTGTTTAGGTCTCAATAGTGTATCCTAAGGCCTATGTGAGTGACCTCCAGCTTCTAGTTCTGAAGCAGCATGAAACCAGGTGCTCTCTTCTATGCCAGCTAAGGCAAGTTGGTGCCTAAGCTGGTCTTTAAAGCGTTTCTGTGGGACACCTCTGTTACGTCGACAACCTTTTAGCCCACCAAAAGGCATACGTTCGTCTCTCATACTGGATATGTGCCCTGGCCAGCGTAACTGTTGGACCATAAGAAGTCCTTCAATACTGTCCATAGCGGAGTCAAAGATATAGCATCATGGTTAATTCCTTCATTATCTGTATTTCATGGATGCTCTGAATGGAGTAAAAATGTGTGGCTGTTTGGAAAAACATTTAGCAATCAAGAGGGCTCAAGTTCATATCTCTGAGTGCCTTGAGCAGCACAGGAAACCTCTCCCAAATATCCCCTCCCCACCCAAAAGAGATTAGACCATAGTGCACTAAGCAGGGCATGGCAATTGGATAGATGCGATATAGAAATCAATGCAATGTCTCTAGATATGCATGATCATTTTAAAAAAGAATAAAAAAAGAAAAAGTAATTAGTCTTTATTGTTTCGGATGTTCCTTTAGAATTGAAGATTCTTACATTCTAGCCAAATCCTCTTGTAAGATGGCAGGGGATGGGGGTCAAGGTTCAATCTGAGGACCATCAAGATAGAGCAGGCAGCCATCAATTTAAACAACAAGTATTATTTTTTGTCAATAAAAGCTGCTTAATATTATAAACTGAATTAATTTATTTAACTTAAAACTAGAATAAGAAAGTGAACAAATACAATACAAAGCCTCAAACCCATTTGTTTCTAAATAAAATGTTGGACATCAATATGAACATTTTGAAATAAAAATTGGATAAACTAACCAGACTGAAATAAATGAGCTGAAAACCCTCGCTGGACAAGATCACTTAATGCAGACAAAGGCACATTGGGAGATGTCTCAAATTTCACTAGACAAGTGAGTGCATCTATAACAAGGCCACGTGCTTTAGCTAAACACATCAGAAGATCAATTTCTCCATAATCTGACAAGAGGTTTAAAGCAGTTTGTTCAACAAAAGAAAAACTTCCCAGCAAGAAATCTCTGAAAATGATGAAGAAAAAATGTTCACGTCTCATTTTAATGAACATAAACACAAATTACACTAAATAAAATGCACTTGAATGAATAAATAAATACAAATTACACTACATTAAATGAGTGGACATTAAATGCACTTGATAGAATTGGCACTTGGCACACAACAGATACAATTCAAGCATTCAATATTGAGCAAAGTTTATTAATTGTATACCTCTACAATTATAATAATAAGGCTAGTCTTCGAGTCCGAAGATTAGTGAGGAATGCAGTATTTCCTGTGGCTGCACAGTCCCAGCTGTGACCTACATGTTTTGCCACATCCAGGGCAAGCATAACCATTGTCTGCAGGAGGTTGAGTTAGATTTTCTTTTTGCCGTCTGCGTTTGTCCTCGGCAGCAGATTTTCTTTTGGTCTCAAATGTGTATCCCGCGGCCTTCGTGAGTGACCTGCAGCTGTCTCATTTTGAGGCTGCATGCAACCAGGTGCTCTCTTCTATGTCAGCCAAGGTAAGTTGACGCCTCAGCTGGTCTTTGAAGCGTTTCCATGGGGCGCCTCTGTTACGTCGACCATCTTTTAGCTCACCAAAAAAGACTGCCTCTATAATTTTTTAAAGTATATATCACATGATCTCAGTATTACACACTTTTTCTTTCCATGTTATTTTTAAGATCCTTTGAAGGCAGCGCAAATGGAATGAATTTAGTTTCCTCTCATGTTTTGAGTAGGTTGTCCAGGACACACTGCCGTACAGTAGTGTGCTAAGAATGCATGCCTTGTATCCCCCCATTTTGGTCACTGTGGTGAGCTTCTGGTTTTCCCAAACTCTTGGTCATAGTCTAGCGAAGGTTGATGTGGCCTTCCTTATACGTTTTTTGATCTCCTCTTCTAGTGACAGGTCACCTTGAATTGTAGATCCAAGTAGCAGCATCTTTACGGTCCTCAGGCAACACCGCCTGTGCTGGCTCTGACATGTTTGCCAGATGGAGGACAATCGCATCCTAAAAATCATTCTGTACGGGCAACTTGCGTCTGGCTCAAGAAAAACTGGTCGCCCCATCTCCGTTATGTTGATGTGATAAAAAGGGATTTAAAATCAGTGAACATTGATACTGACCATTGGGAAGACATAGCCTTAGACCACACTAGTTGGAGAGAGACGGTGACCAAGAAAGCTATAGAAAGTGAGAAAACATGGGCCTTGATTCTTGAAGAAAAGCATGCTACACGGAAAATGGCCAGCTCCTCTACCACCAAAGCGAAAGCCACCTTGACATGCAATATATGTGGACAGGAGTATTTTTCCAAAATAGGGCTCCACAGCCATATGAATAAGTGTTCGAGATGAACCATAGTCATTTCACGACTGAAGTAGGTCAATGAATAAATATCACATGATAAATTAACTAGTATAAGTCATACATGATACATTTAAACATCAAAAACATATAAATGAGTACACATTACATGTGAATATCACACATACACCAATTCTTCTTCTTTGTTCTCATTTTACATGTCAGAGGGTTCAGATCAGTATTCCTATATCTGAAATGAACCATGCAGTGGTTTCCAGATCAGGCAGTTCTCAATATAGTTTTTCTTCTATATGAGGGTTTCAGGGCCAGAGTCTTGTTTGGACCTCTTGATATAGTATGTTTGCTCACTGACAAATCATTCACGGGATAGTAGCATATTGTCAATATTATATTCTTGTCGCCCGTTTAATTTGTTTACATTAAAAGTACATACAAGGGATTGATACATTATAACTACCCAAGCTATACTTGTATGAAAGACCTACCCAAGCTATACTTGTATGAAAGACCTACCCTAGTGCTGCTTGTATGCTGCTCACATTTTGACTAGGACAATGAAGTTGATAAACAAAACAGTGAAGCAACATATTGGACAAAAATTTGATTTCCCACGTGTTCAGCTCAAATGTTGAGCTACTTAAAACTTGTCGCAGATGTACCAGAGTTTCTGAAATACAGCCATGACGGGCCAGACCTCCAGTTCTTTTAGTAGCTGGACACTGTGGACACACATATTTTTTTTTATAATATGCCTATTTAAGACTTCAATAGTAGATGTGAGATTTGAGACTTCAGTGTATGATGAGTGTGTGTAATGTATTTTTATAATGTAACTTGATATGTAACTGTATAATGTATTTGTATAATGTAACTTGGCATGGGAATATGTAGTACATAGAAACACTAAAATTAATTATATTTTTTTCAAATATGTATTTTAAATAAATCTCTTTATAACATGAATATAAATTAGCTTGGGAGTGACTGTCAATTAAATAGGTTGTTATCCCCCATCTTCAAAGGAAGACGTCACTAGTGATATCATAGGTGTTACATAATCTAGCTATATATAAATATAATGTATTCATGGATTTAAATGACTTTTCCTATGATCCATATAAAAGAAAAGAAAAAATAATATTTTTCTAATCTTTGAGAACACAAATTATAGCTTTTATATAGCGCTACTTTCATGCTTATAGCATGCTCAGAGCCCTATGGTCCAATCTCATTTGTGGAACATAAGGTACTGCCTTTAGGCGCTCAGTAAACACAACTCTGCTCGAGTCGGGTGTCGAACCTCAAGCTCCCTTCATATGTAGCCAAGGAAAGTTAAGTTCAAGCATACTTAGCCTCTTGACCACACATACCATTGAGACATTTAATAAAAAAAAAAAAAAAAAAAAAAAAAAAAAGCAAAATACACAATTACTAAATAGCTAGAAGGCATAGACATCAGTTACATCAGTAAGGTTTAGAGGATTTAACATGCAGTTGCCACTGGAATCTCAGTCCAAAAGTAGCTTGAATATCTTTGAGATCACTCTAAGCCAGTGGATTGAACTTGAAATCATTACTACAACTGTACAATTATTTTAATTTTACTAGCTTTTATCTCACAACCCAAGAAGGCAATCTAGAATATAAATAAACCATTAAAACAATGAATGTATTATATTTAGTTGAATTGCCAGCTTTTACTTTTAATTTTTCACAACTCTGTTTAGTTTTCTAATATACAGTGCTAAATTAGTGAACCAATTATACTCCACAATCATCTTCACCTATCACCCTTAGTGTGTTGGACATTTGGAGCACCACACAAGATATGTTGACCATCTTTCTCCATCAATGACAAGTTCATCTTTTTTTTCATGTTGCTTTCTCTGTCTGCCTCTTCTTTTTTTTTCTGGCACTGTTCCCTAAAGAAAGGTCTTGCGAGCCTTGAGGACCATGTGAATGGTCCTAGAGTTTTAGTTTGCGTTTTTTGACAGTAGTTATCTTGTGGTCATCGTGGTGTTCAATGCTGTATTAATCCTGTTTTTAATCTCTTTGTGATGTGGTCTGATATAAGTGTCAAGGGCTATAGTTTTGAGTTTTGCAAGTGCTGCTGTGGACTGTGCAATTCTGGCCAGTAGTTAAGGTTTGGTTCCTTCATCTGAAATGATAGCTGTGAGGTATTTAAAATTACTGAGATTTGAAAAAGCGTACCAACAGGTAAAGGCCTCACAACCTCAAAGCATGGAAGAACTACCACAATACAAGATAAAAACAATAAATGTCTAACTTAGGAAACAAATGTGATAAGATGAACTGAATACTGTTACTAAAAGAGGGACTATTCTATTCTTCATTTGGAAGTAGCATCAGCTCTGAAAAAGGGAAAATCAACCAGAGTTGACAACATTCCTGGTAAAAAAACATGAAAAATTCACTTTTAAAAATTTGCAACAAGATTTGTCAGTCAGGAAAATGGCCCTGGACCCAATCACATATCATCACCCTTCCAAATAAAGACAATTTGCAACTCAGTCAAAACTATCAGACTCATAGGCCATCCCAGCAAAGTTCTGTTCAAAATTATATTAAATGGGCTTAATCTGATAGCAGACAAAATTATATCAGATGAACATGTGGATTTTAGACAAGGCTGTAGCACAACAGAGCAAATCCTAAACCTCAGGATACTCTCCGAGAAATACCTTCAACACCAACAGAATCATTTTCCTTATGTGAGTTCAAGAAAGCTTTTGACAGAGTATGGCATGGGTCACTCTGAGCAACAATGGAAAATTGCAATGTAAATAAAAACAAAATAAAAGTAATCCAGAAGCACTATAAGCAAATTACTAGTGCAGTGTACTTCAGCAACAACATTAGGGACTGGTTCAATACCACAGTTGGAGTGAGAGAAGGCTGTCTACCTCTCACCAACTCTTTTCAATATCTTCCTTGAAAGGATAATGGAAGATGCTCTTTAGGGTTATGAAGGTACTGTAAGCATTGGAGGAAAAAGAATTACCAACTAATTGGTTTTGTGTAACATCGCTGTTTTATACCATGAAACATTTTGAAAAATAAAAAATGACATTGATAACTACTGAACTAATATCTTCAAACATTGAACATAATTCTGATATTACATTTAGTGTACTTAGAACAATCCTAACAGGAGAAAATTAATGTTTGTATTTTAGCAAGTTAAAACAAACAATAAAAGCATACAATTTAAAACAATTAAAACAAAATTAATTCTTTATATCTAGAAAAAGGAAAGAAAACAATTTCTAGAATTTCAAAGAAAATTATTTTTGCTCTTGTCAAGAAATTTGTTTTTACTCTTTTTTCAAAATGTAGATTATTATTTCATTTATAAATTAAATGATTTGCTTTTAGAAAACCAAAAGTAGCCGTTGCATCTAAACTTTTCAAGCTGCATCGCATGGTGAAATAATATTTTTCATTTCTCAACTAGTTTTTGAGACCTGAGTGCACAAACCTAATAGCGGCTTTTTCCCTTACGGAATCGCTAAAAATCAATTTTTTTTGTGAGTGTTTAGTTAACCTAATTTTACAAAATTAAAGAGATAAATAGCGAAATGTCATTTATATGTTTCAATACACATTAACACTTCTTAAATTTCACAAGATTTAGTCTAGATCACATCATCACTAAAATGTTCTATCTCAAGAAACAACAACTTAAACTGGAATCCTAATCTATTTTAACATGTGATGGACCAGGCATTGCTTAAAAAAAATCTCCAATGAATAACCAACAATTGAAATGTGTTATTTTTAGTGTTGATAGAAAGAAGACTGTATTATATTAGATTTGGAGAAAAAAAAAAAAGTAAAACACTGAACCATAATTTAGAAATATAGAAACACAACCCAATAAAATACTCAGAAAGATACAAAGGTAAAGGCATATACACTATGACCAATTCTCAAAAGTGTTTATTTCTTCCCTAGTGCCATTAGAGCATTGAACAGGTAGCCTGAATAACCCAGAAAAACTAAATGATATGTAGAGTTTATGTCTCTAATTAACATGCATCACTATATTGACACAAGGATATGTGTAGGATGTAATTATTTTTCTTTTGAAGGAGTATCTGCTGTATTTGATAAGATAATTATATGGCTATCAACCTTCATTTAATGGTAGTTTTCTAACATGCATCTAAAATGCTAAAAATCCCCAGACACAACAGAAAGTTTGTTAAGCTGCTTCATGGGTTAAGAGATTGAGCACTAGTCATAATCAATTGTAAGCAAGATCACAACTTCATAACATTAAGACTAACATACCTTAGGATGTTTCTAGTAAATACATAAAAGCCATTAATCATTGAGCTAAGTGAAGTTTTAATTTGGTCTAATGTCACTAAATATTTTCATTTCTAGTTTAACCAATTAGGAAGGTTTTGCTGTCATTACTAAAAAACATCAGGCTTTAGCTTAGACCAGTAGTCAGGAAACTTATTCACCTTTTGGTATTTTCATCATGTTATCACAATAACAAAAAAAAAATTGTTACACATTTGTTTCATTTGTTAAAAATGACATTTAAAGTATTTTAAAAAACTTTTTCTATACAACTTTCATGTACCAATCTAATATTTGAGAGAAAAAAAAGTGTTGTTTGCCAATACTTTTACCTTTACCTATCCCTTAGTCTGTTGGACCCTTGGGGCACCAGGCAAGACTTGTCGACCGTCTTTCTCCATTCCTCCCTTTTTTTTGCCTTGTTTAGAACCTCTCTCAATGGAAGGCCCGTCCATTCTTTAATGTTGTCCTCCCATCGCTTTTTCTGTCTGCCTCTTCTTCTTATCCTTGGCACTGTTCCCTGAAGGAAGGTCTTTGCGAGCCCCGTAGATCTTGTAATGTGGCCATAGGTTTTAAGCTTTTGTCTTTTTACAATAGTTAGCAGGTCATCATGGGCTCCGATCGCTACAGTAACCCTGTCTCTGATCTCTTAGTTTGTGATGCGGTCTTTGAATGTGATGCCTAGGATCCTTCTGTAGTATCTCAATTCCATTGCTAGGATCCTCTCTAGCTCTGCATTCAACATCCACGACTCGCAAGCATATAAAAATGTGGCCATGACCAGGGAGCGCATCAGTCTGATTTTGGTGCCGAGGGCTAAGCCCTTGTCTTTCCATATTATTTTAAGTTTTGAAAGGGCTGCTGTGGACTGTGCTATTCGGGCCAATAGTTAGGGGTTTTGTTCCCTCATCTCAAACAATAGCTCCGAGGTATTTGAAGCTGTTAACACTAGTTAGCTTTTCACCTCCATTACTGATGCCTCTTTTAAAGCCCTGATGGCTATTGGTCATAATTTGTTGTTTTTTTCGGCATTTATTTGCATGCCATATGCTGCACAAGTCTTGTCAATGCGCATCACCAGGTCAGCTAGTTCTTCTGTCCCTGCTAGGCTGTCAATGTCAGCTGCGAAGCGCAAGTTAGTAATTCTTCTTCCTCCAATGCTAACAGTACCTTCATAGCCCTCGAGGGCATCTTCCATTATCCTTTCAAGGAAGATATTGAAGAGTGTTGGTAAAAGTAGGCAGCCTTGTCTTACTCCAAATGAGGTTTTGAACCAGTCCCCAATATTATTGTCGAAGTACACCGCACTGGTGGCATCCTTGTAGAGGTTCTGGATAACTTTGATTATGTTTTTATTAATGTTGTACTTTTCCATTGTCGCCCAGACTGCCCCGTGCCATACTCGATCAAAAGCTTTCTTGAAATCAATAAAGACATGGAAAAGATTCTCTTGGTGTTGGAGATATTTCTCACAGAGTATTCTGAGGTTTAGGATTTGTTCTGTTGTGCTGCGACCTTGTCTAAAACCCGCTTGTTCTTCTGATATGATGTTGTCTGCTATCGGTTTTAGCTGGTTTAATATAATTTTCAACAGTACTTTGCTGGGATGACTTATGAGGCTGATGGTGCGATAGTTATGACAGAGTTGTAAATTGCCTTTCTTTGGAAGGGTTATTATGAGTAATTGGGTCCAGGGTTTGGGCCATTCTCCTGATTGCCAAATCTTGTTGCAAATCATATAGAGTGCGTTTGCCAATACACATTCTTTAAAAAAACACCATCATTAGCATTGGTATCATAAGTCTCAGTAACTTTTGACATCCACAAAAATTCATCTATCCCATTTCATATTTAATATATATAAATATGTAATTCCTTTTCCAGACCTTTCAGTCTATAGGACAGATGATGTAAAGATGTTAGCACAAAGATCAACCACCTTTACTTTCCCCAATGTCAATTACCCATTAGAGTTGGGTGGATTAAGGAGCGTCCTTAAAATCCTGAAATTCAAAATCCCAGTCTTCATCAAGATTTGAACCAGAGTACCCTCAGTTCAAAGGCTAAGCACTTTACCACTCATCCTCTGAGATGTTTTGGGTACATGCTGTTTCAATTACATAAAAGGTAAAATGCCTTTAAATAAAATATGCTTAACAAACTTTCATTTTCACCTCCATTAAATCATTGTACCCAAGTTTGCTGACCACTAGTCTAGACTAACTCATTTGTGTGACAATGTTTTCAAAAGATTGTCAGGATTCATAAGATTTAATAAAGTCAATGAATGGGCATTACAACTAGGTTCAAATTAATATTAGAACATTTCTTTTTTTTCTATTTCTTTTCAAATAAACAAAAAGCAGATGTAAACTAAGCTATGAACACTTTCTACTAAACATTTATTCTTCTTACCTTGGACAAAGTATAGAGTTTCATGGCTCTTCCAAAACATGACTGTTGGAGCATTGTTTCTGCTGCTAGTTCAGATAAACTAGTCAAGTCTAGGCCAATACTGATTGCTAGATTTTCAGCACATGTTGTTTCTGGTAGTGACATGGCCATGTGAAGAAAGAGACGCTCAGGAGAGATACTATAAATAAAAATTTAGATTTAGAAAGTATTAGTGTACAAATTTCCAACAGATAACCTTAAAGTGAGGTGTGAAAGATATGTTTGAGTTGGAGTATTTGTGAAAGTTATTAATGTAAGGTTTAATTTAATTCAAGTCTTTCAGCAAATCCTCAGGGGAAGCTTTAGTTGAAGCATTTGTAAAAGTCACAACTCATTTGCTTGAAAAATAATTTTCTTCTTTTTCAAGGATTTGTTATTGTGAAGAAATGTGTTTGCATTCTCTTCTTATCTTGAGATCTGTATTTTAAAAATATTTCTTTTGTGTCCAATTATTATGTAGGAATGTTTAAAGTTTAAACAATGGTTACTTTTAAATAACTGACCTGCTTCATTATGAAAATGTCCTCACATTACTAGGATGTCTCTGTTTAAAATACTGGATAAAATACTTATGATCACTGCTGCAATTGTTTATTTAAATAATCTAACTAATGTGACACAAGCCAGTCACCAAAAGATTACATAAGAATCTGACAATCAAATCCAGAACATATTTGTTCATAAGTCTAAATAGCTTATTAGTGGTGCACCAGAGAGTACTTTTTTATATTTGGCCGGAGCCGAATATTGCCGAATAGTAAAATATGATATTCTGCCAAATACCTACATGTCTTGAAATAGCTTGTGTTGCTGAACATTTTGCAAAACTGTTAATTAACATATTACCTATATTCGTATTAATTTTTTGTTTCCATTTTATACACCTTAGTGTTTTAAACTCTGTTACTGATTGATGAATTAAAGCTTAACAGTATTTATAAACAGATAGGCCTAATTAACTAATCTGTGTAGCATATATGATTGTGTGTTTATGTATGAGGCCACTTACTGTAAAGGGTGTGTTGGGGAGGGTCAATGAAAAATATGTTAGTATATATTTAAATAGTTACTAATGTAAATATCTCTCAAAAAAAGTGCAATCTACCTTGTATAGTGGGTGGAGGATGTATATATTCATGAATTTCAGACTAACAACTGGTCATCAGTCATGTAATTTAAAGTCCAAGGACCGCTTATGGTTCTGGCTTCAAGGGCTAAATACTGATAGTAGCTGTTTGTTAGTAGTTAGAATCTGAAGTATTGTAGCTCAATATTTATTGTTTGATCCATGTGCAGCAAACGATATTTTATTAACAGTGGGAACATCCATTATACATATTTATAGCTTGAACCTTAGATGGTGCCGAAGCATAGATTTAATTGTAGTCTGTAGGCCTATTATTGATATCTATGTTTAGATCTAGTATCTACAGTTGTATAGATCTAAGAGCATTAAGGAAAACCAAATATAGAAGAAAAAACTCATCCACACCCTCCCTGCCAAAAAAAACCCAACATAAACAGACTGTGTGTTCGACTGATTTTAACAATCTAGTCTGATAGATGTAGTAGGCTTACACATGTAGTCCTAGTGTAGTGTGTATAGTTGATGGTGTTGACCATCATGTGTTTTTTTTCCGTGGGCATACGCAATACTGCAATAGTGTTGAGTGGTCAGGCAAAAAAAGGTAACACATTGGCATGGTCAGTCAAGCATGTAGATAAATAATACCTGTCTACTAGTTACAGAGGTCAAGTGTTTCTTAACATTCCAGCATATTTTTTCTTTGTTTGCTAGATTTAATTGTGGTGCTTTGGATCAATTTCTTTTCTGCGATTTTAAACTTTACTGTAAGGTTACCCGTTATATTTTAAATAAATAGAATTAACCAATAAAATTAGCTTTCTTTCTAAAGGTTTTAATACAAGGCAAAAAAATACACACAAGCACATCTTTGTTTTATTTCATTGTGCAAAGAACGTATGTAAGAAACATCTTCCTTAATTATTACTGATTTTATTCGTGGTTTCTGTAACAGTTACAAAAGGGCAGTTTCTGTAACAGTTACAAAAGGGCACGATAGTCAGGTGTGTAAAAAGTCGTCCTAACCTGATACACAGTGGCTAAGTAAGCAAAGGTTGTCATGGCCAAGGGGTGTCGATGGGGACAAGCTCCAATTGTCTTTAAAATACTCCTAAAGGCATGCGCCTCAGATAGCCTCTGACAACTAAGTCCAGCACCTGGCCTGCTCGTGTGGCGAGACTGCTTTTAATAACAGGTGAAGGGGTGAAGGCGGATACCTGGCGCCGTAAAAGCGGGAGCTTCGGGCAGATGGAGGTTGTCAGCCTAGTAAGACAGTTCATCTAGGACAGGGGTACTCTGACTTCAAACCCCCGCTGTCTTGCGATACTGAGGCTTCAGGAGACAACCTCGAGGAGAAATCAGGAGTGAAGCCCCTTAGGCGTTGGGAGTATCAGCTATGAAATTCCCTCCGGCAGCTTCTGCAACTGAGTTGAAGCCAAATGTAACACGATGCGTTCCTTTGAATCACACCAGCAAGGTCGAGAGAGGGATCATGACGCATGGGCCACCCATGACTCCTTTTATCTAAGGCCCAGGAATGCGCCCCGGAGAGGAAACTCTAGTGCTGCTGCAAAGCGGCTAAAACAACACGGAAGACAACAGTTATGATTTGTAAGTCCAACTTGATTGGCGTAATGTATGGACGCCACGGGTTGTCTCTGACGATGGGAAAGGTCTTCGCGCCTCACTGATCAGCTACCGCCCGCCTCAACCTGGGTAGCCCCCACTCAGTTAAGTGCTGATCCGCCACAGCCTGCCTGCTCTAACGGGTGCTTAGAGCTTAGTTTAAAACAACAAGTAGGCTGGAAACTTGCACCAAGCAACAAAAGAAGAAAAATGAAAAAGAAAATCATGGGACTGGCCACTTGGAATGTCAGGATAATGTGTCCTGGTCTCACAGATGACCAACGGCAGGTTGACGATGCAAGGAAGACGGCGGTCATAAACAACGAGTTGAAAAGACTACGCATTGACATTGCAGCTCTCCTGGAAACCCAACTAGCCGAAGATGGCATGCTCCGCAAGGCTGATTACACTTTCTTTTGGAAAGGGAAAGCACAGGATGAGACGCGAATGCATGGTGTAGGCTTTGCTGTCAAGAACAGTTTACTCCCCACAATAGTCCCTCCAGTTGGTGGCTCGGAAAGGATACTAAGCATAAGTATGATGACTAGATCTGGAGAAGTCACTCTAATTAGTGCCTATGCCCCTACACTATGTTCACTTCAAGAGGACAAAGACAAGTTCTACAAAGACCTAAAGGAAGCCATTGAGATTATTCCTCAAAAAGAGCACATGGTCATTCTAGGTGACTTCAATGCAAGAGTAGGAGCAGACCACACTACCTTGCCAGAATGCATTGGGCTTTTTGGAATCGGCAGGATGAAAGAGAGCGGACAAAGACTTCTTGAATTCTGCACATACCATAAGCTCTGGATTAAGAACACATACTTCAGGACAAAACCACAGCATTGTGTCTCATGGAGGCATCCTAGGTCTGGGCACTGGCACCAGCTGGATATGATACTGACACGGAAAAGGGACATTGGAAACATATTGCTGACACGTAGCTTTCAAAGTGCGGACTGTGATACTGATCACACTTTAGTGTCCTGCCGAACAAGACTGCTGCCTACTAAGATACACACATCACAGGGAAAAAGAAAAGCACACCCGAATACTGCAAGCACAAGCAATCCTGATCTTTGCATCGAATTCACAAAAAAATTAGAGGAAGCTTTCAAAAACTTGTCAGTGACTGAGGTAGAAAAACCTGAACGTTCATACGTGATGCTATGTACCAAACATCATCACTGGTCTTTGGGAACAAAACAAAGAAAAATGAAAACTGGTTTGAAGCAAGTCTGCTAGAAATGGAAACTACCACTAAAAACAAGAGAGAAGCCATGCTAAAATACAAGAAGGAGCCGACCACGAGCAACTTACAAGCGCTCAGATCTACTCGAAACGATGCCCAAAGAATAGCAAGACAGTGCGCTAACAAATACTGGCAGGACCTATGTGAAAGCATCCAATCTTGTGCCGACTGTGGTAACATCAGAGGACTATAACAGGGCATGAAAAAAGCCTTTGGACTTCACACCAGCAAGTGTGCCCCACTCAAGTCAAAAGATGGTTCAATCATCAGTGATCGTGCACTGCAAATTGAGAGATGGGTAGAGCACTATGCAGAATTTTACCAGATTGAAAATGTCATCTCGCCAACTGCTTTGTCTAACTTCCCACCACTTTCAGTTTTGAGCGAATTAGACGTAACACCCTCTGTAAAGGAATTGAGCACAGCCATTGACATGCTTGCACATGGGAAAGCACCAGGAGGAGATGGCATTCCTGCAGAAGCCATTCAGGCTTGAAAGCATGCCTTAAGTCACTCAATGAACTGCTAAGTTTGTGCTAGGAGCAAGGAGTAGTCCACCAGGAAAGAATGATGCCAACATAGTAGCAATTTACAAAAATAAGGGCGACCGCTCCGATTGTAACAGTTATAGAGGCATTTCACTTCTTAGCATAGTTGGGAAGGCTTATGCCAGAGTAATACTGAAGCGGCTGCAGATCTTGGCAGAACGAGTTTACACAGAATCGCAGTGTGGCTTTAGGGCCGGTAGATCCACAACAGAAATGATCTTCTCAATGCAGCAGCTACAGGAGAAAAGCAGAGAACAAAGGCAGTCCCTCTTTATAGCTTTTATTGACTTGACCAAGGCGTTTGACCTTGTCAGCAGAACCAGCTTGTTTGCTGTATTAGAGAGAATCGGCTGTCCAAACAAACTACGGAAACTAGTGTCAGCTTTTCGTGAAAATATGCAGGGTACGGTACAGTTTGACAGTTCCGCCTCTAGGACATTCTCCATCAAGATCGGAATAAAACAAGGATATGTTCTGCCTCCAACACTATTCGGCATCTTCTTTTCAGTTGTACTCACCAGCGCTTTCAAATCCCTGGAAGATGGAGTATATATCCACAGTAGATCCTATGGAAAGCTTTTTAACCTGGCACCCCTAAAGCCAAAAAGAAAGAGACGGCGTATCTAGATTAGGGAACTGCTGTTCGCTGATGATGCCGCACTCATATCTCATTCACAAGAAGGATTGCAGAGACTTGTAAATGCTCTGGCAGCTGCTTGTCAAGAGCTTAGCCTTACAATAAGTCTCTCCAAGACTGAAATCCTGGCACAAGATGTCGCAGAAATACCAGTGATACATATTGGAAATCACACGCTAACGGTGGTGCAGGAATTCACCTACTTGGGAACAACAATCGCCAGCAACCTAGATTTAGACACTGAGCTGACAAAAAGAATAGGAAAAGCTTCTACAGCAATGGCAAAACTCTCCAAGCGTGTGTGGGAAAATACCAAATTGACTACGGCAAAAAAAATCCTTGTCTACAATGCCTGCGTTCTGAGCACACTTCTTTATGGCAGTGAGAGCTGGGCAACTTATATGCGTCAAGAACATGGATTAAATAGCTTCCATCTACGCTGCCTGCGACGCATAATGTGCATCTCCTAGAGGGATCGTGTCACCAACCAGTTTTGACACGGGCCAACATGCACAGCATCTATGCTCTCCTTCAACAGAGAAGACTACGCTGGCTCGGTCATGTCATCGCATGCCAGATCTATGGAAGAATCCCTAAAGACATCCTAAACGCTGAGCTTGCAGAGGGAGTCAGAGCCGCACAAGACTAACCTACAGAGATGTCTGCAAGGAGACAGACTGTACGTGCTGGTATGAACTTCGCTGAATGCAAGAGAAACGAAGCTGCGTTAGCCAAGAGAAAGAAATCTGCCCTGTCAGCTAGCCATAGGACAGATGAATATACATGCACGAACTGTGGTAAACTCTGCCGCTCCAGAATTGGCTTGATCAGTCACTCCAGTTTCTTCCCCATCTCAAGACTTAACCAAAGCCAGTGACTCATCTGGGTGCATCCATTGTCTTCCGAGACAGAAGGAGCCATATATAAGTAAGCATCGTAAGTAGAAAAAAAAATAGTACTAACGAGAAGTTACTTGACACACACCCAAAGTATTAAGATATTTAACGCAGGACACGTAAGAAAAAATCAATCAACGTAATATTCATTGACAGTGTAGTAGTAGGCTTTCTTAGCACGTTGTGCTTTTTCCATTCTGGCTTAAAATGGTCAATGTCTATCAATAAATTGAGTGACAAGGACTAAATAAATAAAATAAGGAGTGGGGGGGGGGGGGGGGGGGGGTAAAGATAGGCCTGGTCGTGTCTTTTACGCTAATATACACAATCTGAGCCTTGTACTTTTTTTTTTACCAAATAATTAGTTATTGGCTTACTGGGCTATGAAATCTTGCAGTTTGTGTTCTGTGTAGCAAAAGGTCACTCGTTTAGGTGTGTAATCTTTAGTCCAGCTTACTAATTAGTCTATTAGTAACTTGGCAGACGTGAAGAGATATGGCCTCTAGTCCAGCCACGTGATTGAGATTTTTTTCTAAATAAACAAACTCATTGTCCGGTTACCCGTGTAGGGGTGCGGCTTGTTGCCTAATTATTAAGATTTACTATCAAGTAAACAAACTTAGTTCCCTCTTGTGACCTCTAGAGAGTGACTACGTCCATCGTATCTCACTTGTCTATCAATAAACTCAATGGGATGGACTAAACAGATAAAAGTGGGTGGGAGTTGTTCATCTCTAGCTCTAGAGATATACCTGGTTACCAGTGTAGAGGTGTGTTTTGAAGTCCAGCCCCCTACTAAAGATTTACTACCAAGTCAACAAACTCAGTTCCCTCGTAAGGTGTGACCTCTAGAGAGTGTTAATATGCTGACATTAAACCCACGTTTATAGTATTTGACTTGTGGTCACCTGTCTATCAATAAACTCAATGTGATGTAATAAACAAATAAAAAGGTGGGGGGTGTTCATCTCTAACACGAAAATGCCCGCATAGCTAGACAGAAGTCTGGTCAGTATGACGTAGTCAAGGAATATAACATCTCAACATGTTAACTAACCCACTCAAAGGTCAAGACAAAATAAAAAAATGTGCCAGCCATAGCTGCTCTGTATGTAAAGCACACTTAGAATGGAAATTTTCATTTCTATTTATATTAACACGCCCTGTCTTTATAGTAAAAGATGTTTGGTGCATATTCATATAGGTCATATTTTAAGCACATTATTATGTTGTAATATTAACATTAATACATTCTATAACAGACATTAAAGGAACGAGGTCCACTTTATTCATATTAAATAGGTGTACTTTTTACTATTCGCCTACTATCCGACAGTGATATTCGACTGGAGCCGAATATGGCCGAATAGTAAAAAAAGGCAGAATAGTGAAAAAAAGGCTGAATATTCGGCAGAAGCCGGAGCCAGGGCGACTATGCGGTGCACCCCTATAGTTTATGCATAGAACTAAAGCTGTGTTACCAGGGTCTGACTTCATAAACAGCATAACTGGTAACAAGGACACATCCATCTAGCACAGTGTGCGTAGTTATTGGTAGTCTTAACACCTCCTTATCCAAATAAATGTCTTTGTTTTTCATTGGCTGGATTAGTTGACCAGATTCCAAATGTTTAGACCATTCACTTTCCCGATGTTCATGGAAATAAAATGGATAGCGCTTTCTTTCAACTCCAAGTAAGTTTTCTCCTTCAATGAGATCAAACTCTTGAACTAATGCTTCTTTGTTGAAAGCCTAAGGAAATACAATAGTTAAATAGGAATAAGTACATTAGAATAATAAGATGTTCCATAAGTATAAGTAAAATTTCAAGAAAATATTTTTTTTACAAACTTAATACCAAAATAAAGAGCACAATATAAAATGTGACACCATTAAACACAATGTACTTGATTAGCATTCAAAGTTTATTACAAGAAAAATATATTCTGCATTCTATGCTATATTATGAAACATGCTATGTTATGAAGTTATTAACTTTACAAACAAACCTAATACTCATTAATCATATAAGTGAAATGTGCCTTCAAAAAATATTTTAATTTTATATCCAGTGCATGTTAATCTAGGAATTAGTCATGTAAATTACAGTACTAAAGAGCTTAATATTTTTAAAAAATAGAATGGCTACTGAAAAGAATTTTTTTTGTTATTGTTTCAATTATTATGTCTTTATAAGTTTTTTTATTTGTAAGTAATTACTGTTTTTAATCTTAGGATTATCATCTACCTGAAGTATTATTCTTGGAGAGAGCAAAACAAAATGACTAAAAAAATAAATGTACATTGATACCTGATTATTATCTAGAGACTTCTCTGACTTCTGATTAGATAAAATCATCAATTTCTTAGTTCTGGCTTCTGCACTGGTAACAGTAAAAATCAGTTTGTCTGTAAATATGGCTCTCCTAGTTCCAGGTGGCAATTTGTAAACAAAAAGTGGAGTGTTCTCATTAGCTGGATCTAAAACCTTCAAATACAAAAATAAGACATGAACTTTGAGAGCACTTAATTCTATGTACAGTCAGGTAGACAAAAACTAACAACAGGCAATCACTCAATACAAAAAGCATTAATTGTAGATTGATAAATACTATATAAACAATTTTTATTACTTACAAATAGCAGCTATTAGTTAGAAGAGTATACCTAGATTGACAGGAAACATATAAAGACCATTTGATACCCACTGATTTCTATTGTTTATTTTGACAGACAGGCACTCTTTTTTTTTTTTTTTATCTTCCAATAGAAAGACCCACACCTTTATGCCAAAACACACACATATGCTTTGAACAGTATGAAATGAACATCCCTTTCTAAAGTTTTGTCATCACTCTCTCTATTGGACTTTGGCATTTGTAGTCAATAAGGATACAATGGCTCAAACAGTTTGAGAGAAGAACACACACACATGCATAGTTGTATTATACAGAGTCCATGTTTTCAAACAATACGAGATGTCAGTTACTAATTAGCTTTTATAAAGAGTTATTATTTATTTTAACTAAATTTGCTCCAATAAGATAAAAAAGAAAAGTAAATGAATGAAAACACAGTAAAACACAATGTGTATTAAAATTTGAAGAAAAAAAGAAGAAAAAGCAAAGAAAAAGTTGACATTTGCGGTCAGTTCTAATATAAATAAACAAAACAATATATAAAGATCCCCAGAATCCTTGAAATCAACAGAATGTAATGTAATCCACCTCATTATATAGCTAGTATTAAAAGTGGGTGTTATAAGACTAGAATGCAACTGGCATGATAGTTGCCTGATGCCAATTTATTGACATCTCATTTGCCAGATGTGTAATATTAATCTATACCCAGTTAATCCTAACTCTATATGCATTCAATCTGACAATTTTTATTGAGTTTGGTGAAAGTGGGGTAAGTCTTCCAAAATGTGTTGGTATAACCTGTTTAAGCAACAAATGTGTCAAACAAGTGTCAGTAAAACTGAATTATGATTCAAGCAAATAGGAATATTCATTTGAAATAACATGAACACAAGGCAGATAGTAAAGTGCTATTATTAGTACCTTCAAAGTTGAAGAGCTAGTGCTATGAGCTGTAATGAAATGTCTTCCTCTAGCAAACTGAGGCTGAAGAAATGTTGGAGGTTGAAAGTGTTGGTATCTTGAAGGTGAAAACATTGCACTGTTATATTCTGATCAAGAAAATAGTTTATCTCATAAACTAGAAATATGCATGGCACATGTAATAATTTGTTTTCATGAAAACACAAAATACTTATTAGTTAACTCTTAATGGGGAGAAAAGAAAATGAAAACTACAGAGTGACTAGAACCTTTTGTTTTCTTTACATCTAAATGTTGATTGTAGTCTTTTCCTTCACATTCTTCATCTTTCAATGGAATTTGCAGGTTTGTATTTTATATATATATAAGGCATTCAATCCATTGTCATTGATATAATCATCTATACTAGCTACAGAAACTGGTTCTGCAAAGTTGTCATTGCTGGAAGTAGTAATAGATGTAAGCACTCCACTACCTATAAAATGCTTTCTAATGGTATGTGTCTCAAATAGCCTCTGACATCCAGTCCAACTCCTGGCCTTCTTGTGTGGTTCAGATATTGAGCCCGGCAAACTGTTTTCACTAACAGAAGCTGCATGAAAGGGGGGAGGGGGGAGTGATGTGTGGACAACCACAGCTAATGCCCAAGCATTCATCTCATGATTCATAGTCTCTTAGCGACTGAAGGAAGCCATATAATCATCTATAAGAGAGATAAAACAATGATTAAATATTCATTAAAAATCTATTGAGATTGATCAATAAAGTTATACAAATCTCTTACCTGCTGGATCTAGTAATGTAGAAGGTGGTATTGAATGGTTATCAATGGTTTCATATCCTAATTCACACAGTTCAGAATCAGGTGAAAAATTATTCATTGTTGCTCTCGTCTCAAGTAATAGCTTCCATTGATTTCCAGTGATGGTAGTAATCTAGACTCAAGAAACAACAGTTTATATTTTAAGCTTATAAGTCTTTTTTTTATATTAATTTATCAGTAGTAATACTATTGTTTGTGGTAAAGTATCTACTTGGCTTACAATCGTTTGTGGTAAAGTATCTACTTGGCTTACAATTGTTTGTGGTAAAGTATCTACTTTGCTTACTCACCAGTAGAGTTGTATTCATCTGTAAATCATCTTGGGACAAAGATAGTTCAGTAACTGTCACATCAATGGTAACTTTGGTCAAAGTAATTTCACTTAACAGATCAACAAATATAATTTCACCAACCTGTGTAAAAGAAACTCATTGCCAATAATAATTTTACAAAAAAATAAAATAAAAAGGAAACCAGTCATATTGCAAACAAATTAGAAAAGATAAAGTGAATCAATAGTAATGATGGAATCGTGGGTCAAATATGACTAAGTATTTTCAGAACTATAAAAGATGACCAAAATTCTGGCATATAACTGATATCCTCTTTACAAATTAAAATAATTTAGTTCCACAAGTTGAAATCATTAGGAAATTGAACACAATAAAAACACAATTTCAGTAAGAATGGATATGACATTGATTCCAAGGATTAACGATGAGTGCTTTGTTTCACATGACTACACCAACCCAATTGCAACCCTGCATATATTGTCACATCTAATGCAGACAGAGCCATTGTCTAAAGGGGTTTATTTAATTTTTCTTTCAACCTAAGAGCCTGTATTTGGCAAGGGCTTTTCTTTGGGTCTCAAATTTGTGTCTCTTTCAGAGGTAATCTGCTGCCAGCTACTTTCCTCTATGTCAATGAGGGCAAAATGGTATGGTATGTAACATGGGCGTAGCCTTGTGTCTCTTTCAGAGGTCATCTGCTACCAGCTACTTTCCTCTACGTCAATGAGGGCAAAAATGGTATGGTATGGAACATGGGCATAGCCAGGATTTTATAGGTATATATATCCCGGGTACACTATTCTGCCTCAATGTGGCACTCGGGTGGAAATGATTGGTTAGGCTAAGTGAATAGCAAAACTCCTGTGGGAGTGTTCAAGGGAATGCGAGAGCTTTCCCACTGCATGGTGCGGAGTTAAAAGAGAGCTTCCACGTCCCTGTCAATAATCCATGCGCCGTTCCTCAAGGGACTGTTACATTAATGGCGAATCCTGCACGGCTAGCTTGGTACAACATAGAAAAATGGCGGAGGTTCCCAGAGTTCTCGGCCTTTGGCCATCATTCTAGTCCATGCGCCCGGAGTGCCGGATATATCGGAAATAGCAATGTTTTACATAGACATTGATTTGGATCTCTTCGGTTTGTTCAAGCAGGCTTACACGCCTAGAGTTCGAAGAGCCTTCGGCTCAACTCTTTTGACAATCACACAGTTGTGGCATTTGAAAAAAAAAAAAGAATATATATATATATGTCTTCCGATATATGAGGATATATATATATATATACGGTATGTATATGTATGTGTGCGTAATTAATCTTTATTACATTTTGACCCTTCATTCTTTTAGAAGACGTTTATTGTACCCTAAAAGGTTCTTCCTGGTATTAGTGGAAAGGCAGTAGACACCCTGTCCTTGCCATCCAGAGGGTCTGGGGGAGCGCTGTCAACTTCCCCAGCGGAGCCCTGCTGCCAAGCACTGTTTCCAGTATTTAAAACAAATATAATGCATATTCTGAGGTTTCTACAGTGTATTATTCTGCTATTAAAAATTTTTGTTCAAAAACCAAATCTGCTATTCACTGCACCTTATTAATGGAGCTCAGCGATTGGTAGAAATTTGTAACCTCTCTTGGCTACACTCATAGAATTAGATTACTGTAATTTGCTTTAGATTTTATATCGAAAGTTTTTTATTTAAAACAAACTCAAAACCCCCTTAGCTACGCTTATTGAATTTGGTTACTGTAGATTGCTTTAAAATAATATTGAAGAGGGGGTTTTTAACCTCAAACTATCTGTAGGTACTCACTCCCCCACCCCACCCCCCCACCCCCACCCCGGCTAAGCTTATTAAATTTTGTGACTGTAGTTTGCTTAAATTTTATATTGAAGAGGTGGTTTTAAGCTTCAAACCCCGCTGGAGGGGGTTTTAAACTCAAAACCCTCTGTAGCAAGTTTTAACTTAAAGCTATCTGGAGGAGGTATTTAAACTCAAAAATGCATCTTGGCTACGCTCATAGAAGCTGCTGACTTGTATACTTTAGTCTTATAGTGAAGAGAAAGTTTTTGCTTTAAACCCTGCTGGGTGGGGAGGGGGGAGGTTAAACTCAAAACCCTCTTAAAGCACTCAGGAGAGGGTTTTTAAACTCAAACCCTTCTCCCAGATACCCCCTAGTTTAAGTAATATGAAAAATGTATCATAACTTCTTTAAACTAATGTGTAGTAAACATCTTATTTACATATAATGAGACTTTGATGTGTACATTAATATTACATGACAATAAAATAATGGCAAATTTGTGAGACTGAGAACTTCTTTTACTTCAGAAAATTATTATCACAAAGTTAAGATTATTTCTGCAATTCTAATATATTGTTTTACTATTAAAAATAATTTCACCAATGCAAATACTCACATTAGTGGCAAGCACAGCAACTTGTTTACTTTCTAATGTCTGCCACCACAGACCACAAGTAATATTCCCTACAAACAAAAATGTTTTTTAGAAACATTGAAAAATGACATCTAAATATTCTCTATTTACTAAACCAATCAATGTTACACATAAAAAACAACAACTAAATAGTTATTAAAAGAACAGTAGCCTGGTCATTCACTCATCTTGATAATCTCGGGTTCATACTCTGCCCAGTGCCATCCCACATTGACCTGTGGAAGAATGGACTGCTAGGACTTAGATTGCCTCAAACTCTTAAGGAACATCCAAAACATTTAACAAATGATCACTGTTGCAGCAGCAAATGTTTATGGAACTTTCTAATCCTTTCATTTTTCTGTTGTCATCCATTCTGAGACTCAGCCCTTCCTTGATGTTGTTGTCTCAGAATTTCATTTTCCAATTTGTATTCCAGTGAATGTGCCCTTTGAATAAACGAGCCTAAAAGTCCAGACAATCTTGTAATCCTACTCTTTCTTTTAAGTTTACCATTTTAAAAAATGTCCTGTCACATATTTTCTTCACCTAATTACCTCCAAAGCATATCTTAGTCTTTGTATCTGACTTTTCTTATATGCTGTTTATTCAATTTCCCCCATTTCAACAAATCCGCCTTGCTATTCCACAAATATGCCACCATCAGTACCATCAGTAGGAGTAGCGGTCCTTGCATGACTTTGTGGTGGATACAGAATAGAAATAAGAAAAAAGTCCATGTTGCCAAGATGGTCTTCAGGGAACTGTGTACTACATATGTGGTATGATGACCCAATCGTAGTAATGGTCACTGCCATTGTGGAAACTTCAGAAAGGACTTGGGTGAAATACTCCTGGTTCATGCCTGTTAGGAAAAATCCTTCTGTACGAGATAAAGGGGATACACATCAGACACTCTGGTTTCCTAATTGGCTTTTGCAGGTTGATTTCAATTAAAGAACCATATAAGAAAACTTTTTATTGCTAGGTTTACATTAGTTTGATAATGAAGTTAAACGCTATGCTGCTTAGATTTTTTTTCTTACTGCTTTTAACTTTGTGTGACTTCTGTAGCTTAGCAATCTTGTCAAGCAAAAATTCTCAGGCGGTCAAAGTTTTGGCAACTATCTGCTTATCTCCAATGAAAATGTAAATTGTTTCAATTTCAATTTAAAAATAATTATTTGTGCAAAATGAAAAAATAAAGGAGAAAAATTGTGTGCTTCTATCTAGCATGATGTATTTTATAAAAGGCTATTGACATATAATTTATTTACCGTTGGCGTTGTGAAATGGTATGTGAGTAACATCATCAGTTTTAAACATTTGATTCACAGCAGCTTTTAGATCCTGTAATAGAGAATAAAATTATCATTATGAATACATAAAATTATTATTATATTACAAGCTTTCTTAAGATCTATTGTTACTCTTACAGTCTAAAGGGAAGTGGTTTCAGAGATGCATAACCTAATATGTATAATGTACACCTAATGTACAAATGAATATAACCAAACTTGGCACTGTCCTTTATAAAAAAAAAAATTTTTTAAAAATGTATAATTACTATAGAGCTCTGCCAAGAATGTAGAAAATTTGAATATTATGGTATATTTGTAATGAAATTAATCAGTTTAGTATAATGAAATATGTTTAATTGTTTCAATGTTTGTTTTCAGTCATTCTTATTAAAACAATCTGTTTTAGCAGTTAACAAAACATAATGTAGAAATTAAACCAAGGTGTGATATCTCTATTAACTAAAATCTAACTTTTTTAGTCAATTTTTAATTCATATTTAAGAGGCTACATCTATTAATTATGGGGGCACATGATAACTTAATTAATAATATAGACTTACAACAATAGATAAAGCTGGAATAACAAAAATTTCTTGTGTTGTCTCAGTGACAAGAAGTAGCCATGTCAACGTAGGGTCAAAGAACATAGAACCAACACATTTGTCTGGTAACCATGGCAGCTGTTTTATAACTGATTTATGTCCACACATATCATACCGCAGGATAATATAATCTAAATCAAAATTTACAAATATGAAAATTAATTTTTGATTCTAAGTGGTTTACATACAATTAAAAAAGAATTGCCCAATAATCTATATTTTTTTAGAATTTATTATTATAACTCTTTATTTTATTAACTTAGATGGAAAGAAAGAATATAAAGCTTTAAATATTTTGCATTATATTTTATAATACATCCTTCTGTTTTTAGAAACAATAGATGCCACAGACAAATAACTGACCCGGTTGCTTGGCATGAACACCAGTTAAAGATAAAGACAGTATTTTTTAAATCTAAAAATAAAATATCTCTCTCTCTATCTATATATATATGTATATTACAGTATATATGATACAGACGTTACTTCAAAAAAGATGATGATTACGTTCTATGTGTCATGCATTTAGTCATACATATTAATGACAGCTTAAACCCCAAAATAGAAATTACATGTTTTTATTCAGTAAAGACATGAAAAAAGAAGATCATAAATAATTTTTCTTTATATCTTATCAACTTTTTGAGAAAAAAAAATTTGGGGCACTATTTTTGCTAAAATAATGAAAAAATAGTTAATTTTCATGTCAAGATTTCTTGTAAACTACTAAAGATATTTCAATAAAACTTCAGCTGTTGATTATTCAATACTAGTAGAAGATTGTGAAGCAGAATAAACAATATTTATTGAATAGAGAAAAAGTAACAGCTCTAAAGATGGTTGTGGCCCATTATTTTAAGTGTTTATATGGGAGTAGGCATAGAAAAAAAATAAATTACTCTAAAAGTTTTCAACCTTTTGTATTTATTCTGCTTCACTTTCATACTTGTATAAACAACATTATTTGTGCCAAATTACAAGACAAAATATTCATAAATAAATTTTGTATCATGCCATCTCTGAACAAAAGAATATGAAAATGGTTAATAGGAGAAAACAGCAAAAAACGGCAACCTCTGTGGTAAAAACTAAGTTAGTATACAAAATATAAAAAAATATTTAAAATACTTCCACTTTGAATTTGGACATGTTGAATACACCAAATTGTTTAGAAATAAATGCTGCATAATATTCAGTTATAAAAAATTGATAACTTTAAACTAGGGGAGGGGGGGGGGTAAGCTGTCCTTAACCAATGACCTAAATTCTGCTAGGTCACTGGTTTTCCTGGCTAGCTCAGGCAACCCATTCCATGCTCTAATAGCGCTAGGGAAGAAAGAGCATTTGTAGAAATTTGACCTAGGATATGGAACGAGGACTGTGCCTTTATCTTTGTGTCTTTCTGAGTATTTTATTAAATTTGGTTTTTGTATTTGAAGATTATGGTTCAGTGTTTTATGTATAATTGCTAGTTTACTTTTAAGTCTTCTATCCTGAAGGCTTTCTAAATATAGTGATTTTACTAAAGGTGTCAAATGTGAATATTCGTTTGTTATAAATCTCACTGCTCTATTTTGTGTCTGTTCCAGTTTCTTAATGTTTTCTTGAGTTGAGGGGTCCCAAACAGAGGATACATATATATTATATTAATATTATACTTATAGATCTATCTAATTTATAATCACTTATTTACTATAAATACTTTTAAAATACTAGATCTAGTTACTAGTACCATTTGAACACATTAGTGCTAAAAAACTAATTTCTTCTTCTTCCTTCCAAGCAAATTTTTTTATCTCAATATGTTCGTTGACATTGACACCTTTACTTCTTTTAGCACCTTGAATGGGTGTAACAGACATAAGCCTCACAAATTCAAATAAATCATACATCATTTTCAAGATTTTGCTTCACAAAAGAAGAGGACTAATACTAATAATTCACAGTTACAGTTAATAATTCATAGATCTACAAGTCGACAAAAAAAACTTAAGACAAAGACAGTGAATATGAATGTATTTTCATTATGATTAATATCATCATATGAATGTCATTAAGCAGGACTTTTATTATTTTGTACTAGATCTAAATCACTCATTTTCACATATCTAGATTCTAAATCTCTGTACTAGTGTAGATCTAGATTATTCTAGATGTAGATCTGCTCTAGACTTTAGACTGATTTAATCTAGACTAAAATCAAAGCGTTGCAAAAGAAAACAAATGTCATGTGATAGTAATCTTTAATGTTCAAAATTAAATAAAACTGGATGAGCTCACAGACCTATATATATATATATATATATATATATGTACATGTATGATTTATTTGTAAAAGAGTTTCGTTCTTTAATATAGATAAATTTAGGAATTTTATTTTATTTTACCCCCCCCCCCCCCCCCCCGTGAATGGGTGGACAATGAACAAACACTACGGCCACCGCCATGATCTAAGTAACATTTAGGCCAAGTTTTATCCAGATTGGTAATACGGTTTTGATTTCTAAGCAGGGCATACATATATACATACATACATACATATTATACATACACCTTAATACATTCTGATATATATTACTGCTCAAGATAATAAATGTCATTTATGAAGGACTTTGTAGCGGGGCCAACTCGAGATCATGCGACAACTACACTACACCAATAAGAATTCGTATTTGACTTGACATGTGATCTATAGGACTTGGAAAGTTATTGTTGGTCCCTTTATAGATTCGTCCGATCTCAATATATTCGCTAGGCCCCTATATATACGCTAACGTCGATCGCTATAAGAAATAAAGGCCTTAATTTCAAGTTTCTTGTTTATCGTTTAGTATGTAGAAGGAATTGACGTGTACTATAAACATTTCTAATGACATGCCTTCTAATAACTTGGGCTCTCAAGCCAAGAGAAAACTGCTACAAATATTTAATGCAAGCTGGAAATCAGGCCAAACATCTGGGGAAAACAGCCATGATCCATTTACTAAATAGAAATAGAATAGGCTAAATGAGAAATCAACAAGCTCTCATCCAAATCACAAGAAAGATGACGCCTACTATAAGCTATCCCGAAAAGATCAACGTCTAATTTTTCGCCTCAGAACCGGACACAACAGAATGAGACAACATACAGAAGCTCAAAATTGTAACCAGTGAAATCTGCCCATGTGGAGTAACACCAGAGAATGCTTACCATGTCCTACAAAACTGCATTTCTTTACCAGAAAAAGCTGACCATGTCCTTCAAAACTGCATTCTTTACCAAGAGGCCCGAACAAGATATGACTGGCAAAGGCGGGGTGTCGTCAATTGTCTTTCCACTAATACCAAGAACCTATTCTTGGGTACAGTGGCGTAGCAAGGTACCCATGGGCCCGGGTTCAAGAATATGTTGACGCCCCCCCCCCCCCCAAAAAAAAAGACAAATATTTTGTGTGACAAAGAAATCAAGTAGTTTGTATGTATTGATACATTTACTAAAAGAAATTCCAATGCAAGTTCATGATCACAGCCGACAGAATCATTTAAGACCATGTTTAAGTATTGTTGAACACAGGGAACATACGCAAGCGGTTGCTTTAGTTGAAACAATACCTGAAGGCTACTGTACTGTCCATTCATATAAAAAAAACATCATTGCCTTGACATCGTAATTAATTTTAAAAAAAAGATGGTGATATTTTATAACTTAAGAGTATTAGTTCAGTCAATACTGCAGACTTCTGGTTCTCCCAAGTATGAAAACCTACAAATGACTCTCTAATGGCAATTTCTTTGGGTATTTTGTTTTCAAAGTTCTTAAACATTTTCATAAAAAAAAAGCAAATTAATATATTTTTAATTCTCTTAGAGTGCTGTCAACCTTGATAGAGAAAAATGGCGCAGATTTTAATAAAATTGCATTGCCCAACAGGTCCATTATCTCGTTTTGAATCTGGGCGTCGAGGTTAAAAGTTGTGTTTTTGTTTTAAGAATTTATGTACTGCTAAGATATTTTCGTTGTTACTAGTGTCACCTTAACGATACTCTTTGCGATGACCACTAAATGAAAGTATGTTGCATTCTAAAGTTAAAACTAACATTCACTATGCGATGAATTACTTTCAGTAAGTAATTGTCAACTTTAATGTGCTCTTTGTTTGCATCATCCACCGTTCACAGACGTTCATGTTAATTGTATGTTTGGCAAGCTTATTGATGATGTTAAGTCATTAGAAGGCCTATCTTTTTTTTTTTGATGATTCGCTTGGAAAACAAACAACATTGGTGCTGTGTCAGAGACTCGAGGCCATCTGAACGACTTTTAAGTGCACATACCAGACGACAAAGCAGCCATTAAAGTAAAAGACACTATTCCACAATAATGTATATATATTTATCGCTCTATAGTAAAAAAATTTGTTATAAATCCTATCCACAATTCAGTCACGATAAATAGCTTAAAACTCAGATGTACCTCAAGGAACAGTCTTGGGTCCACTACTATTACATTAAGAAACTGGAACAGACACAAAATAGAGCATTGAAATTCATAACAAACGAATATTCACATTTCACTAGAGTAACACTTTTAGTAAAATCACTAAATTTAGAAAGCCTTCAGGATAGAAGACTTGAAAGTAAAGTAGCAATTACACATAAAACACTGAACCATAATCTTAAATACAAAATTTAATAAAATACTCAGAGAGACACAAAGATAAAGGCACATCCTTCGTTCCATATGTGAGCTTACGATCCCAGAGCTATTTTTTATGTGTATTTTCATAGGCTATAGCTGTTCTGTATATTCGTTTTTATAGGTTAGTTTCAAAATTTATTATTTGTACTTCCGCTTTTTGTATAGGTAAGTGCGGGATAGTATATATATATATATATATATATATATATATATATATATATATATATATATATATATATATATATATATATATATATATATATATATATATGCTATGTCCATGCTGTCTCTTGGATAGTTGACCAGCGGTCAGTAAAGTATATCACTGTCTGTGTGACAGTTGATGATTTTAGTGATCTGGCGTATACTTGTTTAATCATTTCTATATTTCTGTACCTGGGACGGCCTGTAAGTTTATAACTATTTTATATTATCTTTTACTAGATCTATGTCACACTATGTGTAAATATGCTACTCAGGGCCGCCGCTACCTATTGTGCAATGTGTGCATTAGACGCAGGCGGCCGACTTTAGGGGGCGGCCAAATCATTATTTCAAGGTTACTTTAAAAAAAAGTTAAATAAAAAAAATTACTGAAATATTTAATATCAATTCTAATTATTCCATTACCATTGAAGATATAAACGATATTCGTACATGAGAAATTCATTCGGAAACTAGAAACAAAAAAAAAATACAGCAGCGTACTAGGGATTACTACGTTTTTTTCCCATAGGGGCCTACTCATTTCTGGCCTTGAATTTTCGTGGGTTGTAATATTTGCTTTAAGTCGAATAGCCAGCTCTGTAAGTAGATCTATTACAGGTAATTAAAAGGTCAATTTGAAAAATATTTTCACTGGGGGGGGGGGGGTGCTAGTTCCTCTCACGTGGAGGGGGAGGGCGCAACGTTCTGACAAAAAGGGGTGTTGTGGAGCGTGTGTTTCCTAGGAGACGGTAAGAAGAGGTTAAGCGATTGGTGGTTATGCAGTGAGATGATGAAATTAGCGTACCAAGTGCCAATGTGAGACGATCTTAAGACATGAAAGAGTAAAGTCTTTATTTTTGCTGTGAGCTAGATTTTGTTTAAATATCAATTTATTTCATTACTATTAGATCTATATTTCATCTCTAGTTAAATCGTGAATAATAACAATTATATTGAGTTTTTGTTCACAAATAATTTGTTCAAGTTATTTAAAGTTTATTTATTTAAAAAATAGCCTTCATCGGTTCAGTTGTACTAGTTGTCTTGGGCTACAAGCTAACAACCAACCAACAACAAGGGGGGGGGGGGGCGAAAAAAATGTTCAGACCCCTTGCCGACGTGGGCGGAAACCTGCCGTATCTTCAATTCTACCTCCAGGAAGAACTTTTTACAACGCTAAAAATTATGGTGAGCTTTCATGACATTAATTTGGATTCTATACACAATGTTTAATTAATATAGGCTTAAAATAAAACCTAAAAATTGTGACTAAGTTTCCTATCTTTTTTATTACATTCTTAAAAAATTAATTTTAAAAAACCCTAACGGACTTCACTGTGTAAGCTTACATTGCTCCTCTGGGCTCCAACCTTTAAAGGGGGCTCGAACGAAAATGTTGTTATCTAAGGAGTGCGGGAAACACTGACTTACTATGTTTTATTTCAAGTCATTTTTGACTTGCAATTTGGATTATTTACTTTGTTTTAATTTCAAGAAAAATATTCAGCGCTAAGTTGCTACATTTGTTAAATAAATTTGTAGGCAATTCTGAATCCATGTATGTCAGATGATAGTGGATACAATGGACATCTCTTCAAAATACAATCGTAATAATTATTATGAAAGTGTAAGGAACGTTGAAAAAGTTCCACTGTCAATTGCTTTTGTATTTCGAGATTTTTTGTTTTGTGGATTGTGCTTTAACGTACAATAACAAACAAGTTAACATATCCACGTCCAGACCATATAACACTGATGAGCAAAGTTATCGAGAAATTGTATATAGATCATAATCGTTTCCGCTGTTCATTGTAATATACCCGCCGCAGCTCATCAATTATAATCGTCGCAAATATAGGAGCATAAGCGAGTAGTCAGAACGAGATCAGTTTTTAATGTTTATCACAAAGAACCAAGATGCTAGATTTCTGTAGGCATGTATATCCAAAATGGTTTCTAGTTGTACTTAAGGGATACAACAACGGTGCGAATATGAAAGGAAAAAATGGAATGGTCTACAAAAACAAATGGATTTAAATCAAAGGGCACTTTAGAACAGTGTCCAGCTCAGTCTTAATGGATTTTTTTTCCTCTAGAAAAGGGGGGGGGGGCGTCATTTTTAATTTTGCACGTAGGCGGCCACAACCCTCGCGGCGGCCCTGATGCTACTGCTAGATATATCTTAATTTAGTTTTTTGGAATATTTTTCGAAAGAGTTGACAGTTGTTCCCAACATGCTTTATTGAAAATGGCGGCGCCCAGCTTAGCCTGATATGAATATGTTGTTAGTTTTTTTTTTATGTAAATAAAGTTTTATTTTTAATATTCATTTTCAAGTAAATTTTGTTTCTTGCTTTAATTAGTTAGTATAGTCTAGTTGTCTGGTTGCTTAGGCGACTCTAGCCCCTTGGTCGTAGACTGAGGTGTCACAGATGAAACCCACCCAGTAGCGCTAACATCTGCCTACTGTTAGAAAATTAATGTTGAGCAGAGAAAAGGTCTCACTCAGCGCCTCCTGACCTGCTCACACATATGCTAGAACAAATTTGTACAAATGTTCTTTCTTCACTAGCACTATTAGAGCATGAAATGGATTGCCTGAGCTAGCCAGAAAAACCCGTGAATTGGTAGAATTTAAGCCATTGGTTAATATGCATGACGGGTAGGACGTAATCATCTACTTTTTTTGAAGTATCGTCTGTATCATATAAGATAAGAAAAGTTAACGTCTTTAACATTTCCCCGAGTAACTAAACATGATTTTTCTTTTGCTTGTTTAATATCTAACTTTCTGCTAATAGAAAACTGAAAAAAAAAAGCTTACTTAAAAAAAAAAAAAAACAGAAAAAGGTAATACTATTAACGGTTTAAATAACATAGAAGGAAAAAAAACGACAGAATGGGAACCAAATGTCATAACGAACACACCATCACCACATTACAATGAACCTGATGAAAGCAGTTCCTTACAGTGACTCTAACTGAAAACACGGGTTAATGCTTTGACATTAATATCAAGTTTGATATGAAGTTTAGGATATTTTAAGGAAACTTTTAAATTTATTTTTTACAATTTTTTACAAAATTGCAGTGTAGGGCAGGCTACTATCGGTCATTAGTCATGGGACCAGGTTATATGAAACCTCTACGCGCCATGCATTGCAGTATTTAGAGTTGAAAAAGCTTTAAGCTATTTGAGATATGGGGCTTCTGATATTGCATATAACTACTAAATATTTTTTGAAGGCCTTAAGTTAGAGTTTATGTTGCATAGAGGTAAATCCGGTCCTAGCCCCATGGTTGTTACACCATTGGGTGTGGGCCCCCAAATGGTCATGGACCCGGGCTCATTGAACCCCTTCGCGCCATGGATGCTACGCCACTGCTTGGGTGACAAGTCAAAAGCTTGCCGTCAGAGTCACTCAATTTTATCACAGCATTAATTATTATTTATTTGTTTTATTCTAATTATTTCCCCTTTCTATCCCCGATTTCATCACCAGCCCCACCTTTTCCTCTTCTCACAAGACTGAGTCCACCACCTTGGCGGCTTTTCACTTATCTCCCCTTGACGGGGTAAAGATAAACACACAGTCTCTTTGGTCTTACCCGCCTGATGTCTGACGGTCGCAGTTGACACCACCTTGGGTGGAATGCAAGTCACTCTTTCTCCCCCCCCCCCCTTTCTCCCACGTCTCTCTTTAATCAAAGAGATTACTCAGGTCAACACGCCTCTCGACACTCCAAGGTGCGACTCCCATCTCGAGTCAAATTCACCCACGTGAGAGATAATCTTTCGCCTAGAACATTTCCTGTTTCCGTCCACCTCTCCCGGACCTTTATAAGGTAGACTAAGTCAAACCAGACCCGCTCATTTCTCTATCGCTGGCAATCGAGTCTGGACTATTTCATACATTCTTACTCTTAGAGGAATACCTGGTGGTAAGCCGAACTTAATTACTTTGTGCATATTTCTCACTGGATATTACCATGTGTGTTTTATTATTTCATTTATATGTAATTAGTGCATTGTGTATTTCTTACTGTCGTAAGTAGAAAACATAAACATGGCATATGTATATATTTATGTATTGCATTGATCTACTAATGCTACGTTACTCAATTGATCGTTGATGCAACCATGTATATATTTGTACATCTTATTTTATTTCCTTTATCTCGGCTGACCGCCTTGATAATTTTACTAGCGCACTAATACTGCGCTTAGAAAAGAGATATGAATTATCTCCCCTGTAGTCATTCTACTTTGACAAGAGTTGCGCCCCTTGAACGGACACTCTCCATATAAGCGCGTTCCATTGTTCTCGGCCGACGGTCATATGTAAACAAACCGTCATGGTTGCTGACCACCGCCCATTCCCCTCCCCTTTTTTTTTCTCTTCCAACTTGTGTTGTTTATTTGAAATTATTTCTCCTTTTATGTACATTTTATATTGCTACTATTAGCCATCTATTTTCCAAATTCAATTTGTCTACATCTCCCCATTGTGCTCAAAAGCAATTTTACCAATCTGACGAATGCACCTCAGTCGAGGGCATCAATAAGATGCATGAGAGACATGTCCTAACTTGTCTTGATTTATCCGCAGCCTCCCTCAGGTGTCTGCCTATTTATTTGGATAACCTACCTATTATCTACCTAGTCAACTGCCTATGTACTTAGTGCTATTCGGCACTGCACTACTGCCTATTTGCTATTGAGTATCATCTCCTGCCTACTGGGATCTACTCAACTATTTATCGGATCACTTGCCTACTGCTTCCTAGTATCACCTACTACTTGGCGCTATCGGCTCTACTCGCCTGCCTATTCGACAGCCCATCTGTAAACTTATTAGGTACGACTTCCCTATAGACCATAGCTCCGCCAGATCCCCGCAACTCATTGGACTTATCCTGCTAAAGACGCTGCCCACGGCAGATCAGCTCTGCCCGCAGTACACTTGTGCATACGTAGCCGGCCACCCGCCCTACTGTGCCCACTACAGATATCAGAACTTTGGATTGAGACTCCACAAGAACTGTATCACCGGCGTCCCTCTACCCACTAGAGCGCCACCTCCAGCTGCAGAACCTCAAGCCAGGACACAGCCAGCTGCGACCCAAGCAGGACAACCAGCTAAGTTCAGAAGACAAAGTGACATACTCTCTTATTAAGTGCAAGAGTGATGATTAAGTATAGTATTGATTAGAGATAGATGCAAACCCTCCCCCTTTTTATTCTTCTATGTAAATATTTATGTAAATAAATATTCTTCAATTTTAACTTTGTATCTCTCTTTCATTGCATGCTTGCTCCCGATTTATATGCTTGTGAGCAGGTCAGGGTGGCGCTACTGAGTGAGGCCCTTTTTTGGTGTTATCTGCTGCTGCTCAACATTTGTTCATTTTTAAAAACAGTAGGCAGGTGGTAGCTCTACTGGGTGGGCCCAATCTGTGCACCTCGGCTTGGCGACCAAGGGGCTATAGTAGCCTAAGCAACCAGACAGCACAGTTAAACTAAACTAAACTAAACTAGTTAACTAACTAAAGATAAAATAACAAACTGAAATTCTAAAAGGAACTTATATACACTTTATTTATACGAAAAAAACAAATCAATAAAAACATGTGTGCAAATGAAAATATACGTAAACAACTAGACCAAAACAACTAGTTAAACAAAACCTAAACAACTAATCAACTCTACTTACTTAATCTATACTATTACAACTACAATTACTATCCAACAAACCAAACCCAAATAGAACCACTAGTTACCCCGATTCACCATAATCCACCAAGATACCTTACAAGACAATAAACCACTTAAATAACCTACAAAGCAATAACCACTGTAACTGACATTTTCTAATCTAAATCTCACAACTATTAGATCAACAGAGCAGAACTATACAACAGTTTGGCAGCTATTTGCGGCAGCAATAAAAGCAGCTAGACACAGTTAGACAGTAATAACTGCAGCAGACAGTTAGACAGCTAAACAACTAGACAACTAAGCAGTTGGACAGTAAAAATGCAACAGCAATGCAGTGCAGCAGCAATACAGCAGCAATGCAGGAATTATAGCCTGCAATTTCAAAATAAACAAACATAAGAAATAATGATAAATATAAAAAAAATAAATATGAACTAGACCTAGTCTAGCACATACAAGCATGAGGTAATTTCAATTACCTCATGTAGCTAATAAAAGCAATACCTGAGTTATTAAAGTCTCAGCCACAACCAACACAGGTCAGGCTAGACTACAATAACATAACATAAGCTAGATCTAAATAATAGTATTAGACTAAACAAGCCGCCATGACAGCGATGCTTAGGCCGCAGCCATCTTTTACATTAAAAAGTGGGATAAAACGCCAACTGCACATAAACTGATAAAAAAAATAACAACTAATCCAACACTAATGCCAAAGACAAAAATAAGCAGAACTAACCAGTGACAAAAAAATAGGAAATAACATCCACAGCTCTAAGGCTAGTTAACTATTTTAAAAACTACTTTTCCTCTACGAGTAAAACACAAATAACAGAAAAAGACTAAAACTAGCAGAAAGTTATAAATAGCGGAAACAAAAAAAATACTCAGCACTGAACTATAAAAATTAAAAAGGACACTAAATTACAAACATTGTAGCCCTGGCCTATGTAAATAATATAGATTAAATAAAATTAGGTCAAAAATTAGATCTAGGAGCGCCAGCTCACATTCACCCCCGCTCAAAACTTTTGCGTCCCCGCAAAACAAAAATACACAAAATGCAAAACAAAAAACATAGATACTGTAGGAATAAAATACAAGAGAACGGAGAACCATAACCATAGCTCTCAGTTCTAGAAATACATTAACATTAATAAATGGCTTCACAAGTGGCAAAGCTTACCACTGAAAGCAATCTGCTATAAAATGAAACTGAAAATACATTCAATAAAAATACAGGTAATGCAAAATATAAAACAGAGACTATAGGAATAAAATAAAAATGAATTCATACAAGAGAACGGAGAACTATAACCATAGCTCTCAGTACTAAAAATACATTAACATTAATAAATGGCTCCACAAGTGGCAAAGCTTACAACTGAAAACAATCAGTTATAAAATGAAACTGAAAATACATTCAATAAAAAATACAGGTAATACAAAACATAAAACATGACATCTTAAAAAAATGGAACAATAAAAAAAAAATATATAACTAAAACTATATGGTTAGAGCAAATGACGCCCTAGCCAAACATGACACATGATACGCTTAGTCACACAGACCAACAGGAACTCGATGAGACTTAACTCAGCTCAGTTCTTTAGTCACACAGGCTAAAACAAAGTCACACAGACTTATACTAAGCCACCAAGGCTTCAAACAGGTCCATAGTCACACAGACTTATGGTCAGCCACTAAAGGCTTTTCTAGGGTCACACAGACCAAAACATTTAAAAATGAAACATGAATATCATATGGCTGACATGTTCAGCCAAATGGCAACACACAAAAAATAGTAACACACAAATCGTCAGAACACTAACCTGAGGTTAATGTGTTATAACTTAAACACAGGGCATCTAACTTAGTGGTGGTAAGACATAAAAAAATAAAAAATACAAGGACCACTGTCAGACAAATCAGCTTAACACGACATTGATGAGTACCTTAAGTACTTCAAAAAAGTCAAACTACTTATAAACCACCTTTATAAAAAACATTACCTGCCTTCCAAAGGCAACTACAAAAACCATACATGCCTTCCAAAGGCAACAACAGAATAGTGCAATATACCATTATATTCAACTTAGTCATGGCCTCCAAGGCAAAATAATATTATCGAGTACCTTGACGGCAACATCGAACATTAACAAGACTAGTAAAAGGTACATCAGCATACCACAATCAAGCACAATATTGGCTTTTGAGAGCCCAATAAAGACTTTTAAAAAAACTTAAATACCTTACTCATCTCTACTAGGTTGCAATACAGGCAACACAACTAGTAAAGCATACATGGAACATACTCAAAATAAAAAAATCATTATTCAAAATACATAAAAGCATAAATACAAATTGAAAATAATATGCATAAATACATTAAAACAATTCAAAGTATAAAAGGAGCCACACAATGAACAGCTGTCTCCAGAAAGATCTGTTATTGGCAATGTCTGAAGCCTCCTTCCACCTGGTGTCCACTGCTCTGAGGTCCTCTTTGAAAGTGTGGCACCAAGTTATACGAGGACGTCCCTGTTTGCCTTTTCCTCGTATTGGCTTCAATGTTATCGCAACTCTTGGTGTGCGTAATTCATTTTGACGTAGAACATGTCCCGCAAACCTCATGCGACGCTCTGTCACAATCTCACTAAGTGTTCGACTCCCAGTTCGGCATAGGATTTCCTTGTGAATGAAGCTTTTCAAAATTAAAGTTACTTAAGAACTATCAATTAAGCACTTTTGAGATTTTAAATTAGTCAATTGAAAACGAAATCGCTAAAAATTTCAAGTTTGAATTCCTGAAAAGTTCTTGTACTCTTTTAAATGAAAAAATTAAGCTTAATAATAATAATAATTATTATTAAATTCGACGTCGATATAAAGCTAACGTCATAACGAATAGTTAAGGAAAGCATGTTCAGTTGATGTTATATATTTTTCTAATCTAAAATCTTAAAATTTAATCTATGAAATAGCTAATGATAAAATGTCAGAAACAACGATTTTTTTATAATAGAATCGACACTCATTTGAACGTTCAGTAACAACTGGCGCAACAAAAAGAACTAAACAATAAATTTTTATTGGAAAAAAGGTAAATGGAAAGCTGAATGAGGGGGACACCTTGAACTTACTGCAGAAGGGGACACCCACCCTAGTGACGCCACTGAGTACAATTATACTTATACTCAGTCATTATGCTAAGTTTGATAATGTGACAAAAACTGAGTTTACGTAACATAATGCATTTCTTCTAGTATGTAGCCTGCATGGTTAGCTATAGTAACAATCTAAACTTCATGACTTTTAAAACTATTTGATATTTCTAAACGACACATGAAATTGGATTTTTTTATTACGTAAAAAAATAATGAAACCATATAGGAATATTGATATTCACATACTAGGCTCGACCCATCGCCAACGAACTATTCGACTGTGTCCAAATAAATTACTCGCAAAATGCCTTTATCAACATCAGCATGAAATTTTCTAACTGAATATTGCCTTGATGTTTCTCTGACTTGAACTATTCTCAGGCTTCTTTAATATGCAGTGACTTTCTTCGTTCGTACAACATTACAATTTTAAGAATTTTAGTAGAGATATCACACAATTTATAGACGAATTATTTACTTATGTTAATATATGTACTAACTATTTATCTTTTAACCTATATTTGGATTATATTGCCCCCCCCCTCTAGTATGTTGGCCGACTTGGTTGGGGAGGGGAAACAATTGCATCGATTCCACCCTCCCGACTCTTAACTTTTGAGTGGGGGGGGGGGGGGCGATCCATTTGTGTGTGTGTAGAAAACATATTTACTAAGATTATTAGTTACATATCTATATGATAAAAGCTACTTAATTATTGATAGTTAACCAATCTTAATATTATGTCGTTCCCCTTATGTTACCGATTAGGTGAGGAGGGGGGGGGGGGCGATAACACCAATCATTCCCTGGATCCACCAGTTCCGCCCCTTATTTTTTTGGGCCGGGGGTGGTCCAATTATTTTTTGCCGAAATCACAGTATGTTAACATAATTAGTTACAAAGCTAGGCCTATATGATAAAAGCTATACATATTGATATATATTGTAACTAATATCTTTATATTGTGTCATTCCCCTTCTGTTTTCTTGGTTACTTTTGTGGTGGTGGGGAATTGGAAGGGGGCGATTGCATCTACTACCATCGATCCCCACTAGAGAGGAGGGCGGTCCAATTTTTAAGCGGAACAAAATTAGTTGAGTTTCTTTATAATATATAAGCTACTTATTGATATTTGAACCCATTTGTATATTATGCCACAACACATTCAAATTAAATCATTAGTAAATATAAAATGAAAAAGGGTACCGGCATCTATAACTAATACCACTAGTAATAATTATAGTAGATCTAGTTATTCAAGACTTCTTGTCTAGGTCTAGTTAGACTAGACTAGAGTAGATTCGATCTAGAGCTAGTCGTAGGGCTCTATAACTAATATATGCAGATTACAGGAGAGTTTTTTTTTTATATAATTCATTGCATATTTTAATTCTTAATTTTTTGCTTTTCTATTTTATTTTTGGCCACACTATTCACTTCGCCCTGGGCCTCCCTATTCATTTTACCTCCAGTTACGTAAGTTCGGCCCTGTTGCCTGCTGGCTTTCGAGAAAGGGGATTACGTCATCTCTAGATCTATTTCAGCTAAATAAAATCAATCTTTCTCTTTGTGATGTGATTTTATGAAAACGGAGGGCGCTTGAAATTCATTAGAAATGTTTAGATCTAACGGTAGTCGTAATCATCAACAGATAAAAATAAAAGTATTAAGATACTGCTACCCTTATAAAATAAAATGTTTTATTTCCTATAGTAATACGAGTCCCGTACTACGTCATTGCTCTATATAGATCTCTAAGCCATAAAACATAATTTTGTTCAAAGGAGAAATAATCAAACATGTAGATATGCATGCATATTTTTTTTAATTTTATCAATATTTCGCTTTGCTTGGTGACGTAATAGATAATTATAGATCTAATTGTTAACCAGATATTTTTTTGTAAATTAATAATTTCATAAGGAGAAAAAAAAAAGAAGAAATGAGTTCAAATCATTATTTACATTTTATTCTGGACCTTCATTTCAGTAAATAAACGTAAAAAAACATAAGTTGACAGCACAAGAGCAAAAAACTCTTTTTAAAAAAGCTCATTATAGATAAAGGGAGATCAATATGCTTGAAAACAACATGGTGGCCGGTATAGGTATCTACTAATCTAGTCACCTAAACTATCTAGAATGCTTTAATTATACTTAATACGTAGATCTAATAGACTTGTAAAGCTAAAGGCTGGCAAAAGAAAAAATTACCTAAAATCATACCTGAACAAGCCAACATGTTGTTGATAGATTTATAACATTATAATAGATATAGATCTAATCTAGAATAATCTAGTCAATCTAGATCTACAGTCTACACTTGACTTACACTTCTACAGTAGTGAGTAGATTCTTATATGTAGATGTATATAGATCTATTATATTTGAACACCAACTTGTCACTTTCGGGAACTACTCAACTAGATCTATACTATAGAGTATAGTCTATATACTATAGTAACTAGAGTAGTACCGTAGTAGTAGGTCAAATTTGTATTTTATTTTTTTATTTGGTGAAGGTTTAAGTTTGAAGTTTAACTTTAAAAAAAAAATTGAAAGCAGATTCTTATTCTTCAACTAATGAACAATAAAAATAGCTGTTTCTTTGTATTACCAGTCATAACTGACATAACTCATAGTCAGGATTTTATATTAAAATAAATTGGGTCACTTCATCATCATGCTCCTACTCTGAACGCAGTTTGTGTGCTTTCCCCTTCATAAACTTCATTGGACACTGAACACCACTATCACTAAAATGTGACTATGTCATTGCTAATAAATTATATCTGTGTTAATTAAATATTTAGATTCTAATAAAAGAAGTAGATTCACTTCAGCAATATATATATTTATAGTCTTTTGCCTCATACTCTCTCTCTCTCTCTATATATAATATATTATAGAGATATATATATATATCTCATTTATAGTTTATTTAAATACCTATAATCTATGTGTAGAAACAGACAGAAATAAATCTCTTTATATAGATTATAAATAGACCTATAAATTAATTATTATAATATAATAAACATGATATTTTCAACTAGGCTTCTTTTAATTCCCATCCATGGCCCTCTTCTGTTTTCATTATTTGGATGTTCGTTTTGTTACACCTTAACACCATCTCCCTCCCATAGATGCTTATAATTCTTTTCATGACTCTCTCTCCCTTCCCTCCTTTACCTGTTTGATACACGCTTAGTTTATACCTCTCCTCACCGCCGGCTCACCTGGCATGATCACCTTCAGTGGGCATGGTCTCTAGCTTCAAATTTGCAGCCCTCACTTTTTCTTTCATTCATAAATTATATATTCTGGATATCTCGATCTAGGTCATGTTTATTCATTGAAAAAATCGTAGATTTATCAATCCCAATAATATTTCTTATGATTTTGCCGTGTCCAATGAAGGAGAATGAGTTAAATTCCTTATTATTCGTTGGGACAGCTCATTTTTTAATTTTATTTAACAGCTAACAGTATAAATGTGAATGGAATGTCTTTCTCAAGATGTTTGGAAGCTTATTTTGATATGCCCATCAGCCTACAATCAAACAGGCTCATATTATAGCCCTCATCCCTTATATAGGTGTGAATTGTGGGGGGAGGTTAAAACAATAGCTTTACATGTATGGTTACCAAGAATCTAAAAAAGTGCCATCTATCTACTTTGTAAGCCGAACATCAATACCGAACTTATCTAAAATTGGACATGCGCAGTCCCGAAACGTCAAGTTTTGCTCCAAACATAAAAACAAAAGAATTACAAACAAAAAAAGTGACGCGTTCAATGAAGGAGAATTTGATGGGGTGTCCAAAATATAAGAGCCTCCTCTATATTATTATATTAACTCTAATCTATATATAATATTATTTTACAGACTACTACTAGTTACTAGATGTAGTAGATTTAAAATCTAGAGTTTAAATGACATCAATCGAACAAGTTAAGCTCAGTCGCTGACATTTTTTATGTATTGAATTTGTATATCTCCGTAAGAATTAGACTTAGGAAAAAACTGATTGTATCTATGAACTCCTCATCCATTTGTCTTAAAAAGTAGATTTTTTTTTATTGTATTACTACTCATAGTTAAAATTATATTTGTTAAAGTGGGTCAGGTCGATGGTTTCAAGAGCTTAAAGTTTCAAACATCATTTTACCGCTACAGCGCTACTTTCAAGAATCAAACACCTTAAACTCTCGAACACATGAAAAGTATGGTGTTTTAAAAGTTTTACAATATTAAAATTGTGTTATTTTTATCATTTTCTTTTTATGCCGTGAAAAAGACAAACAGGTTTTAGTCATTTTCCCATGTGTCATATCGCCCATCTTTGCTTAGAAACCGATGAAACACATAAGTGTAAGGTGCTAAGCAATTATAAGTTGTGAATTGTGTTACCTATAATCTAGATAAATCCGTCCTCCCCAAGCCACCTTGTTGGCCAAAAAAAAATGTATTTGAGAGCTTAGTGTTTGTTACACTTCTAGCGCGCTTAGTGTTTGTGACCTAATTAGCGGCTTGACCGTTGGTACTCGATCAATCAGTAATTGGCTACTCCATCTTTTCCCTTAACATTTTTCTCAGTACAACTTGAACAATGTTTTGGGGCTGTGTTGATGGTCTGGTTTACACCTGTGTGTTGCGCAACACTGACCCTTTTTTGTTGTGTGTTATTCTGATGGCTGCACTTGGATTGAGTCTTGAAATTGTTACTTGCACTTGAAATGTGTGAATGTTGGAAAGTGAAATTATGTAAGGAGAGGCATTATTATATGTTTCAAATGAGTAACGTGTCTTTGTAGCGCATTTTGAGCTTTGAAGCAAAAAAAAATAAATTATAGACTCGGCGCCACATGTCTAGGTTTAGATTCTCTAGAAGCACAACTAACTCTGTATTTGAGGCTGACGTCACATTTTAATGATCAATCAATTGTTGATGATCTCTTGGTACTGTGTCTTGACTGTTTCTTCAACACAACTGGATATGTTTTGGTTATCCGTGTGCTCTGTAATTTAATATTAATAGCATCAAAGTATATGTGTCATAAAATCATGATTTTAAAATGGGAGCGATTTGTGCATATCTATGCAAATCTATTTACTTAAAAAAATAGCATATTTACAATAAACTACAAATAACTGTTACAAATAGTAACACATAAGTAATTAATATATGTAGTTTGTATTACATTATTTTGAAAAATAACAATTTAAAAAATGTAATTTAAATATTTGTTTTCTTTGATGTGTATTTTTAACATTAAAATGGTGTTAGATTCTTTACGAAGCTGAGATTGCTTATATCATTCAAACACTCCCTAATTCAACCTCAATTTTCATGTTTGGGTAGCAAGGGACAGTTTCAACAAATAATTGCAAATATTTCTCAGCCTAATTAGAAGCATAATATATTGGTTTTGTTGAGCTGAAGCATCATTGGCTTTAAAAAATACCCTTAACCCGCGACCTACTTCACTCTTCCCAAGAGGTAAAGAAAAGTGATGTTTTTATGCCAATATTAACAATGCACTTTGAATATAAGTAAAAAAAAAATTGTCCTCGGCTGAAAATGAAACTAAATATATCTAAACTATAAAGAAATGGATGATGCACAATAGGAATGCACTAGTTTTGTCATATTCATTGAAATGAAGAAGTTTATTAATACAGTGGGGTGTTCAAGAAGTATCTTAACATGAAGGTGTTCGATGTTCGATTGGCATAAATTAGTATAGATCTATATCTAGACACTAAAATCTAGAAATCATTTGTATATTGTATAACTAGGTATAGGATACTACTTTCTGTTGTCTGTATTGAATCTATAGATCTAGTATGGTGTATTAATGTTACTAAATAGTAAATATATTAAATAGTAGTATTCTAAATTCTAGTATTACTAGATTTCTAGCTAGCGCTAGACTTCTTTCATCTAGCATTACTAGATTAAGGACTATTTACTAGTCTAGCTTGCGCTCCATCATGGACATATGGTGGCAAGACCACACTACAAGCTAAAAGCTGGTAATCTAAAAGGTGGTCAACATAACAGAGGTGCCCCACGGAAACGCTTCAAAGACCAGCTTAGGCATCAACTTGCCTTAGCTGACATAGAAGAGAGCACCTGGTTGCATGCTGCCTCAGAACGAGACCGCTGAAGGTCACTGATAAAGGCCACGGGATACACATTTGAGACCAAAAGAAAATCCGCTGCCGAGGACAGATGCAGACGGCGAAAAGAAAATCTAAATCAACCACCTGCGGACAATGATTATGCTTGCCATGGATGCGGCCCAGCCATGGGAAACACAGCATTCCTCACTAATCTTCGGTCTCGAAGACAAGCCTTATTATTATTATATATATTGTGATGGATGCCTGTTTGTCTTGTAGTTAATTGTTGATGACAGTCAGATTATGACAAATTACTCTGCAAATGTATGAGTTTCTTGTTCGGGTGTATTCCACTGCAATTAATACACAAGCAAAACAAGTACCTCTGGTTTTAACAGTTAAGAGACAAGTCTGAAACTCCGTTGAACAGTTTGAATAAGGTTTAATTCACAAAAGGCCACAGTCGATGTCTCTGTCCATAAAATACGTCCTAACCCTATAGAATCCTATCACCAACTGATTTTCTGTCTCTAAGTAGTCTCTAGCCTATCTAATTCAAAGGGTCACTAGTCACATTCAAAACCCGTCCACTATGGTGCGTCTCTACATAACTAAAAATACTGACTAAGTGTCTAACAATATATATATTATATATATATATATATATATATATATATATATAGTGCTTTTTTTTGTGTGTAAAAAATAGGTGATTGGTACTCAGTGATGGATTGCCTAATAGAACTTTTAACTACTAATAAATTAATAATAAACGTTAAAATATAAAAGTAAAGTAATATTTTTTTCCCCACATTGAAAAAGGTGCCAGTACATCGTACCGATGCGTAACGTCACAAGAAAAGCACTATATATATAAAAATAAATATATATATATATATATTGCAAAAATAGCGGTAAATGTTTTATTTATGTCATGAAGATATAAGAGGCATCATGCTTGCAGGCTTTTAGGGGTTGCTGGCAAAATGAAGCTCCATTTCTTGCATCATGCTCATACACACAAAAATTATTTTGTAGCTTCCTTAAGCATGGGATTCTAGGCATGTTGAGCTGCTTTAATACATTTTATGGCATCTTATTTAAAAAAAAACAACACTTTTGCAAATTAAGTTGAAGCTGGTACTGAAGTGCTTGGGGCATTCAATGTACATACACATTGTACATAAACCTGTAAATTAACATGATCATCTTGTGTTAAACAAGACATTTTATAGAGGGCATATTTTTGTCAAGGAAAAAATTATAAATCAGAACAGTGTATTCCAGTCAGGAGAAATTTGTTCTGACGTATGCTTAGGACATACATGTCTGTAATTTAGAAGATAAGAAAGTCAAGAAGAATTGCGTTAGCATGAAGGATTTTAAATGTCTTGTACAAAAAAAAAGATCTTGTTGTAGATGCCTATCAAGAAAATGGTTTATATTCTTGGTATAGTCCTACTTAGAAGATGAAATGACATCTGTTAGTTCCATTTTTTGTATTTTTATATAATGTCTTTAACTTTTTGATTTATATATGCCTAATAATATGCGTTCCGACCATAAACAATGCCCAGGCTTTCATCTCACTTATTCAAAACTGGAGAGGACACTCCAGCTTCGCCTTTGGCGTCGGCCAAACATGGGAAGTGGCAGTCACCGGTTATAAGCTCAGATGCTCAATTGACGTAGAGCAGGGCACCAGGGGCCACTTCCGTCGGTGGGAGGGATCCTAGGATTCCAATGGACAGCTACCGCCCGCCTTAAGCTGGGCAGCCCCCAGCCAATAAGGTGCTGTCCCGTCATGCCTGTCTTCCTCGTTTGGGTACACGAGGATAGGACAAAATCTGAAAAGCAGGCACAAAGCCAATGTACCAGTCGACATGAAGAAAAAAAAGAGGAGCTCCACTCTTAAACTGGGCACATGGAATGTGCGTACTCTACAAACTGGACTTAATGAAAACCTACCAGACATAGAAGATGTCAGAAAATCTGCAATAATAAACGATGAACTGTCCAGGCTAAAAGTGGACATTGCCCCCCTTCAGGAAACTTGTTTAGCTGACTCAGGTTCAATCAAAGAAAAAGACTACTCCTTCTTCTGGCAAGGCAAAGCCGAAAGTGAAGTAAGGGAACATGGCATTGGTTTCGCAGTTAAGAACACACTGTTGAACACAGTAGAGCTGAAGTGCAATGGTTCAGAAAGACTCCTATCACTACGCCTTAACACATCTATTGGACATGTGACTTTGATATGTGCCTATGCTCTTATTCTGAGCTCCACACCAGAGGCCAAAGATATGTTTTATGACAACCTTTCATCTGCTCTTAGCGAGATCCCAACTACGGAACAGGTTATCATCCTCGGCAACCTCAATGCACGCGTTGGATCTGACAACTCTGCATGGGACAGCTGTATTGGGCGTTTTGGTGTCGGAAAAGTAAATGAAAATGGACAAAGGCTCCTTGAGGTTTGCTCACTACACTCCCTCTGCGTCACTAATACCTATTTCAAGACTAAACCGCAGCACAGAGTATCTTGGCGGCACCCTCGCTCCAAACACTGGCACCAACTAGACCTAATCATGGTAAGACAAAAGTGCTTAAAATTTGTCAAGCTTACCAGGTCCTACCACAATGCAGACTGCGACACAGATCACTCCTTGGTATGTTGTAAGATCAATCTTCTCCCCAAAAAAATCCACCATACCAAGCAGATTGGAAGACCCCAATTGGATGTAAGCAAGATGTGTCACCCTGATCTCCAGATACAGTATGCGGAATCTTTTGAACGCGAGTATAAAAATATCTCTGAAAATATAGCAACAGAAAAATGGGAACACCTCAAGTCCACCATACAAAAGACTTCCCTGGAAATCTTTGGAAGAAAAATTACAAAACAAAATGATTGGTTCGACTCTAAAGCAGTTATTTTAGCTAAGAGCTAAGAGAGATGCACTCGCTACTTACAAGGCAAAACCTACCCAACGCAACCTGCTAAACCTGAAAGAAGCTAGAGCCAATGCACTGAGGACAGCAAGGATCTGTGCCAATGAATACTGGGTAGAGCTCAGTGAGAATATTCAGCTCGCAGCCCAAGTGGGCAACATAAGAGGGATGTACGAAGGAATCAAAAAGGCTCTCGGACCCTCCAAAAACAAAACAGCACCTCTGAAATCAACCACTGGGGAAATTATCACAGACAAGTGCCAACAAATGTACAGATGGGTTGAGCATTACTCTGAGCTCTACGCCACAAGCTCAGTCTCTGACTCAGCCCTTAAGGCCATCATACAACTACCCACAATGAACAAGCTAGACGAAACACCCACCCTTTCAGAGCTCAACAAAGCCATAGACAACATTGCTGCCCGCAAAGCACCCGGATGCGATGGTATCCCCCCCAGATCTTCTAAAACAATGCAAAACTACTCTAATCCAACCTCTACACGAACTGCTTTGCAAATATTGGCAAGAAGGTGCTGTGCCACAAGACCTGCGGGATGCTAAAATCATTACACTTTATAAGAACAAAGGTGACTGAAGCGACTGCAACAACTACAGGGGAATCTCCCTCCTAAGTATTGTAGGCAAAGTCTTTGTTCGAGTGATACTTCCCAGGCTACAAAAACTCGCTATCCAGAATCACAATGCGGCTTTCGCTCAGGAAGATCCACGATTGACATGATTTTCTCCATCCGCCAACTCCAGGAAAAGTGCAGAGAACAAAGGATGCCTTTGTACATTGCGTTTATTGACCTGACAAAGGCCTTCGATCTAGTTAGCAGAGATTTGATGGCAAACTCCTAAATATTGCCAGACTGAGGGCCAAAACTAAAATCAGAGCCACCCTCGTAAGAGATATGCTATTCGCGGATGACGCAGCGGTAGTGGCACACAACCAAGAGGAACTTCAGTCACTTATGTCCCGCTTCTCTCAGGCCTGTAAAGAATATGGTTTGACTATTACCACGAAGAAAACAAATGTTATGGGACCACCTGCTACAGCACCACCCTCCATCCTCATAGACGATAACAAGCTGGACGCCGTAAACGAATTCTGCTATCTGGGATCCACAATTACAGATGACCTGTCTCTAGAAGAGGAGATGAAAAATCGCACAGGGAAGGCTGCCTCGACATTTGCTAGACTCAGACCAAGAGTTTGGGAAAACCATAAGCTAACTACAGTGACCAAAATGGAAGTCTACAAGGCATGCGTTATGAGTACACTGCTGTATGGCAGTGAATCATGGACCACCTACGCAAAACAAGAGAGAAAACTGAATTCATTCCATTTGAGATTACTCCGTAGGATCTTGAATGTCACATGGAAAGAAAAAGTGTGCAATACTGAGATCCTTGCGGGATCAGGTATTCCCAGCATCTTTACAGCCCTCAGACAACGCCGTTTGCGCTGGCTTGGACATGTTCGCTGGATGGAGGACATGCGCATCCAGAAAGTCATCCTCTATGGTCAACTCGCGACTGGCACAAGAAAAACTGGTCGCCTCACCTCCGTTACACAGATGTAATAAAACGTGACCTCAAATCAGTGAACATCAATACTGATAATTGGGAAGACATAGCTCTAGACCGCAACGGATGGAGAGAGACAGTGACCAAGAAAGCTATGGACAGTGAAAGTACCTGGTTCTCAGCTCAGGAAGAAAAACGCACAATCCGAAAAGTGGCCAGCTCCTCTACCACCGAAGCAAAAGCCACCTTAACCTGCGCTTTCTGTGGACGAGAGTGTCTCTCCAAAATAGGGCTCCACAGCCACAAGAGGAAGTGTGCTTTGAGATGAACCATAGTCGTTTTACGGCTGAAGGAGGCCAATGAATAATAAATGCAATGCAATTCCATTTTTTCCCTTGAAAAATAAATTGAACAACTTGCGAGGTCTACAATTAGACAAATGTTGCTCTACATTAAACAGGTAGATTCATTGAAGATAATTCGTACACCGCTGTGAAAAGTCTGCGAATTTAGTGACTTGAATATAGGCTGTAGATTTACGCTAGAATCTAGTGAACATAATTTGCACACACCCGTGAAAGTCCACAAATTCTAGTGACTTAGATCAGTGAGGATAATTCTCTCACAGCAGTGAAAAGTCTGCGAATTTTAGTGAGTTTAGTGAGTTTGCCTAGATCTACAGTAAATTTAGTGAAGATAGTTCTTACACAGCCGTGAAAAGTACTTGAATAAATATTTCGTACACAGCTGTGAAAAGCTCTTTAAAAAGTTATTTCGGTTGTAAATGCCAGGGAAACTACATAGTACAAAAAGAAATTGTGCTGGGAAAAAAACTCTAATAGGTCTAATACCCCCCCCCCCCCCCCCATCCCATCTAAAAATACATTATTTAGTAAGCAAATGTTAACTGAACATACAAATAGGCTTGTATTTTACAGGCTCTGTTTATGAGGAGGATTTAAGTTCAGTTAATAAAAGAATAAAACATTACCTCAAATGCACACCTTGACTCTAGTATCTGTAACATACACAAAGGAACTAAAAATGTACATTTCCATCACAGAGAATACACATTATGAAGGCATTTCTAAGAATGTTTCTTATTTTAAAAAATTGGAATAGCAACCATTCTTTAATTCTTTAACCATGTTCTTTAATAAATCTTTGAAAAAAAAAAGGTTATTTGAGGTTTTGGGATGACAGTTAATTTGTTACTTCATTGAAAGATAACTTTCAGTACATTTTCTGTGGACATACCACAGCTGATGACGTTTCTGTTCTAGGTGGGATTTTACCAAGATACTTATTATTTTCAAAATCAAGTAACAATAATTGATTTGATAATGTTTTACAATGTATCACACAAACGGGCGGGGAGAACAGACACACATACAGATATATATGTGTGTGTGTGTATATATATGTATATACACACACACATCATACATTTCATCCTTTAAAAAACTCCTAAAATTTTGTCATGGAAAAGTGCTAATAACACTGATTAAAAGAAATTGTTTGTGTTTTTTTAAATAATATTACAGTATGAGTGCTGTAGACCTAACCTGGTTACTGCATGTCTTAAATATTCTCAGTAATTTTTTTTTGTCCTTTAAATTTCATCTATTCAGTGATCATAGAGAATGACATCTGAAAGTCATGTGGGCTCTGTTTTGTCATCTAAATCAATTAAAATAATTGCTGAGTCAATTGGAATCTCTGGTTTAGCAGATGAAGCAGCTTCGTTTCTTGCTGAAGACATAACATACAGACTTAAACTAATTGTTCAGGTACAAACATTTTGCATAAAGGTTAGCATCATCTTTAAGTTTTACAATAGATGTTTAGTATGTATTTATGTAAAGTTGTTGCAGCCTGAGGGTGTTATTTAGGATAAGATCATGTTGTCTATAAAATACTACTAATGGGGATGCTCCTGGCCTGTTTCTGTGGCTTCGACACTAATTCCTTTGCAGCTGCTCTTACTAACATTTGTAGCTGTCAAGAGTGATACCTTATGCCTCAGAACCAGGAGCATCAAGCAGATGAAATTCATCAGCAATTCATCTAATTCTTCAAACTCCTGCCATTTGGTATAAAAGCTTCAGGAGAAAATCTCGACCCCTTTGGGGTTGGGAGTATCAACTTTGATATTCCCTCAGACAGCTTCTGTAGCTGACTTTGGTGCCAGAAGTAATTTGAAGCATTTATAATGTATCACATCAGCAAGGTTATGAAAGGAAACATGATGCATGGGCCACCCATTTTATCCTTTTATGTAAGGCCCATGAATATGCCCAATAGATTAAGCTCTGGTGTAGTGGCTAAAACCACACTGTTCACACAGAAGTAAGCAATAATGGATGGGTTGTCTATGATGGTAGGAGAGGTCTTCATGTCTCTCTGATCAGCTACCCTTCACCTCAACCAGAGCATTTCCCAGTAAGTTAAATACTGATCCACTGAAAACTTGCACCAAGCAATAAAAGAAATGAAATGAAAAAGAAAACCCCTGTAATGCAACTGGCTACTTAAAATGTCAGGACAATATGTCCTGGTCTAGTGGATGACTTTCAACTGGTATATGAAAAAAAACTGCAGTAATAAACAAAGAACTGAAAAGATGGCACATTGACATAGCAGCCTAATTCTAATTCTGCTAATTCTTTCAGGAAAAAATTATTAAAATGAGACGTGATTATATAGAGTAAGTTTTGCTGTCAAGAACAATCTTATCAAAGTCCCTCCTGTTGGTGGCTCAGATGGTATTTTAAGTATTGGTATGATGACAGCTATAGGAAACATCACTTTTCTGTATCTATGCTCCCACACTATGTTTACTTCAGGAGGATAAAGACAAGTTAAACAAATATTTCAAAGAAGCAATTACAAACATTTCTCAAAAAGAGTGCTTTATCTTTGTAGGAGACTTCAGAGCCAGAGTAGAATAAACCTAAGACCAGACTGTCTTGGGCATTTTGCAATATGGAAGATGAATGAGAAGGTTCAAAGACTGCTTGAATTAGGCATCTACTACAAGTTCTGCATCACTAACAAACACATACAACACTGTGTCTCATGGAAGTATCCTAGGTCTGGGCACTGGCACCAACTGCACACAAAAGCAACATTGGCTATATACTGCTAACACATAGCTACCAGTGCTGTAACATATAATCACAAGATCCACTCATCACAGGGGAAAAGAACAAAATGAAGCTTAATCCCAGTCTTCACCAAGATTTGACCCCAGGACCCCAGATTTGGAAGCCAAGTGCCGAACCACTCAGCCACTGCGCCCTCACCTTAGAAAGTAGGCACAAAATATAATGAAAACTTTACAAAATTAGGTCTGCGATTTAATTTCACAAAGCATATCAGTAAATCTTAGGTTGAAAAACTATTATACTAAGTATCATTTTTCTCAGATGAAGTAGCATTTTCTTCAGATTGTTTTTTTAATTTATGAAAAAAATATCAATGAGGAGTCTATTTCTCTCTTTTGTCCACTGTGCCACTACTGTGAATGGAACAGCAAATACAATTTATCAAAAGAAAAAGAGGAACTTGTTTCTAACATGTGTTAGACACCTCTTCTCAGTGTCTTGAGTAGAGTGTTGACTATGTTCAGCAGAGGTAACTACTAATTCCAGCTAACCTACTGAACACAGGCAAAAGTCCAACAATGAAATGAGACAATCAAGAGTGTTGATGATTCAAACATTTAATCCAGTTCTGAAGGGAATCTGTCTATGTCATCGCTGTCGCTAACTAAATAATTAAGTCCAAAAACTTTTCAATTAACCAAACTTTGACTGTCTCTAAAGATGTGAATATATGAACTGTTTTTATTTCATAACTAATCCTAGTCTTTGTTGTTATTATGATATTTTTGTTAGTATATAAATCCTAACCTGAAATATACAAAACAAAATAAATCTTAACTTTTACGCTCCAAATTCCTTATTGTAAACTAGCATAGCCTAACTAATGTTTCACATAGAAATTCATGAATATATATACTGCCACCACTGTTCATAAAAAAATGCCATCTTTCTGTCCTGGAGCCTTGGGAAAACTTATTAAAGGAAGTTTGGGAAAATGCCAAAGTGACCACAGTAATGAAAATGTTATGCCTGTGTAGTTATCACTCTGCTTTATGGTAGCGAGAGCTAGTCAGCATACATGTATCAAGAGCATAGATTGAACAGTTTTCACATTGCTGCCTCCAATTAGGAAGTTTTTTAATTTGGCTAATATTCACAGTGTCTGTGTTCTATTGACACAGGCAAGACTTTGTTGGGTTAGACGTCACCCACATGCCTGAACTAAGCCTGAGCTGAGCTTACAGAGGAAGTCAGACCCAAGGGATGACCAATACTAACCTATAGATATGTCTGCAAGTGGGATCTCAGGATTACAGACATCAATGTGATAGAAAATCACCCAAGAGCAAACAGAATAAAGACAGTATATGTGTGCTAGTACGATCCACCTTGAGAGCAAATGGACTGATGCATCATTAGAAAGAGGAAAAAAGATGCCCTATCCAATAGCTTCCATATCTGATAGCTCTAAAACAGGATGCATTTTCATAAGTGAACTGTGGGAAAGTTTGCAGCTTCAGAATCTGCTTGTTTTTGGTCACAGAGGATTCTTCCCTAATTCAACCAACACAGGTAATTCATTTGTGCACATCTATTTGTCTTTCAAGACAGAAGGATACATGGATCATATATTTTCTAAACACTTAGTACATAACTATTTGTTGCTTGTTTCCCCAATAATTTATTTTAGAAACCAGAAAAAAAAAAACACACTTCTATGTATAATTATCATTTGTATTTTTTTTGTTTGGATGTAATGTTTTCATTTCTTAATTTTTACATAGGAAGCTGAAAAATTGCGCCAGCATAACAAAAGATTAAAATTAACTTGCACAGATTTTGACCAGGCTCTGCAGATGAAAAATGTTGAGGTATGTAATAATGTTACCTAGCATCCTTTAGACTGACTGAGTCACTTGGCTTTAAAATTTAAAAAAATGTAAAGGCAGTTAATGCTTCATAGGCAGTGTGGTGTCCAGGTGGTAAAACACCTGACTTCTGACCAGAGGTTTCGTTGAAAACAAGGATTTATATAAAGCTTATATCAACTCACTCTGTCTGTCTGTATGTATGGTAAAAAGTTTGTACACATTATTTTTCCCAAACCCAATATGGGATCAAGCAGAAATTTCGAACAATTATTTCTTTTACCTGATAACGCAAGAATAAAAAAACTAAATTACCAGTTAGTTAATAAACTATTGGTAATTAATTATTTTGTTTGGTATCTTGAACAAGGGAAGAAATGTGACGGGGTTGTAAAAGTTGAATTATTCCCCTTGATTGCTCTTGAGCCCTGAGTGAAATTTTTTTTTATGCATTTAAAAAACGATTGTGTAAACTTTCACCAAGATACCCCCTTCTCCTTCCTCCCCTTTCACAGCTGTGACAAGTTATAGGATCATAGTGCATTGAGATAGCTAAACGCTAAAAAGCTAAACAAAAACAGTTGGTAAAAAAAATATTTCTAATCACAGATTTATTATGTCTAGGTCAGTTATACAAATAAGAATATAACTGATCCAAACTAATTGATACATTTACACTTAATATAAGCTTTGTTTTTTTTTTTTAAAGTAATTTTTAAAATGTTTTTCTTGTTATGTATTTATATACCATGAATGTTGATCAGAGCCAAAACTTTTGGTTCTGATAACTATGCATTACTTATTCTCCCACTTGCAATGGATAAAAAAATTTGAACACTCAACCTGCTATTACTTTTTGGATACATTTTCACTATCGAAACAGCAGCTGTTAAATTTACCAAATTGGTTTCCCCGCAATTTTGACCTAATATGTTTTTTTAAAGCTGACATTTAAATGTCTAAAGTACAAAATTATACTTTATTTAGCTTTAAGTACTTTATAAGACTTATTATGTTGTGACATTATTTTGTTCCACTTTTTAAAAAATGTATGTATATTTCTACTCAAATCTAGATAATTTTCAGAGTGAGAAATTATCCTTAGATCAGTGTGATTATCAAATGTTGTTTTTTTTCCAAGGAACATAAAATGTGTATGAAATCGTGTGGGTCCATGTGGAGAAAATTAGTTAGAAATGTAAAGACTGTAGTTAAAATGATAATGAGTAGCACAATTTTAGAACAATTAGGCAAGTAGGCCTCTATTCTAAATCCAAAACATTTTCACAGTGAATGTAAGGGCCTATAGAAAGTGTGTGTTTGTTGTTTTTTTTAGAGCGGTGTTTGTGGAGATAGGTTATCTCTTTATACGGTGGACTAAATTGCGAACAGTGATGTCTCTTCTTTGAAACTGTTCTGCTTCTATAATTTATTTATTACTTACTTAGACTTAGATCCTCACGCGCCGTTTGGCACATTGGGTAGCAAGCTGTCTCCATAAAGATCTGTCACTGGCAATGTCAGAAGCCTCTTCCCACCTGGTGTCCATTGTTTTGAGGTCCTCCATGAAAGTGTGGCGCCAAGTTATGCGAGGGCATCCCTGTTTGCACTTTCCTCGTAATGGCCTCCATGTCATTGCAACTCTTGGTATGCGTAGTTCATTTTGTCGGAGAATATGTCTCGCAAACCTCATGCGATGCTCTTTATTTTATGGGTAGTGAGTGAAGTGTGGGGTTATTATTATAAGCTAGTATGCAATGGGGATTAAAAAAAAGTTTGTGCTTTGTTTGAAGCTGTGCATTACTGGCCTTTCAATTGATGGATGCCAAAAAAAGTTGTATGGCCTTAAAGTTCCTGGCTGGGAATGTAGGCTTTTTATTAGAGGATGCCAACAAATTTTACAATGTCATTGTTATGCTGACTTTCCCATTGAATATTATTAAAAAGATTCAGGTCAAACTATGGCACTTTTGGAATTCAATAAAAGTGTGTGGTTTGTTTGTTTTTTGTCTGTGTAGGGTCAGCTGTTGATGGGGAAGAAGCATTTCATTTAATAATACTCTGTGTATTGTGGGAAATCTGCCATAGGACTGTCCCAAGCACGGCTGAGAAAGGAGGAGGGTTGGTGGTAAAGCTACCCTACTCTGTAGAAAAACCACTAGCTACTGAAACACCAAACAGCAAATCAACAGAAGTCATGGACCTCCAGCTGGAAGGTTTATGAAGTATGTCAGGGAAAGCCAGTCATCTGGAAGCCTACAGACCGAAGACCATCATCTCTACCAGGACCACCACCACCATCTGTACATGGAACGTCTGGACCATGTATGAGACTGGGAAGACAGCGCAAGTGGCAGCTGAGATGAAAAGGTACAACCTCACTATCTTAGGAATAAGGGAATCAAGATGGACTGGTACTGGGCAGAAAAGACTGACTTTGGGTGAGCTACTTTTATACTCTGGATACGAGGAAGAGGCTACACACACTCAGGGAGTATTCCTGATTCTGTCTAAGCAGGCTCAGAGAGCACGTATTGGATGGGAAGCACATGAACCATGGATAATAACAGCCTCATTCCTGACAGTGTAGAAGAGGATTAACTTAGACATTTTCCAATGTCCAATGCTACGCCCCAACAAATGAAAGTGAAGAGGAGCAGAAGGACAATTTTTACTACAGGCTGACCACTACTATCCTACATGACACACCTTAAAAGAACATCATCATCTTAATGGGTGACTTCAATGCTAAGGTTGGCAATGACAACAGGGGATATAAAGAGATCATGGGAAAACATGGACTAGGTGAGATGAATGAAAATGGAGAGAGATTTTCAGTAATATGTGCCACAAGCAACTTAGTGATTGGAGAAACTGTCTTCTCATACAAACGAATACGCAAAGCAACATATATCACCAGACCTATCAACAGGGAACCAAATAGACCATATCACCAGACCTATCAACAGAGAACCAAATAGACCATGTCTGTATTGGGAAAAAGTTCCGTCGATCTCTTCAGGATGTATGTGTAAGACAAGGAGCAGATGTTGCTTCAAATCATCATCTTCTGGTCACCCGAGTGAAACTGAAGCTGAAGAAGACTTGGACAAGTGGGCACAGCCAATGCCAACACTACAATACCATTGCACTAAAGACTGCACAAAACAGGAAGAGTTTAAAGTCACCCTATCAAACAAGTTCCAGCTCCTAGAAGAGCTACTAGAACAAGAGACAGTAGAATGGACGTGGCTGAAAGTGAAAGAAACAGTCACCTTTACATGCCAAGAAGTACTGGGTCCCAAGTCATACACTCACAATCTTCAGAAGATCAAGGAAAGAAGAGAGAAGAAAAGCACAAAAAGAATATGCTGAAAAAGATAGGAATTTCAAGCGTAGCATCAGAACAGACAGGCAGAACTACATTGAAGCAGTGGCAAAAGAAGCAGAAGAAGCAGCCCTTCAGAACAGTACCAAAGACTTGTACTCAGTCATCAAAAAGTTATCTGGAAAATTTGCTAAGTCAAAGAGACCAGTAAAGGACAAGAATGGTGACATGATAAAAGATGAAGAAGGGCAAAAAAAGAGATGGATTCAGCATTTCCAGGAGCTTCTTATCAGACCTACTCCTGCAAACCCACCAGAGATATCTACCTATCAAGTGCAGTGCACCACCAAGCAACAGATTCGCAACACAATCAAGCAATTGAAGAACGGCAAATCAGCAGGACCTGACAGCATCCTAGTTGACATTGATATCAGTTGACATTGATACTAGTGTTAAGTTACTCTACCCTCTCTTCTGCAAGATATGGGAAAAAGAAGAAGTGACACCAGAGTGTAAGGAGGGTTACTTCAACAAACTCCCAAAGAAAGGTAATCTTAGTTCCTGCTCCAATTATCGAGGGATAACACTACTGTCCATTCCAGGAAAAAGTGTTTAACCGCATTCTGCTAAACCGAATGAAAGATGCTGTAGATCCACATCTCTGTGACCGACAAGCCGGCTTTCGAAAGGAGAAATCATGCACAGCTCAGATAGTGACACGTTTCGGATGTTCCTTCAGAGTTGAAGATAGTTTACTTCCTAGTCCAAACCTCCCACAGGGGGATGGAAGCGAGCAGGGTTTGAACCACGGACCATCGATAAATCCAAACGACAGTCCAGCGCACAAACCGCATGACCAGGCAACCTACCTAAAGCTTGAGCAGCCTTCCATGTGCTGAAGAACACCTGGGGATCTAGGGAAATAATCACCACCACCAAGATCAGACTCTTTAATACCATTGTTAAGCCAATAGAACTTAATGGAAAAGAGACCTGGAGAACCACCATCACCACCAAGAAAAAAAGCCAGTTATTTATCTATACCTACCTGAGGAAGATTCTTATGATCCGCTGGCCTGACAAGATCTCGAATGAGGAACTGTAGCAAAGAACAAAGCAGCAGCCCATTAAAGTAGATATCCTTCAGAGACACTGGAGATGGATAGATCACACCCTTCGCATGCCTGCATTCAAAATAACAAGGCAAGCCTTAACCAGGTACCTCCAAGGAAGAGAAAGAGGGGACGGCCCAGAAATACAGGATACCGTGATTTAGAAGCAGACGGGCAAGACTTGGGAACAGTTGGAGAGACTCGCCCAGAACCAAGATGCCTAGAGGAAGCTGGTTGGTGGCCTATGCCCCAGAAGGGACCACAGGCAGAGCTCAGATGATGATTGGGGGGGGGGGGGGGGTCATTATAATGTAGGCAGACAAGCAGGCTACAATTGATGGGCCTAAGATCTGTTTGTGCATGCTCTATGTCAGAGGGTTTCAACCATAGTACAGCATGTGTATCTCCTCGTATATATATAAAATTGAAAACCCTGGTGGACCAAAGTGAAAGAAAATGTCCTTTGTTTTTACACTATAAGGTAAATGTTTAGAAATCAAAAGCCATCAGACATAACATATCTCACTTATATTGTTTTGTTTCAGCCTGTTTATGGGCATACAAATAAAGATGGATACATACCATTTAGACATGCTTCAGGTGGTGGACATGAAATATTCTTCTTTGAAGAAAAAGAAGTTGATCTTCATGCTGTTGTTGGTGATCCACTGCCTAAAATTCCCTCAGATGTCACCTTAAAAGGTTCAATATTCTTATTTATTGAATAAGAAAGGTTACACTTCACCTACTCATGTTCCTTTTCATTTTAAATTTGCCACTCTTACTTTCATTGGCAATAAAAAAGGTTGTACAGTTACTTATTTGTATATAAATATAACTTCTATATTTCTGTATTTGTGTGTGAATCTATGTTTGAAAGTTGGTCAGATTTGTATTAAATAACATAGCTTTATGCTATCAAATCATTAAATAAGAACAATCTGGTATAAACTTTGTCACATGTAAATTATGAGTGAGTCTGGTGTGAATGAACAGTTTGGTTTCTTATAGTTATAATGTTTTTTGTTTGGTGTAATGCACAAATTGTAAGACTATTTCCATACGGACAATAAAGATTATTATTATTATTATTATTACTTCTGATTGGTCTGATTATTCATGATTTTTTTTAGCACATTGGCTTGCAATAGATGGTGTTCAACCAGCATTACCTGAAAATCCACCTCCATACACCAAAGATCTTCAAAAGCAAGAAATTTTTGACACCAATTTAAAAGTCACTGCCAACAGAGCTGCCAAAACTTCTCACATAGAAGGCAACAAACATAAGCATTACCATAAACATAAAGAGGCTGTTATGTTGAAGAATTTAGCCACCCATGAACTTTCTGTGGTAAGGTGTTTTTTTTTTGTTTTTTTTTTTACTTGGTTGGGCAAAATTAGAGTTGTAGATCCACAACAAGTGGTTCAATGACTATTTGTTCCATCAAATGATTCCCCTGACAAATGATTCATCCAACATTTGGTGAACACAAAACTGGTTCACACATACTTTGCTTACTAAAAAGGTTCACTTAACGAATGGCTCACTTACATTTGGTTCATTGACCCTTGGTTCATCAACTTTGGGTTCACAATAAAGTAAAGTACCTTTTTCAGACCAGATAGATCTGTATCTATGGCCGATGGTAAAATAATGGTGCTGGCACAACAACCAACCGCCTTGACTTTCCCCACTTAAAGTCAGGTACCCATTAGAGGTGAACTCTGGGGCGTCCTAAAATTAATAAATTCCAGACTTCACAGAAATTCAAACCTGGAACATCTGGGTTTAGAAGCCAAGCTCTGTTCTGCTCAACCACCATTGGTTCACAGGATAGTAGCATATTGTTAATAATCTGCTTGCTTCTTTAAATTGCTTTTATTGAAAGTACCAACTTATACATTTTAACATCCGTCAACTTCAGGAAAAAGTGCAGAGAGCAAAGAATGCCTTTGTACATTGCATTCATTGACCTGACAAATGCCTTTGATCTACTCAGATAATAGGCTGTCCACCCAAGCTGCTAAATATTATTGTCTCTTTCCACCAAAGTACGTCGCCTGCTCCGAAAGTTTCAGTGTAAACAGCGGAGTCAAACAAGAATGTGTCCTGGCCCCAACTCTCTTTGGAATACTCTTTTCAATGCTAATCCACAACGCGTTTGACAAATCCACTAATGCATCTATCTTCATTACAGATTTGATGGCAAACTCCTAAATATTGCCAGGCTGAGGGCCAAAACTAAAATCAGAACCACCCTTGTAAGAGAAATGCTATTCGCGGACAATGCTCACAAGAGGAGCTTCAGTCACAAATGTCCCGCTTCTCTAAGGCTTGCATAGAGTATGTCCTAACCATTAGCACAAAGAAAAGTAATGTTATGGGACAACCTGCTGCAGCACCACCGTCTATCCTCATTGACGATAACAAGCTAGATGCCATAAATGAATTCTGCTACCTTGGATCTACAATTCAAGATGACCTGTCTAAAGAAGAGGTGTTTAAAAATGCATAGTGAAGGCCGCATCAACCTTCGCTAGACTCCTACCAAGAGTTTGGGAAAACCAGAAGCTCATCACAGCGACCAAAATGGAGGTCTACAAGGCATGCGTTCTTAGCACGCTACTGTACAGCAGGGAGTTGTGGACTACCTACACAAAACCAGAGAGAAAACTAAACTCACTCCACTTGTGCTGCCTTCGTAGGATCTTGAAAATAACAAGGAAAGAAAAAGTTTGCAATACTGAGATCCTCGCGAGAAGAGGCTTTCCAAGCATCTTTACAGTCCTCAGGCAACGCCGCCTGTGCTGGCTCGGACATGGTTGCTGGATGGAGGACAAACGCATCCCGAAAATAATTCTGTATGGGCAACTTGCGTCTGGCTCAAGAAAAACTGGTCGCCCCCACCTCCACTACGTGAATGTGATAAAAAGGGATTTAAAATCAGTGAACATTGATACAGACCATTGGAAAGACATAGCCTTAGACCGCACTAGTTGGAGAGAGACGGTGACCAAGAAAGCTATGAACATTGAGAAAACAGGGGCCTCAGCTCTTGAAGAAAAGCATGCCACACGGAAAATGGCTGGCTCCTCTACCACCAAAGCGAAAGCCACCTTGACCTGCAATATATGTGGACGGGAATGTCTCTCCAAAATAGGGCTCCACAGCCAATTGAAAAAGTGTTTGAGATAAACCATAGTCGTTCCATGACTGAAGGAGGCCAATAATACATTTTAACAATGCTGGTCCTCACTAGGTACTTTCGATACAAACAATACTCACTGACTCATAACCACTTATGGTGTACCTGGAACAATTAAATTCTTTTCACAATCTCAGTTTTATGAGATGATTTTTTTGCAGTTTTGTCCCAATATGTTTGCACAAAGGTGTTTAATAGCATAAAATTGTACTTCCTTCCTTTTTTTAAGCATCCAAAAACACTCATTGTTGCATTTCTTGTACTCCAGCTTTTTTTTTTGTTTTTTTTTTTGTTTTTACACATTTCCTTTTCCCTTTTTTCTTTTCTGAAGTAAAACACTGTAGAAATAAAAAAAACAAACAATGAGATCCTGTAAAAGGATATGGATATATCTTTTTTTTGTTTGTCGAGAACACTGAATTTCTGTATGAATTGCAATGTTAAGTCTCTAGCCTGAGATAAATGTGTCACACTATTTTATAAATACTAGATCTAAATCTACATATACTGAGTTTATAAAAATCTCACGAACTGTCAATAAGAGGGCATAATAAAAATGTGTGTGTGTTTTTGTTGGAAAAGGGGAGAGAGATTTTTATGTAAAATGGTTCATGGGATTGGGTTCTATGTGTCTATGTAAGTTTTAGGTGCAACTCTAAATATTAGTCTAGATTTTTTTTATTGATGAAAAAATCATATGTAAAGAATGGACTAAATTGCCAATAGTGATGTCCCTTTTGAACTGTTTGAAGGAGACCAAAAATTCTGGTTTCACTAACCAGAAGTGCATCGTCCTTAAGGATTTCTATAATTTAAGGGTTGACAAGTGTGGTGTTGTGGGGAGTGTGTTCCAATTGAGGATGTCGAAATAATTATGTGGGTCATTATAATGCTTTCTGTTACACTGAATAATAATTTTTAAAATGTTCATGGCAAACTAACCAGGCATGCGCTACTTAAAGCTTTTCTAGAATTCAGGGACCAAACAAATGTGTTGTTTGTGTGTGTGTGGGGGGGAGGTGTTGTTTTATTGGAAGATACAAAATAGTTGTGTTAGAGTAGCTCTAATGTGGACCATTCCAATGAAGAATGTAAGGGCCAAATAGATTGTGGTTGTAAATTGGGGGGGGGGGGGGGGGTGTCTCATACAAAAATATTTTGTCCTGTAGTGTGAGTAGAACAATATAAAGAGGGCCATCTGAGAATGCTAATTTTTCTCATTTGAACAACAAATGGGACAGTCTAACTTAACAGGCTGTTCCATTGAAGGATGAAAAAAAAGTTAAAAATAAACAATATTAACCATAGCAAAACATTGGTATCAGATATTCTATCTTTTCACTGTCGTAAAGAGGAGACATATTTTTTTCTTTGTGGATTACAACAAATGGGACAAAAAGGTTTGTGTGTGTGATTAAGCGATAGCTCTAGATAAGGACTTCATTCCGAGTCAAGATTTTAACTGATGAAGAACCAATGAAATGTTGTGGAAGGGGACAAAAGAAAGATATTTTATTCTTATCAGTTACAACTGATAGTCCAGAAAAGAATGTGCGTAATAGGGGATGGCTAAGTTTTAGAAAGGGGATTCCCTTTTGGATTGTTCCATGGCAGAAGCAAGGCAAATGAATTTTACTAAGGATTACTAGAATTCACAGGTCCTCAAAAAGTGTACAGTGCTTAGGTTTATAACTTGTGCCATTCCGTTGATTATTAAGGATTCTGGCAAAAATAAGTGTGTGGATGCAGTAGCAGGCCATATGTATATTGTTATATATATAAATATTAGAGGTAATTTGTTTTTATAGTGGAATGGATTTATCATAAATATTTTATTAATTTTATCATCATTCTAGGAGCAACAATTTTATTACAAGGAAATAACAGAGAGCTGTGTTGGGCCAGATGAGCAGAAACGATCTGTAAGTTGTGCAAATATTATCTTTTAACACATTACCTTTTTATTTTATTCATTTTCTTTTTTATTTTGTGATAAGGATTTATTTATATTTTTTTTTTATGTAGGAGGCTTTACAAAGTTTGCAGTTTGACCCAGGCCTTCATCAGATGCTTCCAAGATTTGTAGCCTTTGCATCTGAAGGTGTCAAAATTAACGCAGTTCAAAATAATTTAGCTTTGTTGATCTATTTGATGAGGATGGTTAAATCTTTGCTGGACAATCAAACAATTTATTTAGACAAATATGTAAGTGATGAATAATCAGACTTATTTTAAAAAGCTTATTTAACAAAAGTGCTTTAGTAAACTGATGTTTTCCTATTATATGAATACAGCTGCATGACCTACTACCCACTGTTATGACATGTGTTGTGAGTCGTCAGCTGTGTCTCAGGCCAGATATGGACAACCATTGGGCATTACGAGATTTTGCAGCACGTTTAGTGGCACAGATTTGTAGGTAAGTTATTTAATAGCACTTGCTGGTGATCTGTCTTAGGCTTCATTTTTTTTGGCATACATCTGCTGTAAATCAGATATAAATGATGAGAGTGGTATTAGGTGCAAGCCTAAATGTGAATGTCAAAATAAACTTTGTTATATCTGAATGAATGGGGGTCAGTGAACAATGTCAGAGATACCTACTATTATGCTAGTTTCTTATTTGTACAACATTGATCACAAAAAAAAGTATGGTTTCCAAATTATTGAATATGCAATTGGAAAGCAAAAATTTATTTGTGCCTTTTTTTTTTAATTTTTATTTCATAAATTGGCTGACTGGTAGAAAGATTTGACTAGATCTAGACCTAGTCTGATTGAAAGATTTGACAGATCTAGACCTAGTCCAATAGAAAGATTTGACAGAGCTAGACCAAGTCATTACTACTACTACTACTACTACTACTAGTCTGATAGAAAGATTAGACTAGATCTAAACATAGTCTGTCAGTCACAATCCCAACTCACTTTTAGTCTAGCTTTTAACATTATTTGACTGCAATATTCTGAGCTTATTTGAAACTACCTCTACCTGCCACTTAATCAGCCTTTTCTTCTCTTCCTATCTTTTCATCTTCTCATTTGACCTCTCTTTACAACTCTCTCTTTTACTCCCTCCCTCTCTCTCTCCTTTTCTACCTCATTCTCTCCCTTTTCCCTTCCACTCTCATTCCTTCTCTCTCCTACTCCTCCTTTTTTTTCTCTCTCTCCTTCTGGTATTATACCATAGGCATGATTAAAGAAAAATTAAAAGACGCAAGACGCTTTTTGAATATTAAAAATTTATGTTTATTAAAATTGTTTAGGTTTAATATTTAAACAAGACAAGAAAAACATTTTTAAAAATACTATTTTAAAAAAGGCAATTCACCAGTACTTTCCTCATACAAATTATAGAGCAATTATTTTTCTTGTTATAATTAATTAATTTTTACCCCACCCTATTCCCCCTCCATTCTAGAAAGAATCCTGGCTAAGCAAATATGTAGATCTACTAGACTTTATAATATTCCAATGAAAGGCCTTTAAATCTAGACTTAGAAGTTGATGTACATATATTTTCTTTCTTAGTTCTTGCTAGTATTTTCCTTTTAAACACATTATTTCTCTATCCTAAGAATTAATAGAGCTATAAAGACATTTCAAATACAGTATCCTTTGTAGGTTGGACATTAAAAGTAGAAAAAAACATGTTTGTTACCACATCAGAACTGATGTCTTTAGCATTCCTCAGATATAATGTGTCTCTTTATTGGCAATGAAAAGAAAGAAAAAATAATTGTTGATGGGCATCTTTTTTTATTATAGGTCTTTAAAGTTGTCAACAAAAAAGGCCTTTATATAGATCTATATACATACAAGTGTGTTTGTGTGTGAATTATTAATATTTAGTTTTATTATATAGCAGTGGTAACAAATATTAATAAAGTACTTTTCATGTTTCAATTCCTTAGAAACTATAGCAATAATACCAATAATATACAAGCCAGAGTAACCAAAAAGTTTAGTAAAGCTATTCAAACTGAAAATGCTGCCTTAGCTACACAGTATGGAGCTCTTGCTGGATTGGGTGAACTTGGACCAGAGGTACATTAATTAGTCATCAGTTCTTTATCATATCCTAAAATATTCTAGTCTTCTATTCATTTTCTATTTCATTCATCTTTTACTTTTTAAGTTTTGCAATCATTGGACTCTTCTTTTTTCATTTTTATAATGCTACTCAGTTAATTATCACTTGTTTTACAAGAGCCATTATTATGTTACACAGCCCTGTCATTATTCTCCTACAATGTTTGTAGTTGGAATGATTTTGTCTAGGTCATCAAGTCCTGTTTACTTCCTTACATCTGCATTCTTGGGGAGAGAATGAAAGGAGTTCACGAAGGCACAGCATTAAACAGTGTAGATAAAATTGCAGTTGAACATATAAAAAGACAGCTCCTGGTATTTCTTTTTTTTTTACTTAGTTCTATGTATTTAGAGTAAAACATATAGTACACACCTATGACTATGGATTGTAATAGAAAACTATGAGCTTTATGTTCTTCATAAATATTTTTTTCCCTAGAAATATTTGCCCCCAGTGCTGAAATCCTTCCATAACAGCACTGAAACAGTGGATGAGTTTAATGTTGCCTATGGCTACTTGGGTCCCTTGCTCTACTCCATGTTCTCTCAAAAAGAAAAAAGTTTGTCCAGCACGACATCCTCAGTTCACCCCCTGACTACCTCAAGATCTTCATTACAACTAACTCAGGTTTGTAAATGTATTAGTAGTAATGTATTATAAGAAGTTGGTTGAATTGTGGTTTTTAAACTCATTGGTTACAAAGATACTTATTCAGTTTTAAATTTTAAACATTGATTACAAAGATACTTATTCAGTTTTTTAAACTCATGGATTTTTTGTCAGTCCAAGCCAATTATTTGTTTTAAAAAAAAAAGGGAAGCATTAATTTATTAAAAAAAAATTAATTATAAGTTTTTTATTGGTTTACTATCATCTTCAAATAAATTGTTTTTTTTATTTCAGAGACCTCCACAGATCGTCATCCAGCAACCTAGTACCCCAGTGCCATTATTATCATCTCCATTTCTGAATCCTTCTCCATCTATTACACCACTTAACTCACGTCCATTATCTTCTTTACCATCCACACCTACAGGTGTCTCTGGTCAAAAGTTTGTCATAGTGTCCCAAGCCAGGCCTTCCACTCCTATAACACCTCAAACACCAAGTACTCCCCTTGTTAAACTGGTCACTACACAACAGCCATCTTTATCTACCAACAATTCAACGGGACCACCAAAAATTGTGGTCATTCAGGGGGCACCAAAAGCAGAAGATAATTCAGGAAATAGGACATTATTGAGTGGAAGTACAACAGTCCAGCAGTCAGGCAATAATATCAGTGGCAATGATACTTTGTAACAGTACCATTGGGTCTTTTTCTTTTCTTGCCTACTAAGTTGAGACTAGTAAATACTAAATTGCTTACCACTGTGTGTATTAATGGTTACCATTTTACTAAGGGGAGTTAACATACATTTGTATTTTATTTTTCATAATTTGCAAAAGTAGACATTTAAAATAAAAAAGCATGATCACAGTAAAATTATTTTAAAATTGTTTTTAATTGTTAAATCTAATACTGTTAATATAGACAAATTGATTGGCAAAATGTATTTGTCAAAATTTTGTTTATACATTTAAAAGCAAAATAGCAAAGTGAGTTTGTGTTTTCTCATAAACTCTTGGGTCTGTTTAGTACATTGTCAATCCAAAAGTAGCACAGACAGAAAAATTAAAAATACCAATGACAACAATTTCCTCCATATGAAATAACATGATTGCCAGCAATCACATCAAATCCAAAGTGAAGATAATGCATGACATCCAACTTTTCCCCCACTTAAATATGATGTAAACTGAGATGGACAAAGTGACTATACTCTTTGGCAATGGTCATTTATTTACAAACTATTAAATAATTTTCCTACTACATCATTAAAAAAACAAAAAGCATCTGTATACTGGTACCAGTACTTGTACTTATTTTTTTGGTATACTTTAAGTAGCTAAGGTACCTAACAACACAAATATACATATATGTATTAAAACTATATTTTTAATACATTTTTAACAAATAATGAAACTTTATTATTTTTTTTTTTACATTTATTTATAAACTCCATCTTATTAGAGTTGTCCTAATATACTTGTAAGTCTTGTTTTAAAATGGTTTATATTTTTAATTTTAAATAAAACAGTTAAATTCAGAAGGCCAAAGGGGCTGTACATTCTACAGAACATGGTTGAAAAGGATTTTTAATAACACTTTTAGTTTTGACAATGTGAAAGACAAACTCTTGAATGAAATATTTCTTGGCTTACATTTTTTTTTTTACTACTACATATAGAATATTGCAGTTAAAAAAAAAGAAGTCTTGGAGATATAAACTAAAGAAATGTTTATATATTTGAAATGTTCACATTTTCTATATTCAATAGACTGGTCTTGACAGTAAGTTTCCATTGACTCACTTTCAAAAATACTGCTTAGCGTGTTGACATTTTATAGCTCCCAAGCACATATTGATACACAAAGTATGTTCATGATCATCTTTTCTTATAATGTTAATATGAATAAAACAAAAATTATGGAAAGACATTTTTTTTCCTTACAAAAATCAGGAAGTAAGATACATTTTTTTTCACTTAAAAAAAATTATAGCCAAACTTTAGGGTGTGCTTTATCTAATGGTTTTTAGTAACAAGAAATTATTATATGCATATACGAGATACAAAAATGTATTTCATGGTAAAAATAATTTTTCTTTAAGGCAATAAATGAAAAGAAATGATAGTGTAAAATGAGGTTATATCTGCTCTATATATTTCTAACAGTTTAATGATTTTTATTGTATAAAACTGTATGCAAAATAAAAATTTATGAATCTCTTGGGCTAAATGTTATTTTCACTTCTTGATCTGGAAATTGTAAAATTCTGAATCTTTGTTTTAATTTTTCATGATGCCACTCCATCTTGAATTGAGTTAAAATTTTAGCAATCATCATTACAAGTTCTTGCTCTGCAAAACGTCGACCTAAAAGAAAAATTAATAAACCTTAAAGACCAACTGAAGAGGTTTTTTTCGAAATTGAGATAGCGATTGATTCAGATAGTAGATAGCATCAAAGTTAGTTTCTAAAATTTTGAGATTTTAGAAAAGCGTATTTATATTAGAAAAAGTAATTTGAAAGTGTAAAAAATAACGAGATTTGAAAATCAGCTTCAATGGCCGAAACCGGAAGTGACGTCTTGTAATTGACTGAGAAAATGTAAATAAAAATAGACATGGCTGGATACGTTATTGATAGCGATTCAGATGATATACTTATCTAAATCTAGCTGTCAAACAATTTTAAATGATACTTATCATGGGATGCACCAAAATGCCCTGAAGATAACTCTTCTACTTTTTCAAAATATATTATAGAGCAGACTATTTAATATAATTATATATAGATTAATAGATAGGACTTAAGACTACTAGGACTAGTCACTAGGGTTAGGGTGACAGATAGAGTCACTAGATCTATCATCTAGGACTAGCTATACTACCGTATATTATACAGTATATAAGTCTATTATAATTTTTATTATAACAAAACTAAATGGCTAGATCTATCTATCTCTAATTCTAGCTAGGCCTTCAAACACTTCTTTTACTAGTCACTCACTACTAGATTAGATCTAGTTTATAATATCTGACTTGTAATAATTATAATACTAATTAACTAATAGTTTATAAACTAGTAGATTTAAGACATTTAAGTAGATCTAGACTAGCCTCTATGTTAAGTCTAAGCCCAGTTGCCAACATTTTAATTTTTTAATGCTTGAATATGTATATACTTGTCCTAGCATAATTCACATATATGAATATAATATTATATTAGTCAAGGACTTAACCTAAAGCCTAAGCTAAATCTATATAGAATATATTTATAATAGATCTAATATAGTAATTATATAGCCCTTTACTAGCCCTTACTATACTTATTAATAAGGCTAGACTTAAGATCTAAAAAAATAATAAGTCATCATTTATATTGGTAATATTAAATACAGATCTATACTAAAAACATGTGACATGTCTTTAAGTCTTAAACAGGGTCGATCCTAACGATTGCGGAGCCCTATGTGAAACTGATTGCGCAGGGCCTAGTCTGGGTGGGAATAAGGATAATAAGCGGAAATTAAGATTTTGTATTTAAAAAAATTTGACTTTGAATTTTATTCAATCTTTACTAAGTACAAGGTTACGATCATATTAACTTTACTTTACGAACTTTGCAACCTATTGCATATTAATATGCCAGTCACTATTAAAGTAAATAAAGTATGGAAACTTCTGATTCAAGTGAAAATTTGCCTGATTATTACATTTTATTACATGAAACCTGACAATGCTTTTTTTTTCATTTATCGCGCAAAGGATTAGCGTTTTCCGGAATGAATGACACCCACAAATGACAATTTTGTCCATTTTTCATGAGATTTCCAGGTTATATATACCGCTATATATATATATATGGATGGCTGCCTGGTTGTGCGGTTTGCACGCTGGACTGTCGTTCAGATTTATCGATGGTCCCGGGTTCAAACCCTGCCCGCTCCCATCCCCTGTTGTCCTGCGGGAGGTTTGGACTAGGAAGTAATTATCTTCAACTCTGAAGGAACGTCAGAAACATGTAAAACATTTTACAACAAAACAAACATATATATTTTGCAATTTAACAATTGCACCTAGAATTAGCGTGGGGCCTATGAAAGTGAAGGGTCCACTGCGACCGCATAGGTTGCAGCGGCTTAAGACCGGCCCTGGTCTTAAATATATTAGATTGCCTAGAGTAGAGTAATTTATTATTATTAAGAACAATAAGAGTTAGATGTTAATGTTAGATCAGATAATCAGTATAACCTATAATATATATATATAACCACTAGTTCTATATATATGTATACATAATTAAGAATAAATGTTAATAAATAAATTTTAAAAAATCTATTTTACAGAAAACATATATGACGTGTGGCATACAGACAAGTATACTAGATGGATCTTTCATCATTTTGGAAATACAAGAAGAGTTAATATTCCCTGTTTCTATTGTGAAACAAATCACAGAAGCATTCTATAATTTTATTTTATATAATAAATACCAATAAATGTAAATACAAAATCACATTTTAATAGAGTTCTTCATTATACACACAACATTATTTTAGTTATGTTCTTTTTCACTTGCTAGGTTTTGACAAACTTTCGAATCAGGATTTAATATTATTATGTCATAGCCCAAAACTCCAGCAGGATGTTAGTTAATGACAGTGGTTGATGTTTGAACCTGAGACCACAGAGAAGACAGTTCTGAGCGCAAACCACACAACTTTCTGCGTTTTGAAACTTATTCAAATTTTGATCATTTCTATGTTATTGCAGTATTGAAAGTCCATTGCAATGATGACTTGATCTGTAAAGGGGTTACCGGGTACATTTAAAAAAAATAAGAGTTGGATCTCATTCTTCGAATGATGCTATTTATTAGAAATTGCAACGTAGAATACATATGAGGCCAAATGAAAATCCACTGCCGAGGGAAGACGTAGACAGCGTAAAGAATATTTAAATTGACCACCAGCTGAAAATGGTTATGTCTTCGCTGGACGCGACAAAATATCTAGTTTGCAGCTTGGGCTGCGTAGCCATGGAAAATACTGCATTCCTCATTAATCTTTCGACTCGACTGCCAGCCTTACTTACTTTAAATTATGAATAGCTCTGCATTTTTAATAACAATATAAATAATATATATATATTCAGTGATTAACTGGCAATAATTGGGTTACTAAAATTTAATAAAATGAGTTGCATAACTACATCAACAGTAGCCTATATGCATTACTTAATATTATATTGATATTACAATTTATTTTCCACTTCCCTGACTTCCCAGAGAAAAGACAAAAACAACTCCTTTTCCAGTAGGATAATCTCTTTCATTTATAGTCTAAACACAATTTAAAACTTTTTTACAGTTACAGATTAACTTGCTAACTTAACTATCTAATGATTCTATCCCAATCAACAAATGAGTCAACCGTGGGATAAACTAAAATTCTTCAATTTTTACATATAGATTTATAGAACTATTTAACTTAAATATATAGGCCCGAATATATTTAAGTAAGAGTGTAACAAAATCCATATTTCGTATATTAATAATATTATAGAATTGATAGATCTAATTTTTGCCTTATAGGTTAGTTTTTAGAAATTTAGATCTATATCAGACTACTTTAAAGTCTAGGTTAAGGTTAAAGCTATTTGCTAGTGTTGTACGGGGTTGTGACTAGATTCAAACTAAATATAATCGTGTACTACAATAACTACATTGAATGAGCTTAACATTGTAATTAATGTTTTTTTTTCCCATATTGAGCCTATTTAGGGACGACTATAGGTTAATAATCACTATTTAGTGTATAGATAAAGTATATAATTTTAAACTTTGTTTTTCTAGATCTAGGCCCAGCAACTCGATCGGATCAGTCTAGATAGATCTATATAGATAGGTCTAATATCTAAATATCCAATACTACTATTACTAGATCTAGACTTCAATGAAGTAGACCTAAATTTAGATCTAAGTCTTCATCTAATTGAATTTAGATCTAAATTTAGGTCTACTTCATACATCATTAATGATCTGAGAAAAGAAGATCTAGCTCTCGATCAAAAGCAGTAGATGTAGAACTAGAATAAGCCTGAAGCAGTAACATAAGCCATAAATTGCGTAATTTGACTAAAACGAAACATGTGAACTGAGGCGCGCGGTACTGCGTGGGCTGAAACGCTGTTCGCTTGACTAGATCAAGAATAAGCAGACAAACAGTAGAACTAACATGCAAAGCCATAAATTGCATGATTTGACCTAATTTCCCCAACTCTAACATCCACTTTTTATAAATTGGTGTGTTTTAGTCGCCTTTGTTTTCAGAAACAGGCATTCCTGTAAAAAGGAATAGGGAAATACGCTAAGCCATAAACTGAAAAATTTGACCTAATTTCCCCTACACTACGTCATCGACCTTGGTTGTCTGGGAAAAACTGATCTCGAATGGCTTCGAGATTGTGAAATTTAATAGTCCTTAAAACGCACATTAAATTGCTTATATCTAAATAATTTTAAAAAAATATATGTCTAATATTTCGTATGTATGTTTTTTTAAGCATTATGAAACTAAAAAAAAGTATTACACCGGTTTCCGCGTCTGACCCCAAAACCTCTTTAGTTGGTCTTTAAAACTTGATTTGAATGCTTGATAAAGAAATAACGATTTTCTAATCCTAAATACACTAGAATACAATTATAGTTATGTATATTACTGGCCATTCATCAAAATGCTGATGCAGATTAAAAGCTTCTTCTAGGGTAGTTTTAAGTTCTAGTTATATTTATTTTACAAGTGAACTGGATTTTAATTAATCTTGGCACTCTATGTAATAAGTTTCAAAAAGCACAAGAACAAACTCCACCATGTGAATCAAAGACATTGGATGTGGATGTCACATTAATACTGCCTTTCATTACAGGACTATACTCAGTAATGTTTTAAGACAGTTCCATAATTAGTGAACAGGCTAACCACTAACCTTATTTTTAAAAAGAACAACAAAAAACACTTTACTTTAATCTATCATTTTGAGGAAGAGGGGTTTTACTTGACATTGATTTAAGTGTTTCTGTCACTGATAATTATCACCACAAAGGTCTATGAAACTGTAACAGAATGCCAAATAACTATGAGCATTTTTAGTTATTACTATTCTCATCTAACATCTTTTCATTATTCTGAGTTCCTTTCCCCCAAACATTTTTTTTAATCCACTCGACCATATTGCAGTTAACAGATTTCTCTTACACGCATTGCAATTAACAATGATTTCCACGGGAAATACTGCATTACTCAATCTTCGGACTCGAAAACAAGCCTTATTATTATATACCAGCACTGTGTTGAAGTTTATTTGTGAGCTGCTTAATAACAATTAAAGCAAAGACAAAAGGAGTAAAAAGCCATAAATACTTGCAGACATGCAGTAACTTTTCACTACTACTTGTCTTCCATTACTGCAGACATTCTATCATAATATTAAATGATGTTGATAAAGCCAAACTGCTTACTGTACCTGCACACATTCTCCGGCCTAAACTAAATGGTGTTAGCAAATATGGGTGAAGTTTGTCTGTTTCCCCATCTTCTCTAAGCCACCTTTCTGGAGAAAATCTTTCCGGATTTGGAATGACTTTAGGATTCAATAACTGTATGTGGTTGTTTAAACACAAGTAAGTCTAAAAAGAAACAATGAATTGGAAAACATAAAACTAGCATGGTAGGCCCTATGCAAAATCAGTAATAATAATAAGCAGTTTAAGAACTTTATTTTTAATGTGTAAAAACGAGGATATACTTTAAAATACTGGATTTTGTTACTTATTCAGAAATGAATATCTTAGTAAAACAGTGAAAATTAAAAAATATTTTTTCCCTAGAAATCTGAAATTTGTCATGAATTTATTAATTAGGTAAGTGATATTATGCTGGGTTGGACACCTCTCCAGTTTGGGGGATGACTGTTGCCAAATGAGAGCTAATAGGAGGACTGTGTAAAAAGGTGCCCTTCCAGAAGCACTACAAAGATTACTGGTTGTTGTACTAAAAATGTGTATAGGAGAGGAGGTATCTGTTTAGGTATAGGTATCCTATGGCTGAGTGTTTAACAAGGGTATCATGTGGCCAGCACAACGACCAACCAAAACTCTATTTCTAAAACAGCTCAAACAATGTTCTTTAAATTTCGAGGTATATGTCTATAAATGAGAAAAAAATTCTCAGCTTTTTGGTCACATGGAAAAAACAACAGTTATATATGTTTGAAAATGTTTCATTATCATAAAATTAATTTTGGCTACACATATTCTGATGAATGAAAATGTTTGGAATGACATCAAAGAAAAAAAAAATTTACATCTCCATCTTTTCGCTGATGTCACAGGCTTACAGAACTAGACTATAACATTTCTTTGTAATTAAGAGAGGGTTTTAATGAACCAATAGGCCTAATTAAACATTTGCGCACCAATGTTATGTAAGCTCTACAAGACTTTTTACCAAAAGTAAAAGTCACCTACACTGCTCACAACAATTAATGTGTAAATAATTTGTAGACAAAAAACCTGCATAAAACAATACCTAAACAGATCTTGGCAAATTTTATTTAATTTTTTTTCAATAATTAATCACTTTCCTTATGCCTAGGTGTTTCTAATAGTGCAGTTCTCATTTAATAGAGCCAAAACTACAATGCTGGTATTTAGTTGCAAGAGCGAAAAGAAAATAAAGGTAGAGAAAAATGGAGTAGATTTTGGAAGAGCAATTGAAATCTTTTTTTTTTTTTTTTTTTTTTTAGATATTGTTTAAGTACAAATTGAAAGAGATGAATATTTATGAATTGCACTGTATTACTGTAATTGTAAATACCCTTTTAAGCAGCAACAGAAGGGGAAAAGCCGCTAATAGTTTTTGTGGTCTGTCTGTAGCAGAAAGATGTTTGTGCTCTATCTATCTTGATATGCTATCAAGACCGCACTACAAAAAGGGTGTGACAAATAATGTAGGTCGCAGCTGGGAAATACTGCACTCCTCTTCTTCGGACTCAAAGACAAGCTGTATTATTATAATGTATAGAGTTTGGGTGTATTTACTGATTATTTATTGATGAAGCTTTTCATACAAGAGTTTGACCTTTATAGTGACAAGTTTGACATTTATTTTAACAATGATCTTTTGCACTCCTCCCCCCCCCCCTTAAAAAAAACCCACAAAAAAACAAGCTATTCTAAATGATAATCTTGTCTTGAAACTCTTTTTTTTTTTTCTCATTATTCCTGTGAAATACTGTGCAGCTTTAATCCCACTATTAAAATATATTTCAACTATCTACATGAACCAACAAACCTATTTTAGTAAAATCAGTGAACTTCAAAGACAAATAACTTAGATTTAGTCCAATATACGGTACTCCAAAATTATGTAGTGTATCATTTATTTTGAAACTAAATTATTATTATTAGTTATTTATTAGAATTGTAAATTTTTTTAGGCTTTACAACTCTGCTTTTGTGTCCAAAAATGGATTTTGATGAAACCATCTTTAAACATTAAGGCAATGATTTCAAGTCCATCTGGGAAAAGTGCAGTATTTTACTCAGTTACAAAATCTATGCTTTACCCTGTAACCTAGAGATTTAGCATCTCTTGATGTTAGATGAATCTAAGAAGTTTTGAAAAAAAAAATGATGCAGATATAGTCACAATATTTAAGAACAAAGGAAATCAGAGTGACTGCAACAATTATAGGGATATCTCTCTCCTCAGCATAGCTGGCAAAATATTTTCTACATTGGCACTATCCAGGCTGCAAGTGATAGCTTGTGGAGTCTACCCAAAGTCTTGATGTGGATTCAGGAGTGGCATATCCACTATAGTCATATCATCTCTAAGACTACTGCAGGAGAAATTCTGAGAGAGAGACATTGTTTTTGTAGATCTGATTAAAGCCTTTGACATGGTCAGCAGAAGTGACTTTTTCAAACTCCTAAGGAAAATAGGATGTCCTCCCAAGCTACTGAAATTCATTGAGTGCTTTCATAAGGAAAGAAATTGTACAGTGAAATTTAATGACGCCAATCAGAACCTTTTGAGGTCAGCAGCACCTAATCTGTTTTGGCATATTCCTCTCCTGCCTACTACTTACAGTGACATCCACGAAGGTGTATTTCTCCATACAAGATCCTCTGGAAAACTCTTATGTGTATCATGGTTGAGGAAAAAAACTTAGGAAGAAGGCAGGAGAACACAAATACTGCACCTCTCATGTAACCATTAATGGCCAACCACTGAAAATTGTTGACCATTTTTGTTATCTTGGCTCCATCATATCCAACAATGTTTTACTGGACAAAGACATCAACAAAAAGATAGCCAAGGCACATTATGTAACGGCTGCAGAAAAGAGTGTGGGAAAATACCTTGCTGACTAACAATACCAAAGCCTTAGTCTACCGGACCTGTGTGATGAGCACTCTGATATACTGTAGAGAAACATAGTTAACCTACTCATGTTAGGAAATAAAGCTAAATATCTTTCTCCTTTGATGTCTAAAGTGGATCTTTAAAATAAGGTGACAAGATAAAATAACCAATGAGGAAGTGCTGCCAAGAGCAGTGTGACAGGACATTCATGCTGTTATCAGCAGCAGACGCCTTGTCTCGCTTAGTCATGTTCACAGAATGCTACAAGAAGACATTCTGTATGGTGATCTAAAAGAAGGCAGGAGAACAGTTGGTCGGCCACTTTTAAGGTATACTGATGTATGCAAACGCAACATAAAGCTCTTCAAATTGACACTAAGTGGCACTGGATAGATCCACATGGAGAGCAAGCATAAAAGAAAGGTCCCGGATTACAGATGCCATACACAATAGTAGTAGAAAGATGGGTGAAAATGCAACAGCACCTGGTGATTACAGATGCCCAACCTTTGACCGCAACTGTGTATCAAGGACTGGTCTCTTTAGTCACACTAGAAGTTGCAAAGGGAAAAGATTGTATCTTGAAATGTAAAATACTACAGAAATTACAAGATGATGCCAAAATGAACTTTACCCTCTGACCTAACCTCTCTCAGGGTCAGTAAGCAGATTGGAAATATGCATTAAAAGTCTCCTTTTTTTAAAGACCTCTTAGTGTATCTCCAAATTTTTCTTTCCAGATTGACTCAGGCGAATATCTTCTGTTCAGACATTACTAAAGGTACTGATTCTTTTAAATCTTTTAATTCTCAAATACGGTACTCTTGACTCGACTTAAAAAAAACAACCTGTATATTATGATATTAATTTCTTTACATTTTCAGGAATTTGATATCCTCCTATAACCATGTTTTTCGGGCTCAGCCTTTGTATATCCAGTCCAGTTGGAAATAATCTGAAAAACAAAATTAAACAAAAAAATGTTGAGTAAACTAAGTGAGTTAGAGTTAGGCCTAGGCATCGGATGTTTGTGTGCAAGCATTGAGCTTTTGTTCTGCGATGCATGACCTTTCCCTCTTGTCTCATGTAAACATGCCTATTTGGATTCTAAAGTACGTATGTCAGGACGTCTTAATTCGCAGATATAAAGAACACATTTATGTAAAGATGCTTTTGAAACACATACCGGTATTTAAAGATTAAATTTATTAAATAATGAAATCAATAGACTATATTTTGTATTTTCATGCGTCAAAATAAAAAAATAACTTTGTAAAGTGTAGTTCTTAAATTAGATCTAGATACTTTCGATCTTCTCTCATGCAGGCCTAAATATGACCTAGATCCATGAAATAGTAATACTTTCATAGAGTTGGGCAACTTTTTTCTTTTGAGGGTCTTAAGCTTGTTTTAAGGCTACGTTACATACAATGGTTCTAGTTAGTACCCAAGGAACATTTATGCCAAGTTTTATCAAGATTGGTCAAACGGTATTGATTTCTATGTGGAACATACACCCATACAAACATAAATATGCCTTACTTTCTGCTTTATAGTATAATATATATATACCTAAATGTCTCTTTAATGCAAGCTTTGATGTACATGGATGCATTGAAACCTTCAGCAGTTAAACAACCAGAAGCCTGGAGGATTGTTTTTGCCTCCTCATAAGCTTTTGTTTGTACTGTTTCATGAGCTGCCAGATTGTAGAGATTAAACAGAAGAGCCTGTGTGGTCTACAAATAAACAAAATGCCATTTTTAAAGATACTTGTATTGAACTCTCTCACCTATTTTAATTTTTCCATATATAACATATATAGTAGTATCAAATGTTGTTGGTGTTGTTTTTTCAAATGAAGTAATTACTAGAATGATTTTCTTAGTGTGTTTGATAAAGTTACCAAGTCATTATTTATGAGAACTTATTTTGTGTTTTTACAATAAAAAGTATCCTTGTAAGCTAATGTCCTGCATCTAATGGTGTTGAGATTCTTAATGTCATTTCACTAATAGCATTGTCAAATCTGTTCATCTTTGTGACATTAGCAATGCCTTAAAAGGGAGCGGGTATATACACTTGTATATACAAAGAGAGTGAAGTAAGTAATGTCAGTGATTGTAGCTAATGTTTTTTTAAAATTCTGACACTAGTGATAATGAGTTCTTAGTTTTCAATGTCTTTTTTCCTTCAATAATTACAGTGATGGCAGTTGTTAATCCTGCTGTTGGTCTTACATTTTGTTAAACCTTATTGTTGTAGGTTTTTATCAAATATCAAGTATTTTCTTTTCTTAAAAAGCAAAAGTTTTACTTACAACACAGTGGATATTATATAGAAATAAAATATTTGGACAAATCTTTGGACCAACTAAAGAGGTTTTGTTCGAAATTGAGATGGCTGTTGATTTGGATAGTAGATGGTATCAAATACAGTTCCTAAAAATTTGAGTTTAAAGAAATACATATTTATACTAGAAAACGTCATTTGAAAGTGAAAAATTTAACGAGATTTGATTTGAAAAGGCTAAAGCAATGGCCGAAAGCAGAAGTGGGCATCTGTGTGGAAATCAGACAATTTTTTTTCTCCACTATGGCATCCATGGCTATGCGATCATTCCACTGATGATAATGATTGTGATTTATGGTGCGATGATAGATTTAGTTTTAGGTTGAAAAGAGCTTGATAATTCATGGTAATTATAAACGGTATTTATACTTACAGATCTAAATGCTGATGTTATGACACTCAATAGCTTAGAAGAAATCCTCTCATGACAATAATCTTTAAATAAATAAGTCTTGTAAATGTCATCATATTTTCAGTTGGTTTGTTTTAAGCTAAGCTTGTCTTTGAAAATATGTTAATATGAAAAATGAAAGTTAACCATTAATTAGCAATTCTGATTTAAAACTGCATGATGAAAACAACAAAAAACAATTGAGCTCTTCAATGATAGAGCTAACTGCTTCCAATATGGGGATTACTCCTGAATCATAAGTTAAGGAATCTGATTTTGTATTTAAAGTGTATAAGTAACTAAGCTATCTTGCTTTGACTTGTTTCTCACCACCTTTGTGTATAATATGAAATTTACTGGGCACAGTAACTGATATCATACTAAGTGTAACATTAGATCTTTTGTTAAAAAATCATATTAAGTTTGAGAACCAAAGATTTGGGCTCCTTAAAATATTCACTGCAAAGAACTGCCCTTCTATCTTATCTTATAAAAGACGTTACTTCAAAAAATGTTTTGTTAAGTCTTAATTATCCTTTCCACCCATCTATACACACAAACACACATTATCATTCCTAGGGCATTTAATAAGTGAATTCCAGTAGTCAAGGAGCTGTTACTGCAACCAAAAGTTCTAGCATACAGATCTATTTTACTATCATCATTATCAGAATGAAAAGTACCGGTAATTAAAAGATTTGGTGATTTAAAAAAAAATACAGGTGGACTGCATGATAAGGTGGACAGAAACACATTGTGTTGTGGTCAAATGTCGGTACACATGAATGGATCAACGTTAAACCGGCTGGCTAACTGTAATTAGCTTACAGGCTAAGTCATAAACATTGACCTAGTTTCCACACAATGTCATGGACCCGTCAAGTAGGTAGATATCACATCTCAAATGGCTACGAGACTGAGACTTTTTAGTGTTCCTAAAGTGAGTCCCTAAAATCCACATTAAAATGCTAATATCTCATTTAAGGCTTAAACATTATAGAAAATATTTTGCATACGTTTTTTTAAGCATTATTTTAAAGAAAACAAGTATTAAAACAGTTTCTGTGTTTGACCCCAAAACCTCTTCAGTTGGTCTTTAAAAAAATTATAATTTAGATAATTAACTTTTTAAACTGGAATTAACTTTGCTCTAGTGAAATAAACTTATTAGTTATTGAAATGACTAATGAAATGAAATAAACTGACTTGTATGGTGAAATAAAATTAATGGAATAGCTAAAAAAAAAATAAACTGGCCTATTTTATTACAACTGACTTGTATTGAAATAAACTAAAATGGTTTACTTCAGTTAAAGAAACAAATTTCAGCTAAAGAAACTAAAATAGCATTTTAATTGGCTTGATTCAGTTAAAAAAAAAAGAACTTAAAAAAAACAACTTAACTGGCTTACTGTGCCAAATAAACTAATTGCTGAAATGTACTCCAATGAAGTAGTTTAACTTACAGTGCTCAAAGTATCAGTTAGAACAGAAAGTACAACAGCTGTTAAGTCCTTGTGAGAAACACTTTCATTTTTTAACATGTAGGTTAAAAATCTAAATCTTCCCTCAGTCAGTTTTCCTTCTTTGACTGTTCTGTCATACTCCAGAAGAGCTTCATCAAGCAGCTTCCTGCCTATGCTAAATATAGATTATTTTTACAGTGTATACATTTGATTAAATACATATTCTGTTCTTAAATGATACTTGACTTCATAATTTAGCATTAGTTTAATATTACACACCATTTGAAACAATAGTCTATCAAAAAAGTTCTCTATGTAATGCTAAAATCTCTGAATCAGTTAAGACTTATCCTTTAAAACTTTTTCTAAATTAACCACCCTCCAAATAATCATCTCTTTCTGCTTTTGCTGTTTTTGGTTGAAAACAGACTTGAAACGTCATTAACATGACCTGTTTACTTTGTTTACATCAGCCTGTAAGGTCATATTGCTATATTATTCCTTTATTCCTGATACGGTTAGACTATTTGATTAGAAACCTGTGGATCTAGTACCCTTAGTTTAACAATCTTTTATTCGCGACTCAAATCAAGAATGCCACCATATTTGTTATATAATGCCATGTATATTTTGTTTTTTTCGACAGCCAAATTTTCCTTATGAAACAAACATCTTAGCGTATCATCATGTTCCACAAAAACAAAGTTACGACACGTTCACTCTCCTGGTAGATTCTTATTTCAGAGTCCCATTTTATAAACACGCAAATGTTAAAAAAGGTCATGGTACCAACCCATTACAGAAAAAATGTGTACCCTAACGTAGGTAAAGATACATCTTTCAACTTTTTTTTTTTTTTTGGAGGGGGTTTTCTACACTTTGGTGGGCTGGATGGAACCACTTTGCGGGCCGGATCTGGCCTGCGAGCCGTATTTTAGGCATCACTGGTCTAATTGATTACTTTTTTTCTAATAATTTATGTATTGTCTACGCCAATGAATAATGAGCAAAGTTTCAACTTAATCCAATAATGGGTGTGGGAGAAATAACATGTTTAAAAGACAGAGTAAAGCTTTGTAAGTAGTAAAAGCGAAACTGAAATATAATCTACCTGTTCATAGAATCTTCAGCCTCAAAAAATTTTATCAGACTTGGAGTTGGAATTATTTTATATATTGGTAAGGCAAAATATAGTTTTGTGGACAAACTAAATACTTTAGAGTTGTTGTTAATGATTGTGTCCCCTAAGTTCATTCCTCTCTCTTCCAGGAAACCCATTCTCCTATCAAGACAGTTGTTGGCTGAAGCTGAAAGCAATAATGTTACTGAGTATTAGTATTCATGCAAAGACCAGATATATTTATAAGGTGATCTTTATAATGAAGACATGTCATGATTCAGAAAATATGTAACAACTTAAGCTTAAGAACTTTTAAATGAATAATGCAACAAAATAATTAAAACAATTATTTCAGATTCGTTGATAAATCAGTCTTGTTTGTTTGATAGGGATCTTACATATTTAATTAACATATATATTGATATTCTCAAGGAAAACGAACATATTTAATGAGACTTATTATTTTTCTGTATAACATATTGTAATAAATGTATTGTTACTTTTTTTGTTAGTTAAAGTGGAATACAGATTATACTAACACACAATCCTTATTATTTGAATTAACTAGTTTCTTCACTATTTAGTAAAAGTTGTAATAGTTTCACTTATAAGACACATACATTATTTTGATCAGTAATAAAAAAAAAAAGGCATGAATGCAGTCTCATAAACTATGTCTAACCCACACAGCAAGTCAGTTGGGAAGTCCTGCATGGTTGGACCATGAAGAGAATTATATAGAGAGTGATTAAATAAATCTAGTTCAAATTTTCCTTTTAGTTCTTCAAATCATAAATTATTTTTGTTAGGGAAGTGATTCAAGAGATGACTGGAAAATAAATATAATTTTTTTTTAGAGTTTTTAGGTTATAGAGATTAGATTAGGTTGATTTAGATTACACTGACAGACAGACTCTCCTACTTTTATTTAAAGTTCTTTTTTTCTTACCATGTAATACTTTCCATGTTCAAATACACACTAGTAATGACCAATATTGTGAACTTGTCTAAATCAATGTTTTCTAATTGTTTTTTTTTCACCTTATTAACATGTTTAAAAAATTCAACACAAATTTTTATTCTTTTTTTTTAACACTAAATATATTGTTAGGCATGTAAAATCGAGGTCGACCATTATATAACTTTGAAATTGTTTCATTATCGAAAAATTAATTTTGGCTAGAATGTTTTATGAATGAAAATTTTCAATGATGTCAAAGGGAAAAAAAACTTGATACAGCTTACATCACTAGGCTTACAGCAGTACACTAAAACATTTCTTTGCAAACAGAACAAGTTTTAATGAATCAATAGACCTAATTAAATATTTGCGCACCATCTAATTGTAGATTGATTTTTTATGGAACTATGGAAGAGAAATATTGAAATCAAATTAGCCTATGTAGTATTAGTTATTCTGTTTAAAGTGCTTTATAAATTGTTTAACACATTAGAGAGTGTAGGTAGCTTTTACATTGTTTTTTTTTTTTGCTGGTGAATTATTACAATATGTTCAAGTTTCTAAATCTACTGTCCTCTACCAAAACAAAGGGAATGGTCATAACACATCTTCTCTACGCCTTATTTGCTCACACTGAACATGATATCTAGCTCATGGTCAACAAATTTTCGTACCCTGCCACCTCTTTTAGGTTTAACAATAAACACTGTAAAACCTCGTCATGTGCTTCAACAGTCTCACTGGTCAGGGCATGTATCCTGGGGGACAAACATATGCCAAAAATAATCTTTTTTAGTGAGCTGAAAGATGGTCGGTGTAACAGAGATGGCCCACGGAAACGTTTCTTTAGAATACTAATGCAATGTTTTTAAGTCTCTTAAGAAAAAATGTGCCATTTTACTTTGTTACAAGAGAATGTTTTTCCCTATAATGTGGAGATTTTGCATCACTTGATGTTTCATGCTAAAGCCATAATGAATATACTAAAGGGCTATGTTGCGCTTATGCATTTCATTTCTTTGGTTTAAAACTAGAATTAGAAATCGGGACGGAGGTACCTTTTTCCTTATATATCTTTTGCATCTTTCAGTTTTCATTTTAAATTAAACTGACATTATTGGGCTGTAAATTTAAGTGTACCTGATAGAGAAAAAAGTTCAGCACAAAAATACAGGTAGCTGTGATCAAACCCGATAGAGGCAATAAAAAGAAAAGACGTGAAACAACAGTGTGAATCTACACATTTACAATACTTTATTTAATGTCTTTTACCCAAGATCTGTGTATTTTTTTAGGACTAGCTTATTTCAAGTACCCAGCATATTCCAATACACAATCTCACACACATAAATAATTGTAGAAATAAAAGTGTATTGATTTTGAAACTTTTAATGATTTTTAAAAAGGTGTTTCTAAAATGATGTTACTGTAATCAAATGTAAATATTGGTTTGTTATGAATCTCACTGTCTATTTTGTGTCTGTTCTAGTTTCTTAATGTTTTCTTGAGGTAAGGAGTCGTGTTTTCTCCTGATGTTTATATCTGATTTGTCTTATCAGCCGTTGTGAGACATTGGTCCAAAATAATGCTAAGCTTATAAATATTTTTAAAAATCGCACGTGAATATATGAATGAACTTGTTTTTAATTATAGTTGCTTTGAAAAATTGATCTCACACATGCCATATGGTCTTATGGGCTTGTAATAATAGTCATAGATTTATAAAATCTAGTTATAATCTGCAATCTATACAATCATAAATATACACGTTGAATTCGAATTGTAACTATAGAATCAGTATAGATTTACTTCTAAAATATATATTGTTACGAATCTCACTATCCAGGCTCTCTGCAAACTGAACCATACACCACCAACTTAAAAAACTTGACAACTCAGGGCTCCAAAGTAACGTAACACTTTTATAGTTGAATAAATAACAGCCAATACTGTACAATTGGCAACACGTACACTGTACAAATATCTCTCCGATAACACCGTACCGCCATATCAACTCTTGCACTGGCCTCTCCGTCTCGTTCCGAGCTTGCACTGGATTCAACAGTTAAAGACTGACTTCACACACTAGGCTTGTTGTGTCAGACTCGATCACAGACCAAGATGCGGGTCGTCTCAACTGTACTTGACAGTACTCCGCACTGAACCATCGTAATGCTCTGTACAGAACCACACCGTTGAACTGTGCTGTAGTTGACCGTGTTCTGAGCCCCTGTCGTGAACCTTAACCATCGTGACTGGGACACCTCCACTCTTTATATAGGGTCCCTAATGGCCTTTTAGAACCGGACCAAACATCGCTCGACGTTTCTAGCTTCGTCACATGACTACATCCCCCGTGACGCTCCTGAGCTCTGTTCACGACGGTGATCCTTTCCGAACCGTCTCGGCTAACCGTCGTAGCTCGTCACGGTTGACCGCTAGTCTAGTGCTGGCCTGGGGCGATTTGCATTGGCTGACAACACACACACCATTACCCCCATCTGTGCCACCACCAGGTTTATTACAATATATCTAGGTTAAAAATCTAGTAGAAACAGAATCTAAGATAATCATAATTTATTGTAACTCTAGGCAGTCAGGATCTAGAGTCTTAGACTTAGTCTTGATTTTAGACTAGATTTAAGTCTAGTATACTATATAAACCTATAAATTCACTGTCTTCATGGATCTCACCTAGGCTTTCGACATGGTCAATGGTTAATGGAGGATACTGGCCAGGCTCGGATGCCCAATTACACTCTTATTCAATCTCAAGCAGTTTCATGTGGGACAAAAAGGCCAGATTAGACACAATGGTGACCTGTCGATCATTTTCTAATAGAAAGAGGCATGAAGCAGGGCTGTGTACTTGCTCCTACTCTATTCGCTATCTTCTTTGGCGTAATGCTGGGTCAAATGAGGCAGCGATTGCACAAAGGCATGGACATCACGTTTCGTTTGGATGGCAATCTTCGACATCTACTAGATTATTACAAAAAACAAAAGAAATGGTCATAACAGAGCTTCTCTATGCCAATGATAGCGCCCTGCTAGCCCATGATCTCCAGATTGCGGTCAACAAATTTGCATACGCTGCTGCCTCTTTCTGTTTATCTATAAACCTTGGGAAAACAGAAGTCATGTTCCAGAAGTGACCCAATAAAACCTAGTCAGACCCGAAGATCACCGTAAGTGGACATACCCTTAACGTGGTGGACCACTTCACATATCTAGGAAGCATAATATTGAAAGACACCTCGCTTTCAAGGAAGTTGATAACCATCTGGCCATGGCCAGTAGTGCTTTTGGACACCTCCAGGAGTGAGTTGGCGGAATAGGTCGCTCCGTCTGCCTACAATAAAAAAGTGTTTACCAATCAGTGGTTCTCTTAACCCTCCTATATGGCTCTGAGACATGAGTTTAATACAGAAAACAACTAGGACTACTTGAACGCTTTCACCAAAGATGTGTGAGCTCCATCATAAACATACGGTGGCCAGAAAGCACTACAAAAAGCGATGTCCTTGCCAATGCCGGTATGGACAGTATAGACTAGTATAGAGGAACTTCTTATAACCTGACAGTTACGCTGAGCAGGGAACGTACCCAGTATGGTGGATGAACGTATGCCAAAAGCAGTCTTTTTTGGTGAGCTAAAAGGTGGTTAACGTAACAGATGTGCCCCACAGAAACGCTTTAAAGACCAGATTAAGCACTTACTTGCCATAGAGGTCACAGAAGAGAGCCCCTGGTTGCATGCGGTCTCAGAACGAGACAGCTGGAGGTCACTCTCAAAGGCCGCGAGATGCACATTTGAGACCAATTGGAAATCCGCTGCCGAGGACAGATGTAGACGGTGAAAAGAAAATCTTAATTGACCATAGGCGGACAATGGTTATGCTTGCCCTGGTAGTGGGAAAATATGTAGGTCACTGCTGGGGCTGCGTATCCACGGGAAACATTGCATTCCTCATTTATTTTCGGACTCGATGACAAGCCTTATTATTATTAAATTGGTATATTAGGTCTTGGCGTTGAAAAGTAGATCTATAAGTAGAAGTATATTCAATATTGTATAGATAGTAGATCTACTGAGTCTGATTTAGGCTAGCTATAGAATTTATCTAGATCTAGATATAGACTCTATATAGAATAATCTAGATAGTAGATGTAGGCCTATCCTAATTAATAAACTTTAGTCAGGTAGAGCTAGATCAAGACTAGTGACAATCTAGTCTCAAGACAGAATCTAGATTTCTAAACTAGATTCAATCTGAAATGTAGATCTAGATATAGAGTCTACTTAATGACAATGTCTGTGATTCTGAAGATTAATGAGTGTAATGTTTACTATTTATTTGAATGTTTCACAAATTACATGTTCCCATGTGCTGATGTGACTACGCCTTGTCGCCTATGGTATATGTAGAGTTGTGAATGGCGTGAACTGTATACGCAGAACCTGTTGCAACTTGACGGCTTTTGTAAGTTTGTCTACTGTGCTTTACGAGATGCCAAAAAAAAAAAATATGTAGATTCTAAAATTCTAGAACAATATATCTATTCCACTTAATTTATTAACATATATCTACTAATTTCATTTATAATATGTAGCTCTAAATCTACTATTTTAACAACGCATTCATAGAGATTTTAATATATAAATTTAATTATACTAATAAAGAGATGTAATTTAGACCTATATGGTGTTAGCGAATAGCATTACTTACAAAAAAAAACGAACCTGGGTTTTTCTAAAATCTGATACTTGGTGTGTAATAGTAAAACAGCACCTACCTAAATAAATCGTAAATAGAGAGCGAATATCTATATTTATTGTAGTATATTTAGGTCTGTGGTTTTATATTCTATAACTTTCGTAACTTCTATAGAGAAATGACTTCTGTAATTTCTTTTACTGAAAATTTGGGCTATTTGCGTCTGACACATATATTATTTTTATGTGCAGCAACAAAGCCCATTGCAATATTTAATGTCTGAAGTTAACCTTTTGGAAGTTACACTACAAAGACTTTCTTCCAAGCCAATAATAGTCTAATTGTTTTACACAAGAAATGCTATGTAAAACGACTTTCTATTTAATCACCTTGTACAATTACATTTAGAACTAACAGAACACAAAAGCAACTCTTTGGCTTACTAGTCTTTACCTGATTGTTCATTTTCGTAATTACTAAAATATTCCCAAAATGACTTCGGGCATATATCCTTCTTTAAGAAATTATTCAACCGAGCAAGGCTCTGTCACCTGGTAACTAAGTTAAAATAGAACAATAACACTGGATAAGAACATATTGATATTTCTTTTTTTTTTTAAACAAATGTAGACTACACCTTGATCGGATCAGCCGAAGAAATGTCATTGTGTATGTATTTAAGATGGAAAGACTAAATTCTGGTCAAGTTTTGGGATGTTCAAAGAAAGGAGATCAATAAAGGATATTTTATTCTTAATGTTTACAGATGACGAGTCATAGAAGAATGTTTGTGTTATGTGAAGTGGTTTACATTATGCATGACTAGAACAATCAAGGGGCACAAGTAGGACATAGTCATCTTCTTTTCTGAAGTCATGTCTGTAGTTTATAAGGGAAGATAAGGTGTTTCCTGTTTTACAGAAGAAGAAAAGTAATAGTATTTAATTCTTAAAGGGCCACTACGATTCATGGGCTGAAAAGTAGGGTTTTCTGATAAGCTGCTCACTTTAAGAATGCAAAAAAAATACACAAAAAAAAGCTTTGTTTTTTAAAAGTCAACATATATCAACTATTTCAATAAACCAAAGAATGAATATCAGCTAGTACAATGTATAAGAAGAGTGGAAAGCAATTTTTGTGTGTATTACACATACATTTAAAGACAGACATTGAAGATCAGTCATATTCACAGATTATGTCTTATAAAGTCACACCTAAATGCCATTCATCAATGTGACTATGATTTTACCAGTATCATTAGTGCATACATACTTGTGACTTATGAGTGATTATTTTTTATTATTACAAGGGTTCCCAAGGCATTATTGCTTGTACAAAGAAATAAAGGAAGCAGGTAGAGAATCATTTAGATAAAAAATAAAGGTAACATAAAATAAAAGGTTTAAAAAAACAAAAAAAGGAAATTATATTTGCATAGTTTCCATCACAGATTGTTGATGTTTTTGAATAGATAATAATCCTACTCTCTGATTTGTTTTATCCTGTTGATTTCTCAAATAATTCTCCTTAATTGATAATGTCTTTGGCAAAACATATTGGACTACATGAATTTTTTTAGCTTGACCTTGCAGGACTTTGTGCAGTGTCAGGGCTGTGATTTGTGCAGAGTCAGGGCTGTGATTTGTGCAGTGTCAGGGCTGTGATTTGTGCAGTGTCAAGGCTGTGATTTGTGCAGTGTCAGGACTGTGATTTGTGCAGTGTCAGGACTGTGATTTGTGCAGTGTCAGGACGGTGATTTGTGCAGTGTCAAGGCTGTGATTTGTGCAGTGTCAGGGCTGTGATTTGTGCAGTGTCAGGACTGTGATTTGGGCAGTGTCAGGACTGTGATTTGTGCACTGTAAGGACTGTGATTTGTGCAGTGTCAGGGCTGTGAGGCATTATTTTCAACAGATTTGAACACAGGCTATCCAATTCTAAATGTACCATTTTTATGTATGATAAAAGGACTGAGAATTTCTACTACATAATTTCTGGAGTCCACACCTAAAGGGTCACTGATGACATAATTTTGTCTCAGAAAAAAAACAACTATTAAAATCTGATTTCATTATCAAAACCAGCCCTTTTATCTGCACTGCTCACTAAATATTGTACCCAGAGAGGCTGCCTACACGTGTATGTAAAAATACAAGTTCAATTTTGTTGTACATTATTCTAAATGTTGTAGATACAATTTCCTACATGAAGTCAAATGTCACCAGAGCTAAATTAAACCCTTCAACATAACTTTGATTCAATTCAGTTTGGTATAAAGATTTAAACACTATTATAAAAATGTTTCACTTACATTCTATTCCCCACCTAGCTATCCATTGGTTGAAATTTGATATTTCTCCAGTTCTTGTAATAAGTGATGGCATTAGTTTGACAAAGTCATCAGCAACTTGATTTTGTGCAGGGAGATAATCCAGTGATACTTGTGGTCGTAGCATTATGTATTGGACAACTTTCCTTAGTTTGTACCATTCCTCGCCGTTACTAGAGAGAATATTTCAAACAATTTACACAATCAAAGGCAAGAGTAACAATTCATCCAATTGACAACAAGCATATATATGATATTCAACCATGAGTTGCACAACTTCATTACCAATCTATATTTCTTAAACTTTTACCAATGATGCCCCTAAAACAGGGGTCGGAAACCTGCGGATCACGAGCCACATGCGGCTCTTTGGATGTTAAGCTGCGGCTCTTTAGTTCCATACGCAAATATTATTTATTTTATCAAAAAAAATCGTTCTGATTCGATTAACGAGGATTAGGCACCGGTACTATCTCTCTGCCACATGTACTCGCTTTACAGTGCACCCCTCTACCATGTCTTGAAATGTAACATATTTGCAGGTGGAAGATATTCAATTTTCCTCTGCCTTATCACTTGATATAGTTAAGTCTTGAGACACGGCACTAGTTGGCCTTGTTGTCAGATAAATGTTTTCCAAAGGTCCAAAAGAAGAACAACTAGGATTGCTACCGAACTGTGACAAAATAGAGGAGAAGATACAGCTAATTTCGTGCAAAAATACATTGAAGACAATATAATCATTATAAATAAAATGTTTTCAATAACAACTGATGGAGTCAGAAGTATGACATAAAAAAATAAAGAGGCAACTACGATTCTTTGGCGCAAAATAAACCAACAAATTATAATGTTTCACTGCATAATATAGCAAGAAGCGCTCTGTGTCCAAATATTTCCGTCATGAATTTGGTAATCAAGATTTTTAAAAGCATCTTGTAAAAAAGACTCTACCATCATCAGTTTAAAGAATTCTTAAATACAATGGAGACTCAGTATCCCGAACTACTCTTCCCAATAAAGTGCGATGGCTTTCCAAAAGTAAGGTGTTGAAACTTTTTGCTTTGTGTTTGAATGAATTAAATACATTCCTAAATTAAAAGGCATTATTCACCCTGAATAAGAGAACCACAAATGGTTGCAAGCATTTTACTTTAAGGTGGAAAAACAGAGAAATTAAATGAGCTGAATCTAAAACTGCAAGGAAAGGAAGACCCAGCCTATGTTTTGGTAGAGGAATTGGTTTGTTTTCAAGAAAAATTAATTCTGTTTGCAGAAAGTATTCAGAGCGATCAATTACTTCATTTTCAATTTGTAGAGCAATATTACGATAAAACCTAACACGAGTTACTTCAGCACAGCTATAAAGGAAAATTAAAGATGAATTTGCTGGCAGATTTGAGCAATTCAAAACAAATAAAATGATTTTCGCATTGTATATATATATTCTCATAAAACACTATTTATATAAAAATAAATACAGATTTTTCTTATGAATAAATAGATACATTTGTTTTTTAAATTTTAATCAAAAAACTTATTTATGCATACACTATTTATTGTTGGCAAGAAAAAAAATTTGTGGCTCTTTGAAATTTTGTAAATTGTAATTTTTGGCTCTTACGACTCGAAAGGTTGCCGACCCCTGCCCTAAACCAAACTTTTATATTTACACATCTAAGCCAGATAAGTGACTGAGGGTGCTGGGCAGAGAAGGTTGCCAATCATATTCCTGCATTCTGAGCTTCAGAAATTCATTCTCCTGGCAATTATAATGTACTGTTTCTACTTCTGAGAAGAGGGTAAATCAATACTGCATTGTTAGAGACAGTTGGGCCAGTAGAGCATGTATTGGGTTTAATCATAACATCATTCTTGTACAAAACAAGACATCTTGCAGTTTTGTTTATGCAAATGACATGAATAGAATAACAGTATATCATTCAGAAGACATTTGACTGTTCTGACATAGGAAAGAATTCCATAAATGTATTGAAAAGTTTTCTTATAAAAAAATAAATTCTTATCAATCTTGTTCCAAACACCTTTCATGAAAACAGTATGAAATGAAATCACTGAATTTGAAACAATTTTACTTTTTTTTTTATAGATTACTACTCAAGTATGGATCTGCAATGCAGATACAGCAGATACAATTGATGTCAGCATTACATGCCCCTCAAAGTCCCACAGTTTGAGAAAAACTGCTTTAAGCCATTATCAAATTGTTCTAAACCTTTTTTTTTTGTTTGTTATTATAATAAAAATATTACATCTTATTAGTTCGCCACTAGCATACTAAAATTAAGGCATTTGTTAAATAGTTAAGATGTTTAAATACAAGATAAGACAGATGGAGTCTCTTACAAAGGCCACAGGATACAAATTAGACACCAGAAAGCTACTATCAAAAACAGGAACAAATGGTAAATAGAGAATTTAAATCAGTACCAGCACAGATAGCAGTTTTGTCTGCCCTTGAGGTGGCTAGCTAAATATGAAGATCACAGAAAGGTCTGTGTAACACATGAAATACTGCACTCCTCTTTAATCTTCAGACTCAAAGAGAGGTCTTCATTATTTTTCAATAAAATGATTTAAGCTTCTTGTTTCTTAATGTTTGAACATCTAAATATAAATGAAATATTTTGGCAATAAAAATCATTTGAATATTAAAATCAAACTATTGTTTAAAAAAAAACTTTAGCACTGCTTTTTTTTTAAGAAATGGAAAAATTACAACCCCATTTTTACCTGTTGCCAAGGCCAGGTGCTAACTCTTTTCTTTTACGATACAGCTCAACTGTTTCAAGTAGAGGTGGAATAATAGGATACTTACTCTCATTTTCATAGATCTAAAATAAACAAGAAACAAGATCAAATTTACCAATGGACCAGAAAGATATTCAAGCCATAGTCTTGTTTTGATCGTTGAAAGTAATACAATTTTAAAATCATTTGACGTTATTTTTCAGATAAAACCAAACAGTGCAACATGTCATCTTCGTTAAGCCACTTCAAACTCTTCTGGAATAAGTAAAGTAGCGTTAACTGATCACTTAGATCAGCATGGATTCCTCCCGATACAGTGTCGGTGCTACCTAAGTAGCTCAGGGTGTCACCCCTTCCCCATCAACTTTCTTGAAATATGTTCTAATAAACACTCTGGCTAGTTAATTATTTTTGATGAACCAATACAGTGAGCTGATTACATACTTTTTTAAATTTTTACTCAACTTTAAAATCCAACTGTTTATGACATTTATTCAAATGTTATTGCAAATTTTACAATGATATTTAATTAAAATTATAAACAGACTTAAGATCATATGATCATTTTTCCTTTGTTATTAAAGTTATACTTTAAGACAGAAATGGTAAAATCGTTGTGCTGTGTCCTTTACACTTAAACTACCATCTATTTGTGTCTAGGCATACTTGGGCATATATCTAGAGATTTAATTATTATCTTTTTCAATGTGTCTGCTTTTGCCAAGTTATAATTTTTCCAACTTGGTTGTCAGCCCCAAAATGATGTTGACGTGTGCGGACCGCACCCCTTGAACACCCTCCCTAGCGAGGCCACTGCTCCAATATATATCTAAGAGATTTTATTATTATCTTTTCCGATGTGTCTGCTTTTGCCGAGATATAAGCCTAATTTTTCCAACTTGGTTGACACCCCAAAATGGTGTCGACTGCACCCCTTGCCCCCCCCCCCCCCCCCCCCAGTGACGCCACAGCTCCAAGATACCTACCTCTTCCCAACAATCGATTAATATATTGGAGTAGACGGGCTAGGAAATAAAAAAAATGAGCCCACACAATTAAACAGGTTTCCCATGCGAACACAACATTACCCACTAGTAGGCCTACTAATCCTGATCATAATAGCTCTAGTTAAGTTACTTTAAAGGTCTAGACTAGATTCAGAATATAGAATATATCTAGAATCTAGGGGAAAACTTCCCATTGAAGGACCCTTTTGAAGAATGTTACGCAAGTGGCAACACAGCGCTGTCTATCACTAAGGTAATCAGGTAACAAGGTTACTACTGGCTTGACGGTGTCAGTAGTATCATGTAATAGTTCGTGATAGATCTAGTCATTCTCTAATGACATGAAAACTCTGGAACTATATTATGTAATAATAAAATATTATAAAAGGCTATATATAGTTAGTTTTTGGATTGATTGGATTGATAGTCATCGACTATGAATAATTGTGCAAAATTTCAGCTTGATCTGAGAAGGGGAAGTGGGAGAAAAAACTTGTACATGTCATAATTTGGAGAATTACTCCCTATATACAGCCATATATTTCAATAAGTAGCATTTCTTTCGCTTGTTTGATACCAAATAAAATAATTAATTACCACTAATTAATTCATTAATTTTGTTATTGATTCATATTTTGTTAGGTACTGGTACAACAAATAATTGTGTAAAGTTACAGCTTGATCCCAGATAAGTGTGAAAGAAATAACGTACACAAAATTTACCAGAAGACAGACAGAAAGAATTGATATAAGCTTTGTAAAACAGAAATGGAGGGGGGAAATTTTTCGTTGACAGTCAAATGAATAGCTAATAAAACTGATCAGCTATGTAGCATCATACTTTAAAACTATTCATTGGATATTTCATAACAGCTCTAAAAGAAATGTTTTACAGAAATTGTAGGTTTTCATTTGATTTAGTGTTTTATCTACTAGTAGGTTAGATTCTAAGAGGTAACAATTAAATGTGTTGTTTAGATGAACTAGTTAACATTACAGGCCTGATAGAATCCATACTCCTCAATTCTCTTTGAAAAATGAAAAAAAAAAAAACAACAAAACCTCACCTGTTTTAAGTAGTCAGGATTAAACAAATGAACTACAGTTCTACCAGCAATTGTTTCTTTAACTGTATCTCCATACTTTAAGTAATAATCTTTTAATACAAGGTCACGACGATGCCTGCTTTGTTTATCTGAGGAAGAGTATTTGAAGATATTGAGAGTCAGAAAATAAATTGAAAAAAGTCACCAGCTATTTATGACATCAATCCAAATAATTAATATAAGCTGGTAATATTGAGTATAAATTTAAAAGTGATTTCAAGGCAACAAATGAAATTTAAATGCAAATAATCTTTTTACTCAATCATATTAATATTTCTTTTCTAAAAATTAGGTTATTACATTTTACACTTTTTTCAACAAATTCAAATTTTGCAATAACAAATGCACATAATATTGTTATATTTAAGAGTTTTTTTAAAATTTTCATGATGGATGTGAAAGATTTCCCCATCTTTTTATCTTTCTCTTTTTAAGAATCTAGACAGTAAATCTTCTAGACTAGACTTTCTGGCCCTAGCTCTAGATCTTGATCTACTAGATAGACCTCCAACTATCAGGTGACTAGTAACTAGTAGATTCTTGAACTAGATTTCAACTATTTAGATCATCTGATCAGCAGTTGATCTTGTATTCTTGTTAACTAGAATTATTCTAGATGTATTTTTTCTTACGCATGATAATTGACTATTCTAGATGCAGAATACATATCTTTGACACAAATTTACTATTCTATGCTATGTATATATATATATATATATGTCACAAACTGACTATGGATCATCTTATAGAAATGTGATGAATGCCTGGGCATTAGATAAGTCAGAACAATGCCAATACAGTTTGGGGTCAGCAGTATTGCAGGCTCGAACAGGGTGTAGCATTGTGTGCTGCAAACTGCCTAAGGGTGGCTGGCTCTTAAATTTTCCTATGGGTTGACTCCTGAGGCCTTTCCCATGATTGGATATTTATATATAGCTGCGTTGCAGCAGAGGTTTTAATATAAAGTTTTCTTTCTTCTGTACTAAAGACAAAGACCTTAATGCCATATAGGTCCAGAATTTATAAATACATTTCAACACATATTAATTATGACCTTTACTTTTTTTATATCTGACTTACTCATTTTAAATTTCAGCCACTGACCAATCCATGGTAGTCCTTTTGGTCCAGGAATAGCAGTATATGGAAGAGCTTTTTCATATTCCCTATCAGGACAAAAGTTCAAATCAACTGTGGTATTTCTCCATGAAATAAATGACACAACATTTGAGTGCTTGAAACAGTTTTGTTTCACTTGACTAATGGAAACTGCCTTGAACATTATTAGTCTTGAGAAATACCAAAACAATTATTTAAACTGGTGAAATTATGACATATTTTTATTATTTTAGTTTACAATTTTGTTCACAACATCTATATTATATTGTGGATTATTCTCAGAATTCACCAACTACCCTATTTCTTTTCTTTATTCATTTTTTTTTGTGTTATTACTTTTTTTTTTAGTTAGACTTAAATCCATTGTTTTAAGTTGGAAATATTGTTATTTGGATTGTCACTAGATATATCTACAATTTATCTTACACTAGCATTATCCACTGGCTACAGTTATTAATTTGTTACCAGCCTATATATTGTTTATTTTGCCATGGACCCCCCTCCTTTATTTCTTACTTCTTTAAGTTAAAAACTAGCCTCATAATTTCTTTGGCCAGCTAATTCTAGTATCTCTTGCATTCAATTAGACACAAAAAAACACAGAGGAAAGGCTGCATCGACCTTCGCAAGACTATGACCAAGAGTTTGGGAAAACCAGAAGCTCACTACAGTGACCAAAATGGAGGTCTACAAGGCATGCAATTCTGAGTACGTTACTGTATGGCAGTGAGTCATGGACTACCTATCCAAAGCAAGAGAGAAAACTAAACTTGTTCCACTTGCACTGCCTCTGAAGGATCTTGAGAATCACATGGCCAGAGAGAAATTGCAATACTAAGATCCTTGCGCAAATGGGCCTTCCAGCATCTTTACAGTCCTCAGACAACGCCACCTGCGCTGGCTCAGACATGTTCACCAGATCGCATCCTGAAAATCATCCTCTATGGGCAACTTGTGTCTGGCTCAAGAAAAACTGGTTGTCCCCACCTCTGTTACGTGGATGTAATTAAATAGGACCTAAAAACAGTGAACATTGATACAGACCATTGGGAAGACATAGCCCTAGACCCAACTAGTTGGAGAGAGACGGTGACCAAGAAGGCTATGGACAGTGAAAAAACATGGGCCTCAGCTCCAGAAGTAAAGCATGCCTTATGAAAAATGGCCAGCTCCTCTACCACCAAAGTGAAAGCCACCTTAACCTGCAATATATGTGGATGGGAGTGTCTCTCCAAAACAGGGTTTCACAGTCACATGAAAAAGTGTTCAAGATGAACCATACTCCTTCTATATGACTGAAAGTTAGCTTATGTATGTATGTATGTATGTCCTGAAAAGAAATAAAAACCATTTGACCAATCTTAATAAAACTTGGCATTAAATGTTCTTTGGATACTAACTGGAACAATAATGATGTAAAGTAGCCCTAAAACAAGCTTAAGACCCTCAAAAAAAAGTTGTCCAACTCTATGAAAGTATAACTATTTCATAGATCTAGGTCATATAGCCATGTTTACATTAGACAAGACAAAAAGGTTATGCATGCGCAGAGCAAAGGCTCCATCTAGATCTAATTTTAAGAAAGTTCTACAGTTTGCAAAGATAGTTGTTTTTTTTACTTTGACACATTCATTTCATTTTATTAAATTAACCTTCAAATTTGTGTTTCAAAAGCATTTTAACATAAATCCATTCCTTATATCTGCGAATTTAGACGTCTTGATGTATATTATATTCCATTCATGTTATCGCATGCTTCAAGACAAGTTTCCATTCATGATAGTTTTATATTTTATATTCACGCATTTGCTTTACTGATTATACTTAATAACATTATTTTGTTTAAAACTGTTTCTAATACACTATAAGTGACTATATTTTCACTAAATCAGTGATAATGTGATATGCAAATTAAGACCTGCTGGCAATATCTGGCTAGTATATATATATATAAATACTTTAAAATAGATACTATAGACTTTAACTTTGATAGAGATTATTAATACTTAGTATTATAGTACTGTCATCTAGTTCAGGGGTGGGCAAATTACGACCCGCTGCCACATGCGCCCACTGGAGTGTTTTATGCGGCCCGCAAACACCTACAGAAATCAGGTGTACCCACAAATTATATATATTAAAAATAAAATAATTTTAAATATTTCTTTATATATATTATTGAAACTTCTGATTCTTATCATTTATAATGAAGATGCTAAGAAACAATGTCTCTACATGTCATTCTAAAAAGTTGAATGTCAACGAAGATTATTCTTATTGGCAATACCTCCTTACGCCTGTCAAAGACACAAACTCAGGTTAGCATTTATGAAGAACTGGATTGAAAGTGTTGAGTTGGAACAAGATGGCAAGTGTAACAACAGATGGAGCTCGTGCTTTGACAGAGAAAAAATAGTTTTAAATAAATTAAAGAACAATATCCCAACCATAAACTCTAAATAGGAAAAGTTAGCATTAAGCTGCATTGACTATCAAACTTATTATTGGCCCAATTATCTCAGTGATAAAATTTATCAGAGCTAGGGGTCTTAACCATAGGCAGTTCCGAGAAGTAGGACACTACCGGTACTTGAAGATTTGGAAACTAAACATTCCAATGTTCGATACCACACTAGAATCTGCTGGCTTAGCATGGGTAAGGTATTGAGAGGATTATTAGATCTCTTGTTTGATTGACCCTTGAAGGGCATTGACTGTGACTTTGTTACTAATATTTTTAATGAAGAGCTGAAAACAGACTTCGTGTTATTCATCGGCACTATTACAACGGATTGTTTTCATGTGTATGCATGTTAATCCTTTTTAAACAAAGCTTCCCCATTTCTCCAGGCAGGCAAGTGAAAATAGCTTCTGTCATTTTCCTTTGCACAAAGGTGAAAGCAAATTTTAAGACGTCAAGAGCTTGGAACCAGTTTTCAAAACTCTCAGCTCACCATTTAGGGCAAACATTTATTTCATTCGAGAGGATATACTCCGAAGCAAATTTTGACCTTGATATCCAATGCAGTTGGTTTTTCCGCGTGAGTTTTTTGGGTGCCAAAGCTGTATTTCCCCACTTTAAAAACTTTGCTGCTAAGATTTCACATAATTTGGGTCCACATTCACTGTAAATAAGCATTGTGTATTGTTGGAAACTAAACAGGTGTAAGAACAGGTCGATGCTGACTGACTGTTATTTGACAGGAGTCACAAGGATTAGACTAGTAAGCTAGTTCCACAGGTCCAGAAAATCATGCACGGGTGTAAACAGTTAAATACTTCACATGTACATTTGTGGTGTAATGTGATGTAAAAAAAAGACAAAAACAAAATTTTAAAAAATATTCATAAAATTAGTTTCAGGAATTGCTAACTCTTGTTGTCCCTCAATTAGTAGTGTAAACAAAAAAAATTATTTTATCCAAGTTGTAATACTTAAATATTATGATTATTATATATTACAATATATATATATATATATAGATAGATAGATAGATAGATAGATAGATATGCGGCCCCCCATTAAAATTTTTTTTTTAATGCAGCCCTCTATAGAAAAAGGTTGCCTACCCCTGATCTAGTTAATCTGTGTATTAACTCTAGAATTTTTACTCTTGCCGAGTCAGAGTCTAGGCTATAGTCACTCTAACTCTAGATAATAGTAGATTCTCATTCTTGATTCACAGACAATGATTCTAGATCTATTCTAGATCATAGTTATGATAGATAGTACTAATAATACTATATATATAGTACTAATTAGACTAGATCTAATTTTAAACTAAAATCTAAGTCTAAGAGTCTAAGTATTCTAAGAGTAATAGTCTAACTACTATAAATAAGTCTAAGACTAAGTCGTCTTAAGTCTTATCTTTAGCTTAATCTTAGTATATCTACTTAGTCGGATAATCATTCATTCATAATCTATATTTAATATTATTTTTAAATAGATCTACTTAACTAATTAAAAAAATTAATAAATAAACAGATCATAATCATACTACTAGAGTAGAGAATAGATCATTTAAATTAATCATTACAGATGAGTCTCAGTAACTCAGTATTTAAATGACAATTATAATAATATAATATTTTTTTATCATATTACTATTATTAGCATTATTACTATGGCTATGGGCTGGGCATGGCATTACTTTACTAGTCTAGAATTAGACCATATTTTATTATTGAGAATCTAGATCTAGTTAGTTAAGTTAGTCAATTCAGTATGACTCTAATTATATCATATGTTCTGGACATAATGAAGCTCTTCTTCTTAGAAGATTACCAGAGTATTGAGGTGCTCACTAACATATGTATATGAGCCAATTGTCAGTGAGTCATTTATCCTACTCACTGATACTACGCTATGAAGCTGTGTAAAAACTTATATTTGCGGTCGAGAGGCGGACTGGGCTCCACAGCCAGTCTAGGGGATGGAAACTCTTTAGGCTACTTATCCTATACTCTAAAGTGGGTCTAAAGAGAGCAGTTCTCGAAATGAAACCCCTCCGCCGGGGGGGGGGGGGGGGGGATCGGAATTTAGTGACTGATTTTTTGCTTTGATTTTCTTTACTTTAGGTGAGATTTTAATACTAAACCATATCACTTACCCCAGCGCAGACAAGGGAGTTTTTAGTTTAAACTTAAACCCCCTACCAGGGGGTTTTGCAGTTAAATCCCCGTTTTCTATAAAACAAAAAAACGCAAACGACAACCCCAAATTCCAAGAGCATAGCTAAGGAAGATTTTGATTTTAAAACCCCCGCCGAAATTAGCGATGAAACCCTTTCTTCAATATAAGACTATCCATTCATCAGTCACCAGATTCTCTGAGCGTAGCAAAGAGGGGTTTTGTGTTTAAACATCCCCTCCAGCGGGGCTTGCAGCTAAAAACCACAACTTCAATATAAAAAAGCAAATTACACACTCAAAATTCTATGAGCGTAAGCCAAATGGCGTTTTGAGTTTAAACTCCCCTCCAGCGGGGTTTGAAGCTAAAAAATACCTCTTCAATAAAAAAAAAAAAAAAAAAGCAAAGTAAACACTCAACGGCGCGGGAGGATCTAAGTAAGTAAGAATAGCAGATTAGATTTTTTAAATACAACTTTTTAATAGCAGGATAATGCACTGTAGATACCTCAGAGGCTCAGAATCTGCATTTTGTTGGCTTTCCAAGGGGTACGGACGAATTTCAGTAGAGAAATCACACAATTTATAAACGAATTCTATACTTATGTTAAAAATATATTCTAATTATTTATATTTCAACCTTTTTTTTTTTTATTATATCGCCTCCTCCATCTAGTATGTTGGCCGATTTTGTGGTGTGGGGTGGGACGATTGCATCAATTTCGCCCCCCCCCCCCTTTAACTTTCGAGTTTGGGGGGGGGGGTTCAATTTTTTTTTTCAGAAATCACAGTTTGTTAACATAATTAGTTACATATCTATATGATAAAAGCTACTTATTGATATATATTGTAACTGATCTTTATATTATGTCATTCCCCTTGTGGTATCTTGGCCACTTCTGTGGCGTTTTGAGTAGCTCACAATGAACATGACCTCCAGAACGCGATAAACGAATTTGCATACGCTGCCGCCTCTTTCGGTCTATCTATAAACCTTGGGAAAAGAAGTCATGTTCCAGAAGTCGCCCAATAAAACATAGTCAGCCCCAAGGATCACCGTACACGGTAGACCATTTCACTTATCTAGGTAGTATAATGTCAAATGACGTCTCACTTTCCAGGGAAGTTGATAACTATCTGGCCAGGGCCAGTAGCGCTTTTGGACGCCTTCAGACGAGAGTTTGGCGGAACAGATCGCTCCGCCTGCATACAAAAATTAGTGTCTACCAGGCGGTAGTTCTCTCAACCCTTCTGGCTCAGAGACATGAACACTCTACAGGAAAGATCTAAGACTTCTTGAGCGCTTCCACCAAAGATGCTAGCGCTCCATCATGGACATACGGTGGCAAGACCGCACTACAAGCAGCGATGTCCTTGCGAACGCCGGTATGGACAGTATAGAGGGACTTCGTATGGTACGACAGTTGCATTGGGTAGGGCACGTATTCCGTATGGGAGACGAACGTATGCCAAAGGCAGTCTTTTTTTGGTGAGCTAAAAGGTGGTCGACGTAACAGAGGCTCCCCACGGAAACGCTTCAAAGACCAGCTTAGGAGTCAACTTTCCTTGGTTGACAAAAAAGAGAGCACCTGGTTGCATTCGGCCTCAGAACGAGACAGCTGGAGGTCACTCACGAAGGCCGCGGGATACACATTTGAGACCAAAAGAAAATCTGCTGCTGAGAACAAAAGCAGACGGCGATAAGAAAATCTAAGTCGACCACCTGCGGACAATGGTTACTATATGCTTGCACAGGATGTGGCAAAATATGTAGGTCACAGCTGGGACTGCGCAGCCACGAGAAATACTGCATTCATCACTAATCTTCGGACTCGATAACTAGCCTTATTATTATTATTATTAAGTCAGACATAATTTAAAACAACAATTAATAAGTAGTTTTTCATATTATCACGTGAACTGCAATTGGCCTTGTAGAACACCTAACCAGTATGCAGGGCCGGTCTTAAGCCACTGCAACCAATGCGGCCGCAGTGGGCCCCGCACTTTCATAGGCCCCGTGTGATGCGAATTCTAGGTGTAAATTATTAAATTAAACCATTTTAACTTATTATTAAAGGGTTACTGGGATTCTCCTGAAATTATAAAATATAAGAAAAAGTCATGAAAATGTCCTGAGATTATTAAAATCGTCTGAAAACTCATGCAAATCTTAAAATAGACAAAATTGACATTTCGATGTGTCATTCAATATGGAAAACGCCAACCCTACTCGTAATTAAAAAAAAAAACGGCATTGCCAGCTTTCATTTAATAAAAATGTAATAATAAGCCGAATTCTAACCAAAACAAGAACTTCAATAGTCACTAGCATACAAATATAGATCTAAATAACCTCTTAGATTTAAAAAAAAAACAACAAAAGCGATATTTTGCGAGTAGATAGTAAATCTAAAAGGCAGATCTGAATGTTTATCTGCTTTTTGTTGAAAAACTTCTTTAAACTGTAGATTGCTCGTTAAGTTAATTTGACAGTTATTTTGTACTCACTAAAGTATGAATAAAATGCAAAGACGAATTTATTATCTAATACAAAATCTTAATTTTCACTTATTATCCTTATCACAACCAAAATTAGACCCCGCGCAATCCGTTTCGCATAGGCCCCCGAAACCTGTAGGACCGGCCCTGCCAATATGGTTCCATGATCTAACCCTATGACCTAACCAAAAAAACACATTTTTTTTTTACGGAAATGTTTTATTCTTGAGGAATAAGAGATTGACCCTTTAAAAAACAATTAGATCAATTAGATATTCATTATAAGACATCAGTAGGTACTTCGATAAACTGACCTAGATCCATTTTTTTTATCTCCCAAAAAATGGCTGAAAAGTGTGTCAGCAGATTTTACCCTTTTTTTAGGGGTGGTCATTTCCATTAAAGTTTTAGCACATTGTATTTGATTTGAGAAATAATTATGATTACTTTTTGTAAACATAAGATATCAGAGATCATTTTTATTTGCTTTTGAAGCCAATCTGTTAAATTTTTCTTAACAAAAGTTTATGTGAAAGTTGACATTTTTACAACGTTTTTCCTATAAAAGTTACAACAATGCTGTTTGCCACAATAATTTATCATATTATGAAATGTGTATATTTCAAATTTCATTAAATTCTCTTGGCGCACTTTAAAAATATTTGATATTAAAATTAACAAAGACAAAGAAGGGTAAAATTTTCTTTTTTAAATAAAATAAAAGTAATTATAGTTACAACAATCTCACTAATTCTATTGAATTTAGCATGTTAATATATATCTGTTTGCTAAGTTTGAACTTTGTAGCTTGACGCACTCTTTAGATATTAATTTTCAAAGTTGATGGTTAAAATATATTTTTTAGTGAAATGGTCAATTTCTGTCTATCCCGAGCTATTTTTAGAAGCACACATAGGAATTTTTCATTTAGATTAACTTTTATTGTGTTTGAATGCTAGATTATGGACAGGGAATGTGTCTTTATTATAATGACTTTGTAATCTGCACATTTTAAAGAAAAAAGAAATATTTTAAAATATTAATATTAAATATTAATGTATTTTTTTTCATATTTTTAGCTCAACGAACTATTAATTTTTTTTTTCCGTGTGTTGTTTTTTTCTATTAGTATACATGTAAATTAATAGTTAATAAAAGAGTACATTATATTTTTAAAATGTAGAGCTATTACTGCACAAAAATTCAAGTAAAAAATCTTTTAATAACTTCTAAAAAAAAAGTTTTCTTTTTTATTTTATTGTCCGATGCAAGAAATTTTTCATTTACAATCTAACTTTTAAAGCATTTAAATTCAGGCATTTTAAAATGATTAATTGCCAATGCTCTACAAAAAGGTTGCAACTGTTTTTTTTATGAAGTTTATGAAATTTATAGTCATTAAATTTTAGGAAATATTTTTCTGTGCAGAGCTATTTTCATTAATAATTTATAAGAATTATCTATCTGAAGCAGATAAATAGCTATTTAAATACAGTAGAATTATAATGAAACAAAATAAAACACAATACAGATCTCTGATTTGTTTTATTTGTGATTTTTGGGCTCATATGATGACAAAATGACATATATTTTTTTTTTGTCGAAGGCTTTTTTTTAATACATTAATTCACTTTTTTCAAAGATTTTAATGCTTGGTCTTATTTTTTAAATTTATTTTAACAGAATACTGGTTAATGTAAAAGAGTGTGAAGTTTCAACCCCATATCTTTAAGACTTTTTAAAATACAGTTAATTTAAGTTCAACTGTCAGTTGTTTCGGTCACAGATTTTTTTTTTGCTTTACAAAGGCTAAAGAAGGTTAATTTTTGGCCACTAAAAATTTAATATCTTCCTTCACAATTAACTCAGCAATATAAAATTGGTATCATTGGAAAGCATTTCTCAAGCTCTATCTATCTAAATAGGTCCCATTGCATTGTGATCATTTTGAAATTTTTATGGAAGTACCTAACATCAGTTAGGCCAGGTTCACATCTAACTTCACATTCACTTTCAGTTCACCTATCCTTTGGTCTGCTAGACCGCTGGGGCACCACACAAGATCTGTTAACCTGTTTTTCTCCATTATTTTCTGTCATTTGTCTTTGATAGAATTTCATTCTGATATTATTGAAACCTGCCTGGGTGGACCTATACGGGGGCAGATTTTCAGTTTGTGTTTCCATACAAACTGTCTAAGTGTCTTTGTAACCTTGTGCCTTGTTATTTTGTTAGTTCCCTGTCAAGACTCTCATAGGTCTCATCATTATTATAGTTCCATGGTCTAATTCTTATGTTGAGTTACAATAAAATATCTAGGTTAGGTTTAGAAAATGTCACGTGATCATCTTATTTTCAATCAAATAAAATGGCTGATTTTTAGTCTTAACAGACTATCCAGTCTAGATTGTCTAGATCTAATCTTTATTCTCTGTAAAGAAAATCAATAAAAGATCTAGATATCTCTCATTAATTAATTATAATCTAAATATATTTTAGGATCTACACTTAGATCTTGTCTACTACAGACATCTAGATCATAATTCTCTAAATAAATTCTATATTTGACTAAAGTCTAAATCATAGATTTAAAATTTTTATAAAGATTATAATTAGATATATATTTCTTTATAGAATATTATAGATTTATTTATACTTTTAGTCTTTTATAGTAAATTATTTAGATCTACTAATTATAGGTCTAGATTACTATAGACAATTCTAGATATATATAATATATATGTCAAATTATGAATCATTTGAATGATCATAATGATGACAATATTATGAATTATAATGAATATCAAAGAAATTAGATCTAGATCTAATAATTTATTAATTATTATCATATTCATTGAAATTTGAATTCATTGAATATCAATCATTCAATGAATATCGAATATCAATCATTTAATTTCAATGAATAATCAATTCAATATGAATAATGACAATATAAAATTAAAAATTGAATACTCAATAAAAATAAATCAATAATATTATATAATAATATATTTTATGACTCTAGAATCTAGATTCTATCTAGAGATGAGTAGATCTACTTAGGCTAGGTCTAGATAGTAGATATCTACTAATCTATACTTATATAAAAATATACTAACATAATCATAATAGGCTTTATATCTAATACTAATAGGTACTTGCTAGGACTTACTACTTACCTAGGTCTAGACTCTAGAGGCACTAGTCACTAGAGCACACACAGACTGTGACAGAGACAGACACTGACAGAGGCAGAGGATCTATCCTAATTTCCTATGAATATGATTATGAACAATGATTTGTTTTGATTAACACTAAATTTCACTAAATTTATATTATAGTACTATGAATACTATGATGTTTATCACTGTATAATAAACTATATGTCATGTGAATAATGAATATATATAGATCTTTTCTATGTGACTGACTGTCCCTACTTTTAACTAGATCTACTACTATGATTTATAATCTACTAGCTAGCATTCTAGGTAATAGATCTAGTACCTTTATTTTATTACAGTAGATTCTTACATCTGAACACCGACTTTCGGGAACTAGGTCAAATAAAAAAAAATTTTTTTTATTTGGTGAAGGTTTAACTAAACAAAAAAACTGAAAGCAGATTCTTATTCTTCAACTAATGGACAATAAAAATAACTCTGTTTCTTTGAATTACCACTCATAGTCAAGATTTTATTTTAAAATAAATTGGGTCACTTCATGCTCCTTTACTGAACACAGTTTTTGTGCTTTCCCCTTCATTTGACACTGAGCACCGTCAATGAACACCACTTTCTGTGTTAATTAAAAATTATTTAGATTGTATTAAAAGTAGATTCACTTCTGTAATATGTTTTTATAGTTTATAGTCTCTTGCCTCATATACACACTCTCTCTCTCTCTAATATATATATATATATGAACTTCTTTGAATTTCAAGGATTATGTAGATCTATATACATGAGAAAAAACTTTTCGACACATTGGCTATAAGAGGAAAATTGTAGGTTGACTGTTATATAAGTTTGAAAATGTTTCAATATCGAAAAATTAATTTTGGCTGGAATGTTTTATGAATGAACATTTGTGATATGACGTCGAATGGAAAAAACTTGACACCGTTTTCGTCACTAGGCCTACAGCAAGAAAGGAATAAAAACTTGACACAACTTATGTCACTAGGCTTACAGCAGTACACTAAAACATTTCTTTGCAAACAAAAACAAGTTTTAATGAATCAATAGACCTAATAAAAAATTTGCATACCGTCTTATTGTAGGCTCTGCCTTGTCAACAAAGTAAAAGCCACCTACATGGTTCTCCGCAATTAAAGTGTAAAGAATTTATAAAACACTTCATACATAATATAATCATATATCTCTGCAAATTTAATTTAATTTTTTCCCTATTTTTTTTCACTTCCAATAATTTGAATAGAATGTTAATGTTAACATTTACTTATACTAACTTATAGCCTGTGAATTCTGTTACCTGTTACATTGAATTGGTACAGCTCACTTCAATAACTATATAATGCCCTTTTCACACACACATACTTTTGTCCAGTGAGTTCTAGTATCACCTTTCTTGCAGTAAAAATATATACTAGGCTAGTAGCCAGTAAGTACTATATATTTAGATCTAGATTTACTTAGTCTTAATACGTCTAGATATATTTTTAGATTTGAAATACTAAGTTATTACTAGTTAAGTAAGTACAAATAGTAGTAATAGTTAGTATTAGTTCTCCAGAGACTCTAAATCTTTTATTGTAGAACACATCTCGATTAAATTTTGATAATCTGAATACTAGATCTAGTTTTAGATCTTGAAATAGATAAAGATCTACTAGAAAATTAAATTTAATTTTTAGATCTAAAAAAAATCATTGAATTCATTAATAATCATTGATTCAACTTGATCTTTAAAAAATTTGAAAAAACTACTTGATGTCCACCAAGAGTTTATGTGCTGAATCAACATTTGTGATAATCACTACTTTGTGAAGTTCAGTTCTAAAGTCTATCCATATCTAGAGACTAGAGCCTGGAACATAAGTAAGTTTAAAAAGCTTAGATAGGTAACATAAAAAATGTTTAATGCTAACGAAAAGAGCATATATATATTCAGAAAAATATTTCAATGCTAACTATTACATCAAACCAACGTGCTCTGTGTTTTTTAATCTGATTAGTTTTATAAACACTTAGATCAATTTTGGCATCATAATAGCTAGTCAATTAAATTCCTATGGAACTTTTTGCTCCCCAGAAATTGTTTTGTTTTGCAAGAAGGCATGCTTTTTCTTGATGTTTTTTTTTTTGGGTGAAATGTGCCACTTTTGGGGCATGTTCCATAGGATGGCCACCACTTAAATATAATGAACAAAAGTTATCCAATCATTTAATTAATTTTTTTGTTATTCCAGAATCCAAAATTTGCCCATAATGGAAAAATAATGCTCATGACATGATAGCAGCAATATTATCTTTTGTTTTTTCAATCAGTTTTTCAGCATTATTTTTCTTATGCAAGTATTTTAGTACATTATTTGCTATTCGAAAACAAATAAATATAAATTTCTAAAATACACTAACATGCATATAATGACATCTAAATTATAATAGTTCCATAATATGAATACTTGTAAGAATGACAAAATGGACTGAGATATATATAATATTTAAATAGTATGCAATACTATGCAGAAACCTTATTAGTGGCTTGTTGCCCTGCATTGGCAACATAGCTGCCAGACGTCTATTGAGCTATTCATATTTTGGTTGCAATTAGGCTTTGTATCCAACCCTCTTCTCAATATATGCTTAGACTCATGTAACAGGCAATAGAACTAGCAGGAAATTTCAATTTGAATTGGTCCCCATGGCCTGAGATTAACTATACATGTTGGCAAGAGAAGGAATGTGATGGTCAGCTTATCTGATATTATAACACAAATCAGTAAATATCATATAGATCATGGCGTAGCCAAGATTTGTTTTGGGGGGATGGCGTCGTGTGCCTGTGTGAGTGAGTGAATGTGTATATATAATTAATCTTTATTACGTTTCGACCATTCTTACTGAAGTTTTTTGTACCCTAGAATAGGTTATTTCTGGAGTTAGTGGAAAGATAGTAGACAGCCTGCCCTTGCTAGCTAAAGGTCTGTGGAAGTGCTTTGAGCTTCTGCAGCTTGGAGACCCTTCTTACTGACTGAAATTTGGTGACTGTAGTTTACTTTAGATTTTTTAAATTGAAAAATGAGAGTTTTATCATCAAAACCATCTGTTGAGGTGTTTTAAATTCAAAACCATCTAAAGTTTTTTTTTAAACCTTAGCTATGCTCTTAGAATTTGGTGACTGTAATGAATTGTTTTAGTTTAATATTGAACCTCAGTGGTGCTTTTTAACCTCAAAACTCTCTGTAGGGTTTTTTTTTAAATCAAGACCCTCTGGAGGGTTTTAAAAAATTTAAAGCCTACTGGGGGGGATTTAAACTACCACACATGATCTGTTGATTGTCTTATCTTATATAATACAGATGTTACTTCAAAAAAAGAAGATGATTACGTCCTACGCGTCATGCATTTAGTCATGCATATTAACCAATGACTTAAATTCTGCCAGGTCACTGGTTTTCCTGGCTAGCTCAGGCAACCCATTCCATGCTCTAATAGCACTAGGGAAGAAGGAGTATTTGTACAAATTTGTCCTAGCATATGGGACGAGGAATGTGCCTTTATCTTTGTGTCTTTCAGAGTATTTTATTAAATTTTGTTTTTGTATTTGAAGATTATGGTTCAGTGTTTTATGTATAATTGCTACTTTACTTTTGAGTCTTCTGTCCTGAAGGCTTTCTCCACTCCTCTCTTTTTCCTTGGATAGAATCTCTTTTAATGAGAGACCCATACATTTTTTTAGTTTTTTTATTGCTTATCTGTCTACCTCTTCTTCTTTACTTAGCACAGTTTCCTGAAGGAAGGTCTTTGCCAGCCCTGAGGATCCTTTGATATTGCTACAAAGTTTCAGTTTTGTTTTTTGATAGGTCATCATGGGGCTCAATTGCTGTTTTGATCCTGTTTCTAATCTCTTTGTTTGTGATACCTAGGATCCTTCTATGGCATCTCAATTTCATTGCTAGGATCTGCAGTTAGTGTCCAAGATCCACAAACATACAATTAATTGATTTCACTTAAAAATAACAACAAACAATCATATACATATATATATATATACTTTTAGAGAGATGTACTCTAAATAATTGCATTTGCCATTGAGTTTGAGTCAGTATTATTTTTTTGAAAGTTCTAATATACTCATAACTTTTAGGGGCATGGTGGCTGAGTTATAAAATATTTGGCTTCTGAAACAAGGGTCTTGGGTTCAAAAATTGGTGAAGACAGTCATTTTTAACTTCAAGATTTTTAGGATGCCTCTGAGTCCACCCAACTCTAATGGGTACCTAATTTAAGTATTGGAATGTAAAGGCGGTTGGTCCTTATGCTGGCCACATGACACTCTCATTTTTTTTAAAATCATAAATTTCACTCAAATAGAACTTATGTCAGTAATTTTGTTCATGAAAGTGAGAGGAATTTAAAATGTTAGTTTAAGTTTCGTTAGTTTTTTCACATACTGTTGTTTAGCATATAATACTGAGTTAGTTTCTTCTTCTTTTTTTTTTTTTTAGAAATGATCTTCTTTTGTCATTACTTGGAAAAATAGAATCTAAATATATATATATATTTGTTTTTCCTTAGATTTTTATCTTTGTAAAATATTCTGTGATGGCATCAAGGAATATGAAATTAAACTCTGTTCATGGTTTTGATTCAGCTAATAGCAGTGAAAAAATGCAATCAAGTACATTAAAGGTAAGTTAACAGTAATGTAATGTTTCAGTAAATTACTTTTAAAATAGAAATATTATTTGCTCAAAAGCTCTATTAAAACTATACATTACAAAAGCTAATTGTGTTTAAGAAAATAAAAGGAAATAAATATTTGATTTGATTAAAGGATATCAGAATGAGAGGGAGATAATCAAGATTTTCAAGAGATCATGCACAGAGACGCCAACAAGCATCTTTCCTATTTTGTATGCAATTGGACACGAAAATACTCGAGTATAGTTCATGATCTAAAAATATGGATTTCCCTCGATAAAGCAAAAAAAAAAATAAAAAATTTAAAACAAGATTACAAAGAGAGGCGGCCCCCATCGAATTCACCAATGGACCAGGAATATTGAAGCCATTGTATTGTTTCAATTGTGTAAAGTAATACATTTTAAAAGTCATTTGGCATTATTTTTCACATAAAAGCAAACAATGCAACACGTCGTCTTTGATAAGACTCTTCTAACTCTTCTGGAATAATTAGAGTAGCGTTAACTGATCACCTATGAACAGTTTAGAAGCTTCCCGTGTCAGTGGCATCTAGTGCGGAAGCTCAGGGCGTCACCTCTCCCCCATCAACTTTCTTGAAATATGTTCCAATAAACACTATTGCTAGTTAGTTCTTTTTGTTAATCTAATACAGTGAGCGAATTACCCACTTTTATTGATTTTCACTCAACTGCTACTGCTCCAAGATACCTACATCTTCCCGACAATTTCGATTAATATATTGGAGTAGATGGGCTATGAAATAAAAAAAAAAATGAGCCTGCACAACTAAACAACACTGTAACCCACTTTTCCTACTAATCCTGATCATAATCGCTCTATTTACTTTAAAGGTCTAGACTAGATCCAGAATAAAGAATATATATCTAGATCTAGACAAGATCTAGATTTCTAAACTAAATCTAGATTACTAGAATAGATCTAGAACTAGAATCTAGTACACTAGATGTAGATTTCTAGACTAGTTCTAGATCTAGACTAAATTAGTCACTAGATCCAGAACCAGATTATGATTATAATTATATATACCAACAGCGGTAACACGTTTAATTTAAAAAATTACTAGATCTACTAGAGCTAAACCAATATTATGATCAGGATTACTCTCTTCGGATTAGTACTAGTGGGTTCAAGTGCACTATGCTGTTCGTATCAGAATCAGATTCACTTCTTACTGTGATACTAATGTTTACATAATAAATAAATCTGCATCACTAGGCTGTAAGAAGATAAGCTATTTCCTTAATAGATTATAGATGTAAATTTTGTTCCAATTGTTTAATACATTTAAATCTAAATCCAGATCTACATCTGGCCTCCATTTAGCCTTATTTAAATTGTTGTTAAGTGTATAATGACTGCGCACGCTAGAAAAGTAGTTTCTTTTTTTTAAACTTACAACTTAAACGAAGTTCGTATGAAAATCTTTTTTGAAAACAACATTTGAATCAGTATTCCATTCAGTGAGTTGGTTAGTAAATGGAAAATATATTTTATAATAATCCATCGACACTTTTTCCATTGTGACCTTTGATGCAAATTTAATCTATGAATAAAGCTTGAGCTATTAATGAAGAAGTCTGTGATCTTTCTAAAAAACTTACCTCCCCTGAAGTTTTTTATTTAAAAGTGGTGTATTTTTTTGAAAAATCTGCTTTCATATAATATATAATTTAAAAAATTAAATGGTTCACTTTCGGAAAAGAAAAGTAGCCTTTGCATCAGAACTTTGAATGATCTAAAATATCATGATATCCTATTTTCATTTTCTCTTCTAGTTTTTGAGATCTAAACAGGACGGACCAAAACTAATAACGTCTATTCCCCTTTCGGGGTCGCTAAAAAAAGATTTAGATTTATATAGATCAGTGCGTGTTTGCATGGAAATGGACTATTCTTTTTAGATCTACATTGAGAGATACCCTTTTTTTTTTAATGCGCTGATGCGAAAAGATTTAAAATAATTACTAGCTCAAATCTTGCTGATGCAAAAAAAAAAAAGTTCCTTTCAATGTGTCAGTTTATTTCTAGACTCTATAGTCTTCAAACTGATTGGGAATTTTATTGGACTTTTATAGATCTAGTATTAAATTCTTGATTCCTTGATTAATAAAAAAAAGCTTCATCCATGAGAACCTAGATTAAAAAGCTTTATCTAATCTATAGTTTGTCAAGCTAGCTCTGGTGTTTATGTTTGTAATATTATCGCAGCGCCTTGAGCCTACATTCTGTTTTTTTACAGCTCTCAATAAATAAAATTATTATTATTATTATCTTACAACAGCTAGGGATTTCATATATTCAGCAGACTCAATAGCACAGCTTTAGTTCTAGATCTAGAGACAACTAATCAAGATCAAAGTAGATCTAATTTTTGATCTAGATTTAGACTACTGACTAGGTCCAGTAGCTATATCTATAGACAGGATCTAGATATCTGTAACTAGATAGTAGATACAAATATAATCAAAAGTGTGCAGCAATTTCTGCCATTTTATAAAGAGATATATTGATCTCCTTTCTTATCATAGCATCTATAATCTATATGGAATTGGTAAAATTGCTGTTCTAACTTTATATTGTTCTAGAGTCTAGATCTAGTATTTCACATTTAGGACAGTAGCCTACAATTCCGTAGGATTGTTAAAATACCTTTAAATAGCTATGCACATTAAAACCAATCAAATGTTAATGAAGCTGCCTCTAGACTCTAGATCTAGATTAGATTTTTTGTAAACCACCAAATTCAGGAGATAAAAGTCAGAAAGGCAGAGGCTTTTATGAAAGAATTGGTGGTTAATCTCCCTCTAAGCATGACAAAGGGAATCAAACTGATGTGCCCTGACTCTAAAATTACAGAAAGTAGGCAGATCTAAAGCTACCATTACTTATGAAAGCCTAAATTCAAAGAAAGAAATCAGGGACACTAAAGGCTGAGTTTGTTTACAAAAGGAAAGCTTTTGCTTATGCAGAAAAAAAAAGCATTAAATTCTTGATTCCTTGTGCCCTCCTTCAAAACATGTTATCTAAAAAAATTTCAAGCATCAGAACCCAGAATAAAAAGCTTTATTTACAACAGAAATTCAGTTTGACTACAATTGACAACCGCAGCATAACTACTTTACAAAAACAATATGGATGAAACATTTGAACAACATTCACTCACGAAACACATACACATTCACAACCAGCGCTTTATGAGTTTGACTTCTATGTACTTCTTTGTGACAACAGCTGATCTTGTAACACTCTGACTGATAGTGGGATAAAGGAGTTTTAAAATCTTTCTGTATTAGTCCTAATGGAAAGGAGACGACCACTTTTTTCAGATCTTATGTAACAGTGGTTTAATGGGTGCAGGTTGTCTTTAATAATCTTGAGTGTTTTGGAAATGCATCTTTCTTGAAAAAGCTCTTCAGAGATGGTAGCTGTATTTGAGTGTTATACGATGCATTTTTAATAAGTCTATTAAGTCTATGTCTTTGTGCCAGTGAAGTATTACCATACCAGCAGGTGATGGCAAAGTTGATTAGACTGCTGATAGTTGCTGTGTAGAAAAGTTTGATTATTGTTTTGTCTATGTTAAATTTTCTTAGCTTTCTGAGATAGAAGAGTCGCTGGTGAATTTTCTTGTATATGTTTTGACAGTGTTCATTCCATTTAAGTTTGTAGTTGATAGTTGTACCTAGATATTTATATTCTTGTACTAGTTCTATGGAGCTTATATATTCAGAAAACTCAATAGAACAGCTTTTATATTAGAAACAAGTTCAATAACTAATAAGGATTATATGTCAGAAAACAAAACTAGTATTTTTTTTTATATTAGTAATTGTAGAGGATGTCAAAGATTTCATTGCTAACTCTGCAAAAAATGGTCAGAAAGAAGAAAATCTGAATTCTAAAAAAATGTGATTAAATATTTTCAGTGTCTGCATACCTTGTAAAGAAAAAGCCCATTAACAAAACTAGATGTCACTGATCAAACCAAGTAAACCATTGCATCTGGTTTAAGTCTAAATTCACTTTTGGCATAAAATCCCATCCTTTTGAATGAATTCTCTCTTGGTGCTATTATGGAATAAGGAATGAAACACTAGAGGCAACATGAAATAAAATCATTGTTAAGTCACAAGAGCGGCAACATTCTAAAATATTTTACAAAAGTCTATGACAAAGACTAAATGTGTAAATCTTTTATGCTGTGTTAATTTTTTGGATTGCTGCATTTCGTGTAATGTTACGTGCTTGAATGATTTTTAGTCTTTCATGAGTATATTTCTTTATATTAAGGAACATACACATTTGCACCTCAAAATGTGTCTGGGAATACACATTTCTATTTTGCCATGTAGGCATCTCTGCATGTGTGTTTTTTTTTGTTTATTTGTATTGAAAATATTACATTTGTTAGTCACTAGATGACATCGTCTTGAGTTCATATACTGTTTTGGCTGGAATTTCAGGATATTCTTGAGTCCACTTAGCTTTATGGCTCTATGGTGACATTAATTGGGCATTAAGTTTGTTCTTGTGCTAAACAAATGACAGTCACACAAGTTCAGTGTACATTTATATCTATCTTATTGCTAGAAAACTTTTTTTTTTTTTAAGCGCCAGCCTAGTCCCGATTGGAGCAAATCTGATCTTTTACGACTTTTAAGTTACTTTGAAGGAGAACTTCAGGCAAGAGATGTTGCTATAGCAACATTAAAGGTAAATTACTCATTTATGTGAATTTTTCAGTGTAAATTTTCCAGAAAACTATTTTGTAATTGTTTTGAGTACAATATTATTTTGACCTATATTTGTATGAGTACACCATACAATAGGATTTTGATTTGTGGTATACAATTTTGTAGGCAGAAAAAGCAAAACAACTACTATATCAAGCCAAATATGGACGTTTTGGTCTTGGGGATCCATTCATTGCACTTCAAAGAGATGCAGAAGGGAAGAATGACACTGGATTTGATGAAGCAGCTATTAAAAGTATGTACGATAATCAGTTGGCACAGTTGGAAAATTTAATTGCAACCCAAAGAAAAGCACAACTGAAAATGAGAGAACAATTAGGCAATTCTGAAAAACGATTTCATAAGGTACTTTTTTTTTTTTTTTTTTTTTGAGTTTATTAAAATTAGTTTCTTCTTATTATTATTGTAACTCTCTATTTAAAGCTTGATGATTTTGAATGAATTATTTTTGTTAACTAGAAACACAACACTTCAAAACCATATACAACGCCAGATTCATAAGTGAAATTTATTGAAACCCTCTGTTAACTTACTTGACACATAACATTACAACATTTACTACCTTGTCAAGGGAAATGATACCAGATACTCATATAAACAATGTCAACATTATTTTTATTTCTAAAGAAAAAAGCATGATTGAAATATTTACATTTTATTTTTAAAGTTATGTACTGAGTTAGAAGAGGAAAAACAGAAACATGCACAGGATACAGCTCAAGGCGATGATGTTACCTACATGCTAGAAAAAGAAAGAGAAAGACTAAAGGCAGAAGTAAGAATATAATGAACAAGAAAAAGATTAACAATACTTTTTTAAAAAGACAATCCCCCCTTTATACAACTTATTGAGCAATTGTTTTTCTCTTAATGACTAAGAATGCTAGATTAAAAAACAATGGAACACACATTTTTACCCCCTCCTGCTTCCCTGAGAAAGATTCTGGTTAAGCGAATTTATAGATCTATTAATATTCCAATGATAGGCCTTTAGATCTAGACTAAGAAGTCGATGCACAAAATTTAATTTATTTATTTATTAAACTCTTTAAGCATTGGAAAGAAAATACCAGAAGATGTATAGTTCAAGATAAATATTTTCGTTCTCTAGCCAAGTTTAAATTTATTTATTTTTTTAAAAATTTAAAACTTAGAATTGTCAAACTACAGTTTTCTCCATGTGGCTAATGAGCTAGTAATTCTTTTGTCAGCGCTATACATCAATTGTTACATTTATAGGAAAATTTGTCAGAGTTGTTTTTGAGATGAGCGTCCAGGTTCCACCCTCAGCTCCTTGAAGTTCTGAATTGAATAGAGGTATTTAAACATAATAATGGCAGGGATAATAATTAAAATACATGGGGAACTGTGAAAATAAAATGCAAATTATTAATCTGATAATTAGACTTAAAAAGGAATAGTTTATAAAAGGAAAATTAGGTTCCCTAATGATTATTTAACATTTTCTTTAACTTAGTAAAAAAGAAAAGCAAAATTTAATGAGCTTGACTAAAAATTGATGAGAAAAATCAGAATAGGATTTAGCCTTTGAAAATTGCAAACTGAAATTTCAACAATTTAAAAAAAAATGAAATAAAAGAAAATAACAAAGTCAAGATGATAGTGCTATCCCTTTTTAAGATCTAGATGCAGCTAACAAATGGACAGTCATACTACACAAAATATTCGCTATTTCCCTTTTGGTGAACCTCTAAAATCCATGTTATTATTAGCCACCTTTGATATATTTTTTATAGTCTGCATCAGCTGATTTCTGCTAGTAGTTTACACCCATCATTTCTTATAAATAACTAATAATATAATTAAAAACTGCATGTCATTATAAAAAAAAAAAAATTTAAACATTTTTTCTTTATTTTTACTAATTGATGTTTTGTTTAAACCGGTAAGGGTATACTTTCCTAAAAGAAATTTGATAGTGATAAAGTTTTATCCTTGGGACCTAACAGTTGCTTGGAAAATAGAACTGCTGTGTTGCATGAACATTCTGACCATAGATAATGTCCAGGCTCTCTTCTCAAACTCCAAAGTTATAGTTGAAGAGAACCTCCAGCTTTTCTTTTTGGTGACATTGAATAAAATAATGTGACAATTATACCAGAATTCTTGATAGGGGTAGGCAAAGTTCTAGTGATAATTTTATCACATGGTAAGATTTTAGAAATCCATAAAAGTTCTGTCCCCAGTGCCTGGCTTCATTGTTAAGAACAAAGCCTAAAAAGCAAGCGCAAAGTCCATGATACAAAAAAAACAACACATAATGGAATAAAAGAGGAACCCTACTCTTGAACTCTGCATTTGGAATGTCCTGATGTTCTGAACCCATCTCAATGTTAATCAAAGATTTAAGCAGTGCTAGAATATCCATATTAAAAAATGATTGAACCAACCAGGTTGAAGGTAACCATAGCTGCTTGCCAAAAATAAAATCATATTGAGAAATAAGAATTTTCTGGCAAGGCTACTTTCAAAGAAAGGAACATGGTGTTGGTTTTACAACCAAGAATATACTGTTGAATGGTGACCCGACAAAATAGCGCAAGACAAAATGGCGTGGACTTATATATGATGTGTTTAAAAGTATCGGATTATTTGCAATTTAATGTCCCGGGCAGCATTTTTGTTAATGTCTCTATCCTTTTCAATATTAATAGATCTGAAAGTATGCCATATTTGCAGAGAATGAGAGTACTTTAAATTCTATATCATTCCCCTTTTTCACCAATGTTTAACATGTATAACTAGCTTGTCACGTATTACAAATTGAATTCTACTTTTAAATGGCTTGCCTAGGGGAACGTGACAATAGAAAAAGCTGTTGTGTCACTTATCTTAAGTCTGAATTTAATCAAAGACTTACAATGAATAACAAAAAAAAAATGACACAAGAAATCGGAAGGTAAAATATCAACTTAATGTTTAATCATAATATAACTCAATACAAAATGGAAGGGTTGACCAAAACCCTTTTACAAAAATGGCATGTAAAAATATTACAATACAAGAGTTTGAAAATATAATTACAAATACAAGCAAGGCCTTGAAAAAGAAAAATCTTAACTTACACGATCAATTGGTATACCACGCACGGGTCACGCAATGTCTCCGCTATTCTGTCTCACGGCTGTCTCCGTATGTCTGTCTGTCAACGTTACACGGGCGGTCTTTATATAATATACCGCGCGTCGATATCAAGACAAATCTCGTAATTTCTAGAACAGAATAAGTCATCAACACCCAGATCTAGAACGCTCTTCAAAGAGACAGAAGAAAAAAAAAAACCACCCTCCTTTCAACCAGAGGTACACACATAGGTCAAGGACCGGTCACTGTCTGTGTGGCTTGACTCACCGTGAAAAATAAAATAAAAAAACTTATTACACAAGGGGCAGACAACCTACAGGTCAAGAAAAAAAAAAATAGTATCTAGGTAACAATGCCTAGATACGTAACACCTCCCTCCTAAAAATAAAAAGTTTACATTTCCACGAAATGGAAATCTTTTTAGAATAATTACAAAAATGATATTTACATTACAGAATGTATTTATCATGATATATATAAAAAAAAATATACATCAAAATACTTTTTACAATCTAGATAAGGCATCGGCGATAACATTTTCGCTGCCTTTTATGTGTTTAAGATCTAGGTTGTACTCTTGTAAAAATAAACTCCACCTGAGAAGTCGTTGATTCTTGCCAGACATTTTGTGGATAAATGTAAGGGGATTGTGGTCAGTAAATACAACCAGTGGCCATCTGGACCCACTGATATAAAAATCAAAGTGTTGTATAGAAAGAATCAACCCAAGACATTCTTTTTCCACAGTAGAATAATTTCTTTGATGTCTATTAAATTTCTTGGAAAAGAAACAAATAGGGTGCTCTACTTGGAAATTATCTTCTTGGTAAAGGACTGACCCAACACCTGTGTCACTGGCGTCAATAGCTAACCTAAAAGGTTTTCCGAAGTCAGGAGCCATCAAAATGGGGGAGCTAGATAATATCTGCTTAATTTGGTTAAAGGCTTTCTGACATTCATCCGTCCAAGTAAATCGGACGTTCTTTCTCAGGAGGTTTGTTAAAGGACTGGCAATGACAGAAAAATTTTCGCAAAACTTTCTATAATATCCAGACATTCCCAAAAATCTTCGGAGTTGTTTCCGATCAGCAGGAATAGGGAAAGCTTGGATAGCTTCTACTTTGGCCATTACAGGTTTCACCTGGCCTTGTCCTACAATATGGCCTAAGTATTGGATGGAAGCCTGGCAAAAATCACTCTTACTCAGGTTTACAGTAATTTTTGCATGTAAAAGTTTAGTAAAAAGACAATGCAGTTGTTTACAATGGCTAGAAAAATCTTGGCTAAAAATTACTACATCGTCTATGTATGCGTGGCAATTCTCCATGTCAGCAAGCAGGGCATTTATCATTCTCTGGAAAGTGGCAGGAGCATTCTTCATGCCAAATGGCATCACTTTGTATTGGTACAGACCATCAGGGGTGACAAAGGCGGAGATTTCCTTTGCCCTATCAGTCAGGGGAACCTGCCAATAACCTGAAAGTAGGTCTATTTTGGTGATGTACTTAGCGTCACCAATACGATCTATGAGATCGTCTATCCTAGGGATAGGAAACGAATCGGTCTTTGTTACAGCATTTACCTTACGGTAGTCTGTACAAAAACGATAAGTCTTGTCCTGTTTAGGTATCAAGACACATGGGGAGCTCCAGCTACTGGAACTTGGTTCAATGAGGTCATTTTCAAGCATATACTTGATTTCTGACCTAAGTATGGCAAGTTTTTCAGGGTTAACCCTGTAAGGATGCTGCTTGACTGGAGTAGCCTCGCCAACATCTACATCATGCATTATAACATTAGTCTGTTTTGGTACATCAGAAAAAATGTCATTAAATTCATTAATGAGTTTCATGATAACTGGCCTTTCTGTCGAAGACAGATGAGACAGTTTTACATCCAAATTCTGTAATACAAAAGAATTAGGTATTTTGTATTGTCCAAATTTCTCCTTTACAATATCATCATCAATAGGAGAAACATGGCTATTTGAACAACTTTTGACTGTATTTAAAACACAATTACTCTTCTCTGAGTGATCTGGCCGAGATACATAAGGCTTCAGCATGTTTATATGACATAGCTGAGTCTTTTTCCTACGGTCAGGAGTTTTGATTGTGTAATTGAGGTCACTAATTTTGGTCTCAATTTCATAGGGACCAAAATATCTGGCTTGCAAGGGTTGACCTGGTATGGGCAAAAATACAAGCACCTTATCCCCGGGAGAAAATTCTCTAACACGGGCCTTTCTATCATACCAGCGTTTCATACTGGATTGGGTGTTTTGTAAGTTATTTTTGGCCAGAACACAAGCATCATAAAGTCTAGTTTTAAACTTAATTACATAGTCTAAAAGTCCTTCAGTGGCTGTTGGTGACAACAAAGTCTCTTTTATACATTTCAAGGGACCGCGCACCGAATGGCCAAAGACTAAGTCAAAAGGGCTGAATCCCAACGATTCCTGGACGGATTCACGGGTTGCAAACAGCAGCATGTGGATTCCTTCGTCCCAGTCTTTTTCGTGCTCAAAGCAATAGGTTCGGATCATGTTCTTGAGAGTCTGATGGAATCGCTCAAGAGCGCCTTGCGACTCGGCATGATACGCACTCGACATGCAGTGTTTGATGCCCAACTGAGTCATGACTTGCTTGAAAAGATTGGCCGTGAAATTCGTTCCTTGGTCCGATTGGATGGACTTTGGTAGACCAAATAGAGTAAAGAACTTGATTAAGGCCTTTACAATGTTTGATGCTTTTATGTTCCTAAGAGGAATAGCCTCAGGAAAATGAGTTGAAGCACACATAATGGTCAACAGGTATTGGTTGCCAGCTTTTGTCCTTGGGAGAGGACCAACACAGTCAATAAGTACTCTGCTGAAAGGTTCTTCAAAGGCTGGAATCGGCTTCAGAGGAGCAACAGGGATCTTTTGATTTGGCTTGCCAACCATCTGACAGGCATGACAGGATCGGCAGTACTGGATGACATCTTTCTTCAAACGTGGCCAGAAGAAGTGTGACATAATCTTGTGGTATGTCTTGTGGATGCCGAGATGACCTGACATTGGTGTGTCATGAGCCAGATTCATGATGTACGCTCGGTATCTTTCTGGTAACACGATTTGATGGCATATTCTCCATTCTTCTTCGTTGGATGCGTCTGGAGGTTTCCATTTCCTGAAGAGCATATCATCTTGGATGTAGTAGCACGTTGATGCTAGCTCTGCCTCTTGTGATGTCATTGCGGTTTCTCGGAGTTTGGCGAGCTCTGGATCCTTCTTTTGGTCCTCAATCAACTGTTTTCGAGTTGATGCCGGCTTTTCAGAATTTGGCGTTGGTTCTTCTTCAAGAGAAGCAAAGAATGTGGTGCTCAAGTCCACATCATCGTGGTTACTGTTGGCCTTGATAACGTTCTCTTCTTGAGATGCTTTCAACCTCATTGCCCTTGTTACTGCACACGCTGGATATAACTCTAGGTCTTCCTCGGGTGTGGCAGATAAGTCGGGTGTTAGAGTGACGATGGGTTCGGCTATCACCTTTCCACCTGCTAAGTCATTGCCTAACAGCAACGAGATGCCTTCCAATGGTAATGTTGGTCGGACACCTACAACAACCGGTCCAGTAATGAGATTTGACTTTATGTCGATTAGATGTAGAGGCACATCTATACATCCAAGCTCTACGCCTCGTAACAGGATGCTCTTCCCAGTCGATGATGATTTTGACAAGGGCAAGATACCCTCTAAAAGTAGCGATTGTGAGGCACCTGTGTCTCTCAAAATGGTGATAGGTCGTAGACTTGTAGAATCACCGGGTAGTGATACGAATCCTTCCGAAATGAAAGGCTTAAAATCCTCTAATAAAACATCAATTTTGGTTGATGCAGACTGGACTTGGGTCGAACTCTCGCTGGAGTCATTGACATCTCTAGGAGACGCAGTGGAGAAACTCTTTCTTGAGTCAGTAGAACATCTTTTGGATGTATTTGGAGAACTCTTGATGGAGTCATTGGAACATCGGGGTGATGTCTTATGGGAACTCTTGATAGAGTCATGGGAACATCGGGATGATGTATTATGGGAACTCTGGATAGAGTCATTGGAACATCGGGGTGATGTATTATGGGAACTCTGGATAGAGTCATTGGAATATCGGGGTGATGTATTATGGGAACTCTGGATAGAGTCATTGGAACATCGGCTTGATGTATTTGAAAAACTCTTGTTTGAGTCATTAGAACATCGGCTTGATGTATTTGAAAAACTCTTGTTTGAGTCATTAGAACATCGTGGAGACATTTTCGGAGAGTCTTGTACAGTCAATACATTTGAAACAGGTGGTGTCGAGGTATTCTTGATATGACTTGATGATGAGGGAGTAAACCTCGACGACCACTGTACTGTGCAAGCGCTGACTTTTGAAGGAGCTTTTTCGTTTCTCTTCCTCAATTTCCAGCAATCGTCAATTTTATGGCCTTCTCGTTTGCAGTAGGAACAAGTAGCTTTACTTGTAGTAGGTTTTCTGTCATTTGTACTGCTGTTCTTGATGGAGTTGCTAGCAGTGGACTCAGGCTGTTTGACTTGTTTTGGCTTGACATCCGTCGTATACTTGGCAAATTGATGTGATATTATATAATCGTCTGCCAACACTGCAGCCTTGTGCACATCTTCCTCGCCACGATCAGCTATATGCGTACGGACGTCCAGCCGCACACAACTCTTGAACTCTTCCATCAGCATTAGGTTCTTGAATTTTGCAAAGTCGGTGCCGATTTCCCTGGAAGTGAGCCATTTCTCAAAGCGTCGCTCCTTTTCCCGCAGGAATTCTACATGGGTTTGGCCATCCGATTTGCGACAATCCCTGAACTGCTTTCGGTAAGCTTCCGGAACAAGTTCATATGCCTTAAGAATTAAGGCCTTAACAACATTATAATCTTTTTGTTGTTCAATGGTCAAAGAACAAAATACCTCTGCAGCTCTACCAGTCAAAACTGTTTGCAGCAAAGTGGGCCACAAAGTTTCAGGTACATTAAAATTTTTCACAGCAAGTTCAAATTGTGGAAAATAATTGTCAATTGTGGCTTCATTAAAGCGTGGAATTATTTTCAAAAATTTTATTGCTTCAGCAGTATGACTGGCAGGGGAAGAATCTGGTCTTACATTAGCAGCTAACTCTAATTTTTTAAACTCTATTTCTATTTCTTTCTGCTCTCTAGCCGCTGCAAGCTCTAATTCTTTTTGTTTAATTTCCTTCTCTTTTAAAGCTAACTGGGCTTCTATTTCCATTTGTTTTAATTTTATCTGAAGTTCTAAATCTGATTTACCCTCATCGGGTCTAAGGGTTTCTAAAAGGTCCTCAGAAAACACTTCCTCGTCTACATAATGGATTACAATGTTATCTCTGATTTCTTGTTTAAGGGCATTTGATTTTATTTTTAACCCTAAATGTTTAGAAATAAGGACCAGTTCCTTCCTAGTAAAAGCATCAAGCTCTTTCACAGAGGGATTTGCAAGAAAAACCTGAATATCCATGACTAACTAACAACTATTACAAGCAAAAAATGTATACAATGTAAATATACAGTACAAAATCAGTACAACAAAAAACCTTAAGAGAGTTTGGTCAATACTATTGATACTTTACTTCCGACTCTTTGACACACAAAAAAAAATTTTTTTGTTAAAGTCAACTTCGCCTTTACAAAATTACTCAAGTAAGACGAAAATAGGTTCAGAAAAATATCCGGGACGAAAGCCCTCAAACTTCTTTTGTCACGTATTACAAATTGAATTCTACTTTTAAATGGCTTGCCTAGGGGAACGTGACAATAGAAAAAGCTGTTGTGTCACTTATCTTAAGTCTGAATTTAATCAAAGACTTACAATGAATAACAAAAAAAAAATGACACAAGAAATCGGAAGGTAAAATATCAACTTAATGTTTAATCATAATATAACTCAATACAAAATGGAAGGGTTGACCAAAACCCTTTTACAAAAATGGCATGTAAAAATATTACAATACAAGAGTTTGAAAATATAATTACAAATACAAGCAAGGCCTTGAAAAAGAAAAATCTTAACTTACACGATCAATTGGTATACCACGCACGGGTCACGCAATGTCTCCGCTATTCTGTCTCACGGCTGTCTCCGTATGTCTGTCTGTCAACGTTACACGGGCGGTCTTTATATAATATACCGCGCGTCGATATCAAGACAAATCTCGTAATTTCTAGAACAGAATAAGTCATCAACACCCAGATCTAGAACGCTCTTCAAAGAGACAGAAGAAAAAAAAAAACCACCCTCCTTTCAACCAGAGGTACACACATAGGTCAAGGACCGGTCACTGTCTGTGTGGCTTGACTCACCGTGAAAAATAAAATAAAAAAACTTATTACACAAGGGGCAGACAACCTACAGGTCAAGAAAAAAAAAAATAGTATCTAGGTAACAATGCCTAGATAAGTAACAAGCTTAAAATAGAATTTTGAAATGTGGTGATCCTGTTCAAGGATTAGATATATAATGATGTGTGTCTTACAGTGTGTTATCATCATTGTGTATACAGTATATTTGTACATAATATTATCTCCGCTTCTAGGAATACTTGTTCTGATTTAATACCTACCCCAGAACATCTCACTCTATAGAGAACCTTTGAAGTAGCCAACGTCATGGAAACATTTTTATCACAAAATAGCAAAGAAATAGCAGCATATAAAGACAAGATAGACACAATTTTGATGGCTCCACACCCTGGCGTTGTTTTGAAAAACATTGCAGCTAAAAATGTACGCATGTTTGAAAAAATGCTGTTAGCCTTTTCAATTGTTTCACCTGCCTTTGAAGAATTAAATGAAGATCGACCAGATGTTGTAGGGAATTTGAATGACTATTGGGAGGACAACTATATTGGTAGCTAGAGAAAGTTTGTGTGTGTGTGTATAAATCTGACAATTATCTTTGCCTGTTTTCAAAGTACACTTTGGGAATGTAAATAAATGATATATTTTGAGATTATTCATTTTAGCTTATTATAATTTTTGCTTACTGTTTGCATATTTATGTTTTAAAATAACTGAATGACTGAAAAATAATGATAACATTAAAACACACAAATATTTGCTCCATTCATATTTTATAATATGTAAAAAATTTCTTTCAAAATGACCAACACATATTTTTTCAGCGGTATTTTGTTTGTGCTATTTTGTCGGCTGTATTTTATTTTGCGGTATTTTGTCGGGGTACCCTGTTGAATACAATGGAACTAACAGCATTGGATGGAAATACTTCTATTACGGTATATGTTGTAGGACTTTGATAAATGCTAATTCTTCCATACTAAGTTCTACGCTACAGTCCATATTTTCTGTCCGTCATCGGAAGTATTCCATATACAAACTGGGTTTTTATCTTAGAAATCTGATAACACTTGAAACAGCTTGGTTGGAGATTTTGTTGTTTTGAAAATAGATCAAATTTGACAAAGGTTACTAAGTTCTGTTCCTTAGACTCCTTTTGTATCAATAACACCTACTTCAAAACAAAGGACTGGCACCAGTTGGAGCTTTTTATGTATATATGGTTACTACACACTGATCACTCCTTGGTATGCTTTAAGATTAATTTGATGCCCAAAGGACCCACCAAACCAATATATATAAACTAAGCATCCTGCATCAGTGTGAGCAAGATAAGCCAACCAGATCTTCAGATGCAGTTTGCTTCTTTCAAATGCAAACCATGTTTGTGCCAAATGTCCTTAATGAGATTGATAAAATTATAAATCAGATTTACATGACCTGTCCTCAAAGAAAAAGGGGACACAACAATTGTATTCAAAACAGCCTATAAATCCAGTCTGTACACTGAAGAACCTTGGAACAGAAAACAGCACAGCATTGTGTCAATGAGCACTTGGTTAAACTACAGTATTCTTTGTGTTCATTTAGGGTTGAGCTTTCTTCTTCTTATGACGTTTGACTAAAGAAAAGGATATTACCCAGAGGTCAGGAATTGGCTCAGAGTTGACTTTCTTCATTGACTCCTCTGTCCAGAGGTCTGCCATCAAATAGATGATCTATTAATTACATTTGACCTGTTTATTGTGTGGCATGGCTTCTTGAAAATGCAGATGTTCCCTTTTTCCAGTTAAGCTTGATGCAATATTCACAAAATTACTCCATATTGCTACAACTTACCACCACTAACTGTGAGAAGGCCACCACCAGAATGTGCAAATCCTTATGAAGAATGGCGGTGGTTCAGACAGTTCATTGAAGCTTTCTTACATCCTCTCCTCATGCAGTGCTAGTTTGTTAGAATATGCTGTGGAAGCCCATTGGAGGAAATGTTCCTTTTCTCTGTTAGCCTGTTTTGTCTCCCTTAGCCTGTTTTGTCTCCCTTAGCCTATTTTGTCTCCCTTAATGATGTTTCTTCAATGGTGGCTGACTAAGAGCATCCAGCAAGTAATTCATAAAAGTAACATTAAAGAGCAAGTACCACAATACTAAAAAGAGTGGCTTAGAACTATCAAAAACAAGTCAGCACCTTGACTGGTAAAACTAGCACAGACAAGGAGTTGGACTGGTGGCTTAAAAACTTTTTACAAGCTATAAACATTACAAGGTTACAGCTGCTTCTTCCTCTTTGTCACCATTGAAGTTCACCATGAAAGCTCTAGACTTTAGCCTTAAAAACTCAACAAAGACATGAATTATATGGCAGTTGGAAAAGCTCTTGGCAACATTGATATTCCCCCAGGCAAGACAATATTAATGCTTCATACACCTGCTGCTTTAAAGGCAACGAGGAAGGAGTTTAAGGATTTAGGAATAGTGTCTATGCAAGCACAAATCTGACAGAAATGACTGCAATATGTTTTGTGTTATCTCCCCACTTATTTTATGTCCTAATTCTAAATTTAGCTTTCACTAATTAACTATGGATATGATTTTCTCACTAAAAAGAAAAATGAACATCAATCTTTCCAAAGTTTTCAGCCTGGTGTATAGAAATTATCTGTTTGATACTCAGGACAAAATAGGCTGCCCACCCTTGCTACAGAGAATAGTCGAGTCCTTTTACATTTACATAATGGGATAGCTGAGAGAGTTTTAATCTATGCATCTCTAACATGGGTGTAGATTGGCACAAGCACTCGTTAAGAAAATTTTTTCAAGGCTTATCCATTTAGGATTTGGCGAGAACACAGATGGTATTCACCTCTGCTCCAGATTTGATAGAAAATTGCTCACTATCTCTAGATTAATGACAAAAACAAAAGTTTGAACTGTCAGAGGCATGCTTTTTGCAGACAATGAAACCACAGACTAATGCCCCAATTTTTTTATCACTGCAAATATAAATGGCTAAAAGGGTGAAAAAGACTAGCTTGATACCTGATGTCTTCCCTACCACCCACCATCCTTATTGATGAACACCTGCTGTATATTGTAAGTGAGGTCTGCTACCTGGCATCAACAAGCCAAGATGATTCATCCCTAGAATTCAATGTTATAAGCCTTAGAGTCTCACCCCTTTTTTGGGGGGCCAATAGGTTTCTTTTCTAGAAAAAAGTTTTTAAACATGCACTAATGTTTTCCAGTATAGATATTTAATGAACTAAATTTCTGAAATAAATGAATTTACTTGATTTTACATTACTTACAGTATATATTGATATAATATTTTCATGTTTCGATTGGTACCATCAATGTGATAAAAAAATAGACCCAGGCTAAAGCCATTGGATATGATATGGCAAAAATCAAGGAATTTTAGATTAGAAATTCTTTTTTAGATTAACTCTCAGAATGACACTGGAATATTTTTTCTTAATAAAAAAAAATGTTTTAAAACATGGCTTAATAAATTTACTTTTATAATGTAAATATTATTTCTCAGTTTTGACTAAAAAATGTATTAAACTTACTAAAATATCTAAGTATGTTTGTAAATGGAATAGCAACAATGTTTTGCATTTTCCCTAAGTTTAATTACTTAAAATTTTTAGATTGATTTTGAGAAAAGTCAAAACAAAAAGCTAGAGAAAGATTTGAAGAAAGCATTGGCCAGCTTAGAAGAGGAGAAAGCAAATGCTGCCAGACATAAACAAGTGGCAATTATGCTGATTAAGGTACTTGAAAAGTTTTAATTCGCCTTTGTTGTAGTTTATTGTAGTTTGCATATATATGTTTATGTGGCGGGTCTATAAATTGTACTTGTAAGTCTTCAATTAAACTAATTTGAAATGTCATTAAAAATCTGAATTATAAAAAAACAACACTTATATTATTTTGCAGCAAGAATTTTTTTTTTACTTTGTTATCTTATTTCAATCACAATTTCCATGATGTTATAAGATGCACCCCCATATAGATAATCCAGTGTCTCATGTAGGTGTATGTTTAATGTCAATTACTAACAAATTTAAATCCTTTTTTTTTTTTGCTACATATCAACTCACTCTGTCTGTTAAAAAATTTGTACACATTATTTCTCCTACACCCAACCTTGGATTAAGTTGAACTTTTGCACAATTATTTCTTGTACCTGACAAACCAGGAATCAATAAAAAATAATTAATCAATTTAGTTAATTAATTAATTATTTTGTTTGTTATAGAATAAGGGAAAGAAATTGTACTTGACTAATGACTGAATTAGCCCCCATTATACTTTGTAGGTTGCCACTTTAAAGTTTGAAGCCAACAATAGATAACTTTAAAACCTTCTTTTTTCATAAGTGTTTAACTGACAGAGTGGTTATTGTATTGGCTTGAGGAGGCTTTAGACCACGAGATCAAATTTAGGTTGTTCACCTTTTTTTTTAATAAATGCATTTAAAAAGCGATTACCTAGATACCCCTTTCTTTTTCCCCCTACCCCTTTCCAAGTTGTGCAGACGATAGGATCGTAGCGCTTTGGGAAAGCTGTAAACATGAAATTGTGCTTAAAAAACAATTGGTAAAAATATTTATAATCGCAAAGATTTATTATTGTTAGTCTAGGTCTTAAACAAATTTAATTACATGACTGATTCAAACTAGTTGATACTATTACTTTTTGTTTTTTTAAAAAAGTTTTTAATATTTTTATTGTTAGTTAAAATAAACTTTTTTTGATATTATAAAATATCTATTCAGTGGCCTCCTTCAGTCGTGAAATAACTATGGTTCATCTCAAACACTTTTTCATATGGCTGTGGAGCCCTATTTTGGAGAGACACTTCCCATCCACATATATTGCATGTTTAGGTGGCTTTCGTTTGGTGGTAGAGGAGCTGGCCATTTTTCGTGTGGCATGCTTTTCTTCAAGAATCAAGGCCCATGTTTTCTCACTTTCTATAGCTTTCTTGGTCACCGTCTCTCTCCAATTAGTGCGGTCTAAGGCTATGTCTTCCCAATGGTCAGTATCAATGTTCACTGATTTAAAATCCCTTTTTATCATATCACTGTAATGGGGTGGGGGCGACCAGTTTTTCTTGAGCCAGACGCAAGTTGCCCGTACAGAATGATTTTTGGGATGCGATTGTCTTCCATCCGGCGAACATGTCCGAGCCAGCGCAGGCAGCGTTGCCTTAGAACCGTAAAGATGCTTGGAAGGCTCGTTCTCTGTATTACACACTTTTTCTTTCCATGTTATTTTTAATATCCTTCGAAGGCATCGCAAGTGGAATGAGTTTAGTTTTCTCTCTTGTTTTTTGTAGGTTATCCACAACTTCCTGCCCGTAGTGTGCTAAGAATGCATGCTTTGTAGACCTCCATCTTTGGTCGCTGTGGTGAGCTTCTGGTTTTCCCAAACTCTTTGTCAGAGTCTAGCGAAGGCTGATGCGCCTTTCCTATGCGTTTTTTTATCTCTTGTAGATCCAAGGTAGCCGAATTCGTTTACGGCATCTAGCTTGTTATCGTCAATGAGCATGGACGGTTGTGCTGTAGCAGGTAGTCCATTAATATTAGTTTTCTTTGTGCAAATGGTTAGGCCATACTCTTTGCAAGCCTTAGAGAAGCAGGACATTAGTGACTGAAGCTCCTCTTGTGAGTGTGCCACTACCGCTGCGTCGTCCGCGAAGAGCATATCTCTTATGAGGGTGGTTCTGGTTTTAGTTTTGGCCTTCAGTCTGGCAATATTTAGAAGTTTGTCATCAAATCTGGAATGAAGATATATGCCTTCGGTGGATTTGTCAAACGCATGGTGAATTAGCATTGAAAAGAGTATTCCAGAGAGGTTTGGGGCCAGGACACCGCTGTTTATACTGAAACTTTCGGAGCAGGCACTGTTGAATCGCACTGTACCCATCATATTTTGGTGGAAAGAGATAATAGTATTTAGCAGCTTGGGTGGACAGCCTATTAACTAAGATTTTAAAAAGGCCTTCTCTGCTGACTTGATCAAAGGCCTTTGTCAGGTCCATGAATGCAATGTACAAAGGCTTTCTTTGCTCTCTGCACTTTTCATGAAGTTGAGTGATGGAGAACATCATGTCAATTGTGGATCTCCCTGAGCGAAAGCCGCACTGTGATTCTGGATAGACTTGATCAGCAAGTTTTTGTAGCCTGGGAAGTATCACTCGAGCAAAGACTTTGCCTGCAATGCTTAGGAGAGAGATTCCCCTATAGTTGTTGCAGTTGCTTATGTCACCTGTTCTTGTACAGGGTGATGATCTTTGCTTCCCGCAGATCATGTGGCACAGCACCATCTTGCCAATATTTGCAGAGCAGTTCATGTAGAGGTTGGCTTAGGGTAGTTTTGCATTGTTTCAGAAGAACTGGGGGGATGCTCTCACATCCAGGGGCTTTGCCGGCAGCCATGTTGTCTATGGCTTTGTTGAGTTAATATGGTGGGTACTTTGTCTACTAGTTCATTCATTGTGGGTAATTGGTTGATAGCGTTAAGGGCTGAGGCAGAGACTGAGCTTGTTGTGGCGTAGAGTTCGGAGTAATGTTCTGTGCATTTGTTCACTCTTGTCTGTGATAATTTCCCCAGTAGTTGATATGAGAGGGGCTGACTTGTTTTGGGCAGGTCCAAGAGCCTTTTTGATTCCTCTTATGTTGCCTGCTTGAGCTTGGGCTGAGTGTGCTGAATATTCTCACTGAGCTCTAGCCAGTATTCATTGGCACAGATCCATGCTGTCCTCTGCACAGTGGCTCTAGCTTCTTTCAGAGTTAACAGATTGCATTGGGTAGGTTTTGCCTTGTATGTAGCGAGTGCATCTCTCTTTGCTCTGATGACAGGTGCTAGTATGGTTGATTTAGAGTCGAACCAATCGTTTGGCTTTGTAAGTTTTCTTCCAAAGATGTCCAGAGAAGTATGCTGGATTTGAGGTGTTCCCATTTTTCTGTTGCTGTATTTCCAGAAGCACTTTTGTAGTCACATTCAAAAGATTCCGCAAACTGTTTCTGGACATCAGGGTGGCACATCTTGCTTACATCCAATTGTGGTCTTCCAATCTGCTTGGTATGGTGGATTTTTTTATGGAGAAGATTGATCTTACAACATACCAAGGAGTGATCTGTGTCACAGTCTGCACTGTGGTAGGACCTGGTAAGCTTGACAGATTTTAAGCACCATGATTAGATCTAGTTAGTGCTAGTGTTTGGAGCGAGGGTGCCGCCAAGATACTCTGTGCTGTGGATTAGTCTTGAAATAGGTATAAGTGACACAGAGGGAGTTTAGTGAGCAAACCTCCAGGAGCCTTTGTCCATTTTCATTTACTTTTCCGACACCAAAGCACCCAATACAGCTGTCCCATGCAGAGGTTCAGATCCAACTTGTGTATTGAGGTCGCAGAGGATGATAACCTGTTCCGTATTTGGGATCTCTCTTAGAGCAGACGAAAGGTTGTGTTAGAACATGTCTTTGGCTTCTGGTGTGGAACTCAAAGTAGGAGCATAGGCACTTATCAAAGCTACGTGTCCAATAGATGTGTTAAGGGCCTAGTGATAGGAGTCTTTCTGAACCAACGCCGTGTCCCCTTAATTCACTTTCGGCTTCACCTTGCCAGAAAAAGGTGTAGTCTTTTTCACTGACTGAACCAGAGTCAGCTAAAGGAGTTTCCTGGAGAGCAGCAATGTCTACTTTGAGCCTGGACATTTCATCATTTATTATTGTGGATTTTCTGGTATCTGGTAAGTTTACATTAACTCTAGTTTGTAAAGTACGCACATTCCAAGTGCCCAGTTTAAGAGTGGAGCTCCTTTTTTTTTTCTTCATGTCGACTGGTACATTGGCTTTGTGCCTGCTTTTCAGATTTTGTCCTATCCTTGTGTACCCAAACGAGGAAGACAGGCATGACGGGGGGCTGCCCAGCTTAAGGCTGGCAGTAGCTATCCATTGGGATCCTAGGATGCCTCCCACTGACGAAAGTGGCCCCTGGCACTCTGCTCTATGTCAATTGAGTATTTGAGCTTATAGACGGTAACTGCCACTTCCCGTGTTTTGCTGACGCCAAAGGCTTTGAGTAAGTGAGATGAAAGCCTGGGCATTGTCTATGGTCGGAACGATGTCACCCACACAGCAGTTCCCCCCTCTCCGCACAGCTGGTGAGACTAAAGGAACGGAATATTCGATACAGTTTGGGATCAGTAGCGCAGCAGGCTCTACCAGTCTGTAGTACAGTGTGCAGCAATCTGCCTAATGGTCACCAGCTCCTGATTTTTCCTCAGGGTTGTCTCCTGAAGCCTTTACCGTAACTATAGACTTTTCATGTTGGTATAATATTATTTAAAACATATTTAAATACACTATGTTAATAGAATTTTTAATTCAACCACTGAGTATCCAAATATGTATCCTCTTTTATCAGCATGTTCTTGTTCAAGCTCCACCTGTACACTTAAAAAATTACATTATTCTCAAAAAAATTTCTACTCAGATTAAGCAATTACATCATTCCGAAAATTTTATAAATTTTCACCTCATAACATATGACTTTTATTTTTTTTTCAATTTTGTTACTAGTCATCTTAGTACACGTCATCTGTCTTCTCTTACTTACTTATTACTTACTAAATGTATGTTCATTGGCAATGAATTGTCCTTGCTTGTTTCTAAAAAGTGAGTTACATACTAGTTTTTGGTTGTTTTGTATCTCTCATGGTTTGATACTAGTTTTTGGTTGTTTTGTATCTCTCATGGTTTGATACTATTTTTTGGTTGTTTTTTATCTTTCTTACAATGATCTGATTATAATAGTGATTTGGGCTTTTATTTTATCAATACTTGTAAATATAATGTTTTTTTTTTTCATAATTTTTATTTTTAGCATTCCCAAGAGTTTTGAGTTTTTTAATTTTAGATTCATTAAATTTGATGACACATTATTTTTTTCAATGGTAATATTTTTTTCTATATTCTTATTACAGGAACGTAAAAATTTAATTGAACGCATAGTTGCTGAAAACCATCTGCGTGATGAGATGGAAAATGCCTTAACAGATGGAAAATCTAAAATTCAGAGTATGGCAGAAGGCTTGGCTCAAGAAAGTAAAAAATCTCTGAAAATGGAAGTTGCCTTGGATAAACAAAGCTGTAAATTTGATACTGAAAGAGAAGCTTTAAGACTTAGATTGCAGGAAGAAGAGAAACAGACCAACATGTTGCGAGCAGAAGTTGCTTGCCTTTCTAAACAATTAGAGAGTTTACAATTGCAGGTTCGCAACAGTACTTCATCACCAATAGCTTCACAGTTAAGATCAAGTGTATCACCAGCCAGAACTACCAATTCTTCTTCTGCTAGATCCACAGCCTTGACCGGAGGGGTTTTATCTGCTTCTGCTGGGCTAGCATCTCAATCTGTAAGTTCAGGTCCTAATACTCCTCCTCCCCAGGGTTACAGTCCACAGCCATCCTCCGTAGCATCAAGTGTGAGACCTGGTGCTAATCTTTATCCAACCCATGGTCTTACTAAGGTGTATACATCTCCACCAGGATCTAAAGGAGCTGAAGGGATTAGAATGAATTCCAGTTCACCAGAAAAAGAAACATACAAACCAGATGTTTCTCTTGTTGGAAATGTTATACGAAGAAATACTGGGCAAGTAGGTATGCGTTTAGGTACAGTTGGTACAACGGAAAGATTAGAAGTTGATGTAGGATCGGGATCAAGAATGGTAAATATTTTACCTAGTTCTTCAGTAACAACACATGGTGCAGGGAAGATTTCATTTCATGTTGCAAGCAGTGGATCACAAAATTCTGGTCAAACTCCAATGAGAAAGACAGCTGCTTTTAGTCCAACTAACACATCTGCAGTAGGAAGAGGGGTACCACCACCTTTACCCCCAAATAAGCCAAATTTTGTCTCACCTTCTTCAAGCACTAGCAAACCTTGTCCTCCTCCTAAAGTGTCTGTACTCCAAACTTCTGGACAGGATCATCATTACTCCAGCCCAGCAGGTAAAACCACTGCTCAACAGTCTCAGCGTTCAGTTCAGATTCCTGTCACAGTAGTAGGTGGATCCAACCAGCCATCACCATCTGGTTCAGTAGCCAGTGTTCGTACACAGGTCAGAGAAACATCTCCATCAGCGGTGAGGAAATCATCACAGGTTTGTGTCAATGCCAAATGACTGCTTGCTCATAAATGTTAAGATGCACAAGAAAAGTCTACACATGAACAACACTACTAACAGCACTCTCTCATTCTTTTATCATCAGACATTCAATAGATAATTAGAAACCCTTTATTTTATTTTTCCTGTACTCAAAAAAAAGAATCTATTGCATATTTCAGTACAATTCCTTTCTAAAAGGAATAAAACAGCTTTTGTGAAATCTTTTTTTTTAAAGAAATCCTTTGGCTCGAACGGACTGTTCCTATCTCAACCAATGGCTGTGGTACTGGAAAATTAGTTAAGGAAATAGAAAATTAATTGCATTTCTGAACCTTTGTACTGAATAATTTGTATAGATCTTACTTGCACAGTTGTGTCATTTTTTTTTACCATCAATTTATGGATTTAGAACAAAGTTTTGTTTAAAATAAATATTAATTGCACTTGTGTGTTACAAATATTTTTTAAAGCATGTTATTTTATTTTTTTATATACTTTAAAGCATGAACTTTTACTATTGGGAAACCAAGTTTATATTTATGATGTAATTTTATTTTATGTGCAATTTGTTTAAATTTTAAGATATTCTAGAACTGTTTTTATAACCACAAGTATCTAGTATTTGGCCTTTTTGTGCTGCCATTTTGACTGCAACTGTTTTGGCACTGGATATAGCAGCAATAATTATAAAAAAAACAACTTTTAGTGCTGCCTTTAAAGAAAAATGTATGTAAAGATTTTAAAAAATAAATGTTGAATTTGATATTAAAAATAAATCAATGGCCTGAACTTAAGAATGATCCATCACTTTTTCTTGACCTTTATGCATCTATTCATATTTTCACATGATGTTGTCATCACCTCAGAAGAAATATAAGTATAGCATTTAAAATATAAATTACTGGTACCTGCATGCTTTTTTTTTTTTACAAAACGTTTTCAGCTAATGAGATGAGGTAGTTAATGTATAAGATTGAATCCTGGATCTTGTGTCAAAGTAGCAGGATCCATGTTGAAACATAGTAAGAGGCAGTAAAATTATTAAAATTCAATTGCATTGTGATAGCTATGAAGTGTAATGAACTTTCACTACATCTCCAGATTATAAGTTTTAAAAAAAGGTGGATAATCTCTATTATAGGCATGCCAACTATGATACATATAGTTAACCCTCAACTAAACATGTTTGATCTTATTTGGTTGTAATGAAAATGTTTCAGTTTCAGCAAGGTAAAGCACAAAGCACATCCTGATATTGTTACAACTTTAGTATCAATCATTCAGAGAAATTCTTATTATTAGCAATGCAAACTTACAAAAAAGCTTACAACTTATCTTCCATGTTTTTTCTATGTCCATTCAACCAATGGTGCTGATCAACTAGTGACTTCTTCACTTAGAATAACAATCAGAAAAAGGGCTGTTATAACTTCAAATATCCCATCTGTCATTTTAAATAGCTCTCTGCCAAAAACTTGAACAGTGCATGTGAAATTTTACAAAAAAAAACCCACTATAGTTTGTTAGAGAAGACAAAGAATGAGATAAAAAACAAAAACCATTACAATAATAGAGGTGAAGAATCTGAAGCTCAATATAAATGAACAAAAATGTAAACAACATCAGTACCCATAGAATATAAGTTTACAAAAAGTTTATAAAAGAGAACTCAATGCAATTATAAGAGCCTTCTTCATCCAAAACATACACACATCTAAAATATATATATGTAAAGTGCCTAATAGTTTCCTGCAAAGTTCCAGTGCTAAAATGTCCAGCACCAAAACAGCTGCATCAAAATGATTTGCTTGAGCATGTCATCCCTAGAAGTCATGTTCACTACTACATGCAGTACATGTTTAGTCTTGGAAACAATCTTTTTTAGTGAATGGCATTTACAAATATGTCTAGTTTTGAATATATTAAGTGCAGGTCGTCAAGTCTGTTTATCTATTTTAATGAATCTCTTACTGTTCAACATTATTTTTTTAATGTTGGTGCTTTAAATGTTCATTTTCAAGTGTCATTAGCTCAAGTGTGCAATTTTTGTCTTCAGCATTAGTTGTTATTCTAAATACACAATTTGTTGTCTGCCAACTGGGGGTTCATATATATATATATATATATATTTTTTTTTTTACAAATCAATTTGAGTTCTGTTGATTATTGTTGTATATATTTGATGTCACTCTCTTGTACAAGCTTATTATGTAGCACCCGAGTCATTTAGAAGTAGGCTCAACTGTTTTCAAAAAAGACTTTCTCACTTAAAATAAAGAAAATCTATTATTGTTGAAAGAGATCACCACCAAGGGATCAAATCATTGTTGTTTCTTTACGTTCTTTGAACTTGTTACTTATGAATCTCATTTTGAGGAATGTTTTAGCACAAGTGTTCTGGGAATGACATTGTCATAGGTTGTGCTTCATTTAGATAAGTTCATGGTAGTGTGAAAGTGTGCTTGTTTTCATCCGAATGATTACAAATATTTATTAGTTTAAAACTAAGCTAACCATGTTTCTATTGATTCATATTTGTTTCATTTGCCACTTAAACACTATCACACTACCATTCATTGATATTTATTTTATTAAAAAAAAAAATCATTTGGTATTTGTTATTATGCACACACAGCTCAGGTGACTTACATTAAATGTATCTTGACATTAGCAGACGTCTTTAAACATATCAATCTCTAGCTGGTCTAATGTAATCAAGACATTTTTTGTGTGAAAAAATGAACTGTGGACTGGAGACAGTGCACCTCTACGTGTTGGTTGAAAAATTCCATCTTGTTCTACAACTATTTGGACACATCTACTTCAGCTTCATTGGATCTCATCAATGTTTCATTTCTTTGGAAGTACTCACATCATTTAGTGGAGCATTTAGTATTAGAAGTTTGAACATGTTCCTTGAGTGAACATGAACTAACAGATTTTATTATGTGCACGCTTGCTTATTTTAATTTTATTCTAATAGAATTTTTGTTCAAACCAATAGTCTATGAAATGCTTGTTTTATAATTTATAGATCTGTTTAATTGTATTAGGGTACATCTTGAATTTTGTTAAAATATATGTTGTTTTATGTTTGGTTTATGTGCATGCTGCATGTGCTTGCTATCTCCTTCCAGCCTCTTGTTGTGGTTAGCACCCCCTCACAGCATCCATCTTGTGCAGCTACTAGTGTTGCTGCTACCAGCTCTAGCTCGAGTCACCTCGAGTTTTTGGGTCTGGAAATGGCCAGCTTGCAGAATGTCTTGGCTACTATGATGTCAGGTGAGCTTTCAAACATTCCTGCATGCTAGCGCTTTTTAATAAGCATTGCTTTCACAAATAGAATATTTTCTGCATGCTTTAAAGTTAGCTAGATATTTTTTTTTTGGGTTGGCTCTTAAGTTCATAAATTATAGTATAGAAAGAACCATTTAAACAAATCAACAGTTAATTTTACACAAAAGACATATAGACAAAAAAAAACACCCTTTTGTTCTTTGTCCAGGTTTCTATTTTCTTGGACTTGGATATGGATATATTTTTTGTATTATACGTGTCATGTTTTTCAACTAGCTCTTTACCATTTTTATAATGAGACATATCTATGTATTCTGACATGTACATTTTGTAATATAATTTGATGTCTACAGTAGATTCATTCATAACATTTAATAGTCAAACTAGAGATATTCAATGAGTGGCTAATGGCCTTAGTTTTGTTGTAGAAAAGGTTTTTTTGGCACAGAGTAAAGACTAAAATCATTTGATTAAGCTGGTGGCTGATTTCTGCAAAATATCAGTGCTTCCCTTATTTTGTATCCCTGTATATTTAGTGTGATACATCATAAAATGTACACATTATCTGATAATCTTTGTTATATACATTCAATAGTTGTACTGTTAATATTTTTAGTGTGACAATGTTGTATACTTATGTAGATTTTAAATATTTGCTCAATTACAACTACACACATCATGACTAGGTCATTAATAGATAGGAAGATTATTAATCATCAAACAGTTCATACACATGAATATCATTTACCTGGAACACTCAAGGTTAAAAGAGAGTTGTATAATGTTTAAATTCAACATGCCAAAACATGAAAGTTAAAATCATTCATACAATGTTTTTTTTTGTTTTTTTTTTAAAATAAAAAATGATAGGTACTTAATGTTGCCACCACTTACTTTTATAACCAATGAACTTGATGCATTTATGTGATAGACATATTTCTACTGTTAAAGTATATACCAGTATTTTAAAATGTTTTTTCCGTGTGTTAGTCACATTACAATATTGAATAGTGGGCTGTTGTAATTAAGTTTAATGTAACTATTTAGTTTACTAACTGGTATAGGACCTCACACTTCAAAGCATGGAAGAACTACCACAATTTTATGTATAAAATTTTTTTTTTATTCTAAGGCATGACATTGCATAGCTTCTCCCTCCCTTTTATTGTATTTTATTAGTTTTATGATTCAGACCTTGAATGTTCCAGGATATGAATTGTTTGGTGAACTTCTGAAAAATAAGTTGCTAAACCTCCAGACCAGCATATCATGTTGAGCTGACATCTCTGTTTAAAATAGCATAATTAAATTTTATCATTTAAAATAGTTTAAATTAAATACATTTAAAACTAAGTAATACATAGCATTTATTTTTCTGTCTTTGTTGTCTGAATGGTTATAATAATTTATAACAAATTCACCACTAATTCATTTCAATCATTTCATTCATTTGGTAGAATACATTGTGGACAGATGAAACAAAAAATCTCTCTATCTGTGAATGAAATGTAAAGTGATTATCAATTCTAATGACGTCTTAATATCTAACACCTTGTTTAATGGGTACTCTTGCACTCCCTTACTCCCTCGAACTGAACTGGTCTGGTTGAGGTGGAAATCACTAAATAATTGATGTGACACTTGTTGTAATGAGCAGTTGACTTTTGTTACCTTTAATTATGTTTGTACATAACTAACATCTTGGAGTAGTTTTTGTTTTTTTAAACATTTTCACTAAAAAAACAAGTAATATATTGTTTTCTTGCTATGAACTCAACCTTTGTAGTTAGTGCATGATGATGTGTGCAAAGTATAACATTGGGGAAACCATGTACATGTCTGTATGTTCAACTGATGTGCTGTGCCATACACAGTCATCTTCTCTTGCTTGTTGGATAGATTAATTAGACTTGATTATTTTTTAACAAAATCAAATTCATAATGTGCAATAAATTTCATCTAAAGTCATTTTCTTCTTCTTGAATGTTAACAATGTTCTGTGTGGTGTTGAATGAATGAGAAAATATCTCCTTCAACAGAATTCTGTGAAACCTCTTCACTGAGTGAAGCTTCACTCTTCACTTACTTGTGTGAACATTTGAGGAAATTAGCTGATTAAGATAAATCTGAAATATTTCAAACCATAATCATATAATTTGAGTGCCACTAATCTGAATGATATAAAAAACAACAACAACTTGACTATGTTTCTTGAAGCCCATCATCTTCATTTCCACCACTTTCACCTATCCATTAGTCTGTTAAACCATTGGGGCACCACACAACTGTCTTTTGCCTTAAGTAGAATCTCTTCCAGTGACATGTCTGACCACTCTTTGATGTCTTCTATCGCTTTCTTTGTCTGCCTCTTCTTTTTTCAGATAGTTTTCCCTGAAGGAAGGTCTTTGTGAGCCCTGAGGACTTTGTGATATGGCCATAAAGTTTTAGTTTGCATTTTTTGACAGTGGTCAGCAGGTCATGATCCTGTTCCGAATTTCCTTATCTTACACATTTAATCTTAAAGTCAAATCAATTCAAAGGGCTATTGTTTTTGCATAAAAAGCTTTAGCAAATGTTATCAAACTCCATGTAGAAGGTAAAGGTGTAGTAGACCTAAATATTTATGTGAAAATATTGTTTAAAAAATATTATGTAGTTATAAATTTTAAATCCTTTTTTTTTTTCCTCCTTTCCTAAAACTGTCCAAACCTAAAGGTAAAACCAGTGCGTGTAATACACATGTGAACAGACCAGGAACCTTAAGTCTTCTTACTTCTAACTCTTCTTCACATTCAAGTAAACCTATGGCTACAGAAATAAGTTTGGCTAGAAATAAACAAAATCTTAATGGCGATTCATTTTCAGTAGAAAATACAAATAGTCTAAGCTTCACCACAGATACACAAATAAAGATTAGAACAACTCAGAATTTTTCTTCTGCAAATAGTTACTCTGAGCAAAACATTCCATTGTCAGAGGTCACATGTAACACAACAGATTACAACATTCCTCATCATGTTCAAAATCATTACCTAGAACCTGTGCAGCAAAATGTATCCTTGTCTAGCTCTACATCTTACACAACAGGAGGCTACCAATCTCAGCCTCAGCCTGTAATCAATGTACCACCCTCATCAACATATAGAAACATTCCAAGATCTAGGTCACCCACAAAGTCTCGCACTTCTTCTTTTCAAAAACTCTCTGTTCCATGCAAACCCAGTCATAGCACATTCTCCAGTCTGTCTCACTCTGTGGAAGATCCTCCAGTGCACCAGCTTTCTACCAAAGGAGATGCTTCAGCTCTGGAACAGTTGCTGTGCTCATGCCCTTCCAGTGTTAACATGGTGGTAAAAGATAATAGTACTGCACTTCACAGAGCTGCTGAACAGGATCAAGACAGTAAGTGATTTGTTTTATGCTACTCAATCTACTTAATAGAACATTTAAATGTTTTTCCACCTTTATTTTATGGTACTCAATCTACTAAATCAACAAAACATTTAAATGTTTTTGCACCTTTATTTTATGGTACTCAATCTACTTAATCAACAAAACATTTAAATGTTCTTCTACTTTATTTTATGGTACTCAATCTACTAAATCAACAAAACATTTAACTGTTTTTCCACCTTTATTTTATGGTACTCAATCTACTTAATCAACAAAACATTTAAATGTTCTTCTACTTTATTTTATGGTACTCAATCTACTAAATCAACAAAACATTTAACTGTTTTTCCACCTTTATTTTATGGTACTCAATCTACTAAATCAACAAAACATTTAAATGTTTTTCCACCTTTATTTTATGGTACTCAATCTATTTAATCAACAAAACATTTAAATGTTCTTCTACTTTATTTTATGGTACTCAATCTACTAAATCAACAAAACATTTAAATGTTTTTGCACCTTTATTTTATGGTACTCAATCTACTTAATCAACAAAACATTTAAATGTTCTTCTACTTTATTTTATGGTACTCAATCTACTAAATCAACAAAACATTTAACTGTTTTTCCACCTTTATTTTATGGTACTCAATCTACTTAATCAACAAAACATTTAAATGTTCTTCTACTTTATTTTATGGTACTCAATCTACTAAATCAACAAAACATTTAACTGTTTTTCCACCTTTATTTTATGGTACTCAATCTACTAAATCAACAAAACATTTAAATGTTTTTCCACCTTTATTTTATGGTACTCAATCTATTTAATCAACAAAACATTTAAATGTTCTTCTACTTTATTTTATGGTACTCAATCTACTTAATTATCAAAACTTTCAAATTTGACAGCAAATGTACTTTTAAGTTCTTTTGATTGAAGGATGTTTTACAATACCTCTATTGAAGTCATGCAGGGAGGAACCTGGATGGTGATCTCAAAAACGGCTCTAACAATTTTTCTAGAAACTTAACAGTTGATATTTATTACTGAGAAAAGAATTACTAGCTCATGGGTCACACGGGACATTAACATTTTTAAAGTAAAAAATGAAATTAATTTAAATTAGGTTTGAGATCTAGATCTAAACTAGATCCAACATCATTTGAAAGAACTATTGCATTCTTGAAATAACTATTGCTTTCAGGAATTTCCAAATGCAAGGCTTTTTACAAAGCTTATATCAACTCACTCTGTGTGTCTGTCTGGCCAAAAGTTTGTACACATTATTTCTCTGACACCCAATCTTGGATCAAGTTGAAATTTTGCACAATTATTTCTTTTACCTGAAACACAAGAATCAATAAAAAATTAGTCAATTAACTATTTGTAATAAATTACTTTGTTTGGTATCTTAAACAAGGGAATAAAATAGAACTTGACTGAAGTGGTGGTATAAGCTATATTAGGCTGCCGTCTCAGGCTTAGTGAACATAAACATGAAATAGAAACAATAGATAACTATGTTCATAGACTCTACTCTAGTAGAGTGGTTACCACCTTGGCTTGCGAAGCCTGAGAAGTAGGCTTTAGCTCACAACTTTGAATTCAGGTCATTCCCTTTTTTTTTATATTTATTTTTATAAATGCTTTTTTATTGTTACAAATTTAATTACATGACTGATCCAAACTTATTTATAAAAGTAGGCTTAATATAAGCTTTTGTTTTTTAAAAAAATATTTTTTATGTTTTTCTTTTTTGACTGAAGAGTTAATGTTCAGGAAAATTGTGTGCATTGTCTTCGAAGTCTAAATGCTTATCATTGGAATATTATAAAGTTTACTAGATCTATATATTCGTTTAACCAGGATTCTTTCTCTGGGAGAAAGGGGGGCATGGGTTAAAAAATGTTCCATTGTTTATTAATCTAACATTCATTAATTTTTAAGCGAAAAACAAGTTGCATATAGGAAGTATTGTCTTTTTAAAAAAGTATTTTAATGTTTTTCTTGTTTTAAACATATTTTGATGACAGTTTAAAAATCTATTTTAAAATGCTCAATACAGACTCAAATTTAATCTAATGCTATGAATAGAAAAAAAAGTATTAAAAAAGATATGGTGTTATTAGCCTTGTATATTCATTCACTTCTTTTTGTTGCTAGTTTGCCTAAAGTTGCTTGTAGAAAAAGGAGCTAAGCCAAATTGTTTTAGAGATGATCAAATGACTCCTTTGCATATTGCAGCCTTGAAAGGATATGCTAAGTATGATATTTTATGTGCCCTAAGTAAATATAGAATAATAGTTTTTTAGCACATGTGGTTTGCTTTAGTTTAATTTCCATATCTAACATAACTATTATTAAAACATTGCAATTTTTCCCATTTGTTAAGAACATATCTCTCACTGTAGGTGTGTTGAGGTTTTACTGACAAATGGAGCACAAGTCAATTTACTAGCACAAAAGAAACAAACTGCTCTCCATTTAGCTATCAAAGGAGGTCATGCAGAATGTTGTGATATGCTTATAAGATATAATGCAGACATATTGTTAACTGACCAGGTTGGTAAAATTGATGCTGTATAATTAAAACATTTTCTATTATGGTCTCTTCAAGTTCATGCTCGTTATATCAGCTAGTGCCTATGGATTTTAGGTCTTCTTAGAAGGTGCGACGCCATATTAGATGCAGATACCCTTATTGTCTTTTTGGCCACTTTCAATGACTCATTGAATGGTGGGAAGCGTGATCGAGAGTCCAAGTGCGCTTGAACTTGGCTTGGCTTGGCTACCTAGAAGGGGGCTCAAAGTTCGACCCCCGACTCGGGCAGAGTTGTGTTTACTGAGTGCCTAAAGGCAGCACGGAAAACCAACTCCTAGATACCCCCTCCCCCCCACTGGTCCACAAATGAGATTGGATCTAAAACGCTCTGAGCATGCTATAAGCATGAAAGTAGTGCTATATAAAAGCTATATTAATTTTTTTTTAATTCATCACTAATTCTCTCATTTGAGTGGATGAAAAAAAAGGACCATTTACCCTGTTATTACTTACAGTGTGCTTAAAACAACTAAGGACCTGTTATGATTGAAATTGCTGTGGTTAATTTTTATGAAATATTTTTTTCAAACACTCATTTCAATAAATTTTCATATAGCTGACAAACTAATGTTTAACTGCAAACAAATATTTCCTTCATTTTTGAAGCACTCATTAACACTATTTGGTGCCTAACTTGCCACTATGTACACTTTATACAAAAAATAATTTAACTAGTCACATGAATGTGTGTAATAAGAAAAGGGAACGCTGTGATGGGAATATTCCTGAAATATACTGAAATCAGAAAATTTCATTGGATCTTATATTTTCTAATATTTCTTGGTGCACCCCCCTATTAAAAAAAAATCACAGTTGCTTATTTAAACATTCCTTCTAGTTGTTTGAGAGATATGTAATTAACCAGTTAAAGCATCAATGACAATGTCTTCGATTCTTAAAAGGATAAGGATAATTGCAAACCCAGTTGCGACATGCATATTTTCCCACATCTGATGCAGACAAAGCCATTGTCCGCCAGGAGTCTATTAAAGTTTTCTTTGCATCTTTTTCCTCTACAAGGGCTTCCCTCTGATGCTCAAATGTGTGTCTTTGTGAAAGCTCTCCAGCTGTCTCTTTCAGAAGCCATCAGCTGCCAGCTACTTTCCACTATGCCAGTGAGGGCAAAATGGCACTTGGGTTGATCTTTGAAGTGCTTAGGGAAGCAACTTTGTTACCCCATCCCTCTTTAATCTTGTCAAAAAAAAAAGATCAATTTTGGCATGCTGTGGTCCCCCATACGGGATAAGCGTCCTACCCAGCACAGCTTTTGAATGGAAAGTAGTGCTTCTATACGTTCCACACCAGCCTCTACTAGAACATGGTTATTTGATAGGTAGTCCTGCCAGCATATGTCCATTGTAGAGCAGAGGCACCTTCTAAAGAGCACCCAGCTCTCAAAAGCGTGTTGAGAAACACTTCTTGATAGACACTGAGTTTGTTATGCAGCTTGATTGAATTATTCTGGCACACTCTTGCTTGGAGGCATCCAAGAGCACTACTTGCCTTAACAAGATGGTTATCAACATCTTGTCTTAAAAAAGATCCATCATTGGATACCATGCTTCCCAGATATGTAAAATGGTCTATCTTTTGAGGGGGTATTCATTCACAGTGATCATTGGGTTGGAGTAGATTTTAGTTAAAGCATTAATCTTATCATTAAATGTTCAGAGTGCCTGGACCAGATATAAAGCTAGATGCAAAGTGCAATAAGAAGAAAAGCTGTCAAAGTTATCCCATCTAAATCTCTAAACAATAGTACCCTGCTTTCATTTTATGTGTATGTGTACAATAAAGCAATCAATATAACTAATACTCAATGTAATTAATTTTTACACATTTTAAATCAAATTCAGCAACTCCTTATTTGGGTTATCACAACACTTCAAATTTTTGCAAAGTCTCTTTCCAGATCAAGAATAGTCAGAAATGGTATTTAAGATTTTTTTGTGAGATAATTTCAAATGCCAAAAGTATGTGTGCATGAAGGATTAAATAGCAGCCGATCCAATGGAGGATGCAAAAAAAAAATGAACAAGTGTTTCTGGTGAAAAATAAACTACTTATAGAATATCTATCATTCGAGTGTAGCATTGCATGAGAATCATAGATTTATGGGCTCATGTTCGAATCTTCAAAATCAGGAGAGATAGACCTTTAGGCAGTTTGCAGTACACAGTGTAAACTATATCGGCACTTGCTGTTCCTTGGGATAGATAGGCTGTGTGGAGAGAAGGAACTGCTGTTAGGGCGACATCATTCCGAGCATAGCTTTATGTCCAGACATTCATCTTATGAGATGATCCATAGTCGCTTCATGACTGAAAGAGGCCTTAGTGATAATAGGATCTTAGGCATTTTTAACCTTAAACTAGATTTAGACTAGACCTTTAAAAACTAAAATCAACAACAGTCATCATGAAATTGCTCTGGCTATTTATCCTAATAATTACTAAATACACACTAGCTGAACACAAAACTAGATCTACCTCAGTCAACACTAAACTTAAAAAGGAAAAAACAGTCATAATCAATCATCACACTTTAGATCAATGCAACTTCAAAAATAACCTAACATACACATCCATAACATTAAAGAAGATTACCCATCACAAATGGAAGTTCTCAATCAGACACAGTAGAAATAAATACCTATCACTGTTAATATTAATAGCAGGAGATGTAGAGTCAAATCCAGGGCCTAGATCTAAAGATAGATGCAACATCTGCAAAAAAGTATGCACCATGAAACAGAAAGCCATTCAATGTGACACCTGCGATGAATGGTACCATGCATCATGTCTCCATATGAATACAACTGTGTATTATGCCTTAGGCAACAAAGATGCATCATGGCACTGTGTACCGTGTGGGTTACCTCAGTTTACATCAGGACTGTTTGATTCCTTTGATGCGGACACTTCTAACCCATACAACATCCTAAACACCATCCCAAAACAAACTCACCAACCACTAGCCAGATCCACTCCTGTTAAACCTAAATCTACTAAAATTAATACAACAGCCTCACTAAACAAACCTACTAAAGAAGTAATACCAAAATACCTTAAAACCTTAGTAATAAATTTTCAAAGCATTAGGAACAAAACAGGAGACTTAGAAATTTTATTAGAATGTGAGAAACCAGACATAATTGCAGGAACAGAAACTTGGCTACATCCTGAAATTTATAACGCAGAAATTTTCAATAGTAATTATGAAATTTTTAGAAAAGATAGGGCTGATAATCATGGAGGAGCTCTTTTAGCAATAAAAAACACTCTTATAGCAGAAGAAATTACCTTACCTAACTCAAAAAATATAGAATCTACATTTTGTAAAATTAATACCACCTCAACATCCCTAATAATAGGCAGCATTTACAGACCACCAAATTCTAGTTTAGAATACATGCAGGAACTATGTAATCAGATTACTACACTTAAAGAGACAAATAAAAATGCAGTTTTTTTGATTATGGGTGATTTCAACCTACCTGATATAAATTGGAAAACACTAACCATAGATAAAGACCAAAACCTTAAGGACATAAATGAGCTTTTCATAGAAACTTTACACAACCTAAGTTTACATCAAATCATTAAAAAGCCAACTAGATTAAACAACACATTAGATCTCTTCTTAACCAACAGACCTGGATTAGTAGTTGATTATATTATCCCTGGTCTATCAGACCATGAGATCATAAAAATACACAGTCAGATAAAAGCAGTAGCCAATACAAAACCCAAAAGAAAAATCTTACTCTGGAATAAATGTAACCTAACACAACTACAACAAGCTGCATTAAACTTTCAACAAACATTCTTATTAGAAAAAGACATTAACCAACCAGTCGATGACCTCTGGAATTTCATTAAAAACCATCTTAAAAGCATTATAGAAAATCATATACCAACTAAATACACATCAAACAAAATAAATAAATGCTGGTTTAATAATAGACTAAAGAAGCTTTGTAAACAGAAGGAAAACCTATATAGAAAATTGAAAGAAACCAAGGCAGAAAGAGTTCACAAAAAGTATATAAAAATTAAACACCTAACCCAAAAAGTAAGCAGACAGCTGCAGAGTGAATACATAAACAATGTAATATCTAAAGATAACAACAAAAACCTATGGTCATACATTAAGTCTAAGAAAATGGAAACAACAGGCATAGCGCCATTAAAAGATGAACATAACATAATACATAATGATAATGAAACTAAAGCAAACATCCTAAACAAATACTTTGCATCAGCATTCTCAGCCCCAGGAGACAAAGACATATTTCTTAATTTGAACCAAGTAGACAACATAGAAGATTTAGTAGTACAAGAAAATGGAATTCAAAAACTATTATCCAACACCAAACCAAATAAAGCGTCTGGACCTGATGGTATTCCAGCTAGATTACTCAAAGAACTAAGCAATGAGCTAGCCCCAGTGTTCAAAATACTCTTTCAGGCATCGCTTAACCAGGGCAGAGTACCAAAGGACTGGAAAGAAGCTAATGTCACCCCCCTATTTAAAAAAGGAGAAAAATCTGATCCAGGAAACTACAGACCAGTATCACTTACCAGCATCACATGTAAAATCCTAGAACACATAATATGTAGCAACATCATAAACCACTTAGACAAACATAATGTTATCACCCCATACCAACATGGCTTCAGGAAATATAGATCATGTGAAACACAACTAATAGGACTAATTGATGATTTTTCAAAAGGTTTAGATAATAGTGAACAAATAGATGCTATTTTACTAGATTTTTCCAAGGCTTTTGACAAAGTTCACCACCATAGTTTGCTTAAAAAATTAAAATATTTCGGCATTAATGGTCCACTGCATCAGTGGATTAAAGATTTTCTGATAGGGAGAGAACAAACTGTAATAATAAATGGCTCTAAATCAACACCAATAACAGTAAACTCAGGTGTACCTCAAGGAACAGTCTTGGGTCCACTACTATTTTTAATTTACATAAATGATTTACCAAATTGCATTAGTTCAGGAACAAAAGTCAGATTATTTGCAGATGATTGCATAATATATAGAACAATAAAAACAACACAAGACACAGATATTTTACAAAGAGAATTAGATGAATTACAGAAATGGGAATCAAATTGGAGCATGTCTTTCCACCCAGAAAAATGTCAGTTGTTAAGAGTAACAAAAAAACTAAAACAAATTAATTCCACTTATCTTATTCATGGCAAACCAGTAACACAGACTAAAAACGCAAAATACCTAGGTGTTATAATAAATGAAAAACTGTCATGGAATCCACATATTGATGAAACTACAAAAAATCCAACAAAGCATTAGGATTTATTAAAAGAAATTTCTATAAATCAAATAAGAACATAAAACTAAAATGTTATTTAACCTTGATTAGGCCAATAATAGAATATGCATCCACCGTTTGGGACCCCTCAACTCAAGAAAACATTAAGAAACTGGAACAAACACAAAATAGAGCAGTGAGATTTATAACAAATGAATATTCACATTTGACTAGAGTAACACCATTAGTAAAATCACTAAATTTAGAAAGCCTTCAGGACAGAAGACTCAAAAGTAAAGTAGCAATTATACATAAAACACTGAACCATAATCTTCAAATACAAAAACAAAACTTAATAAAATACTCTGAAAGACACAAAAATAAAGGCACATTCCTCGTCCCCTATTCTAGGACAAATTTGTACAAATACTCCTTCTTCCCTAGTGCTATTAGAGCATGGAATGGGTTGCCTGAGCTAGCCAGAAAAACCAGTGACTTGGCAGAATTTTAGTCATTGGTTAATATGCATGACTAAATGCATGATGCGTAGGACGTAATCATCTTCTTTTTTGAAGTAACGTCTGTATTATATAAGATAAGAAGAAGGATAAGTCTAGGAACAAATCAATAGGTTTAGCCAGTGGATCAAGATATTGTTTTGATTTTTAAAAAAATAGATTACATATTCTTTCTAATTCTTATTTTAAATATGTATTTTTTTTAAAATACTCAATTAAAGGCTGGTTTGACCAGTGTCCACTATGCTGTCCAAAATAATCATTCCCATATTCTGAAGCTGCTGCTAAACAAACTTGGTTTGAGTCAGTCAAAAGACTCTGATATTGGATACCAGCTAATGTCTATTACAGACAATGATGGATGGACTGTTGCCCACATGGCAGCTTACCTTCCTAAACCTGTAAGTTCAATGGAAAATAGTTCATAGAATATTTAAAGATACTCAAGAATCATGGTCTAAAAGTCTGATTTCAATCATCATGTTGTAGATATTTTAATAAGTGTTGTGTATGTCATGGATCAGTTGTACTTAACAAAGTTAGATGCAAATCATCCTGTTTAAAATTTTTTAGTATAGATTTTATTTTCCATGGTAATTATTATTTTTTTTTTATTCTAACTATTTGTTTATTTTCCTTCAAGGATTGTTTAATTATCTTGGCTGAAAGCATGGGTTTGGACTTAGAAGTCAAAGATCATTTAGGTAGATCTGTTCCTGCTGTAGCTTCACCAGCTTGTAAAGAAATTCTGTCAGAATTGGGTGTGTACTCTTGACTTTCTTAAAACAAATACAGTGGAACCTCAAGATATGAGCTGCTCAACATTCGAGTAATTCGAGATACAAGCAGCGTCGATAGCGAAATTTCTGTTCGTTATGACAATTTGAGTTATGATTCGAGCTTAATAGCTATTACATATTGACGATGATCGTGCACATTCTGATCTTTCTGTTCTCACTCTGAATAGAAACCAAAATTACCAGTGGGGTAAATGGGGAGAAGTTGCCTCAGCCACTACTTGGACAAATACAGCAGAGTGTGGGTATACCATGATCTCGACCATTCGCACATATCACATGTTAATAAAGTGTTGTTTACGTAGCTTTAGTTCTGTGCAGTCCTCCTTCCTCCTCGCTCCCTCCTCCTCCACACACGCACTCAGCCGCAGTCATCAGCCACCCAGATAATATTCTCTACATTGACCATTACTTTACATACATTTGATTGATATCTTTTCTGCATTTCTCATTTCATTATTTATTTTATTGTTTATGTATATGTGTTTTATGTACATTTATTTATTCATAACATGTCTTTTTCAGCATTTAGGTAACTTTGGGACTTTATATAGGATTAGAACCAATTAATTGGGTTTTCTTTATTTTATATGGGGAAAATTTGTTTGAGATACAAGTAGATCGACTTATGAGCTCGGGTCTGTAACGAATTAAACTTGTATCTTGAGGTTCCACTGTATTTCCTATACTCACTGTATTTCTTCTTACATCATTAACATTACAGATATGATTTTGTTTTCCATAGATCTCTTTGTGAAACCATTGCTAAAAGTAAACGTTGAACTTCGATATATTCTGGAGCAAAAAGTTGTATCCAATGTCCAAATAGGAACTTTGGATGTCTGTCCTTCTATGGGATGGAGATATCTTGAAGACCGACTAAGAAACACTTTAAATGTTTATATAACTCACTTAGATGCTGGACTAAAAACTAGAAGAATTTCTCGATTAGATGGAGACAGTGACAAAGAGTTTAGTCTTGGCGTTGGGCTCACCAATATTACACAGTATGAATTAGGTAATATTTATAATCAGGCTAATTATGTTTTCATAATTTACAATTCAGTTTCAATGGATGTGTATAAATACTTATAATTTGCTAATTATATTACATTGAATTAACTAGGTCTGTATAGATGGAACCCGGGAGAACCTAGTGATACAGTCCCTTACACAATGATGTACAATAATCAACTCAGGAAAATTACAATTATTGTAGATGGTAAGTTATAAGCTTGATCAGTACATAGTCTAACTGATTCTCAGATATTGAAATGTTTGTAGACTTAATTTTGGTTCCATGAATGGAGAGGTGGGGCTGAGAGGCAGAAATCATTTGGCTACCTATCAATGCCAGACTCAATCAGAGTTATGTTTGCTTAGCATCTAAAGGCAGCAGGAAAGCCTTCTCCCACTGGTCAACAAAAGAGATTGGACCATTGCGCACTAAGATTTTCTTTCAAATCAATGATATCTTACCACTCTGAATGCTTATTAGTGAAATATTTGAAGTAAAAACAAGTGTCCTGCATAGAAAATTTCATTTCATGGTCACATTTTCTTAAAAGTTATATGTAGTTAATATTGAATTTCAGCCTTTGATAAAACACAGAAACACTTCTAACATCTTCAATCTTGTATGCTACCTTTAGGTCTAGATAATATGAGTGAACTGATAGCTTTTGATGTCCTTCAGCCTGTTGCTACAATTAACAATTATCTGCGTCTGGTAATTTTTTTTATTTGTTCATATTTTAAAACATTACATTGAAACATTACTCATAGGTAATTAAGGTTATTATTATTATTATTACTAATTGTTATTTGTATTGTATTTAAACTTGGATTCCATCATGCCATTTTGTAACTATAGCTTGAACAGAACAAAACCGTGATTCTCTATGGACCATCTGGTAGTGGCAAATCTTACCTGGCTCAGAGATTGGCTCAGAGTATTGCTGTTAGTACATATAACTTTTTACTTGATTATAAACTTTATGTGACTAAATTTCTATGTATACATAACTTAAAATTGAACCTATAAAAATGCATTGATTAGATAGCAATTTCATGCAAAGAATCCAAACTTTAATACATTATGATTATTTAACTGTCCTAATATCTAACAAAACTATTATTCATACTGATGCTTTCAGGCCCAGGAGATAAGCTTAGGAAGAAAGCCAAAAATTTATCAGCTTTCGCTAGAGAATGGTTATCCCTGGTTGAGTTTCTTCACATTTCTCAGAGAAAAAAGTACTGAATTCAATGAGTTTTTGTTTTAATAATATTAATAATCTTTATTGTTCATGAGGACATTTGTTTGACAATTTTGCATTATAAATAACAAAACATTATAAGGGCAAACAATTTATTGGATAGTACACAAAATATACATTCCTATTATTTCTAGAATTTCTTATTGTTATTGATGACACAGATTATCTTTGTATGAACTATCAGTAACTGCTATTGCTATTTCATCCAACAGATTGTGTTCTCCCTATGGACAGAGTCAATGACAATGAGGCACCGATTGTTGTTTTGGACAACTTAGATCAAGTAGATATGGCTCATATGTTTGGTGAACTGTTGGATGCTATGGAGTATAGGGGAGCTAAACACACATTTGTTTTGAGAGGTAAACTTGAGCTGTGCTTGTTGCACTCTAAAATACTTAGACATACATTTTCTCTAGGTCAGGGCTGGCGAACCTTTTTCAGTCCGAGTGCCAATTAATTTAGATTTAAAAACAATGAAGATTGTTGCGTGCCCAGTAGGTCTACTAGTGACGCCACTATATAAAAGAAGTGCTACAGCCAGTAAGTCAACTACATGTATAAAAACTGCTTAGTAACAATATTACTTGTTTATTCAATTTTATTATCCTGACCTACAGATTTGAATTCTTAGGGCAGGTCAATCAGTGCGACTTCTGCTGTTGTGTGGTAGACGATAACAGTTTGATATCTGGTGTATACCGTGTATTCTTCAAGTTACACACGCCGCACTTAGTTCTTCGGTCAAGCAACTTCTGGCATTTGATTTAATATAATTCATTGTAGAAAATAAAGTTCACTTGAGTAAGTAGATGAGAAAATTGACAGAATGGATGTTGCTACTTTTATCAGAGAATTGAAAGTTCTAGGCAGGTCATTCCAAACTTGAAGAATCTCATTTTCTGCTGATATCTGAGGTTCTAATGATCCATTTAACTGTTCACTTTCAATTAATTCAAGTCGTATTCGTAAGTCAATAAATTTCTGTCTCCCAATTGCACTGGACTGAAACTCAAAATCTACTGTATCTGGATATTTTATAAATTTGGAGGTGTACTCGTATTTTCCAAATTGTTCAAAACGCAGTGAAAATTGTTCAGCAGTTGTGTCAATTATCTCTAAAAACAATCTTTTCTGATAATCTTTGCCGGTAGTATCATGAACTTTTAAATCATCATAAAATTTCTTCAGTTTGTTAAAATATTTTAATTCTTCATTCTGTGTCACGTTTGTAAATCTTCAACTTTTTCTCAAATGCTGTCAAGATGTCAAATAGGAACTTCGTATTAAGTTCATTTAATTGGGATGAAAAATCGGTAAAAAACATTAGTCTGATAAGCCAGTCAACATTTGTCAATTCTGAGCAAATTTGTTTGTTATCATCCATAAAGATTCGAATTTCATCAAGGCATTCAACAAACCGTTCCAGAACGTTACCTTGGCTTAGCCAACATACGTTGTTGTACATTAATAAGCCAGAGTAACTGGACTGAACTTCATTTAGCAGCTGTTCAAATTTTCTCTTATTCAAAGCATGGGCAGTAATGAAGTTTACGGTTTTTGTTACAAATTTCATAATGTCTTCAAGTTACTTTAAGCTTTTTTTTGATCATAGGGCTTGGTGTACGATGCAGTGAAAAGTTATTAGTGGGTGTCCAACATGTCCTGTAAACAAAGTAACGAAACCTGAATCTTTTCCAGTCATACTTGGAGCACCATCAGTTGTAACAGAAACTATTTTTTTGAGATCTACACCTGCATTTCTGAGTTCAGTCACAACAGTTTGACATATATCTGCACCTGTTGTTGTCGTAAAGTTGTTAATTTTATTAGTTCTTCGTGTATTTCATTTCCTTTGCTATATTTGGCAATGATGGCCAGTCTAGCGGACGATGTCACATCAGTCCTTTATCAAGGCAAATAAAACAGGATTGACATGCATTAATATCCTTCTTTACTTGTTCTTAACGTGCAATTTCATAACTCTCGCTTTAACCGTGTTTCGGCTTATTGGCAAATCCTTTATTCTCTAAATGACTTTATCCTTGTTTTGAAAGTCTTACTGATGATGTCCGACAAACAACACTTTCCAAATACATGGCACATAAGGCCTTGTTTTCTCTGTGAATCATTCCATATCTTTCAGTCCACCACTCTTGAAAAGGTCTGCCACTTCATTCTTCTTAATTAAGTTTTCTTTTTTTTTCTTTTTGAGAATGACATGTTATGGTAATTATTCTGATAAAAATTTATTGATGCAATCTATGTAAGACCGACACATTTTCAGTATCAACAAAATGGCGGAAGCTAAGGAGATCTCGTTCAAATACGAGATTTGTCTTGAAAAATATTTATTATGCCCTATGCTCCCCAAATGAAACACAGTCATATAAAAAAATTATATGGAATATGATCTACTAGCGCTTCTTCCATATTATTTACAGTTATCGGAAATAATTGAACATTATTAATTATGGTAATTGGAGATATCCGTAATTTAAAAAAAAAACTCATTTCTTAATATCAATGTCGTCGGGTGCCACACAAAATCGTTTTGCATGCCACCTTGGGCATGCGTGCCATAGATTTGCCAGCCCTGCTCTAGGTAGATTGATTTTGGCTCTTTCCTCAACATAGGTTGATGTTTGATTTTTCCTCAACATAGATTGATGTTTGATTTTTCCTCAACATAGATTGATGTTTGATCTTTCCTCAAGATAGATTGATGTTTGATTTTTCCTTAAGATAGATTGATGTTTGATTTTTCCTCAAGATAGATTGATGTTTGATTTTTCCTCAAGATAGATTGATGTTTGATTTTTCCTTAAGATAGATTGATGTTTGATTTTTTCTCGGGGAGGGGGGGAAGTAATGCAATAATTCATGGGCCAAAAGTATATGTGCATGTGTGATTCAGGGGCATTATAAAGCAGCTCGTTCCAATTCAAGTCCAAAGTCTGTCGGAGAGTATTACTATGCTCATGGTGAAAAAAGAACAAAAAGAGGTTCTAAAAGAGAAAGAAAGTGGGTTGTACCAAATCTAATCTCCTTAAATTTGTATATATGAACATTTCAAACTAATATTTGAACTCTATATTTACCTTATATTATTATTATTATTTTTTTTTAATAGCAGCTTGAGCTAATGCTTTCATGAGAATTACATTAAATTGAAAATCATGTTATTACTCCCACACCCATTCTCTGATCAAGTTTAAACTTTGCAAAATTCTTCATTGGCATAGACAAGACATGACCCTAACCCTTACTGGTAATTAATTATTTTGTTTGAATTCAAACTCAACAAGGGAAACTAACCCTTCAGTATTCACAGATGTGGCTTAATGTGTTGGGTTTAGTCCCCTAAATAATTGTTAACACTATTTCTCCACACATTCTCCAATTAAGATGATATTTTAAACAATTATTTTTTGTACCTAACAAAACATGAATAAATAAATTAAAAAAAAAAACAAATAGTCAAATAATTATTGATAATTAATTATTTTGTTTGATATGGAATAAGGGAAATAGCTTCTACATTATTGATAGATATAGTATTGAGGGTGGAGACTGTTTTTCCTGTTTAGATAAGCTTTGATAGACAGACAGAGTGAGTTGATTTAAGCTTTGTAAAAAAAAAATTGACTAAAAAATCTTATCTTTTAGTACAAAGTTTTAGTACTTTATGGAAATTATTTATTTATTTTTTATTTATTTTTAACCTTTGGCTGGTTAGGTATACAATATTAGTAGAAGTATTCACATTTGATGTTTTATTTATTTAAAACAAGTCATAACACTAATTTTGTGTCCAATATTTTTTTTAAGATGGTCAGGGAGAAAGCAGAATACATTATTTATCAGATCATTTTTATCTCATCGGAACTATGAACAAATCAAGGTAAAAACTGAAATATTTAATTTATAGTTTAGTGCAGGGGTTCTCAACCTGTGGGATGGAACCCCTTTGGGGGTCAAATGACCAATTGCCAGGGGTCGCAGAAGACAACCGGAAAATTGTTGTTTTTGTTTGTTTGTTTTTGTTGTTTTTTTGTCTATTTTACATCGGAAGGTTTTTTTTCGTTCCTAACGTGTTGTAACAAGCAAGAAATGATGTCTGCTCCTTTCTAATATTTAGCATCCAGCTTAACGAATCTACAGATGTTGTAAATTGTTCACAATTGCTGGTTAACTTGAGATATATACATAATGGCGAGTTTAAAGATTAGTTGTATCTATGCAAACCACTTGAAACTACCACTACAGCAGGCATGTCAAACACAGTGTTTACGGGCCGCATGCGGCCCTCGACCACATTGCATACGGTCCGCTTGGCCACCTCAAGAATTATCAAAATAATGTTAAATTATTAAGCGTTTAACAGTCAACATTTATTTTCAGATAAAAAAACAACTAAAGTAACTAAAGTACCAATCAAATTCGTTGAACATATTGAGTATTCTTCAATGAATAGATATTTGGAAACAAATAATTTTTCGAAAATTTATTTTAAATTGAATTAAATGTGGTAGTTCGTTGTTTTTTTAAAATTAACTTCGAATTATATTTCATATTATATACCTTTGACAGGAATTTTGAGATACATGAGGAACTACTTGAGCTCTGTTCTATACATAACATAAAGCGAGGATGTTTTTGAGGGGATGTTGCAGTAAAATTTACCTTTGCTAAAAATAGCTAGTCTAGTAACAGATAGCGCAAGGTGCGCACCAACCATGATTGGGGTTAGAAATGTTGGTGCAAAACTGCTTGCAAAAATAAGTGAGGCTGATGCTAATTTTAAATGTGATCATTTTCAGTGCATCATTCGCCAATAAGCATTATGCGCAAAGTAATTACAGTTCCAACATGTACTAGGACCAATTCCAGTCGCTATCAATTTTATTTGTGACCGTAGCTTTAATTATCGCCAATTTTCAATGTTTCTGGATGACATTGGTCACAAATTTGATTGTTTTTCCACTATGAAAAACACCTCACCTTTCAAGATTATCTGATCGAAATTTGTCATCAATGATGAAAGTGTCAGTGACAAACAAACTTCAACCTGACATTAATAAACTTGTATCCCAGAAAAGATGTCAAGCATCAGGACAACGAAAATAATGCCGAACCATAATAATTTTTTTATTAATACAGAAGCACTACAAATTTAGTTAACTAAAGGACAGGTATTCCACTAATTCTTGCATATTCTATTGTATTGTTTCTAATTTACAAAAAAAATAGTAGGCTATGTTTTCCTACTGATTTTTGGTTGCGGCCCTTCAGGTCATGGTAAGTTTTTATGCGGCCCATACACCTTAATGAGTTTGACATGCCTACGCTACAGCATGTAATGTAATTGAGAAAGTTGGTTAATTTTTGGAAAAGTAAAAGACCTAAATAAAGCGCTCTTTCCAATTTGACCATACAACTCAATTAATAATTGGTGATTTTTAACAATCTATTCTGTTTTTTCACAAAACCTAAGTTCTAATTTTCTATATTGCTTTATTACACCGAAAATTGAGTTTTCATGCCACATAAAGCATTCAATTAAATATAGAATGAAGTATGATAGTTCCAATTTTCAAGCTGCTATCTTTCATGGTTACAAAGTGATGAAGAGTTCATAACATTTACATTCATTTTTCAATCACTGTTTCTCAAACATTATTTATAGTCCAGTTTCATAAACATAAAAATGCTGTAACTCCTCTCCCATAGGACATAAAAAGATAATCTTGGTGTCTTTGTAATCCTTAGATCAAGTTGTGCAAAACTAGAGCTGTTATAGAATTAAACAATTTTGTCAAAGTACCTGAGTTGATCTATATTTCTTTATCTTGATGATTAAGTAGATTGTTTCTTGTCGTTTATAGCTTATAGGCCTATGTCTAGCCCTATTTTTCTACATATATCTAAATCTAATCTAGATTATATCTATTATCTATCTATAAGAGATAGGTGAAGGCGGTGTTTGAGATCTAATAATTCAATATAGTTATAGAATTGTTAAGCTATATGTATATCTAGATTTGGTTGAATGATTTAATGAAATAATCCCTTGTAATAAATGCTTTATTAACTTTTAATTGAAGCGAATGTTTAAATTGAGAATCTTTAAAAAAACAATTAAATGAGCATTTTACTAATCGAAGTAGGCATAGTCAATAAATGAAAAAAACATTTTTATAATGAGCCAATATTATTCTTCCATTGTCACCTTAGGTGCACATTTTTGTCAGAGTTGTCAATGAAAAAGTGTGACTTTTAAAAAAAGGCTTACCTCCCCTAAAGTTTTGTAATAAAATTGTGTTGTATTTTTATGAAAAAACTGCTTGGATATTTTATTAAAAAATTAAGCGGTTCGTTTTCAGAAAACAAAAAGTAGCCATTGCATCAGAACTTTTTGCAAGATCTATTATTTAAGAGATTTTCAATATCTTTTCTAGCGATCTAAAGGGGACGGAAGCACGGATAGACAGAGGGGTTAAAGAAAGAAAGAACACAATAAAGTAACACTGTCATGAATGCTTCATAATATATTTTCGTTTATTTTTGGCTTTAACTGTTTAAGCCTCTATTTTGCTTTTCAAAAAGGTTTTGAAGAAGAAACAAACCAAATAGATGGCTTTTAGAATTAAATTATAAATTAGTGTATTATCTCACTTTGAAAGATTTGTATCAAGATCTTTAGGTATTGATTTTTTCCACACTTTAGGGAATTTGATTAGTTTTTAAGTCACTTAAAAAAATTTTTTTTTCCAGATCTCTGGGTGTTGATCTTTCAATATTGCCTCGCTTTAGATGGGTGCAGTTTCGGTTGGACACAGAGCCTCTTCGAGGATTACTTGCTCGTCATTTTTGGAGAAGGATATTTAACATTTATAGAGGACAACTTCCATCTCCTGATGATCCAGTATTGCGAGCCATAGAGTGGATAATATGTGTTTGGCACCGATTAAATGATAGCTTAAACAAACTTGGACTCATGGAAGTTGTTATTGGTCCTTGTATGTTCTTTAAATGTCCTCTTGAAAAACAAGACCATCAAATAATTCTAGAGTAAGTATTAATATAAATTAAATTACTTGTTAATTTTCAGCCTACTTTATATACAAATTAAATAGTGTACTATGTGTTGTATGAAATATATAATTCTCCTTCAATATTAGGGCTATGCTGGTTAAATTCTCTGAGACTGATATAATGGTGGTGTTGATTTTGATAATGAGGTTGTTTCGGATTTCTGACCTACTATAACCAAAGTCATGTGATTGTTGGACAACAAAGAGGAGAATGGCCTTGTCTTCCTATATTTCCATTGCTGTTGCTCCTCTATTTTTGCAAGATTTTACATTCACAAACATTTTAAAATATACAGAGTACATCAATGAACTTCCTGAATGTTCAAATAACTATACAAATGTTTTCATAAAGGCCAAGAACTGTTTAAGGATGGGTTTAAATTATCAGTGATATTTCCTTCATAGTCCATGACAAGCATCAACACATTGCCAATGATACATTCACATACAGAAGATGATGTTTTTTTTACAAACGTTCTTGCAAGATTAAAAAAAAGGCTTGGTGTAAACTACACAAACTAACACACACATATATATATATAGTCCTATATATGGGATAATATGCATATTAGTTGAAACATTGTTATTTTTTAACGTTATGTATTTCATATTCCACTAATTCCTGATACATTATGCACATCGATAACATTAAGAATTATTTTTTGTGTTGGATACATGATGTATTATTATGTTATTAAAAGTTCTATCATTTTTAAGAAATTCACTGAGATACTATATACAAAATGTTCCATTAAAGTTTTAAAAATGTGTAAACGAAATAGATCTAGATCCATTTTATTAGTTAGAAACCAAATTTAACAATGAAATGGTGGGGTAAGACACATTTGGCCTGTGTAACTGTAAGAGTAGATCTAGATTTATCCTTGACTATTAGATGTGTTATTTGTTCGCTAAACAACTCAAGCCTATTACGCACAAGGAAAAACACATGGCAGTCTTTTCATCTTTTATAACAACTTTTTCATCTTTTATAACAACTAGTCTACATATCGACTACACACTAGCCCTAGAGCTATCTGACCAATCCAATACACACTGGTCTACTGTTCAAATTTTAGTGTTCTACTCAAGTTCAAGCGTGTTTACTTTTGGGCAGAGAGGAAGGGGGGATGAAAGTGTTACTTTTTTTTCTAGGATTGGTTACCTGAATGCTAAGATCTGTAAGTGTAGTCATTGTAGATCAAGAAATCTAGATCTCTGTATGGCAGATTATAGGCCAACGCTTCGGTACCTTCTATCAAAGGTTTAACAATTTGTTTTAGTTAAAACTATTAAAAAATGTATCTCTATATTCTCCTGTTATTAACAAATTATAGCTTAGCACTAATGAGTAAATTGAAACAACTAAATATTGACTTAAACGTTAAGGTGTATGGGCCGCATAAAAAACTTACTATATCTTGAGGGGCCGCAATAAAAAATCAGTTGCAAAACATCTTACTAGTTTTATGTAAATTAGAAACAATACAATAGAATACAATAATTAATGGCATACATGTCCCTTAGTTAGCTAAATTTGTAGTACTATTTTATAATTACAAATTACTAAGATTGCGCATTTTGTTCTTTGTCCTGATGCTTGACATCTTTTTGGGCTACAAGTTTATATCGGGTGGAAGTTTGTTTGTCACTGACACTATCATCACTGATGACAAATTTTGATCAGATAATCTCGAAAGGTGAGGTGATTTGTAGCTTTCATTATAGAAAAGAACTGCTCACAGAGATCAGTGCTTGCAAAAATAGCTCGAATTCTGGCTGCAAATTTTCGCAATTGAACGTACTGTTTAGGTAAATAACTAGATTTTGGGGCAGCCACTTCTTTATTCTTTGCTTTCAACAAAGAATCTAACTGCTATTCTATCAGCTCTAGTTGCACATTACCAGCAGCATTTTCAGAAGCAAATGAAAATGGAGATAAGAACAACGAAAATTCTTGCTCGTATTAAAACAAGTCATGAAAACGGCCAGTGGAAGCATCTACTAACGATTCCAGGTGTAAGACATATCTACAAAATGTTGTAGCCGTATTTAATCTTTTAGTTCCTGACAAGTGAACAAGATTTTCTCTTCATATTTGATTTATCCACAGTCGTAATTTTGCTTGAAAGCACTTCACATCATCACACGCAGTTGTGACAATTTAGTCTTTACTTTGAAGTTTCAAATTCAAGTCTTGCAGGTGACCAGTGAGATCAATTGCAAATGCCAAATCCTGAACCCATTTGTCAGTATGGAAAGGTTCAACAGGTTCACCTTTCATGTTCAGAAACAATACAATTTCTTCACGCAGTACAACAAATCTCTTCAATTTTTTATGATAGGACAGCCAGCAAATTTTGTGTCCAATGTCATAAGAAACATTGAATATTGGTGATGATTTAAGCCACTGGCACAGATAAAATTGATAGTGTCTTATTACATGTTGGAATTGTAATTGCTTTGTGCGTTATGTTTCTTGGTGAATGATGCACTGAAAATGAGCAAATTTAAAATTAGCTCTCTTATTTTTGCAAGTAGCTTTTCATCAAAACCATTTCATAATGGTTAGTGCGCCATCCGTTGTTAGACTAGCTAGCTTTACCAAAGGTAAATTGCACTGCAATATCACATGTTATTTCTCAAAAACATCCTAGCTTGTTGTGGTGTTATGTATAGAACAAAGCTCAAGTAGCTCCTTATGTATCTCAAAATTCCTGTCACAGGTCCTTATGAGTATAGCCAACTGTGCTACACCCATTACATCAGTTGACTCATAGAGAGCCAATGAGAATATTTCAAAATCTATTTTGTTCTTTAATTATTCACACAAGCTGACTGACATGTCAATTATTCTATCTGCCACAGTGTTACTAGTTAAAATTATTTCTTTCAATGCTTTCAACTTTTCTGGACTTCCGCAGCTTTAACGACACACTCCTTCATAAAATTCCTTTCACTAAATGATTTGCTATGGCTTGCAATTAAGCTTGAAAAAAATGTAGCTGGCTTTCACTGCAGACTCAATCTCGTTGTTCAGTTTAACAAATACTATTTTTCAAGTCAAGTAGCTTGTCATCTTTTATTTTCCAGCGTAATAGTTTAACATTATTTTGATAGTTTTTGAGGTGGCCAAGCGGGCTGCATGCAAGGTGGTCGCGGGCCGCATGCGGCCCCCGAACGCTGTGTTTGACATGCCTGACTTAAATGCTTCAGATTCGCACTATAAACTAACTAAAACTAAGCACGGTGTGCGATGTAAACACAACAACCACATGACTCGGGGGGAATCCGGAAAAACCTCATTTCCACATTGACCCAACTAAAAATGGATACATATCTTCAGCTGTTGGTTGTTTTTTATTCAACATAATATACCTGTAAAATCGTAGTCACTGGAACTGATGGATGGACTCTCCAAGTTTATATCTGATGGACAGTATAATCAACACCCTAAGTGCAGCTGAGAAGAAAAGCGCACTACTGTTCCTTGCACAAACTGTGAAAGCACTTACAGCTCAAATGCCAAAGTTGGCTAGAAGAAGCAATAGTAAAATATCTGATGGACAACTTGCCTACCTTTGTACCATAAATATATACACATATTTATAATTTATAAGGATGTTGTTCAAAATTCTAATTTATAGATGTATCTTTAGAAACGTCACATTTTATATTAATAAAAACACAGTCAATGCATTAACATCAATGTTAGTTCTTTTGTTGAATTGAACTAACCTATTCAGTTTACTTGCCTGTGCCATTTCTTTTATGCATGTCCAGATTTAGTAACATTGAAATCAAAGTAAAAGAATATTAATACAGATTTGTATTAAAATTTGTATTTCATGCAAAGCATAAAATAGTGTAAATATGAAAAAAATATACCTAATCAGTAGCTAAACTATCATACTCTTCTGAAGATGGATGAAGAGCTTTTGGAATAAGAAAGTTGCTCCTAGTGTACGAGAAACAGTCAAAAGAGGAACTGGTTCAGAAACACCACCAGATGGTCACAATAAAGTAGCCAATACAGCCTTATATGTTCTAATGCAACGCTCTATTATGATTGGTTGTCCACTTGCTGGTCAAGGTACTCATTTCATCTTATCAATTTTATTTCCCACCTAAAAACATTATACTAACATCTGCCTTTCTCATGTTCACAACACAATTGTATACTCTGCTGTACTCTCTGAAGTAAATATTTAGAGCACACATACATATTATCATCATGTATCAACATATTTTAGACTGCTCAGTGTACTTGTTACATAATAAAACATTTTAAGGCTGCAGCACATTAACAAAATGTTTTCTTCTGCACATTCAAAATATGTTTCATGTCTTTTCTTTGAGGGCTGTACTTGACAGATGTTGTGGTATAAGCTGAATTAGTCCCCTTTATACTTTGTAGAGAGAGATAGGTCCCCACTTAAAAGTTTTTAAGTAACAAAAGATAACTACAAAACCGTCTTTTTTCATAAGCACTTCCCTGGCACAGTGGTTAGTGTTAGCTTGAGGCTTCAGCCCTTGAGCTTGAATTCAGGTCATTCAACTTTTTAAAATATAAATGCATTTAAAAAGTTATCACTGTAACTTTGAACCAGATACCCCATTCTTTCTCCCCGGAATTCTTTCACAACTGGTCCAGACAAGTGATAGGATCATAGTACATTGAGAAAGCTAAAAAAATGAAATTGTGCTAACAAAAACAATTGGTAAAAACATTTCTAATCACACAGATTTATTATTCTTAATCTAGATCTATTACAAATTTAATTAAATGACTGATCCAAACTAATTGATACAACTACACTTATTATAAGTTTTGTTTTTAAAAAAGTATTTTTATATTTTTCCTATTTCTAGTTTTAACTTAGGAAAAGTATAAATAGAGGAGACAAGTTTGTTTTGTCAGTCCATAACCTCTGCACTTGTTCTCAAAACATTTCATCTAAATATAAGTATTGATTTTCAATAAACAGAGAAAGAAAACTACATGGCTGGATTTTATGGCTCCAATGAGCTGGACATACCATTAAAAACAAATGACAGGGCATTGTCTCTTAGCTCACAGAAACGTTTGAAAGCATGCTCAGGAAGTGTGTCAACTAGAAGATGGAGGAGTGAGACAGATGAAACACAGACCAGGATTAGGGGGAGACCTAGGTATAGAACAAAACCATTTTATTAAGCCAGTTAAAAAAATTATAATTTTAAATGGTAAGCAGGAATTGTAATTTGAAGCTGATAGTAATCACATCAAATGTCTTTGGTAGTAAAATTTTTTGTTTTCAAATTGAAATGTATTTTGTTTCTTATTTCACTACTCAGTAGACTGAACTAGACATATTTGAAAGGGCAATACCTTGCTGATTACAATATTTTATTAAGCTCTTTATGTTTTGTAAATGAAATTGTATAGGTGAACAGTGATTAAAATTATCTGATTTGGCCTATAGATAAATAATTTTCATTAAGTTGAAAAATAAACAATTTAAATGTGCCATATTTTCGGTTTACTAAAATTATGTATTTAAGGGCAGATTTTTATGCTGTGCTTAATATACTTAATTAAAAACCTTTTTTTTTTTAAAGATTCAAAAAAACATTTTGTTAGAATATCTAAGACATAATGCATTACTACTGTAATTTTCAGTAAAGAAGAAAAAGAGACTGTCAACACTAATCAAACATCTAACATCAAGAGAAGAAGTTTATCTGAATCCAGTGTTAACAAAGCACTACAGATAGAAGAGCAACAAGGTTTAGTCTCCCCTTCATCCTTGCATGCTAAAGTGGCCAAGCTAGAAGTCAAATCACCTAAATTAGTCAACATCAAAGCAGTTTTCTTCAGCCCATCCTCTCGTACACCACAGAAATCTGATTCAACTCTTTCTGCCACCAGTGTTCACAAAAGTGGACGAGTAAGTCCCCTTTTATCTCTAGTCGCTGGCAGGCACACCAGCCCCCAGAAGTCTCGTTCAACAGAAAATATATCAAGTAGTGGAACCTACAACTATGCCAAGGTTAAATCACCTGGACCATTTTCTTTTTCTTTAAGTACACCAAAATCTAACCTGAATATTTTCAAGCTTTTGGATAAGGCTTACAATGAAGAAAGTTTAAGTAAAAAATTATCTGAAGAAATGCCAGATTTTAGTGTCTTTGACCAGGTGACTACCCCAACAGAGGAATCTTCAAAAGCTTTTTATTTTGGTCAAAAGGATGAAAAGAATTCTGATTTCAGTACAGAGAAGAGTCCAACATTGAAAAGAAAGGTAAATAGTTTTACAGCCAGCTCGAAAGAGGAAAACTATGAAAGTTGATACATAGTGTGCATACACTATTTCTTAATTTAAACATGAAAGTTAGAGAGCACATCTAAAATGGATATCTTATAAATATACAATGAGATGTAGATGTGTACTCTATATCATCAAATATTAATGTCATCTTCTTAAATACATTATTACATTTATATTTGGCACTATTATTTTGGTCATATTTAGTTTTCATGATTAAATGTTTGACATTAATAACTAAAAATTAAGAAATCTTATAAACATACTGACCTCATTAATCTATTTCTAATTAGTGCTTAATCAATTCAAACATTGTTTTTGAACAATTAAACAATTTAGCAAAACATGCTTCTATTTCATAATGTAAAAACTGAACCTTTAGGTCATGGTATAGGTTTCTACAGCACAGAACTGTTCAGACTTGAAGAATGCTCTGATATCTCTTTTAGATGTTGCAAGCAATAGACCACATTTTTTTTCAATGTGCAATCAAAGATTTATATATAAAATTGAATGAACAAATATTTTATTCATATCTTTTCCTATCTATTGCATTCCTATGGACATGACATAAACTGATGGGGACAAACTGTAAGAACAGAAACTGATCAAGTTGAAGGCTATATGCTATAATTGCCTATAAAACCAAACAGCACAAGAAAGTTTCTTGATTTTGGTTGAACATTTTTGTCTGAGAAGACTATCAGAAATCATTTTTAAGTTAACAGTATAATTTTTTACCCAGTTCATTTTAGCTTCACAGGAGCTAACTTTTCTAAATTGATATCAATTTTATTGCTGACAAAATCATCCAATCTTGTTTACAAAAACCTATGCATCTCACACATTTTAATATCATTCATAGTAACATATGGAATTATAGCATTTCCATATATACTTATTCAAGTCATTGTGTATTTTAGAACACTTTTATTTAGAATACCAGTAGTTGCATGTTACCTTGTAACAACAATTTTTTTATACAAATTTTTAATATAGAAAAATGAGCTCATGAACAGAACACAATTGTATATTAATATAAGGCAGAATTAGTAAACCTCATTTTGTATTAAAAATTTCTTTTTTTTTTAAAATTTACACCTTCTCTGTGATAGCTATAGAATGCATATATTGTATCTTTATATATATATATATATATATATATATATATATATATATGTGTGTGTGTGTATGTATGTTTTGAAAAGTGCCTTAAATGTATCTCAAAATAGATCTAGAATAATGTCATCTCCAAAGAATGATGCTTCCTGATGTATTTTTTTTCCCTTCTATATTGCCCGATTTGTTTGAACTGTTAATAAAGTTATTTCACTTGACTAAGTCGATACATCTTATATTATGTTTTATAAAAAGTGCAAATTTAGAAGTTTATCTAATAATTCTAAATCTAATTTGGAACTAACACTTGTTAAAGCAAATAATCTAAAAAAATATAGGGAACTAAACAATGATCAAAATGTCAGTGAATCTCTTTATTTTTTTCCACATACTTGTAATCTTATCAATGCTTAGATCTCTGTATTAATTACATGGTCTTCCAGATATTTCAACAATTAAAAAAAAAAAAAAAAGGACTTCTGTATTTTGATTAGAAAGGAAAAAACAAAAATATTAATCAATATGAAATTGGGTTTCAAATATTGTAACAGCTGTAATAGTTTCTAAAGAAAAAATCTTGTTCTTGTTGACTTCACTTGACTTGTAAATTTCACCTGTCCTGTTCCAGTGAAAAAAACATTGGTTCATCCTATTAAAAAACAAAAGCTAACCATCATAAGAACATGTAATATTCTAGTGAACTTAAGTGCTGTTTAAAAATATTAGCAGTACAAGACCAAATAAAGTGGAACTATTTTGTTTCTAGATCCCTGGCTTTAAACTAACATTAAACTTTCCCAATTTCTTTGGTAAAACAGTGTATAAGTGCACATGTTGAGATGAAGGGTCTTGAAAAACTCAGGACAAAATAAATAGATTAACTACTTAGATAAACATGTCCTTATGCCAGATCAAAATTGCTTTAGGACATTTAGGTAATGTGAAACTCAATTTTCAAAGAATTTTTATGACATACAAATAGATGACTCTTACTAGACTTCAGCAAGGAATTTGACTAAGCTCATCACCATAGCTATGGTAGCAAAACAAAAAACAAACAAAACAAGATTACAAAGAGAGTTTGTGTTGTCACACAAACTCAGAGGCGGCCGTCGGAGTCGGATCCGCCTATTCGCAAAGAATATTCAAGACATGATTTTGTTTTGATTGTCAAAAGTAATAATGTTTCAAAGATTCATTTGGCGTTGTAAAAAATTGTTGTTTTTTTCTGTAAAATGTTTTACATATTTTGGATGCTCCTTCAAAGTTAAAGATAATTTACTTCCTTATCCAAATCTCCCGTTGGACGATGGGGGATGGCTGTGAGCAGGGTATGAAACCGGGACCATCAAGATAATTAGTCCATCGAGCTAACTGCATGACCAGGCATTGGTGTTAACTTAATAACAAACTAATAGCCTATTATTGATAAAGAGATATATTACACATTACGGCATGACAACTACCGGATATGTACAATATGTCAGCCGAGCGATTTTAGATAATCTTTCAGTATTGATTTGTAATTGAAAAAAAAAAAAAGGTAAAGAACAAGGCATCGAGCTTGTACTTCGATGTCCCAGCACAGTTACCAACAGAGCTATTGGCATTTTCCTTTAAATGGAACTAGAATGAGGATGTAGATCTACATAAATTAAACTTCTGATTTAGCACTCTTAAAATCTAGATCTAAGATATAAATTTTGAATAATGTAGATGTAATTTAGATAAGATTTATGTAAAAAAAGAAGCCTGTAGATAATCTATTAATAGAATGAATGCAATATTAAATTTAAAAATAGTAGATTAATTAGTTTTAGTATTTTATAACATTGCACTATTGATCTAGACATTTGAAAAAAAAAAATGTACACTTTAAGTCTAAAAATTGAAATTATAGATCTTGATCTAGTCTAAATTATGGCTGCCTGGTCATGCAGTTTGCGCACTGGACTGTCGTTTAGATTTATCGATGGTGCCCTAGGCTAAAACCCTGCCCGCTCTCATCTCCCGTCGTCCTGCAGGAGGTTTGCACTAGGAAGTTAACATCTTCAACTCTGAAGGAACTTCTTCTTATATAATACGACGTTACTTCAAAAAAGTCATGCATATTAACCAATGACTTAAATTCTGCCAAGTCAATGGTTTTAACTCGCGTAAATCCAAAACATGTAAAACAACAAACATTCTAAACTAGACATAGAAATTCTAGATCTAGAATCTATAATGATATTTAATTAGAATATAAATCTAAATCTACTTTAAAAAAATCTAGCTCTAGTGTAAAAAATCCAGATTAGATCAAAATCTAGCTATTATGTCTTTTTTAAATATGAGTCAGATTACGAGGTTTCTTCTTATCTTATATAATACAGACGTTACTTCAAAAAAGATGATTACGTCCTACGCGTCATGCATTTAGTCATGCATATTAACCAATGACTTAAATTCTGCCAAGTCACTGGTCTTTCTGGCTAGCTCAGGCAACCCATTTCATGCTCTAATAGCACTAGGGAAGAAGGAGTATTTGTACAAATTTGTCCTAGCATATGGGATGAGGAATGTGCCTTTATCTTTGTGTCTTTCAGAGTATTTTATTAAATTTTGTTTTTGTATTTGAAGATTATGGTTCAGTGTTTTATGTATAATTGCTACTTTACTTTTGAGTCTTCTGTCCTGAAGGCTTTCTAAATTTAGTGATTTTACTAATGGTGTTACTCTAGTCAAATGTGAATATTCATTTGTTATGAATCTCCTTGCTCTGTTTTGTGTCTGTTCCAGTTTCTTAATGTTTTCTTGAGTTGAGGGGTCCCAAACGGAGGATGCATATTCTATTATTGGCCTAATCAAGGTTAAATAACATTTTAGTTTTATGTTCTTTTTTGATTTATAGAAATTTCTTTTAATAAATCCTAATGCTTTGTTTGATTTTTTTATAGTTTCATCAATATGTGGATTCCATGACAGTTTTTCATTTATTATAACACCTAGGTATTTTGCGTTTTTAGTCTGTGTTACTGGTTTGCCATGAATAAGATAAGTGGAATTAATTTGTTTTAGTTTTTTTGTTACTCTTAACAACTGACATTTTTCTGGGTGGAAAGACATGCTCCAATTTGATTCCCATTTCTGTAATTCATCTAATTCTCTTTGTAAAATATTTGTGTCTTGTGTTGTTTTTATTGTTCTATATATTATGCAATCGTCTGCAAATAATCTGACTTTTGTTCTTGAAGTAATGCAATTTGGTAAATCATTTATGTAAATTAAAAATAGTAGTGGACCCAAGACTGTTCCTTGAGGTACACCTGAGTTAACTGTTATCGGTGTTGATTTAGAGCCATTTATTATTACATTATTAAATGTTTAATAAACATTACTATACAGAGTTGTCTTAGCATTTCATTTGGAAGAATTTATTCCATATGACGTCAAAGGAAAAAAATCCACTCTGTCACATGGCCTAGTTAGACTAGTCATCAATACAAGCAGGTTGTTGAGGGTTTATAGACAGTGGTGCACCGAGTGAGTTCTTTTAGCATTTCTTTTAAAGAATTAACTCCGTATGATGTCAAAGTAAAAAAATCCACAACGTCACACTGCCTAGTGAGACTAAAAATGTCTTTATCAATACGAACAGGCTCTCGAGGGTTCATAGACATTGGTGCACCGAGTTATTTAGCATTTCATTTAAAGAATTAACTACATATTAAAAAAATCCATTACGTCACAATGGGCTAGTTAGACTAAATATTTAAGTATTTATATATATATATATATGGATTAAAGACGCATTTTTTTGTGCGTTTTGTCTGTCCGTCATGTTAATATAGAAAAAAAAGACTAATAGTTATTGAAAATCTGATTAAAATTTAATTTTCCTTCTGAAACATCACAATAATTTTAAGTATCTATAATAGATTGTTCCGGATGTTTGTATATATAGTGAGAGAAAAAGAGAATTCTAGATAAATAATAATAATAATTTCAGCATGGCACCCAGGTGCTTTCACATGTAATTTATGCAGTTGATCTTCAAAATAGTACTAGGATCAGCCATAGTTATTTAAGGTGGCCAATTAAAAACATTTTCTTTACTGTTTGTGCAAGTTTACATTTGGATTGGAATATTTCAACCACAGAAAAACACACATTCATATCTCTTTGCATTACATTCAGGAGAAGTATCAATGACAAGATAAAACAATTAAGCTTTCTTAATTTATTAATGTGGTACCATAATCAATTACAACTGTCTGTAATTGCTGTTGGCTTAAAAGCACAATTAAAAACAGCATCGATATCACACCATTGAGATATCACGCCATTGAAATACCGGTACGCAAGAGTTTATTTTCTTGAATGACCAGTGAGGCACAAACATGGTCATCACAAGCTTTACAAAGATTAAAAAAAAAAATTACTACTGCAGGGGTGAACATGTGTAGAGATGTACAAGTTGATTTGGATGCTGTCTAGTTCTCTAGAATGATACAGAAGATGACCCCCACTTATACAAGAATCATGTCTCTCCTCTTATTGGACATACCTAAATGAACTCTATGGTTATGCTAGCAGTTGCCTTCATAAAAATGTGAGTTTTAATTCCTTTTATCATCCATTCAGTGAATAGAAATAAATGTGTACAAATAAAGAGTATTGTCAATAATGAATTCAATCTTTAGTACACTCTTTTATCCCTTATAGTTCTGAGCATGTACATTTTTGTTTTCATCAGTAGAAAGTTAACATTTTCAAAATTAAACTACTTTTAAGTTAACCAATATTAGCGTAAAGAAATTCTAACGTGCCATAGAGAATAAACCAAGAGGGAATGTAAAATAGTTTAAATGCTTTAAACAGCACTAAGTTAAAATAATTAAAATTCTATCTAACTAGAAATATCTACTCTCAACTAAGTGGTTTTCAACACTTTTTTTTTTTGAGTCATGATCCTATTTTATACTTTAGTGACTCATGAGTCCCTCAATCAACCTAAAAGGAATCAAAGAAGATCTTACTTTTACAAAAGTACCAGTACCTCAAAAACAAAAACAAAACTTACATCAGCTACTAATTTTGCTCTTTTTCTGTGTCTCACATCTTCTTCCTCATCTAACTTTTCTAGCATGCGTTGTTTATACCTAAACAAGTCATACAAATATCTATAAGTATAAATAAATAGGCTAATCCTACATTCTTTATTCAAGTTAGTCTACTTACAAAAAAAGATGTAATAAATATATCTTTACTGAATATAAGGTCCTCCTTCGTGGTCGAAGATGAGCACATTTCTCATTTCCTATGGACTTAAAGATGGCTGTAAAGTCCAATCCTCACTATAAAAAGCGGCCACATATGTGGCATGGGTGGGTTAGGTCAGTTGCAGATAGGCCTGCTTCTTGTCTCAGCTTTTTGTTGGTTCTGCGCTTGTTGGACAGCTTTAATATTTCTGTGTCTGGTATGTGGTCGGACCAACGCACCTTATGGATACTCCTTAGACAGCATTGGTGGAAGGAGTTTAGCTTTTTGGTGTGGCGGGAATATAGGGTCCAGGACTCTGATGCATATAGGAGTGATGGGAGAACTACAGCACTGTAGACGTTCAGTTTTGTGGATATGCTCAGTCCTCTCCGTTGCCACACTTGTTTTTGAAGTCTGCCAAAAGCAGCTCTGGCACGAGCAACACGGAAGTCAACCACATCATCTAGGTTGGCATTTGCTGATATGGTGCTTCCCAGATAGACAAACATATTGATGTTAGCTAATTTCTGGCCATCTATGAGAATGTCTGGTTCTGTAACAGCTTTAATTGGAGGAGGTTGGTGCAGCACTTCTGTCTTTTTTACATTAATAGTGAGGCCAAAATTTTTGCAGGAATTAGCAAAGAGGGACAGGCTCTTTTGCAGGTCTTCATCTGCAAATAGCAGATGCAGTCTTAGTTTACCTTGGTCATTGCCTTGAGAATTGAATAAACTTGCATCAGTGTGATATCGTATGCCAACTCCAATAATTTCTGTGCGAAAGGCATCTTTCAGCATAGCAGTGAACATTATGCTGAAAAGCGTTGGAGCCAGCAGACAGCCCTGCTTCACACCATTTGAGACAGGAAAAGGGTTGGAGTAGTCTCCATTGTCTTGGACTCTTGCTTGCATGTTATCATAGAATAGGCGCACCATTGATATGAATTGATCCCGGCAGCCGAATTCGGACATGATTTGCCAAAGGCCTTCATGACTGACATTATCTTAAGCTTTATTTGGAGGAGGTTGGTGCAGCACTTCTGTCTTTTTTACAGTAATAGTGAGGCCAAAATTTTTGCAGGCATTAGCGAAGAGGGACATGCTCTTTTGAAGGTCTTCTTTATTTGCGACGTTTAGGGCACTATCATCTGCAAATAGCAGGTCTCTGATGCAGTCTTAGTTTACCTTGATTGGCGCACCATTGATATGAATTGATCCGGGCTGCCGAATTTGGACATGATTTGCCAAAGGCCTTTATGACTGACATTATCAAAAGCTTTAGTCAATTCTATGAATGCAGTATAGAGATTTAAATTTTGCTCTCTACATTTCTCTTGGAGTTGGTGGACTGCAAAGATCATGTCAACCGTGCCTCTACCCTGCCTGAAGCTGCATTGACTCTCCAGAAGTAGACCAGTTTCTAGGTGGTGTTGTAGTCTGTTTAATAGCACCCTACCTAGAATCTTGCCAGTAATGCATAGGAGGGATATGCCACGATGGTTATCGCATAACTGCCAATTTCCCTTTCTCTTGTAGAGGTGAATGATGGGGGCGTCTTTGAACTCTAATGGTAGTTTCTTTTGTTCCCACATTTTTTGGTAGATTTCTGTTAGTTTAGCTGTCAGCACTAAGCTGCCTATTGAGTATATTTCAGCAGGGATGGAGTCCCTGTGCCTTACCAGTTGAGAGGTTGGATATTGCAGTCATTACTCATTGAGCCGAGGAGGGTCATCAAGTGAATGGTTTATTGGGACTTGTTCCAGGCGTGCGATGGCTTTGGCGCTAATGCTTTAATATTAGAGTTGCATGTCGCCTTGAATTCAGGGGTAGGCGTAATGTCATTAGATGGTCATTTATGCCTTTTGGTAATCCTGCTAACTTGTTGACTAATTTGGATTTTACCGCGAAGCCAACACCAGCTTCACGTCTTTCCTCGCTATTTTTGCTGATCCAAAAGAACGTGTAGCCTGCGCCAATTTCTGTTAACTGTCGCATTTCACTCAGGACAGCAACATCTACATTGTATCTGGCTAGTTCTCTTTCCATGAGGGCAGTACAACGTTCAGGATGGTTTGATTCAGAACGGTCAAGTAGAGTGTGGACATTTCAGGTGCCAAGTGTGAGTTCATGTGTTTTGATTTGTTTTTTCTTGAGGTTTGTGTTTGATTTGTTTCTCCCGCATTAGTGGGATCCCCGCCAGTTGCAGGAGACTGGCCAGGGTCATGGGGGACAGGCAATGTTTAGGGCACTTTTTCTAGCCCCTTCCTCATGCTTAAGAGGTAAGCAGTGCATTCTTAAAAAGGGCTGCTTAGACACTCAGACGGCTGCCGAGTTCCAGTGCTATCCCAGTCACTGGCTAGCGACCACATGGTCTGGGCCGCCTACGTGTAGGTTTGTAGCTATGTCTGCCAGTGTATCCACATCCACACCTGCCACTTTGCCACTTGCCTATCGCAGCAGGGCTTTTTGATTGATGAACATGGGAGATGAGAACGTGGCTTGTGCAATGAAAATTTATTAAAGTGAGGGAGATTTGGGCTGCATCAGCCTCACTCTCTCGCTCCTTGCCAGCTGAATCCATTGGCAGAACAGAGTCAAGATAATTGGAGCTAGTTTGGGGTGCAGTGGATGACCAGTGTGCTCTACATGTCCCACAGTGCTCCAAAACGTTCCACAGCATTTGCTAGATGACGCCTGATGGCCCTGGTAGTCCAATTCAACTTGAGCGCCATGCAGCTGCAACTAGACTTCACATGTTGATGGTGGATAGAGACCATAGATTCACCAGATACTAGCTCTGGCTAACCCTCACCTGGTTTGGTCCGTCAGTTGAGACGGTTTACAGGGTGTGGCCGTTGCCCCATGCAGACAACTGCTTGGAGCCACAGGTGAGAGCTGGGCTCTGAATGGAGACCAAGATCAATGAGCTGCTCAGAGAGCCCAACTGCCCAGTTGACAAAGGTACTACTCCTCCTACAGAACCCCATACACAAATATATTACTGAATACATCTAATACAAGCTTGCCCAGGATGTGGCAAAATATATAGGTCACAGCTGGGGCTGCGTATCCATGGGAAATACTGCATTCCTCATTAATCTTTGGACTCAGAGACAAGCCTTATTATTATAAATATCAGTGAAAACACAAAAGGTATACTATATTAATTTCTGTGTTGTCAATTTTTTTAGGCAACTTACACATCACTATCTGGATTGTTTTCTTGATTTCGACACTGATCTAATTTCTTTTGAATAGCTTGGGCTTGTTCTCTTGGTACAGATTCTGTGTTCTTAACTATAAACTTGACTCCTAAAAGGAACAATAGAAAGGTTAAAATTTTTTTTTTGCTCATTAGTGTTATGAATGGGCTTTTCATTTGAATAAATATAGGATTGTCCACACATAAGATATTGTAAATTTAAGAGAAGTAATTCAACAAAGGGAGCTTGATAAGATGAAAGAAGCAATGTTGTCTCCTTCAAATGCTAAGCAACTATGGATCTGGGCAACTGGGCATAAAAGTTATGATCAGAACAAAAAATGTGCCCTCTTAGCAGTTCCCCCCTCGCCCTCTTCATGCAGCTAATGTGTCCAAAAGAATGGCCAGTGCCGATTTGTTCATTCCCCATTTCTTTTTGCTAGCCTTGGACTCAGGCACCTACTTATTAGTACCTCAGTAACAGTTGTCCATCATAAAATCAGATTCCACAAGCAGGATTTCTTCTAAAGCAAGATTTCTTCTAGCTAGGAATGATTTCCTCAGCCCTCTACACTATAACAGTCTCTACTGTCTACTACAATCTACAGTTACCCTGCTGAACAAAAAACATATTTATCCTTTTCAGAGTTTAGCAGAGCCTCTAATTCTCTTTTTTTCACTTGGGAGGAAGCTGCTATCACTTTTTCAGGACAATGAAGTCTCTAACTGGTCTAAAACAGGGTAGAGAAGGTGCAGATGGTAAAAACAGAACTTAAAATAAAGCTCTAGAAGGCAACAACCAAGTCAGATGTGACAACTGGGTCTGCATGGTGACATGAAATACTTCAGCTTATCCTTTAAATTCAAACTCAAAGACAATTCCTTATACATATCTTTATAATGAGAGTAATGACTATAGTATATGTATTGCTAAACTAGCTATGGTATATATAATGCTACACTAGCTATGGTCAGGGCCTAGTCTGGGTAGGGATAAGCATAATGTCAAAATTATTTTTTTTGAATTAGAAAATAGGCCTACTTTCGTCTTTGCAATAAATTTTTATCAAATGAAAGCTCGCAATGCCACTTTTTATTTATTGGCGCCCCAAAATGTCAATTTCGTCTATTCTTCAGGAGATTTGAATAAATTAAAAAAAAGTTCAGGACTTTATCGTATATTTTGCCTTTTCTTGAGATTTCCTGGAGTCCCTGGAAAATTAGGAGGTTACGAAAACCCTGTTATTTTATATTTTATAATGGTTTAATTTAATAATGTACACTTAGAATTAGCGCAGGGCCTATGAAAGCGCGGAGCCCACTGCGACCGCATAGGCTGCAGTGGCCTAAGGCCGGCCCTGGCTATGGTATATGTAACACTATAAGACATATTTATTAACTGATGGCAAAAAAAAAGGACTTTAACTTCTGCTAAGACATGAAGGGAATTTTATATAAACTTCAACAGAAACTTTAACACTAACACAAATAGACTAACTACAAAGACAAGTAATACTTACGCCGAAGTTGATATAATGTGTCTTCAGCTTCTTTTTCTGTTGCAGTTTTAAAAAGTATTTCCTTAATATATCTGAAACAATAGATTTCCTTCTTTTTTTGTTACCATGAAGCTTAAAACTAGAAGATTAGAACTTTTGAGAAAGAATGAAGAAAGAAGCAAGAAATCAAACCAGCTCACTCTCTTTCCAAGCCCCATTTACAGGGTCTAGCTGTAGTGCAGGAACCAAGTCAATAAGCAGCCTGACCAAAACAATCTTCTACATGAATTTCCCAATGGTAGTTCCCTAAGCTTTAAATTTATTTGCTTGACTGTATAGACCTTACAAGCCCAAACCAGTCTTTACACCTCTGCTATGATAGTGGTAACTAAGCTGACAATGTCAGACATACACAATGTTCTTTTGACAAACCCAAAAACCTTTGGCATTATTTTGTCTTCTAGTTCTACACAAGACACACTTGCATGTTTCAGTATTTTGTTTATACTACTTACTAATATACAACTAATTTTAGGGTGTTCATATTTTCTGGATTTAAAATGAAATACTGGTATTATGACAATTTAAAACAAAACAATATTATTACCTATCTAATGAAAGTCCTTCTTTTGTAGCACCAAAACTTAAAGCAGCTAATGCTATCTAAAAGGGAAAAAAAATATATACACAGTTAAGAGTATAAAAAAAACATTTCAAATAAATTAAACATCATATATTGTTGCAAATTTCATTATTTAATAAAATTCAATGGAAGACTAATTCAATGTTATAAGATGTCAATTTGATTATTGTAACCATGCAATTATTGGATATTATGATTTATAAAGCCAATTAAACATAAAATCTAAAGTACTTAAACTTTTTTTTTTCAAAAGTAAGAATATAGCTCATCTAGAGCATTAAAATCTCCTTAATGTAAAGGCTTCAGAAAAAAAAAAAGCTAATAGTTTGTTAAGTCCATTTCTAAACCTTCATCTACAATCTAAAATTCTTGGTCCTGATAACTCACTTATTATAATCACTAGTTCTCACACTTGCAGTGGACATAAGAAAATTTAACCTATTCTTTCTTAACTGAAAATTAGGACAACTAAGCCATTATCAAGATCAAAACCGCATCAGATAAATTTTCCAAAAATATTTTTTTATTCCAATTTCTTAAAACTATGTATTTTACAGACAGCATTTTTATGTCTAAAGTTATCATCAAACTCCATTTGAGTGAGAGCTGGAGAGGCTTGAATCCTCTCTTGCAAAAGTCCTGGACAGAAACCCTGCTGTTTTGTGTAGTGCTTAATGTCACCATACAGGTTGAGTATTTTGTGGTTTCCCAGACCTGTCGTAATGGAGATCAGCAAGTCTGGGGCAGTCAAAAAGTGGGGGCACAGTGAGTCAAAGTTCGGTCAGAAGTTTATGTATATTTCTTCATAGATCTAGATATTAATATAATTTGTTTTTAGGTGTAAACATTTGTCAAAATGATTGTGAGGGAGTATCCTTAGATCATTGTGATTTTGAAATGTGATTTTATATCTGTATGAAAGATTAAGTGTGTAGAACAATTACTAGATCTACATATGAAAGTAGTCCTCTATTCTAAAGAAAAATAAAATTGAAAGTCCTAAAAATTGTCACAGTGAAGAAAAGCCTATTAAAAGATTTTTTTGGGGGTGGGGTTGGCTTATAATAAGTTTTCTAAAGAGTGGCTATTCTAAATAAGGTGCTTCTCTGATCTAGCTCTATGACTGACAAAAATAAAATGTAAAGAGTGGACTAAGTTGCGAATAGAGATATTATTGTAAATACTGGCTGTTCCACTGAATATACAAGGTCAAAAAGTGTATTGTTTGGGGGGAAGGGGGGCTTTTCATTAAAATGTGATTTGTGATTTTGGGCACATCGGCACAATTTAGGCCATGTCGTGCCTGCAGTCCCTCAAGGGCCACTCTCCCTCCACACAGCAAAGGCCAAATTCCAAACAGTCAAATCATTAAAATCAAGGTCTATTCACAGTTAAAATAGTAGAGGTAGTAAAAATTTAATAATTTGGTAAAAATCTAATGTAAATAGTACATGTCTACAGAATTCATAAATCAGATCTTCGTAGACAACCCCACTTCTCGGATAAAGCCCAGTACCTTCCCAGGGTCGACATTATTGAATAGTGTTTTTAAATTAGTGGCTCTAAAATATTTTTCCCTGACATCCTGGTATCTGGGGCAGTCGATGAGGATATGTTCCACGGTGAGGCGAGAGTCACAATACTCACAAAGTGGGGGCTCTTCTTTCTTCAGCACAAAAGAGTGCGTGATGTAGGTGTGGCCAATCCTAAGTCTGGACATGGTCGTGCTACCATGCCTTGTCAGACCCTTAGATGTGGACCGCCACCTGACATCCGCCACAATCTGCCTGAGTGAGTCTCAGCCTCCCATCGGTCCTGCCACTCTTGGTAGATGGCAGAGGCAATACTTTGTCTCAGGTCTGAGCAGGGAATTTGAGTTCCTGACACCGCATGATTTAGGGCTCTCTTTGCTTCTCTGTCTGCGGCTTCGTTTCCCTCAATGCCCACATGGGAGGGGACCCAGATGAAGGTGACATCCGTATGGTCGGCTGTTATTTGGTCCAACAGCTTCAGGCTCTTATGTACCAGTGGAATGTCAGTCTTCATCCGCCCCAAAGCTTGCAATGCAGATTTGGAGTCGGAGCAGATTATAAATTTCCTCCTTTCTGATGCTTTGACGGCCATAAGTGCAAGCGATATTGCATGCAATTCGGCCGTAAAGATGGAGCAGCCATCGGGGAGTCTACGGGAGATTGTTTTGTTCCGAAAGGAGCAGGCACACGCGACCTTTCCATCCATTTTGGATCCGTCTGTGTAGATGGTGCCACAATCCCCGTAGCTCTCCTGCAGTTCCCTAAAGTGGACTTGTAGTATGGTTGGGTCTGTATTTTCTTTTTTGAAATTAAGGAGGGATAAATTTAATTTGGGTTTATTCATTAGCCAAGGAGGATTCTGAGGGGTTTCTATTTTAGAGATTTGGTCAATGGGTGGAGTTAAATTTTGGATGGGTTCTCTCATTCGAAGGCCTAACGGCTGTATGACGTTAGGCCTTCGATTGTATAATTCTACCTCTGTGGGGTTAAATATGGAATCGAAAGCAGGGTTTGTGGGGTTGGATTTTAGCTTGACTATATACTGCATTGCAAGCTTTTTCATTCTTATATCCATGGGGAGTTCTCCAGCCTCCACATGAAGGCCTGGGATAGGTGATGTACGAAACGCGCCGAGACAGAGACGCAGAGCAGCATTTTGTATTGGTTCCAGTATTTTTAGGTACGACTTCCTTGCTGCTCCATACATTATGGATCCGCAGTCTAGCTTGGATCGAATTAGACTCCGATATAGCAGCAGCAAGGTATCTCTGTCGGCTCCCCAGTCCGTATGGCTGAGCACTCTAAGTATGTTTAATGACTTTTGGCATTTCCTCCCAAGTTCCTTAATGTGGGGGAGAAAATTAAATTTGGAATCTAGAGTGAGGCCTAAAAATTTTGTAGTTTTCACGACAGGGATCTTCTTTTTGTGTATAAATAGTTCAGGGTCTGGGTGGAGTCCCCTTAAATTATAAAAATGCATACTAACTGTTTTGGAGTCCGAAAATTTAAAACCATTATCGTTTGCCCAATTTTGAATTTTGTTTAAACATAACTGTAATTTTCTTTCTAAGGTGTTCATGTTTTTCCCATAAGTAAAAATGACAAAGTCATCAACATACAAAGAGCACTCTATGCCAGGGGACAGAGCATTTATGATGCTATTTATTTTAATGTTGAACAGGGTGACTGACAGAATGCTGCCCTGGGGTACACCCATTTCCTGGTCATGAGTGTCAGAAGCGGAGTTGCCCACTCGAACCTGAAATTTTCGGTCTTTCAGGAATTCCCCCACAAAACGGGGAAGATGTCCCTTAAGCCCCATAAGCTCCAGGTCACGTAGAATGCCATGTTTCCAGGTTGTGTCATAGGCCTTTTCTATATCCAAGAATACAGCTACTAGATGTTCTCTTCTGAGTAATGCATTTCTAATATAAGTTTCCAGCCTTACCAGGTGGTCAGTTGTTGTCCGCCCTTGCCGGAATCCGCACTGGTAGTTAGAGATCACTTTATTCCTCTCCAGGTACCAGACCAGCCTACTGTTAATCATTCTTTCCATGGTTTTGCAGATGCAGCTTGTTAGTGCTATTGGTCGATAGTTAGCTGGGTCAGAGCCGTCTCTTCCCGGTTTAGGTATCGGTATAACTGTGGCTTTCCTCCAGCTGTTTGGGAAAGCGCCTGTTTGCCACACACAGTTATAGACCCCTAGCAGGACTGCTAATGAGGGTTTGGGAAGGTGCTTGAGGAACTGGTAATGGATTTCATCTTCTCCAGGTACTGTGTCATGTGACTTGTCTAGCAATTCTCTCAGTTCCTCAAGCGAGAACGGTTTGTTGTAGTCTTCATTGTTCTCTGACCTGAAATCAATGGAGTGTCTTTCCTCCCTGGTTTTGACTTTTTAGAACTCTGGCGTGTAATGTGCAGTGGATGACTTTTCTGCTATTGAGGATGCAGGGTTTTGATTTTTGATTTGTGATTTTGGGCACATCGGCACAATTTAGGCCATGTCGTGCCTGCAGTCCCTCAAGGGCCACTCTCCCTCCACACAGCAAAGGCCAAATTCCATACAGTTAAATCATTAAAATCAAGGTCTATTCACAGTTAAAATAGTAGAGGTAGTAAAAATTTAATAATTTGGTAAAAATCTAATGTAAATAGTACATGTCTACAGAATTCATAAATCAGATCTTCGTAGACAACCCCACTTCCCGGATAAAGCCCAGTACCTTCCCAGGGTCGACATTATTGAATAGTGTTTTTAAATTAGTGGCTCTAAAATATTTTTCCCTGACATCCTGGTATCTGGGGCAGTCGATGAGGATATGTTCCACGGTGAGGCGAGAGTCACAATACTCACAAAGTGGGGGCTCTTCTTTCTTCAGCACAAAAGAGTGCGTGATGTAGGTGTGGCCAATCCTAAGTCTGGACATGGTCGTGCTACCACGCCTTGTCAGACCCTTAGATGTGGACCGCCACCTGACATCCGCCACAATCTGCCTGAGTTTATTGTGAGTCTCAGCCTCCCATCGGTCCTGCCACTCTTGGTAGATGGCAGAGGCAATACTTTGTCTCAGGTCTGAGCAGGGAATTTGAGTTCCTGACACCGCATGATTTAGGGCTCTCTTTGCTTCTCTGTCTGCGGCTTCGTTTCCCTCAATGCCCACATGGGAGGGGACCCAGATGAAGGTGACATCCATATGGTCGGCTGTTATTTGGTCCAACAGCTTCAGGCTCTTATGTACCAGTGGAATGTCAGTCTTCATCCCCCCCAAAGCTTGCAATGCAGATTTGGAGTCAGAGCAGATTATAAATTTCCTCCTTTCTGATGCTTTGACGGCCATAAGTGCAAGCGATATTGCATGCAATTCGGCCGTAAAGATGGAGCAGCCATCGGGGAGTCTACGGGAGATTGTTTTGTTCCGAAAGGAGCAGGCACACGCGACCTTTCCATCCATTTTGGATCCGTCTGTGTAGATGGTGCCACAATCTCCGTAGCTCTCCTGCAGTTCCCTAAAGTGGACTTGTAGTATGCTTGGGTCTGTATTTTCTTTTTTGAGGTGGAGGCCAGGAGTGCGTTTTACTGTTTAATGGTGAGGAGGCCAGGAGTGTGTTTTACTGTTTAATGGTGAGGAGGCCAGGAGTGTGTTTTATTGTTTAATGGTGAGTAGGCCAGGAGTGTGTTTTACTGTTTGATGGTGAGGTGGAGGCCAGGAGTGTTTTATTGTTTAATGGTGAGGTGGAGGCCAGGAGTGTGTTTTATTGTTTAATGGTGAGGTGGAGGCCAGGAGTGTGTTTTATTATTTAATGGTGAGGTGGAGGCCAGGAGTGTGTTTTATTGTTTAATGGTGAGGTGGAGGTCAGGAGTGCTTTTTACTGTTTAATGGTGAGGAGGCCAGGAGTGTGTTTTACTGTTTAATGGTGAGGAGGTCAGGAGTGTGTTTTATTGTTTAATGGTGAGGAGGCCAGGAGTGTGTTTTATTGTTTAATGGTGAGGTGGAGCCCAGGAGTGTGTTTTATTGTTTAATGGTGAGGTGGAGGCCAGGAGTGTGTGTTATAGTTTAATGGTGAGGTGGAGGCCAGGAGTGTGTTTTATTGTTTAATCGTGAAGAGGAGTCTTATATTGTTTGGAGGAAAGAAGAAAACTGTGGGGAAGATCTAGGTCTATAAAAGGAAGAAAGAAGAAGTCAGCTACTCAGCTGAGGAGGATAATTCCTCCAGTTACTTCATAACATTTCATTTTAAAATATTGGATTATTAAATTAATTACTGAAACTATACTATAACTAAATTAAGTTCAGCTTTTGTTTTATCTCATAGTTTGCAAACTACATTTTATAAGACATTTTATAGACTTTCCTTATCAAATGTCAGGTATTAATGAAAGTTCAGTGGACTCATTATTATTTTATGATTAAGCCATCTTTGAAAGGAAAATTTTGTGTATAGTTAAAAGCAATGCAGCAAAAAAGGCGACTGACCTGTGCTGGAGAGAAAATTAAACAGGCATCAGACTGCAAACTTCTTTCCATAAACTCTTCAGCAGTTCTTCTGACAATTTCAATATTTTGTATATTTTTGTAGCGAGTCTAACAAAATAAATCATTGAATTTAATTATTTAGACAAGTTTAATCCCAAACTAGAAATGTAACCAATAATTTTTTTTAAATCTGATTGTCAACATTCTCAATACATCTAAGATTAACATCTCTGCTTATGGACTTATTTCTTATCTATTAAAAATTTAATAAAAAAATTAAATTATAATAATACCATACTATTTCTAGAAATAACATTTATTGATCTAAACGAATATAATTCTAAAATTATTGCCAAACCAACCTTTATATCAATAATAAAACCTTCCATTGGTCTAAATGGATTGTGTACAGTTAGGTGATAATTCAGTTTAGACATGAGGGTTAACTCAAAGCTCAGTATAGCATCTGCAAACTTTTCCCTATCTCCTCGGAGGTTTTTAACAAACTGGCCGATGGGAACATAAAATTCTTCAACTTTACAAGCCAAATAAACACAGGTTAACCTTGGTGAAAAAAACAACAAAAAACAAGTTATACCAGTAGTTGTTGTTTTTTTAGTAGAATTTTAATTTACACAATAAAGGGTCTAAACAATTAATCATCCCATTAATACCACATGTATACTTACATGATATCTTTAGGGTGGTAATCCATGTTAGAATTATGGACATAAAATCTTTTAAAATATGCCAGTGATGTACCCTGAAAATGAATAGAATATCTTAAATATATTTTTATGTCACGCACCAAAATGTCAAGTGATTGATACAAATCATTTTTCAATTTTTCTATATCTTAAAAACTAAAAAAAAGCTTGAGTTTAAAGGAGTTTTCACACTAGGCAGAAAGTGGATGTATCCAGTTCAAACTTAGATAAGTATTAAAATGGGCACACTGAAAGATCCATTACCAGTGAGTGGCAATTGTCTTAATTTGAATACTATCACTGTGATGTATTATTTCAATGCAATTAAATTTAAATTATGCAAATGACATTTTAAAAATTGTCTTTAAATTTATGGCATAATATTTTTATAAGTTTTTAAGCAAATGACACAATTTTTAAAGCTAGTGAGAAAATTTTCATAATTAATGACATTTTTCTTTTAAATTTAGGTTCATGACATATGTTTGTAAAGAATTTATTTTAATTCTTTTCCTGAATTTTTTTTGTTTCTTTTAATTTTATAAGAGCAAAAATATTTTTTTTTTACTGTTATCAAGTCTGTTTGTTAAATTGAAGCCGAATGATTTGCTAGATTTGTCTTTTCTCTTTTCTACCTTATAGTACTACTAGCATGTTATTTTGTTTTAGCATATTTTTTAAATTTTGCTGAAGGTTCTAAATACTATGAATGTTTCAGGGTAATTTTGTAATTCTTTAAAACTGGTTATTACCAGTGGGGTAGCATACATGGTGCGAAGGGGTTCAATGAACCCGGGCCCACAGCCTGTGGTGTAGCAACAATGGCGCAAAGGGGTTGATTGCACTTGGGCCCATAACTCTTGACCAGTTGGGGCCCACGTGAGAATTTAGGGATGACACAAAAGAAAAAAAAAAATATTGTAAAAAATAATGCTGTATGGAATATGAAAGGATCCCTCGAAATATTCAAAACGTGGCACGAAACTATATATTAGTTTTACAACTTTAACCATGTGTTTTAAGTTAGAGTTGATATACCAGCAGCTTGTATTATTTAAGTGTAAGGAAATGTTCTTTGTCAGGTTTATTGTCATGGTGGTTAGCCCTAAGTGTACGTTTGAGGGAACTATTGTTTTCCATATATGTTCATAAGCTATTGCTAGTATTAATAGGCTGGTATTATAATGAATGGAGTGGGAGGAAGAGAGAGAGAGATGTAGAAACTATGAATGTGTTGTACAGAAAAATAAGGAAAGGGGCGAGTAACAATGACAATTAGGTCTAGTGAGATAGTCCTGATGGTCAAGAATTAATATTTCAACTAATTATTCAATTTTTTTAAAAGCTTAATCTGTTTCTTTTATTTTCTGTATTTAAAATACGTAAATTTTTATTTATTTTGTGAAAGGAGCAGTTTGTAAATTGTAATAAGTCTGAGATCTTAACAGACTTAAATGTTATATAAAATTTATCAGATCCGACAAAGTTTATACTGTAAAGGCCCAGTAGTGCAAGTCTTCATCATATTGTTTTGTTGTCTTCTGTATTATGTTAAAAATGTTTACAAAAGAATAAAACTATCATTAAATATTAAGCAAGCAAAAGAAACATCATATGCATCCTACTTGTGCTATTACAATGAATGGCGAAACCAAATAGGAGAGCAGGTTTATAAAAAAGATCTAGAAGATAGGTAGATGTCCAAACTGATCATGGAAAAGTATCAATCCTTAACAAATGCTTAGTACTTATTTGGTTCATAGTTCTTAAAGAAAGTTATTACCATTATATTTATACAAAAACCTCTAATTATAAGGCTTTATTTAAAAGTGCTATGAATATTGAAATATGACAGGAAAAATATTTTAAGAATTTCTATTACACAGAGCAGGTTGGCATCACTTTGTGTTATTTTCATTGAGCGAGAAACAGCTAAAAGTTTAGAAATAGATGCACTGGTTACTGACTTTGCTACTTAGAAGGCCAGAAAAATGTTCGATCTAGTTACTGTTAAATGATGGAAGTAGAATTAGAATTTAAACGTTTTACATTGAGAAGTGTTTTAGGAATGTAAATGTGTAGAATGTAGAACTTATAAAATACTTTTTTATTCAGTTGAAACATCTTTAAGTCGTATAATTCTGTTAAGAAATTGTACAAACATTGACTTTTAAGACACTATTACTTGTCTGAATCTTAACTGAATCAAACGTAAAGACATTATTACTTATAAAAAAAGGCTACTCTACTTGCATTGAAAAGTCTTTTGGTAAATTTACCAATACATTCAAATTACTCAATTGTTCTGTCTCACTTTACATTCATCTTATTGGGTAAGGGGACCCACCAATATATTCTTGCACCCGGGCCCACGGGTACCTTGCTACACCACTGGTTATTACATACTGGCTTTTGTAGTTCAACTGAACAAAAATGTGCATTTTTTTTTAAATTAATACATTTCCATACTAAAATTTTATAATAAAAATTTTTTTTTTAATGGTTTATATTTTTTAAAAATCTCAGTATATGATGAAATTATAAAAGAGAAAACTTTGCCTTACTATAACACATTTTGGCATTGGTGGTTGAAATTCAGAACAAAATTTTCGAAGAACAACTTCATACTGACGACTTAAAAGTTTCTCTTCCATTGGTGTTAAAAAGCAAGAGGCCACTTCATTGTCCTAGAATACAAAAAAAATTATGGCATGAATTGTTGTGCTATGTTGATAAGCTGCAAGAACAAATGTGAAGCATCAGAACATTGGGATTAAGATGGTCATCATACAGCAACAACTTTTACAGAGGCAGTCCTTTGTAATTAAAGTAACATGACTAAATTCACAAATATCCCCAATGGGAAATTTTTACTCTTATACTTTCTAGAATCTACTTCCCTACTTTTCCTGGTCTATAAGAGTTTTTTTTTCCTTTTATATCAGAACCCAACAGTAAAATTATTTTAGTTTATATGCTTAAGTATCTGTGCTTTTGCTAATGTTATTGAACCATAATTATAATGTAAATATCTAATATGCGTGATGTATTTTCATTATTAGAAACTAAATTAGTTAAAGCTTTATGCTTACTCAACAAAAAATGTTACATTTTTATGTAAAATATTTTTTCTAGTTGTAATTAAATTACAAATAAATAAAATTATTTTTTTTAATGAATTTATTTACTTTTCTATTAGCTATATTCATGCTGTCTACTTCTGTGACAATAGGAAAAGCATGGAAATAAAATCCAGCTAGTTAGACATAAAAAAATATTTAGAATAATTATAAAAGTCAGTAAAGAACAGCGATAGAAATTTGTTTTGACAGTATGTGCAAACAAGCCAAGGTGTGAAGGTTGAGCTTGTTTCTGTTTCACCAGATAATACATGATGTGCTGTAGTGGTAATTTCAAGAGGTTTGCACAACTAAAATGGTCTTTAAAATTGCCATTGTTTATATACCTCATGTAAACCGGTAATTGTGAACAATCTGCAACATCTCAGGATTCATTAAGCTTGAAGCTAAATTTTGGAATTGGGGCAGATATCATTTCCTGAATTACTTGATCAATAATATCAGCTTACATATGTAGAAAAGGTGAACAGTGTCAGAGAGCCATAAAAAAGAAGCTGTTGTGCTACCTGGACAGTCATATTTAAAAAAGTGTCAAAAACTACACGTACAACCCAGCTTGGACATGTTTGCTGGATGGAGGACAAACGCATCCCGAAAGTCATCCTCTATGGACAAATCGCGACTGGCTCAAGAAAAACTGGTCCCCCCACCTCCGTTACATAAATGTAATAAAACGGGACCTCAAATCAGTGAACATCAATACTGACCATTGGGAAGACATAGCTTTAGACCGCACCAGATGGAGAGAGACAGTGACCAGCATTTACAACTATCTCTAAATATTCAATATAAAAAAAAAAGCCAAAAATAAATTGACTTATTGGTTAATTTTTTAAATTCATTCATGTTTTGTTATTAAAATAAATAATTGTTCAAAGTTTCAACATCATCCAAGAATAGGTGTGGAGAAATAATGTATACAATTATCTAATGGGATCAAACCCTATATATATATTCATCCATATCTGTGAATACTGAAGGATTAATTTTCAGTGTTGGTATCAAACAAAATAAATAATTACCATTAATTAATAGACTAATTGATTTTTTTTTATTCATGCATCTCTTGTCTATGCCAATGAATAATTAATCAAAGTTTCAACTTAATTAAAAAATGGGTGAGGGAGAAATCCATGAGTATAATCCTTTACCAGACAGACAGAATGAGTTGATTAAAGCTTTGTCGAAACCCATTTTACTTTGGATAGACCTTCATTGTTGTATTTTTACTTAATTTTTTTACATATTTAATTAGGTGTAATTAAATCAACTTACCGTGAGATGAGCTCTCCTACTACTTATATATGATCTGTTGGCTTCTGCTCTGCATGTTGCCAGCTCTGTTTCGCCGGTGAAAAGCCAATATTTGGCTTGGGTACTTATAGAAAACATCCAAAAGCTTTAGCTTGAAAATATACTAAAAATAGAATAAAATAAGCAACATAAAAAAAAACAAAAAAAAAACCAATTCCTCTTTTATGAAGCTGATGACTTTTGTAAGAGCAATTACTTTGTTATTAGAAGCTAATACAGGAGCGTAGCTAGGGATTTGGGGGCCCTGGGGGATTGAACGCTTTGGGGGCCCCTTGCATTTTGACATTTGACATCATGACATGAGATAATGTACTTAATAAATATATAACCCTACATTCAAATTGGTACCGTATATCAGTAAAATTAACAAGAAATAATCATTAAGACTCTTTAAATGAATAATACCATTGTTTATTGGCGAAACAATGCATAAGTGACAAATCTCATTCATATCGCTTCATGTCGTGCTTTCTGAGCAGCAAAAGCATTTTTAACATCATCTACATCAATAGTGTCAAGTATTTGTGACTCCACTGACATTAAAGCCATGCTAAGCCTTTCTTGTGTCATTGTGCTCCTGAGATAGTATTTGATTAACTTGAGCTTTGAGAATGATCTCTCACATGACGCAATGTAAGTGGCCTGAGTTAGCAGTATTCAAATGGATGTTGCAAGGTTTGAGCACACATCATTACCATATGAAGCCAGCATTCTCAATATGTCAGTTGGTGATTGTAGCACTGGCTTGTTGATGAAAAGTTCTCGTACATCAATGGCATCATGGAACAAGCAATTTTTCTGTATTTCATCTTACATACGGAAAAAGTAACACAGTTTTTCATCAGCATGTCATTATCCATAGACTCCAAAAGGTGTCTTGGTTCAAGAAGAAACCCAAAGGTGTCCACATGGTTTTCCAGCCTTTATAAATCTGTCCTTCATCTCCATATGAAGTCTGTCCAGCACTTCCGTTGCAACATGCTTGAATAGCAGTTCTATTGACAGTCCTACACCAGAACTCAATTCCCCATCAAGTCTTTTTTTTTTCTTCTGGATTTTGATTACAGGAAATCCATAGCATTTACTACCTTCTTTTGCTCTTTTGATAAATTGGGTGATCAGTTTCGTCAGTTTCTCATCATTTTGCAGAAAGCATGAATGGGTTTTAATTTCTTCCGCAGCTTCCTGTATTTGCAGTTCAGACTTTTGTAGTTTCATTTGAACTATATTGATTTGCCGCAGGAGATTTAACTAGATTAGCATATAAGCAAAAATTATTAATTTTCCACTGCATGAAGAAGATTCTGTACATTGCTTCTAGTGTCCCTTCTTTCAGTTGTTGATTCAGAAAGTTTCTCCAACAGCATGATGATTTTGTCGAGATGCAAGGAAACTACCGATGTAGCTTCTCTTGCGGGCCACCTTCTATTACTCTCTTTTTTTTTAAACTCCGGCTCCAGCTTCTTTCTGTTTTGTCCATCTCTGAGGTGAATAGGAAAAAAAGTTGAACAATTCATGTACAGTTCTAAAAAAGGTGACAATTGCTGGATCTATCTCAGTAGAATTAAGAGCTGCCAGGTTGAGAGAGTGATTATCACAGTTCAGAAATGTTGCCTTTTGATTTATGTCAAAGAGATGGTTTTGCAGGCCAGACAGATGGCCACTCATTGTGGCTGCGTTATCATAAGTTTGACCTCTGCATAGATCAAAGTCCAGTTCAATGTCTTTAAGAGTTTTCAGAACAAGCTCTTAAAATTGTTCTCCATCAGATTTTAAAATTTCTAACAATCAATGAATTTTATTTCGAAATTATCCTCATCCGAGTAACAAACTATTAGGGATACCTGTTCTTGATGAGAAACATCTGGGTTGGAATCAAGCATCAGAAAAAAGTAACAAATTTGCTTGACTTTCCCAACAATTGATTCCTCAACTTTATTGCCCATCAAGTTAATGAACTCATTTTGAATTTCTGGTGACAAATATGTGTCTTCCCATATTCGATTCTATGTTACTGGTGTTTCATAACTTCATCAAATTCTGCAAGAAATTTCAAAGATGCTAGGAAGTTCCTAGGATTGGGTGAATTCAGTTTTTGTTGTGACCACTTAAGCTTGAGTTTGTTTTTGCTACGTACTTAATAGCTGCTGCTACACGCTTCAGAATATTGCTGATTTTTCAAAATTTGCGCATGAAACATATGTGACAGTTCATCTGCTTCTGCCTTAAGCTTTTCTTCTTCTAACTTCCTCATCAAAAGGGCTTGTCTGTGGTGGACTCCTTCTTGTTCTTTCAGTCTCTCAGGTTTCTTCCACTTGGTGAAACCAACACAAGGTTTGCTCAATGCAATATATGTCTTTTCTGATGCCTCAGAAAACAGTACACATGCAAAATAAAACAGACATCCCAAGTGTGGAGAGAGAAGAGGAGCCAAGATCAGTTGCAAATTTCTCCTGTTGGAAGCTTTCTAGTGATGTCAACCTTCATGATTTTATTTTGATTATATTTATTTCATTTATTTTGGGTAAACACTACTGGAAACAAATACTGTTCATCTTTGTTTTGGAAAAATAAGCTACCCTTTAACAGAATTTTGCTCGCAGTTCCTCAGGTAAAATTTCAGGCTGAATATATCCGAAGTCTTTGTACTTAATTACAGCTTCTTCCACTTCTGAAGAAAGTGATTTTGTATCACTTACTTCACTTGTTTTCTCTGACTGCTGTATCCCCCTAAAGTCTCTTCTGCACTACTTCTCTCATCAAGAGACATTTTCACTACTTCGACTGCTGTATCTTTGTATGAATCATCTGAATATTGATACTTTTCTTCGACACGTTCATGGTCTCCTTTGATTTTAGCGCTCTTATAAGGTTTCTTCTTAAATGATAAATGATGATGAAATAAACTACCCTATATAACAAGTTACTTCCTGAGAATAACATGGCACTAGTCAGTGCTATGGAAGTTACTCTTTGAAATTGAGAGTAACCACGCGCAGAAAGTGTTAATAATCTGTGTGGAATACACACAGCAGGGTCACTAACTTATATAACAATGTGAAAAGCAAGATTACATGGCAGTGACGTAATATTTAATTTACCGTATTTTTCGCCGTATAAGACGCACTTTTTCTTCTCCAAAACTGGGGGGAAAAGTTGGTGCGTCTTATACGGCAAATACACATTTTACATGCATTAAAACTGCCCCCAACTTTGTGTGGCGCTTACTCGCAGTCCTTTCCTTATGCAGTGTGTGCTGCGGGCTGGATTTGGGGCACGTACTGCGGTGACTTCTGTGACCCTCCCTGCACGGCCAGGCTGTGTGTGTTCGGGCTTCCCTCTCCCTCCTATAGCGCGCCATGCCCCCCTCCCGACAGTCTAACCATGTGCTGCACGGGCATCATGCAGAGCTTACTGCCGGTACCTCCATCCATCAGCGCAGGCTGCGTCTCCTCATGTCTCCCGGAGCAGTCTCACTCCTTGCTGGGCAGTGTGGGCACAATTTCGCCGCTTCTCTGCATATCTCCCGGGCACCCGATCAATCCATGCTGCCCTGAAATGTCCGCATGTCTGCCTCCTGGTTCCGCCTCCTCCAGCCAATGCTTACTGATGTCCGTACTCTGCCCCGCCCCGCTGATTGGATGCTTCCTCCTTCCTCATTTCTGATAGCAGCGAAGACGAGGAATTCTTGGGGTTCGAATAAAAACATTACAGACTGATTTTTGTTACTTTCACTGTTTACTGACTGTTAATGAGAGTAAAGATTGTTCTTAATATGTTACATGGTTGACATAAAATTGTTCTTAAACTGCTGTTTACTTTATACAGTTGATATAAAATATTTTAGTACAGTATTTGGTTCAGAATCTTTTTTTTCTAGATTTTCCTCCCTTAAAATTGGGTGCGTCTTATATGCCGGAGCGTCTTATACGGCGAAAAATACGGTATTTAAAAACATATTTCGGACACTCATGTATTATATACATGTATACATAATTTTAGTATTTAATAGGAACATTTAAATGCAGCTAAATCTCTGTGGTGCCTCATGTGTTAAAAATCTTTTTACTGATAACATAATTTTGAGACTTTACTATTTTTTTCTGCAACTGAATTTGAACACCAGTAACATGTGTTAAAAAAAAGATATGTCATCAATGTTTTAATATTTAAACTTATTACATCCAAGAAGGAAGTTCATTTCTTTATTTAGTGATGCCCTCAGGCAGTAAAATTCATTCATCAACAAACAACTTCTTGGAGATTGAAAAACTCTTTCTTGAAACATGACAAAAGAGAATGTTATGAAAATTATATGCTGTATCGGTTGTTGTTCTTATGTTTACATGTGCTCGTTGGTAAGAATTTGTTCCTGAAATGTGTGTTGTGTAGTCATTCAGTGTATTAAAGCCATTCTAAGCGGACATGGTTTTAGACTCTGTTATTATTATGTTCATAACAATTTAATACACTGAATCAAAACTGTAAAGTTGTAAGAATTTCAAAATGGATAGGATATTTCGGCCAGAGAAGTTTGACAAGCAGCAGACCATTGGCAGTACTGGTATGAAACTTTAAAAAATTTTGTATCAGTAATATCAGTAGATAATCTTGATACTAAGAAACTACTGATAAACTATATCTCTCCTGCTGTATATCAAATGATACTTGATAAAGAGACATTTGATGAAGCAATCCAGACTCTAAACAGCATCTACATTCAACCAAAGAATGAGGTATTTGCTAGGCACAGGTTAGCTACTTGCAAACAAGAGCAAGGTCAAACAATAGACGCCAACATGCAGAAATTAAGAATTCTATCCAAAGATTGCAACTTCAAAGCAGTGACTGCTGAACAACACAGAGAAGAGGCTATTAGAGATTCAGTTATCAATGGACTAGTTTCCAAAAGCATTCAAAAACGTCTTCTTGAAAAGGCTGTTTTGAGTTTAAAAGACGCCTTCAAGAAGGCTCACTTACAAGAACATGCTTATCAGCACTCATTACAATATGAATCATCACCGCTGGAAACTAATTGTGTGGCAACTACTCTCACCAATTCTTTGGTCACACCCTTGCCAAATGTAATGATTCCTCAAAGTGCAAGCAATTCACACACACATGAAGTAAATGCATTAGCTAGCAAGTGTTACTTTTCGGCAGGGTTAAGGATCCCCCGCTCTCAATGTCCTGAAAGGGAAGCAACATGCAATCAGTGCTTCAAAAAGGGCCATTTTCAAAGAGTATGCAAATCGAAATCTTCAACAGTGTCGGTTGGTCGGCATGTTCCTCAAACAACAGAATCTTTATGGCTTCCATCCATCTATCTCGAATCACTCAAGGACATATCTACGCTAACATACGACTCAAAAATGAACGATACGAACGAGTTAAACTTTCTCTACTAGACTATTTGTGCTCCGACATCATTCTTGGACTTGACTTTATAGGTTTGCGCCAAAATCTGTTTATTCCTTTTGATGGTCCGAAACCATCATTGTGCCTGAGTAACTCCTGCCAAACTGTACCCCAGTGGCTACAAAGTCTCGCAGAAACTCAATTCCAGATAGAAAGTTTATAGAGAAGTAAATTCAACAACTGATAAAGGATGAGATTATTGAACCATCTAAGTCACAAGTCCTAGTCACAACAAATGACAGACATAAGAAAAGAATGGTTATTGACTACAATCAAACCATCAATGAGTTCACTCTACTAGATGCCTTCCCTATGCCCAGAATTGATGAACTAGCAGAAAAGATTTCCCAGTACTCTGTATATAGCACTTTAGACCTGAAAAGTGCATACTATTAGATTCCCATAAAAGAAGAGGAAAGGCCGTTCCCAGCCTTCGAAGGATGTGGGAAAATGTATCAATTCCGCCGGATTCTGTTTGGCGTTACGAATGGAGTTGCCTGTTTTCAGCGTACAATTGACAAAATCATCGAAGACGAACGACTCATTGACACTTTTGCTTATGTGGATAATGTGACCATCTGCGGTGTGGACTCTGAATCACACGACCGAAACCTACAGCGCTTTCTTGATAGTGCTCAAAATTTTGGAATCACTTTTAATGAAACAAAAAGTGAAATTAGCACTATTAAAGTGAGACTGTTAGGATACGAGATTTCCAAAGGACAACTTAAGCCGGATCTTGGGAGATTTCGTACCTGTACCAGTGAACATGCGTGAACAGAAATGAGTAGTGGGTCTTCTGGCTTACTACTCACAGTGGATACCTAACTTCTCAACAAAAATAAGCCTGTTAACAAGAAATCAACAATTTCCTGTCCCTGAAGAAGTTAAAAGAACATCTGAAAGTTTGAAAAATGAGCTTGAAAAAGCCGCTGTATATACTATTGATCCGAATCACCCTTTAACCGTTGAGACGGATGCTTCTGACATAGCCATTGCGGATACCCTTAACCAAGATGGCCCACCTGTTGCTTTCTTCTCTCGCTCATTAACAAAAAGTGAAACAAAACATTCATAACATTTTTCTGTTGAGAAAGAAGCATATGCCATTGTTGAGTTGTTGAGAAAATGGAAACATTTCTTAGTTGGTAAAGTGTTCACACTTGTTACAGATCAGCGATCTGTCTCTTTCATGTATAACAGGTCAAACAAGGGAAAAATTAAAAATGAAAAAAATCCAGAGGTGGAAACTAGAACTCTTGTGTTTCCACTATGACGACATCTATCGCCCTGGCAAGCAGAACACTGTAGCTGATACATTTACCAGAAACTATCTATCTGCCATCATTCGCAATGACCTTAAATTGCTGTATACTAGTCTTTGCCATCTGGGCGTTACTCAACTATTGCACTAAGAGCTAAAAATCTTCCATTTTCCTGTGATGACGTCAGAACTGTGATAGAACAATGTCAAACTTGTGCAGCGCTGAAGCCCCGTTTTTTTAGACAGCTGACCGGAGAGCTGATTAAAGCGACTCAACCTTTTGAGAGAGTTAGTATGGATTTCAAGGGACCTCTCACTTCTGTTTCAAGAAATAGATATCTACTTACCATTATAGATGAATTCTCTAGATTCCCATTTGCATTTCCCGATGTCTTCCTCTACAGTTGTTAAATGTCTCAATAAACTATTTGCCGTATTTGGATTTCCAGCGTACGTCCACAATGACAGGGTAACAGAGGTGCAGCATTTCCTCCACGAGAGAGGAATCGGGACTAGTTGTACGACCCATTACAGTCCAAGAGGAAACGGACAAATAGAGAGACTTAACAGGACTTTATGGAAAGCCATCACTTTGGCTTTACATTCTAAGGAACTGGACATAGCTGAATGGGAACTAGTACTAAATGATGCTCTGCAGTCCATCCGGTCATTACTATGCACTTCAACTAACAGGACACCGCATGAACGACTTCTTGGGTTCAACCAAAGAAGTGGTTCCAGGACATCTCTGCCAACATGGTTGACCAGTCCAGGTCCTGTACTGCTGAAGAAGAATGTCAGATTGTCTAAATATGATCCCATAACAGAAGAAGAAGTTAATTTAATAACATGCAACCCTCAGTACGCTGTTATCCGAACACCAAGCAGTCAAGAGGAAACAGTCTCATTGCGAATGTTAGCCCCTAGGGAGGAACAAAAAGTTATAGAAAATGAGAATGAGCGGAACAGAGCTCGATACTGACTGCCCTGTCCAAAGCTCGCCTACCAGGAATCAACCTACTGATTCTACGATGACTGAAGAAACCACTAGCACTATCGAAGAAATAGCCAGACCATCGAAGCTCAAGCAAATGAAACTACACATAGGTACAATCTTAGAGTAAGGAGAACTAGGCCCAATTACAAAGTGTAAAAGCTTATCAACTTACTAGAACTCTTCAATACTAGTCTCCAAAATGACTATTGTTTATTTTGCTATCTTCATTTTACTTTGTTACTTGACTTTAATATGATATTTGATTTATCATGTTATATTTTAATAAGCTATTTGATCTATCATGTTTTATTTGTTACAGCATGTCATGCTATTCTACATTGTTTGTTTACTTGAACATCTATTATTATTCTACATTTACCTAATTCTTTCATTGTCAATAATACTAGTAAGCCTGATTTGAACTAGGGGTGAATGTTATGAAAATAATATGCTGTATCGGTTGTCGTTCTTATGTTTACATGTACATGTAACTCGTCCGTAATGAATGTGTTCACAAAATGTGTGTTGTGTAGTCATTCAGTGTATTAAAGCCATTCTAAGCGGACATGGTTTTCGACTCTGTTCATAACAGAGAAATAATGACTCAATCTATGTGTATTAAAGAGCTCAACAAAATGAGCAAGACTATTCCTTTTTGAAAACCAGTAAAACTCAGTATAAGAGTTAAGCATTTCACAAAACTGTTGAAAGATAATTTCATTTTTGATTTCCATTTAAGTTGTTGCTTCAAATCACTGGTCATTTTATCAAACAATCTTTGAATCAAAGTGCCATGTATTGATAATACTTGCAGAACCTTATTGGGAGAAATGTAGAAATGACTTCTGGTACTGCTGGAATGATTAATTTTTTAACAACATTATGAGACTGATTTTTTTTTTCGAATTAAGCTTAAATTTGCAATTTTGTTAGATGACACTAGAGAACAATAGGTCTCGATCTATTTTCTATTTTGCCTTTTAAAAAAAAATATTGTTTGAATAGCCAAGAGGGTTTTTTTATCTTGAATATTCTTGTCTTTTTTCATTATGTTTGCTATGTATTCCTGGTGCCAACTTGTTAAATTCAAGAAAGGTCGACACATTGGCATGCATTTATCTTGTGTGGGATTCAATAAAATTGATACTCATACTGGCAAGTTTTTTTCTTGGCCAATATTTACATGTTTAAATAAACATTTTATTGTAACTGACATTTGTAATATCTTTAAAATTAATATATTTTTGCCTACTAGTATATTGATTTAAATTTAAAAAGCATTTTGAACAGCATAAAGGTACATCTACATGATAGTAATGATACTATCATCCTAATCAAAATAAAGAAAATCTAATAAAAAAAAGTAGGGATAGGGAGGTGTCCTAATTTTATTTACATAAATCTGTTATCTTAGAGTAGACTTAGACTTTGAATCTGCTCAATCTAGATTTAGATTAGATCTATAATCCTATAATTAATAATATGTATATATATATAATATACATATATTTGTCTATATAATATGGACTCTATTCTCTAATATATTTTAATATAGGCTATACCGCCTATACTCCTCCTATGGCTATAACTATACTGACTAGTCACTATAGTAATAATAGTTATAATTGTAGTCCAATTATGACCAATTGTACTTGTCTTGTAGATGAGTAGATCTAGTATTAAGTTAGATTGAACTTAAATTGAAGATTGACTGATCAGATTCTAAATATTTTAATATAATTTTAATTTATAATTATAGTATTTAGAGCTATCTCGATCACAGTCTAGATCTATAATCAGTATTACTAGACTAGAAATACTATAACTAGATCTCTAGTACTGACTTTGTTTATTATAGAGCCGAAAGGAATCTGGATCTAGACTCTTCCTAGATCTAACTCTAGATTCTAGATCTATACTAGTGTAACAACACTGCTACAAACGTAAACATTAGCCTGTCAACTTTAAAACTAGAATTTAAATGTCAAAACGTTTACTTTTTTTTTCTTCTATAGTTTATATAGATCTAGATAAGTGGTCTTCAATCTTTTTTGGCCAACCGAAAAAAAATCGCCAGCGCTCCCTTTTAGAAAAATACTAATACAGAAGCGTGAGAAGGGAAATTTGAATAAAATTTTATTGATTAATTTTCACGCTGTGGAGATTTCTAGATATAGTCTAGATTATCTAGAATCTACAAGAAAGTGACTAGATCTAGATCTAGTCTAAAAGTTGAGCACTTCCGCTTTTAATAAAGACAGCCAGTGTTGGCAGCACAAATGAACTATGAACTTCCGGAATCAAAAGGGATAAGCATTAAGACTAAGCTGTGTAGATCCCACAATAACAGGTGAAAAGTAGATTACATTAAAAGAATTAGACTCAATCAAGCTGGATATTTTATTAAAGGCAAATTTCCGCATGTATATTTTATATAAAATATAGTGACAATAGACTCAATATTATAGTTCAGGTCTAGATTGTGATCATTGTCTAGTCAGTCTACTCTTCTCTAGATTATTAGATTAACTAGATCAAGAAGTATGTCTATAAATTTAAATATAAATTTTAATTATATCTAGATCTATATAATATATAAAAAATAGAGAGTAGATCTATATTTAATATTATACTTGTACTATATAAATTATATAATTATAGTATTATTATAGTATAGATATAGATAATAATTAATATATATTATAGCCTCTGATTTTTTACTATAGAATTATATATATATATTTATAGATCTACTAGAAAAGTCTAGTTTTCTCATTTCTAGATTATAATTCATTAAAATATTCAATGAAAAATGATTATTCAATTTCAAGAATAGATAGATCTAAAATCTAGGTAGATCTAGATCAGTGATGCCCAGCATAATTCGACCTATGGGCCTTTTTTTTTTTACACTCGTTCCGGGGTTCACATCTAAGGCATAGGAATACAAAAGTTCAATGAAA